>CM022949.1:21565477-22165477 GCA_012931725.1 Litsea cubeba
ACATATTAGCAATGCAATTGTAGATGTATTTTTATTTTTTTTAGAAAAAAATGGGTGACCGGACCCATACAACACACATCCTGAGGACTTTTCAAAATAATCCACTTTGCAGAATTTGCGGGGTCCACTAACTTTTTCAAATCCAATAGAAATACGAGACTTAATTAACTATTTAAAAAAAGGATAAGGTGCATTAGATGTTGCAGTTATAATGTCTAAAATGAACAGCCAAATTAAAATTTTTATCCTTTTATCTATCATTCGTTTTATGATTTAGAACAAACAAGCGAAAACATCTAATGAACTTGATTTATCGCAAATGGCTAAACTCAATAGCCATCATGTATCTAGTCGTGAAATGATCCATGCAAAGCCCTCCACGTCCTATTTTAAAAGGCAGTTGTGAACATCACATGCAAAGCCCTCCACATGTCCATTAAATTTGAGTTTTAAACCTATTAAATTAAGGGTCAGGATAATTTCGCAGGGGCTGACTTTTTGCCTAATCCATTTTGAGTTCCAATCCACCTGACATTGAGCATACATCTAATTAGTTCCACAAGCTGGATCATATATGAAAATTAAATATACAATCCACTTGAAATTTACTTCATCATAAAGGCATTTGAGGCCCAATTAAGGGAGGCAAATGGGTCGGGTCTGTCGGAAATGAGTCGGTCTAACCTAGGTTCGATTATAAGTTGAAATAGTCCCACCCAAATCCATTCCCACTTGTGGGGATGGTAAGCCAATGCCCCTCCTAAGTGAAACGGAAGCCCTGACTCTAGGCCATGAGCCTTCTTGATCCCTATAGACCTTGTCCAAGTAGTTTTTTTTTTTTTTTACTATGTTGGTGCATTGGTCTACAATGGCACTTAAACTTGAGAACCGAACCTGACCACATAACCCATACCCATGTGGTTCAACTCACTTAACTCGATCCTATCCAACCGATCTTTTAGAAGTTTGGCCCAAGCCCAATCACTTCATTTCAAGTGTTTATGTTATATTTGACTTCATTGTTCAAAAAGGAACCCTAAAGCACAAAATTTTTAAACATTAAACTATTTAAATCGATTTAAATATGCAGGTCAACCCTAACTCTTTCAATATAAACCTTAACCCACCCCTATAGGATGCAGTTTGAGTTATGCATGTCAAATATGGATCTAATTGGCAGGCCCATTCAGATTTTACCACTCCTATGCCCAATCCCCTCTTTATTAATCTTGAAACCCTATGGATATTATTTACGAGAAAAAAAATCCAATGGATATTTATAATATTATAATATATTTCTTAAGTCCTTAGATAGAAAAAGATAAAAGAGTACTTTAAAGACAAGTAAATCATTTTTACATTGAAATCAAAAAGAAGGGAACACAGTAACACACTCCATTGAATCAAAAGCAATATTCCATCTTAGCTGCTGTCAACTTTTTGTCTATGCCAGTGGAAACACAAACATTCAAAACACAACAATTACAAATGATGCTTTCAAGCTGCTTGGTCATGCGCGTGCAAGCAATTATGGGACGATATTTCCATGTCTTGGCCTTGACCCTTCCATTTGCTTTAACCAATAGCCAAAGACTATTGTATATATATACGATACCTATATGACATTACTGTACCTTAAGTGCATTAGAGTTGGCCAGATGTTGTTAACTCTAATCTAAGTTGTATCAACTGTCAAATTAATCTTTGCACGAACGAGTAATTTGACTCAATCTCTTTGTTTTCGTATGTTTTAAGTCGTGTGTTTTTATATATAATCAATCTGACGACCTCCCAACTTTGATCAATATTTAAATTTAGACCAAGATAATACATGACATGAGTTATCAGTTTTCGAACTGTTTGGTTGTCCTAATTGAGCCACACTGATGAATTTGCTAGCAGGTGTGGAGAATCAAAACATCCAGTGTTGATGCATTTAGTTATCTTTTATTTGAATGGCTTTGGCAGTGCATTCTCAATCATAGGTAAGGGTACCAATTCTTTAAAACGTACATAGGAGGTCAAACTTTTATAATGTTCCATGTGGATTCTGATGGTTTTTGTGGAATGTTTTCAAACAAGGGAGATTTTCATCAGTTACCCGTTATGTAGCTACGTTTGACAATTAAAACAAACATCTATTACTTATATATAATAACCCTGGATTTATCAATAGATCGACAAAGTCGATTATGACGTCAAGGTACGCCGACTGATATTTTCGATAAATAGGTAGATTGTTTGTAAAATAATTGACATAAATACGCTGGTATTTGTAGCTTCCCTTTCAATAAGCTGCAGCTTGGGTCCACCTCCAGACAATAAGTGCAGACTGAAATATAGAATTGCCATGTTAAATCAGTTCCATAAATAGTGCAGTAGTGGCCTCCAACCAGCTTTGCATACATAGGAAGATGAATATATTTTTAGCATGGCTAGTGGGCCCTCTTTCATGTTTTGATTTTTGACTTTGATTTTAGAACCGAGTGTCTCTACTATATATAATTGTAAGTTCCCCAATGTATTCTTCTACTACTACAGTACTACTGTGCTGCTTGCTGTTGTTGTTTTGTGGAAGAGTAGAACTATCCAACTCATTAAGAAAGTTTGGTGCAGAGCTATTATAATGTGTTTGGAGGGGCAGCTGCTGCTGCTGCTGGGCAGTACCCAATGTATGGAGGTGGGTCATATACAGGGACTGCAGCTTTCTACCCTTATTTTCAGCTGGGCATGGTAATAGTGGGGCAGCCACATACCCACATGGTCAAGGGTACAGCCTCCAATACCCTCATCTCTTCCAGTACTCTGCCCTCAATTCCACACCATTTCCACACCACTATGGAGGGACAATGTCTATGCCACCCCCAACACCTGCAGGTGTGTTTCTTTTTCTCTGCCATTTACAGCCTTTCTTCCTGTCTTTCTTGCTTTCAATCTACACCACACATCTCTTTTTCTTTTTCTTTAATATCCAGTTACCAGTATCTCCAAAATTGGCTTGGCCTGGGCCTGGGCCTGTCCAAAACAATAGGGCATGTTTGGATCTTCATAAAAAGTGCAGGTAGCTTGGTTTGTGCATAGATAATGATCCATGCATAAGTTTCAGCTTGTTTGTTCTCTACCATAATCAATTAAATAGGTTAAAAAAATATTAGAAAAGTTGGCCCATGGAGCACTCGAGTTCAGATGATCTTGAGTAGGCCTGGACAAACACATTTTTGTGGGTTAAAAAATCCAGCCCAACCCACCAGTTTGGACAACCATTATGGACAATTAAACCCTAGGTTGTCTCTAGATAAGCACCTTATAATCCTGGGTATCATTTTGGCAATTGGCAAGCCACATTAACTGAAAGGGGTAATTAGAACTGCGGGTCGTTTGATTGATTTAGAATGGAGATCTGAATTGATTATCAGATTGATCATGTTATGTGCACCAAAATATGGAGCCCATGTCATATATTAGTTATATTTGCAAACAACTCTTTTGATTTTTTATTGATAATTTGGTATGAATTTTTATCATCATCAATGGGACTAATTAATTATCTTTGACAGTGTGTGTTCCTCTACAACAGGCATGACCATGGCTCTTCCGGCTCCAGCTCTTGCCCCAACACCTCAGCACTACAGACTCATCCCTTCCCCTTTCACTCCATCAGCACCTGAACAATCCTCGGCCTAACCATGGATCTCTCTCTCTCTCTCTCTCTCTCTCTCTCTCTCTCTCTCTCATGCAAGCCAAAGGGTAGACCCAAGGGTCCTCCCTCCAACATTAGCCCTACAGGGAGGGCTAATTTCATCCTTCTAAATTTGGAGGAGGGTCCTCCAAACTGCATTGGTGCATGGTTTAGCCCAAGAGGGGCTAAAAGCACCACAACCCAAGTTTGTGTTTTCCCCAAAATTCCAACATACCAACCTTAGCCGTGACATGAGCTAAGTTCAAAAGGAAACAAACCATCTAACATTTAGCCTTGGAAGGGCTAAATCAACTCAACCCTCTTAACTCATGCTTGCAATATGTAAATCCAACAGCATACTTAGCAAGCCTTGTCTAACCAAACATTAGCCTAGGAATGGCTAATTTCACCAAATTACAAGAAGCACTTCCAAATGCAAAGGTGTTTTTGGCAATCTCAATAGGGCATGATGGCATGCCCTAGTCATTGTTCTAACACTACCCCCAACTTGTGGCTAATGACCCATGAATTTTTGTGACCCACAAGTGCATTTAATCACCTTACCGACCTCAACCAACACTCACGTAAACCTTTGTTTAACCCTCAAATCTTCTCTAGGCAATGAGAAGATTCTCCAACTAACCTTTCCTCCATATGTTTTTGTATAGTCCTCGTGGCTACAAACTTTGGGAGTTTTAGCCCGATTAAGATAGGCCCAAAGGAGAGTTAATGTTTGTTTTTGGCATTTAGCTCTACCTACTAACTTCAGAAGAGCTTCATTAATGGCTTTGGAGTTCAGTACATGCATAGGAAATTTCTTTCTTTCTCTCTTCCTAGTCTCTCATATCCAATCAAAAGATGGAGGTAACCCTTAAGGGAGATGTTTTTGGCTTCTTGGGTTCGCTTCTACTAACTTTCCTTCAACCATGGTTAGGACCAAGGACCCCCCTTCTGCTCACTGTCACACCATATTCCCTTGCATTTCCATCCATTTCCTATTTGTCTCTGTTTGTACTGATGGTTTCTCAATGAGAACCTTGATACTTTGATATGTATTAATCTGAAGTTTGGATTGTAATAAGTAGGTATTATTTACTTAGGGACATACTGATATTATTCTCTATGCAAGTCTTTTGACAATAACCTGCCTCCAAAATTTATGCTTTTGTTCCCTCTTGTACTCTCTTTTTCATTTTTCTTTGTTTTGCTCTTTCTATATTGCTTTGTCTTCTTTAATGAAAGTTGCGTTACTGATAAAAAAAAAATTATGCTTTTGTTTTTTAGTATACAAGTAGCTGATAGTGTAGAAGCTTTAGTTGGTTTTTGCTTATATATGTTTGCCTTTTGCTGCAATATGTTGTTCCATTATCCTCTATCCATCTCACGTGATCAATCTGATGATTATGATGGGACATGTCTAATTCGAATGAGATTGGGCCAATGGGCCTAATCCTAAAATTGAAGTTATAGCCGCAAGTGCTGCTAACTGATCTTTATGGCTGTCCATCACAAATTAGGTGATGATCAATTGATTTGTGATATGCCAACGGTTGTCAGCACCTTGGTATCATGCACATGCCCACGGTTATATCAGTGGTCTTTAGGTTGATAGCGGTCACTCCTCGCCAATTGACCAACCTGGTAAAAAAAATGGTTTGTGATGTTCTGGACAAAAAGAATAAAAGAAAAGGAAAGGGAGCTGAGGCTCTTGCTTTACTAACTGGTTTCACATTAAAGTGTTGCTTTCTTTTGCGTTGGGTAAAGATCCTCTAAAACAAGAAAATCAGTCAAGACAGTCATGCATTAGCTCATTATTCTCTCTCTCTTTTTTTTTTGAAAATCGTTTCGTCCATTCATTTACTGTGTTAGATTAGATTGTTATTAATCTAACCATAAATGGCATGTATAAACACAATTTCCTAACTTAGGTTGATTCTAGGCCCAAACTTCACGTGCACCCAGACCAGGCGTATTAATCAGGTTCGAGTTCATTCTTGGGTCCATCATAGAGCCTAGTTGTGGATCCCAAATTTAGAGCCAGACTTGACATGGACCCAAACCATGGCATAAACTAGACCTATTTAAAGCCTTTATTGGGTTTTTTTTTTCTTCTTTTTTTTTATGGTAAAGCATTTAAAGCCTTTACATGATCACCAAGCCTGAGATGTGACCCTTGTGATAATTGCACAGCACCCAAAGAGACTCACTTTCAAAATCAAATTGGAACTAATTATGCGTATTCCGCCATTGCCTACTAATTATATTAGAGTTAAATTTGAGAGTCTATTTCTTACTGAAAAAAAATGATTCTAGGCCGAGTGCTGACTGCTGACAGCAGGTAAAGCCTTATGTTAGCAACTAGGTATCAATCCAATCTCCTCATGCCCATCTAGCTGGGCTATGTCCACCCGCTCAATTTTGTACAAGGCAAACACATTCACGCTTACCCGAGTGGTAAGACTTAAGAGGCGCCAATTCTTGTCTGACTGTCTAGGGTTTAAACGTACGCAGTCACCTTCCCTTATCCAGGGACTTTCTTACCTCACTCAGGGTTTACTTTCCTCACGACAGGGCTAAGCCCCAACCCCACTGAGCTAACTAAACATTAAAAAAATAAATGTCTATCTGCATATTCACCGTTGGATTGGACCCCCAAAAAAGTTACAACATAACATCTTGGAACCCATAAATTTATAGATATAATCATTCTACGAGCATAAGTTTTATGGAGGGAATATAAAAAAAAGGTCAAGAGTTATTTACTATTTTTTATTGGCATAAACTTCAAGATCTGAAGCAACAAAATGCCCAATAAAGAATTCTGAAACACTCATTCCTTATTTGAGCAAACTGACCAAAAGAAAGTGACAACAGTCAACAGACAAGTAGCTAGCATGTGACTCTGCCTGTGCTCTCCACTTCTTCCTTTGACTGGTTATTATCATCTAACAAGACCCTGTTACCAGTCAAGTAGTCTTCATGGGCCCAACTATTCATCATATGACACTTTGTCATGTAGCCATGTATGTTTCCATGTGCAAGTTCCCAGCCGGGCCAGCCCCATTCTTAGACCCAAAGTTATGGGTATAACAATATGCTAGCCTAGGTATGATATTTAGGAGAATTAATGGCCCTAAGCAGGCCTGGACATCCATTTGGTTCAAATGGCCAGACCCGAATATATATTTAGGGCTGAAATTCTGGCCGGATCCAAACCCAAACCCAAGGCCACAAGCCCGCCAGGCTCTTCTTAGCTTCATTTATATTTATATGTGGATGTTGTGTATATATCATATGCATGCCTTATATATAAAATAACATTAACATAAAACATACATGTGTCATAAATTTTAAAAAAAAAATAGATATTTTTACTTGTTTATATTTCTTTTTAAATTTGTACTTGGACCTAAAGCTAGCATCCATGTCCGAATCTGTTAACGGGCTTTAAATTTGGACGTGATTCAAGCTGTAGGATCCTTGTAAGGTTGGGCCCAAATCTGACTCTTCATTTGTGAATAAATTCGGGCCAAGAAAAAGATGAAACTGGCCCAAGACTGGCTCATCCATAGCTCATGCAAACAAGGATCCGAAGGCTCGAGACTAACGGGCTTGCAGTGAGCATTGGTAGCATATTGGGAGCCCAATGTGCCATCCAAAAGGCCCAAAGGCCCTGACATTGGCACTTATATCCCATGTCCCACAATCTCTCCATGCATAAACCAACCCTAACCATCCAAACCACCCATAACTCATGTCCCTCCAGTACCACCAATAACCATTCAAACCACCCATAACCCATGTACTCCATCTCTTCATTTCTAATAAACACCATTGACCGTCACTTATCAATGCTCTCTGTTTTTTTCACTAAGGAGGGTGTGTGTCCTGCCTCTTCAAGAATGAGTATTCCTCTGAAGTCCCTACCTCTCTACGCACTGAGTAAGTTAGGCTTTTACATATTTAGACAAGTGACCATGGAGAGAGTGTGAGTTTGGAACCGCAACTTTTAGTTCCTAGGCCGTGGTCCTAGCCAACTGCGCTAGCCCTGATATTTTATAGACTTATTTACCTTATGTGCTCTTTGGAGTGACTAGTGAGTTTTACAATTTGAAAAGCAAACACATCGTATGCTAATTTGCGTTGATTATAACTCATCACAATTTGACAATAATCATGTTGACTAAGAAAAAAACCAAACTTAAAAATATTGGAAACTTCAAACTTTTCAAATAAAGGATTAGAGTTATTTGATGAAATAACATTTGGCCCACTCATTTTGTCAGCAACTCCCATATATTAACATGAGTTTGGGTCTTCTTTAGCAACGATTGCACGAGAACTTCTAGATTTTTTATTAGAAGCCCTACATAGAGATAATTCAGACCGTTCAAGATGCGTTTTATCACTTCCAATCACATACCTCAGATTTCACTTTAATATGATGGATCCCACCATATGACTTAACACATGATTGAATCGATGACAAGGCACTAGCATGGCATTGCAACTAATGCAGTGTTAATCACGTTTCCGTCATGTGTTCATTCGGATAGTGGGGCCCAATCCCATAGAATTGTTATTTTAGGGTATATTTTTATTAAAGGGGATGCCATTTATCTTAAGCAGTGCGGATTATCTCTGTATTACATGGTTCCTATGTAATAGGTGCAACAGGGTATCCGAACTCAATCAACACACTCATGCGAAATGGATATGCTTTAGGTGGGCCCTACAAAAGAGGCACTATCAGGTTTGGTAATCCCCCTGTCCTTTCCTCTTATTTTGAGTTGTACTCTTCACCCAATTCAATCAAAGTCATCGTTGCTAATGATAAAACATTACTGATGAAATAGTATTTAATTCTAAAAGGACAAATCCATAAGCTTAATCTTTTCTTTTCTTGTCCATTAAGTTTGGTTAATGACTGTTTAACAAGATTTGAAGCCACATATCTCTCTCTCTCTCTCTAGCTCCAATGCTCCAATAGATTGCAATTTCAGAAACCATGAATAAAGGTTAGGTTAGAGATGATAATACAATATTATTAAAGTAATCCTTTATTATTTGAATTAAGTCATAAGATCGTCTGAACAATGAAATTTCCATTCAGCTAGCTGTTATTTGGTCATGAAAAATAAGTTCAATTTTCATAACAATAAATCAGTTTCCTTGCTTTTATGTTTTTCAACAAATTCTTTATGACTAAAAGCAAAAGGCCAAGATACATTACAATTCTTTTCTGGTAAAGAATTAATTACAGTTAAAGGACCTATTAAAATATGAATGTACAATGTCAGAAGCTCACAAGATCACCTACTGCAGTACAACATGTACCTGAAAAGCTTTCATAGGAATCCCATATTAGTTTAGTTTCAGTAGAGTTTTATTGTGTGTTACCTTTGAATTATTAAAAAGCATCCTATTATTGCATTACTTTTTTAATAAGAAGTGCAAGTTTCCATTTGGTGCTCTAAGGAATGATCACATGATTAGTTGTATATGGATGCAGGTACCAATCCACAGTGCATACGTGCACAGGAGAAAATTTTTCACGCTCCACATTATCCCCTTGTCTTAGATATTGTTCTTAGGAAATTATCTTCTTGAAAATTGTTGGAATTTTTTTTTTTTGAGGTTTTTGTAGGAAAAGATATAGCAAAAAAGGAATTAGAATTTTAAATGATTATATAATACTTTGGACTAAAAAAACCTTATTCATAAACATGAAAAGATAAATAAATCTGCCAGCAGATTAATTCCCTAAACCATTAAAAAATGCTATCAAATCAAAACCCTAGCAAAGCTCCTAATCAATATTCTAATTATAATATCCAATCCAATCCCTGATCAAGCCCTCAAATAAAACTCCACTCAAAGCCTTAATCAAACTACAATCAATGCATTTAAGATTGTATTTAAGATTCAGGTGACAGGAGAGGAAAGTGGGAGGAGGGAGTTCTTTTCATCCAGCAACATGCATTTAAGATTGAAACTGCTAGGGAAAAAAGGTAATTTATTATAATTTTTTTTTAATTTGAAAAATGGTTTGCACACCTAAGTGCATGCATTTAAGATAGTATATTCACTAAAATTAGGAGTGCTCACGTGCCGGGCTTAGATATGGAAATAGGGACAGTTTAATAATTGGGATGGGCTTGGATTAAGTGATAGAAAGCCCAAAGCCAGGCCTGTGTAACAAATGCATGTAATTTAATTTAATTAGTCCAAGCAATTGCTCAAATGACTAAAATCAAAAACATGATTTAGCCTTGCTCGGTTGATTAAATGGGCGGGCTCGGACCTGACTTTTACAGCCCGTGTTGGGCTTGGGCCGAGCCTAGGGCAGGGTTTCTATCGTCGAACAGGGCTGGATATGCCTTAATCCAGGCCATGAACACCCCTAACTAAAAAGCAACCATATAAGACTACATTTAGCAAAACAAAAGACGAGGCATTATAATTGTATTTCTAAATAGGAAAAGTATAATTGTACTTGCACTTCAAACCATAATTCCATATCCGGGGATTGATCCATTGATAATTTAGTGGTGAGGCATCCACTGATAATTTAGAATATGAATAATAAAGGATTATAATGTGCATTTGTGTGTTGATCTTGTCATGGGTGTTGTGTTTCTCTTTTAATTGTTATTCTAATTGGGTGTTGTGTTTCTCTTGGGTCCCAGCCCCCTTGGCTGGGTTACCAAAAAAAATGAAGGGTATGTGTAGTATAAAGAATCAACAGCTCATTTCTATATCACACTGCAAAAATATTTAGGGCATGTTTGCAATCTTGAATTCTCAAAATCCTTTTCTTTCTAAAAATACAATACTACTCGCCGATTTTCACCAAACAAGTTTTAGAATCCAAATGAAAAATAAATAAATCCATCATTTCGAGCATCCAGACCTCCAAAACCAAAAACTCATTTTCCAATTATGAGGCATAACCAAATCCATGCCCCCATTGCTCTTGATATCCAAAAAAATGAGAAAACCCCCAAACCTCAAATTAAATCAAGAATTTAAAAATAAATTACAAAAGTAAAGTAACAAAAAGGTTGAGAAAAGAAAAGAAAAAACTCACAATTTGGAATGTAATTGTTTTCAACCTAATTTTTTTTCTAATAGGTGATGCAAAATAAGGTGTATTAACATTTTTTCAATAAGACCACAGTTTAGGACCCATAGGTTGCGGCTTTGAACTTGCGCTCTTTCCCTAAGGGCCACTTACCTACGTAATAACCTAACTAATTCGGTGTGTAACAATTAAAAAGTAAATCCTATTATCGTTATTGTTATAATGGAGGAGAACTACAGGGTGTCTTTGTAATATGTGTAGATTGAGTCATTCAAAGATAATACGTTGCTAGTTGCACTGAAATCCATAGTCTTCTGTTTTCCTCATGCTTAATGCAGTTGTTGATGTAGAACTTACTCAAATAAAAGTGAATTTTGGCTAGTCACTATATGCAGGTGATGTAATGGAGTGGTGTAATGCAAAAGACAAGTCTCACAAAGGGCGATTAAATCGAATAGTTTTCTTCCATACTTTTGTTTGTAGCACTGGTTGTAATGTATTCATCATATATATTAAAGCACTGGAAATTTCACAAATGCTATCATGGGATGCCATGTGCAGCTCTTGATATATAATGCTCTATTGTGATCAATTCTCTTTTATACTTAGATTAACTAAGATTGAAAAAATATTTTTTTCAAATAATCATTCTTTTTAATTTATGAATATTTGATATCCTACGCGCACTTTCTTATTGATATGTTCAAAAAAATTTTTATTGAAATAATTGATAGTTAATGAAATGAAGAGGAAGAAGCATACATGAATATTCTTACAATGACATGACAACCCCATTTTAAGCATAGAGCCCCACCATATAAACCATTTTCATATGTAACATATAAAATCTATTACTAAAAATCTCCATGCATCTACTAATGATCTGGTATCAACTCTCAGTCAAGGAAATGAAAAAAAAAAAAAAAAAGATTCGATATAGGGACGCAACACACCCTTCTAAGTACAAGAGTCCCCTTCATAAACCAATCTGCTGATATAGTGTGTGAAATATTTACCTGAATCCCTACTCATTCATGAATGATCGAGAGTTCGATCATATTTGGAAATAAAATCCTCAAGCTTTCACACCGATATTTCTTTTTTTTTACAAAGTTAATGTTGTGAGAAAGTCACGTATGGCAATTATAGATCCCAAGGAATTGGGCCAATCGAAATCCTCATTTTGAGAATCTTTTTGGTCGAAATCCCTTCCATATGATTTCAAAACCTTTTTTTTTTTCGAATTTAACGCACTAATAATATTTTTTTCTAATTTACATGCATCAGTACACGCTAATATAAATACGAAACATTTATCTATACAAGTGTGAAATCCCAATTCCAGAGGTAGTAAGGATATAATTGATTTAGATATGTATGTATAGGATATAAAATCTTTACCAAAATTCTTTATTCAATTACTATAAGATAAAGGAAAAAGAATTTCTAAATAAGGATGCAAGCAGACAATTCTAAGCACAAGAGTACCCCTTCATAAACCAGTTTACATGTATAGTAAATTATATATTCACTTGAAATTTTTATCAGAAAAAAGCAAAAAAAAAAAAAAAGAAGAAGAAGAAAATGAGAGGTTTGAGATAAGGACACAACCCACCATTCTAAACACTAGAGTCCCACTTTACAAACCAATTTACATATATAGTATATAAACCTTTATTTAAAATCTCTATTTATTTATGAATGATTTGGGTCATGTTTAATTTGTAATCAAATATTCGAAATTCCTTACTGATTTTTTACAAAGCCGTGGAGAAAGTCATCAATTGTACATCCCTGCGATTTGGCCCAATGAAGTCCTCATTTTTTAGGGTTTTCAAGTTCAACCCCCTCCCTTAGTATTTGAAAATCCTCATTTTTTGTGATTTGGAAATCTTTTTATGATTTTACAATATTACTTTCATCTTTTTAAACCTTTTAATTAAAATATATTTTTTTTTTGGTAAGACAATATTCTAAACGCTATATATAACTTATGCAGATATACCATGAGTATTTTAAAATGCTCTGGATACAACATTTGAAGAACCAATAATCCTCCCCACAAAAGAAACAAACATGCATGCTGTGACCCAAATCCACACCCTTGTTGTCATTAATCTAAACCATCCATTTTGATTGTCATTGGTGCAGATATTCACATCATTCATGCAGATCAACATGGGCCGTACGGTTAGATCCGACCTATCGAGGTGATTTTGAAATGACATTGGAAAGTTGGAGTGGGGCCCACATAGTGGATGGTCAAATCAAAGATTGGACATTTGTAGATAGATTAACTGATACAGCAATTGTCACAGTCTCTTTGTAACCAAAAGGAAAGGCACGCGATGACGCGGGTCTTTCAGTTTTGGGAAATTATTCAGTAAAGCGCCTAATTTTATCCTTTTTCTGAAATGCAAACTTTTTTTTTTAAAGGGAGGTTGGAACTTTTTGAGCCGAACTCATTCCTTAATACCCAAAGAGAAGCCGAATAAAATCGTTGTGGCTCTCACGTAGCACAAATGGACTTAATCTTCAGTTTGATACTTAAATCTTTAGTTTTGAAAAAAAAAAAGAACAATGGTCCTGACCACTCAACCAATCCCTTATAGTTACCTGAAAGTACTAATTCATGTGTGTGATCCATATGATTTTGAACACAAAATATGGGGTTGCCTCATGCCTTGTGCCGCTCCACCAACTGTCCGGTGTGTGGGGTGCTACTTTGGGATCAGTCCGATTGGATTAAAAACCAAGGATACCACATCAACAAAATAAAAATAAAAATTGTGAGCGATCCAAATGAGGAGCCAAAAGCCACTATTTTATTATATTTTGAGAAATTACCCTTTCATCTCGCATGAAATCAAATTAGTAGACGTGCATGCCATTGTGCAAAGATCTAATCTGTCTTTGTATGGGGTGAAATGAAATAAATTGAAACCTTGAATCAACAGAAATTGAGAGAAGACGGAGTTGAGAGTAAAATTACTAAAAGACAAAAAAAATCACTCTTATATGTTTACCATTATTTATATGTTTCGATGGTAAAGGTTCCTCGTTGCAATCTAAAGGTGTCCGCTTCGAATCCCATAGAGGCTCTAGGTGACGACTTCGTGGTGTCCAGGCTTTGGGGGCAAAGAAGTGGTGTCCATTCTGAAATATTAAGTGGTGGTCGTGAGTTTGGAAGTTACTAAAGACCCACAAAGTGCGGATGTGGTGGTGGATTTCCTTCTTTAACGATTAACCCTCGGCGGATACTTAATCTGTAAAAAAAAAAACTTTTTTTCATTTTGTACATTTACTTTCAAACCCTTTCTCTTTATTTTATCACTTAATCTTATTTTCATACAAACCAACACACCAACGTACTAATAAAATATGTATTTACCCATATTTATATATGAGTTTTTAAGAATATATATATATAGGAACATCTACTGGAAAAATCCCCTTAAATAGGGTAACCACAGTTGAGGACCCTAAAATTTTATAATGATAGCAAGGACCTCCAGCCCAAATCATTATTTTTTTACACGTTTTGCCCTTTCTTTGTTGATGTCAACATAACCCTAATCCCATGCTAAGGTTATTTTACGTTGATGTTGACAAAACTTCTATCGACGTCAACAAATTCTATGTATAAATGTTTAACAGTGATGTGCATATGAATCACTTGATTGTGCTAACTGGGCGTTTTTGTCGACGTCGACAAATCTTCTGTCGACGTCAATAAATTTTATGTATAAATACTTAACCTGTACAAAGCTCACTTTTTTTTTTTCTTTTTTTGCTGACGCAGGGTGTCCCAGCCCTTCGGGCCGGACTAAATCCCTGCGGGCCCAGGAGGCAAAGCCGGGTAAAAACCCCCTGTGGTGTACAAAGCTCATTTGATCGTGCTAACTGGAAGTTTTTTTTTTTTTTTTTTTTTTTATGTCGACAAAAGTTTATGTTAATGTCAATAAATATTACTTATGACAAAACAAGAGACTTTAGTTGATGTCGATTTGGGTGAAGAGGCGGATTCTTGGGAATATGGAATATGGTTATATTGACATCAATGAAGAAAAGGCAAAACGGAAAAAAAAATAGAGATAATTTGAGCTGGAAGCCGTTGGCCGTCATTATAAAAGTTTAAGGTCCTCAACCGTGGTTACCCTATTTAAGAGGATATTTCTGGTAGATATCCCTTCATTAAAATTCTAAACCAGGAATCAACCAAGTTAGAGGGCGGCAGTTTAGATCCATATTATATGGTCAAATCAAATCTATACAAAAATAGGTTTTATTATGAAAATAGATGGATGTGATATAACCAAATTTATGGAAAATGCCCATAAGTGGTCAAGTCATAAAGAAAATTAACAGGTAAAATATGGTTATTTTTATTCTCAATTCTAAATTCCCAGACGATTAGGGAATCAAAAAGTGTCGCTATAGTTAAGCACACTCGCTCCCATAGCCATCCATAGGTGGGCACCTTTATTCCACCTCTCCTGGCCATTGGGCCAACTAGCAATAAAAATACACCTCATTGTAAAATTTTAATCTAGAAATCCAAATCCTCAAACTTATGATCAGAACCGTCAATCCACTAGGACATGTTTAGATTGGGTGGGCCTATACCTAATCGTGGCCCATTTTAGTGGGCCCACCGGTGGGGAGGTTGACCCGAGCATGTGGTTGGTGAATGCGTCATTTTCCTTTTTCCTTTTCGGTCCGTTTTCAGTTCTTCCCATTATCCTCCTTACCATCTATATAAACTAAAAGTTTAGTACAAGACGAGGGAGTATGGATTTTCTGTACTCCTTCGGTGAGGGTGCCTGTGCATGTTCTAAATGGCTTTATTCAATTTCATGACTATATATATTATAGAAAATGTTTATGGGCACCCATAGGGCCCACTTGAGGCCTCAAATGATCAATCCAATATTGTCACCTAAGGGCATGTTTCTTTGCTGGAATTTCAGAAATTCCTGTCTGGAGAATTCCTGAATTTTCAGACAAAGTGGAATTTCTGGATGCCCCTATGGACTTGGATTTCCAAATGTCAAAAGATGCTGAAATCCAAAAATGTCAGTAAAGAAACATGAAATTCAAAAACTCCAGGAGACGGCTTGTCACATCATGTCCAGAAATGCACACGATGAATTCTTGACAGAAATTCCACTAAACCTCCATCACAGTATGCCATGGGTTTTACATTATTCGGATGGATTCAACTGTACGTTTGAAATCAAAGAAAATCATGCATTTCAATGATGATAAATTTGAAGGACATGGATATAGGAGTCAAGATAATGTGATTGATTTGAAAAATTGTATATGATGTGGTCGCCTTTGAATCTTTTGATGCCCCTCCTCCATTTGATGCCCCTCCCCCAAGTTAGCCCCATGGGTTGTCTCTCACAATTTCTAGAGTGAGACAACCGTAGAGAGTCAGAGCACACCCCATATTATATTTTTTTTTGTTGGACCATGTAATATCATACAAAGTTATTTCTATTTTATTTGATTTCATGCAATTCAATGGTCGACTAAAATTATTATTAATTGTAATTCAATTTTGATCTATAAACACATTAATATGTAACATACCTTTCTTGGCTTTTAGGCTAGGATGTGATAATAATATGTAATAATTTAGGCTAATAAAAACCAACTAGTTTATTTATGAGGGTAATAAAAAAGGAAAGAAGAGGAGAGAAGTGAAACAGCAAAATTCATAACAAGAAAGTAAAATTGTGGATGTTAGCCTAGGCAATTTGAGGACTCAAGAAATTTTTCTTTGAAGTTTTCTCCCATGGTACTAGCTACTAGGTACTAGGTACATGTGAGTACTACAAGACCAATTTGTTTTTGAAATGTGATTTTATGTACATGATAATAGTGATCTGAATAGAGCAGTGGGTAATTAATTATGCTTCAAATGTAACCTATCAAATGATCAACTTGTGATCGGGTCAATCAAATGAGTCATTTCAAATTTAACATGACCACATTCAAGCTTCTATGTGTAGAATTGAGATTTCATGATTTTTTAACATAGAGATTTTGAGCCATTATGCGCTCTACATAGAGAAAATTTCTCAAATGGACAGCATTTGTGAAGATTTTTTTCTTAACAAAATATAAGACCCACATGATCAATTAAACTATCTCGCTATTGCCAACCTCATGAATTAGCAAAAGCCTACGGCTGAGTGTCATTCAATTGTTACTCATTGTTGTATTAAAATTCAGAATTGATATGTTATAAAACCATTAAACATGATGGTCAAATAGTTTGATCAAATGACGTTTATATTTCCTATGCTCCTACGTTTAATTCATATTTTTCAATCTCTTACCTCTCGTGATTGTCATAACTCTAAGTGGGCCCCCCTATAATTGAGTGATCTAGGAGATGCTCATAATAGAGTCTAAAAGGAGTTGACTTAAACATTATTTTTATTTTTTTCTTTTTGTGGGTGCACAAACAGAGTTTTGATCTCTCATTTAAAATTGTACCTTTTGGGAAATTGAATAAAATGTATTATATATCCTTTACTTTCTCTTTTGCACAAATAAGCATCATCATATCACATATTGAAAAGAAAATGGAGAAAAACTATTCATTGCAAATGGAAATCTTTTGTAAGGCATGCAAAATTTTAATGTTATGAAAAGTAAATGCCTATTATTAAATTAAAAATGTATGACAAAGGCCTATTTTTTCTTTTCTAAAACCCCCAATATTTTACTAGCATAAGTAATAAAGGGTATTTTTTCTAAAAATGAGGATTTTAACTGTAGATGCCCAAAATGGTTCGTAAAACAAATGATGGTCGAAAATAATAATTTTACCCTTACAGGGTGTGATTTCCTCCACCATAGGTTCCTTTCATCATCTTGTAAGGATTTTGTATGATATCATAATGCATGGTATATAGGCATAATTATCATCTTTGTACATTTCTCTTGCTATGCAAATCATTATATGGGAAATCTTTAAATGTCAACACGTTCAAGGCAAATGTTAAGACTCAAGCACCTATATAGTCGAAACCTCCCCTACACCAAAAAAAAAATAGAAGGAAAACAATGATGAGAGTCTCAAGGTTTTTATATTTAAATCCACAAGTGGGCAATGTATATACTTACTAAGAATGTGTTTTGTGTATGAGTGACGTACACGCCTTTTCTTCGATAAAAAAATAAAAAATATCTTTACCTCTTTCATCAATAAGTTGATCGCCCCAACAAAAAAAAAATGCCTTTCTCATGCACCTACGCGGCATTTAAAATGTACAAAAGCATCCTAAATCTAATTATCTTTATGTTCAAAGTAATTCTAAACCGTAGGAAGGTAGCATCATCATATTATTCTCAATGTAATTCAAATCAGATGATCAATCTAGCGTGTGCCCAACTCTCAAAAAATTGAAATTCCTCTCATTGTCATTGTACAAAGCAGATCAATTCATTCCACCCATATGGATATACATAGAAAAATAAAAAGGAAAGAAAAAACATTCATTTCAGTAGGAGCAAAGAAACAGGTGCTCCGGCGGTGTACCTGATTTTAACTTAACTTGTAAATCGTAATTAAATGGGTTTTGACGTCCGCTTTTCACTATTTAAATCAGCACACGACAGTTTCACTCCACTCCCCCTCTTCGTTCCCCTCCTCCCGTCTCCGGCGATTTCCGACATTCTCCGGCGCCGCATCTCCTCCCTCTCCGGGCGGCGATCCTCTCTCCTACGCCTATCGTCACTCTTTCCGACGCCTTCTCCGGCGACGGCGACCGTTGTCAGATCCCAATCAGTCCTCTCCTTCTGGATACCGCTGACGTAGGTACGGACTCTCTCTCTCTCTCTCTCTCTCTCTCTCTCTCTCTGTGTGTTTCAGAAAGGAAAGCCCGTGCGCATGTTAGATGGGGTCCGGTCATGTACTGCGAAGAGCAAATGAGGCTTGGATGCGCCGTGGGCCACGTGATAGAAATGTATCTGATCGTGACCGTCTGATCATCTGATTGATGACCTGGAATGGACCGTAGAGTGACCGTACTGTTCAATCTGGATGGTTATTAGGATCATCTGATCAATCTTCGTTTTTGAATTTTTTGTTTTTTTTTTTGTGTCTTTTTTTTTTTTGGAATCTTTGATTTCTTTTTGCATCCATTTTGTTGAATGCTGGGCCAGTAGCTTGATTGATTTTGGACCGTTGATGTGATGGGCCACACTGCTGATGATGGATGATAATCTCATATGGAACCTTTTTTCTTCTTCTTGGGGTTACCTTATTGGTTAAGCAATAAGCAACCATTGATTTGTGGGTCAGTGGAAGAAGAGGAAGAGGATCAAGGATCAAATTTTTTTTTTTTTATCAGATCTCCACTTGCAACCTACTTGATATTGGTGATGTCCCTATTAAAATGAGGCTCATGAATGATACTGCTTGGATTGAAGTACTTGTATCAAATGTTTTTAGTTGGCAGTATCCATGTTCTTCTGCATGAGTATTATGTGATTTCTCTTTTTGAAAATTCAAGTTCTAGCTTCTAAGTGTGTAGTTATGAATATGCATGATGGGCTAAAACCAACTCAAGTGGCCTGATGATGATATGTGCATATGCAGAGACTTTGCTTGGATTCTTCAGCATTTAAATGTTACTTTTTTTTGTTTCTATTGAATTACAGAGTTTGGAGTCTTGGGCATTTTATAATGTTCTTACGACCAGACCAGATATTTGTCACTGGCAAATATTTTGATGTGTTGCTTGAAATTCAAAAAGCATGTATAGCAGTACATAATAGTTTCTTTCATGGAATGATTTGGTTCTAGTTTATGCATTTGGTGTTTACAAATCCAATTTATCCAGAGCATGTTTTGTAGAACAGCTGTTTCCATAAGAGTAGCTGAATTGGGTGTTGACTGGATTTTTTTTGTTTATGGAATTAATGCAGCAGAGCTGGAATATTGAGATGAGTTCCAAAAGAAGTGGAGGCAGGGGTGGATCCTTTGGTGCTGCTGCTTCTGGTTCCCTGAATAAAGGGAAAAGCACGGGTCCTCAACATGGACAATCTTCAGGAGGATTTGGTTCCAGCAACAATGGTTCTAAGAACGATCAACTGAATTCTGATGTGGTGGATTTGAGCACAGATTCTGCCGAGGCTGGTGAATGGGAAGTCCCGGGAAAGAAATCTAGGAACCGTGGTGGGAATGGCGCTGCAAAACCACGAGGAGCCTCAGCTGCCCCGCCTAAAGCTTGGGGTCATCAAGAAATGCCACAAAAGCAAGGTGGCACTGCTTATGGTGGGACCGGAAATATGCATGGGAATAATTGGGCACAGGCAGCTGACTCAAAGAGACATGTTGGTAAAGGAAATATGAAGCCACAGCCGCCTAACAGGGGTTGGGAAGCTGCTTACATGGCACCAACACCTGCAATACGTCCCCCGCTCCAGCATGGATGGCAGTGGGCTGCCAGATCTCAATCCAAGACTTCTGAAGATGCTGCGAACAAAAATGACTTTGCTAATGAGGTTGCTAATGTAGATGATGATTCTGGGTCTGATCTAGGCCAGCACCGTCCTGAAAATGATTCTGATGATCATGAGCTTGTGGCAGACAGCGATGAAGATCTGCTTAGTGATGACTATGATTCTGATGTTAGTCAAAAGAGCTATGAGACAAGGAAGAAGAACAGGTGGTTCAGTGCATTTTTTGTTGCCTTGGATAAGTTAACCAACGAGCAGATAAGTGAGCCATCAAGGCAGTGGCATTGCCCAGCATGCGCGCGTGGCCCGGGTGCTATTGACTGGTACCGAGGTCTGCAGCCATTAATGACACATGCAAAAACAAAAGGGTCCATAAGAGCGATGCTTCACCGAGAATTTGCTGACCTTTTGGAAGAGGAATTGCGACGCAGGGGGACATCGGTAATACCCGGAGGCGAAGCATTTGGTAAATGGAAGGGTCTTCGTGAAACGGCAGCTGATCATGATATAGTTTGGCCTCCAATGGTGGTTATTAGAAATACATTACTCGAAAAAGATGAACATGAGAAGGTATTTCTTCCATAGTATGATTGATGCTTTTGTTAGTCTCACACATATGCGTGTTTGTGTGTACACACACATGCATGTCCGTGTTTATATATATACATATGAGAGATAGAGAGAGGAGTTTCTGCCCCTATCTAATAGCCAATGATTTGTTAGTATTTTAAGAGAATATAAAAAGATCCACCTTTGTAGGAGCATGCTTAGGAGAGAGAATCAGATATATGTATGATTGATGACACGTGTCACTTTCATTGGCTAAACAAAAAAACGCCCGGGGAGTTTTGTAGCGTAACTTTCTCTCTCTCTCTCTCTATATATATATACACACACACACGCACACACGCACAAGCACATATGTTATAAATATATCAGAAATATTTTTATCAGCAATACACAGACAAACTGTCCTCATCATCCTTTTTTGGGCCACCTAGCCCACAACAACCTGTGTCACACTAACAACCTCACAGCCCCTTTGACACTTGTGGCACTGTTACTCCCCATTGATTGAAAAAAAAAAAAAACCTTCTTAGTTGGCAAAGTTTTGACACAATAATTTATCGGTCTTTTGTTCTAGCTCCTTTCAAAGTGTTGATACAGGCTTCCTTCAACAACGTCAGAAAGAAGCAATTGAGGAGTTAGGTCATACATACATTGCTCTTCTAAGATGGTGCCCTCTGCTTCGATGGTATTTTGAAGTTGGGATTTTGAAGGAAATACCTGGATAGTCTGGGATCATGGGTGTGGGAGATATTTTGAGAAACTCAGAAGGACAAGCATTATTTACTTGCTCCGGCTTGGTTGATTTTGCTTTGATGAATGAGGCTGAGATTAAGGCCATTCTTATAGGTTCAAGAGAGGCCTTTAAATGGAACCCTACTCAATTGATTATAGAGCTATTCATGGGGCTGAAGTTGTCTCTAGCGCAATATGGCTACTTGCAGATACGGTGGAAGAAATCCAAGAAGCTTAGCTAGGGATGGCAGCGGTAATGGTGAAATGGGTGACTGTCTCAATCACGGGCTTGTTTGGCAACTCTATTAATAGAGTCAAGTAAAATAAAGCCCTCATTTCTATAAAAAAAAAAGTCACATCAAAAGCACTTTAATTCAATTTTTCCATCATATTTAAAAAAAAAGGTAAAAAAACAACCCCCTTTTTCAATTAAAAGACAAAAAAACACCAGTTCCCAATACAAAAGGTCAAAAAGATTTCATCACAAACAACTAAAAATAAATACATCGTAACCCACTTTTATTTTATTTTTTTATTTAAAATAATATTTAATTCACTCAATTCCATTAACAAAGCCCCCAAAGGTGAGTTTGGTAGTGGGTTTGTTGGATTTGGTGCGGGTATGGGTTTTTAGACATTGACCCGAGTTGGGTTTTGCAGGTGTAAAATGAAACTTGGCACAATAATAGCGCATGCTTGCATGTGTGTGCGTGCGCGCGTTCACAGTGTGACGTGTCACACAGGTTTTGGCAAGCATAGAATGAAGCTTGGCCCAATAATAGTGCATGCGTGTGTGTAAGTGATTGTCGCGCGAGCGTGTGTGTCACACAGGTTTTGGCAGGCGTATAATGAAACTTGGCCCAATAATAGTGCGTGCATGTGTGTGTGTAAGTGATCGTCTGAGGCAAATTGATCATGTATAAAAATCGGTATTGAATACGACAAACCAAAGGGAGTGAATTTGACTCTGTCAAATTTATACTCAATTGGTTCATTGAACTCAAGCTACAAATCAAATGAATCGAGAAACTTGATTCATTATATATCAAAATTTTCTAGTCGGGTAAGTGTCAAACTACAATTGCAATCTAATGAATGGGTCGAACTATGTGCATATTGTCCTTACATGCACATTTAATGTCCCTCGAGAAAAAATGAACCTTATTAACAGCCTAGCCATTAGTTTAATGAAACATAATCCCATCCCTTTGCTAATTAAGATTCCAACTAAACTAGGAGCCCCTGTAGTTAAAAAATAAAGAATATAGTAATGGCTGATACAATAGACTCTTAAATAAAATAGGAAACAAATTCTTAACTGCCCTGTGACTTACGCAACCTGGGATGCACAATTTGTCATAGTCCTATGTCAAGCATATTTGAAGTGGGTCCCATGCATCATGTGTATGCATCACTTTATATATAGTTGAGATTGAGATATTACTGTCATCATGTATCATGGCTTTTAATGATTATATCTGCCTCCGGAAAAGCTTGATGCCAGTCATTTGCACACTCAGATACTGAAGCCAGTATAAAAGATCGATAATAGACACACTGCATTGTGTTTTGTTTATTATTATTTTTGTGAATAGCATTGTGTTTTGTTTATTATTATTATTAATATTGTTGTTGGCTAGGCTGGTCCAAACTTCTGTTACACTAAAAAAAAACTGAGTTTGTCATTAATTTAGTTCAATTTTGAATGCTGTAATATCAATAACTTTGGAATCCCTTGATGTTTTAGCGTTCTTTTAACTGTATTTCTAATTGGAATTACTTGCAGTGGATAGGCATGGGAAACCAAGAGCTACTTGAGTATTTTAGCCAGTACGAAGCAGGGAAGGCTCGACATTCCTATGGTCCTCAAGGCCATCGGGGGATAAGTGTGCTAATATTTGATACTTCAGCGCGTGGGTATTTCGAGGCTGAACGATTGCACAAGCATTTTGTCGAAGAAGGAACAGATAGGGAAGCTTGGGACCGTCGCCGGCAACTCTTTTATCCTGGTGGCCGGCGCCAATTATATGGCTATTTGGCATGCAAAGAAGACTTGGTTGATTTTAATCAGCATTCTCAAGGTACATTTCTTTCTTACTTTGGGCCATGCGTCACATGGAAATAAAAGTAGTAAAATTTTGCTTATGTCCATGTTGTTCTGAAGAAATCCTTCAAACGAATGTGCTGGTTTATTTATTTATTTAGTTATCTTTTTATAATGTAAAGACCTGCCTCTTTATTAATGGTTGTTGACCTCCTCGAGGTTCACAAATTATATATGGGTGGCAGGAAGTTATATCTGACCAAATTTGTCAGAAAAAATGAAATTGTTGGATCATTCATCCATCTTCCTCCACAACTACAGAAGTTTAAGGGGGGAAAAAACGCGCGCGCACACACACACACAAACTAATTAACAAGTGATCTCTTCAAACTCCATTTAGATAAATAACTTAGTGTACTGTGGGAAGACCATTTTATCCCTCTACATTTGTAGATAACCATTTCATCCTTATTTTATCGTAAACGGCAATAAACCATTGTAAGAAAAAAAATAAAATAAAAGAGAACAAAATAAAAGGTCTCATTTCAAAATCATAGCTTGCCAACTCGTGACTCAAATTAAACAATTGATGGAGTGGAGTCAACTTGCTGACTTGAAAGTCGTGTTAACATTATGCAACTACTCGAATGAGGTGGTATGTGGCAAAACTAAATTCCTATAACATGACGAGTTCAAATATCTATGTTATCAACTTTTTACATTAAAAAAACAGTGCATCAATTGAGTGTTTTAACTCTGACAATGTCTTGGACAAGTTGAAATTGTGACAGCTGATTCTCGAGTATGGAAGAAGATTCAGCAGCTGACTCCTCTAGTTGTCAACCGCAGTCAAGTCAGCCGAGTCCCAAAGTTAACCCTGTGGGTCAATGGGCTATGTTTTCAAAACCTTCATACTACAATAGAGAAGCACCTAAAATTGAACCCGAACCGTCCCTTAAAATTTCTCATATTCTAATATAAAATCCTACAGTGTTTGAACCTTACCTCTCGTTCTATAATACTCATACCCGTTCATTTAAAACCTCATATCAAGCTTCAAAACCTTTATATTGCAATCTAAAAACCCATAAAATAAAATCCAATTTCTTCTTCCTCTAATACCTACCTTTGAAAGGTTGCAATCTACGAACCCCTTCGTAGATTTCCTTTAGAATCTATCATATTCTAGTTCAAAAACCCCCAAATGAACTCAGTCTCCTTAAAAGGAAAATCAAAACTCTGTACGAGCAAAGCCTTCTATAGCTTTTAGGTTACTTGAGAAAGTTTGAAGAACTATCATCATTAATGGTGTGGAGGAGATGGGTTTGGTGGTTTTAGATGGGTTTCTAGTGTTAGCAAGGCTTTAAAACTTGGACTGTTACTCGATCAACCTCAAGTTGATGAATGTGAGACGTCTCAACTGATATGGACCTAATTCATGATTCAAAATCAAGGTCGCAGTTGACCCCAAAAAGCGATATGATGCAGCATTGCCATGTGAATTTTTTATCTAAAAAAAATTGTAAAAAAATGAACAATATCATCAAATGCTAGAAAACAATGTTTTTTCCCCCTTTAGTGGACCTAATTGCATTTAAAATGCTAAAACCGAGTGATTGCACCCAGAATTCCTATATGACCTGGCAAAGTCAGTTGAGTCAAATTAATAGAACAATCTGGCTGAGTTGGAGCCGTGGCGGCTTGGTTGAGTTGCATTAACAGTCCTATCTGGCTGAGGTTGAGCATTGTTGGCTTAATTGAGTCCTTTCTACAGTGCCTGAGGGGGGTTTAACTTTACTTACAAATGGACAACTCCGAGCCACCGCATCTATGTTAGTGCATGGAGGTGTCCTTATGTGGTTTGTCCTTTTTCGTTCTTTGCCATAGCTTGCCAACTTGTTGAGTTGACTTGTAACTCTGCCAAGCTCACTTGGCTCGATAGGTAGAGTGAGTGACTTGGGTGACTCTATACCCAAGAATCAGTTGAGTAATGATATTGACTCGCCCAACTCGGTAGACTTGGTTGAGTCATGACTTGAGTTGCATCACTTTGCCAAGTGATGCACTGTTATTTATTAATGTAAAATTTTAGCCATAAAGATGTATCACACCCAAGATGTCCTAAAAGAAAAATGAGTTGTAATTTGTAAATCAGTTACAGACATTTATGTTAATGCTGCATTTGAAAGTTTACACAATACAAATGACTGGGGTACTACCTCTCCTTTCAAAAAAAGAAAGGAAAAGGTACAAAAAAGAGACTGAGGCCTATGTCTGTAGTATTTTGTTATTGTATTTATAGGAGTGAATCTATTTGATTGCCCAAATTACCTAATTGTGGGCCTATGTAGAAACTAGCAGTTTGAAAAATGAGCATATTGATAGCCCCTTAAACTTCCTTTTTTTTTTTTTGAAGAGAATCGTGTTCATCAAAAGTCCAAGTTCTAATGTTTTTTCCCCTCTTAGTCTCTTCTTGGAATATCTTTTCTCTCATCTTCATCCTAACTATGTTGGGGTTGGCTACATTCATATTCCTTTTCTCCATTCTTGAATATCTTTTGTCTATTACTTCTAAAACTCCTAGAGTATAATTGACATCTCATCTATTAATTGTTTAGTTTATTTTTTTTTTAATTTTAATAAAAATAACTTTACTCCCCAAGTTTCTGAGTTGACTTCATTCACTGGCATGCCAGTCAAGTTTGAGTAACGAATTAGCAAGTGATGTTACTTGTTTCTAAATCATATAAACTTTTTTTGTGTTTTTTTTTTTTTAATGAATGTTGCTTTAAAGGCTTGATTGGTGTTGAAGAAATGGTTTATGGGAGACTGTTGATCTGGGAATTTAAGAGAGATGAAATTCTTGTAACAGACAAGGGGTAAAACAGCCTTCACTTACCGATCGCCACTATGGAGAGTCAAAAGTCTAAAAGATGAAGTAGAGCTAACTGGGCCTAGGCATGGACCAATGGGCCTTGGGCTATTTTGACAAATTTTACTGCCATAA
Organism: Litsea cubeba; assembly: GCA_012931725.1. NCBI lineage: Eukaryota > Viridiplantae > Streptophyta > Magnoliopsida > Laurales > Lauraceae > Litsea > Litsea cubeba. The sequence continues at coordinate 21,592,077 of CM022949.1, forward strand.
TTTAGATATGGTTACAACAATGCACTCCTTTGATTCTTGGTCGGCTCACAGTCCCATGTGTTTCTTAGGCCTTAGGCCCATTTGGTCCAGGCCTAGGCCCAGCTAGCCCAACTTCATCTTTCAGTACTTTGTCTATTCACAATTACAACCAGGGTATTCCTTACAATCATATTCCAGAAGCATGGGCCTCTCTTTCAGAAAAAAAATAAATAATATGAAGGACTTATATACATATATTCGGTGGACTGTGCATTCTTGTGTTTAGAAAGTTGTTTATTATTTTTCCCATTGATATTTATTTTTCTCAAGTTTCTAACACTAATGGAAATGAATATATGATGCAAAATAACAAACTGTAGATTTCTTTTGATGTCTGTTGGGATATCAATTTGGATGCACGTGGTTATGTGCGAGAATTTACAAATTTCATACATGTAGATTGGGTTTTATTTGATGCCTTTTTTCACCTATGGGACTCTCAAACGTGAACGGTATGGGTTTTCCATCCATTTTGTCTCCAAAAGTGGGATCCTCTTGAATTGAAGGTGCTGACTAAAATTCTTGCACAGCCGCTCTGCAGGAGTCTTGTAGGTGAAGATCGCCGTTCATTTGATAGCCACGTATAGCGTGTATTCATGAGAAACATCTAACAAGCATACTAGTTGACCCCTTAGTAAACATAGTATCTTATCTTTCAAAAAATTACATATTTTGTGTAACCTTTTGAAATATAAGATACCAAACATGTATGGTATGCTATCTTTTAGAACATTCTTTCATCTTAGGGCTCTTCACTTTTCTATACTTTACGGATAAAAAAAAACTCTATACCTCGATCCTTGCTGTACCATATTATTGTTGTTTTATAGCTCTTTGAACTTGAATCACTTCAAAGATTACACCTTTCAATTCGCGGCGTTTGTGTATTACAAACTTTATTAATGTTTGAGATGACTTGGTCAAGGCAAAACGAAACTCAAATATGAGATAAGGTCTTACCATGAGATGGTTGTGGGCCCATTGAAGCAAATGGATGAAGATAATCAAATGCTATTGTGGTATAAGAGCAAGGTTGCCAGACAACAGCGGAATGAAAAAGCTCTTCAGCAGACTATGGGGGTGATGAGCAACCAATTACGCATCACAAGTGAAGAGAACAGGATAGTGAGGCTGAGAACAACAATCCAACATGAAGAGAACAAGGAACAGGTAATATTTGAATCCACAAAACTTCAATAAACGTTGTATGTTCATGGTTTTAGAACTCTGCCAAAACACCCGAATACTGATTTTCTATATGTTCAATCTGATACTTAATGTGCTTTGAAGTATTTTTCACTGCCTTTACATTCTATATTTTTATTTTATTTACATCTAATGCAATCTAAATGAATATTTATAAAACTTTTATGTTCTCAGTATTTTTATAATTTTTTACTTGGAAAAAATGACTGAAACAAACCGATATTAGTGAATTACTGATTTGCGGCCGATATTTTAAGTTTTAAGCTTTGGCTGATACGGTGTCTGAATTTTGTTTTAATATCATGGCTATAATCAATATAGACTTAATGATTAGTTTAGGACTCGACTAATGTGATCTGAATAATGAGCATAATGATTCATTAAGGATTGGCCTTTGTTTGACCTACAAAGTTTAAGCTCCGATTGTATACCGAAACTGAAATGAAAGGTTTGGTTAAAATCTTTCTCCTTTTTACTGAATTTGTGAAAATTTTTGCTAGCCTTGCTAATTTATTCAGTGAATTATTGGTTGTAAGTTGTAACCCATTGGTTGCATCAAGAGCTGTGGCTGTCCCGGGGTCCAACTTGTTTTTGATTCACCACATGTTAGGCCTCAATTGGGTCATCAAAAGGAATGGTCCAACTGCTTTTGGGATTATATATTTTTTACTTGGTAATTATAATATCTACATCTGACTGTTGTGCTAAAGAACCAAAAAGCAATATTGTACTAAATGAGCCAACACACTGATGGTTGAGTAGTGTTGGCACTGTGGTTTCATGCACATGCCCAAGGATTTATCCCTGGGTGCTCACTTACGTATCATGCCTGGACCGGTAGCACCCCCATGTAGCATACCAAAAAATAAAAATGGAAACTAAATATCGTACGAAATGATGTTAATTATTCTATGAAAGTGTAATGCCATAATTTATTGAAGTTATAATAAGAAATAATTTGAAATTGGGTTGTCTATCTTGGTTGCTCCATACTTGTTGTCTATCTTGGTTGCTCCATCTTAGTATTACAAAATGGTAACATGAATAATTTGAAATTGGGTTGTCTATCTTGGTTGCTCCATAGTTGTTGTCTATCTTGGTTGCTCCATCTTAGTATTACAAAATGGTAACATGAGAGGTTCATTAAATTTTTTTTCAAAATGAGAGCCTCAGGGATTCCAATGGATGAGTGCACATTTGTGTATATTCAGTGGACTTCTGCTTTTATGCAGAAAACTCAGCCTTTCCTATTGCCCCCATCAGAAACCCTTTCCTGCAAAATTTGTGGTAAAGGTAAGCTGTTTTTTATGCTTTTCTTCTAGGAAAGATGGCAGCACCAAGCAGAGGAAGAGGGAATTGACAGAAGAACCCTCCATTTTTCTGTTCTTCTGCACAAAATGCGTTACACAAACTTGCAGTTAAAGTTGTCTCAAAACATGCTCCTAAGCTAATTCATCAACATTTAAGGGGTCCTATGGTGTGATATAACACTGTTTACCTTTTAATTTTTTAATTATATGTTCCTCGAGTATTTGATTTTCAATGGTATGTCCGTATCCCTTGTACTCTTTCATTAAAAAAAAAAAAAAAAAAACCCTCCAGCTTGGAAAAAAAACATGAATTTGTCAGGACATTTTAGGTGAATGAAGCATCTACTTGATGTCAACCACCCTGATTCTCAGTGACATTCAATCTATAACTAAGATAAATTGTAAGACACTCATGAAACATTCTTCTAGATGATGCAATCCTAGGGTTAGGATAACAAGTGCCGGAGCACAATTAGGGTTCCCATGGGAACAATAACACGTAGAAGATAGATCTCCAATGATAACCCCACAAAGGGAAAATTCTATTAACTCCAAATCTTAGATTATTAATCTCTACAATGCCATATATAATAAAAGAAACTTAAGCCCAAAGAAACAATCCTAATCAAACTAGGAAATAAAATAAAATAAGAATCCTATCCCAATTAGAAACTAATCCTAATTACAACTTATTAAATAAAAATCAGAAACTAATAACAATTAATAATTAATTCCTAAAAACTTCCTTGGGTCCCACATGTGAACCTTGAGTCTTGCTCCAACGGCTTGATAGTGCTGCTGCATCACTAGACCTAGAGGTGCTACCAGTTTAGTCAAGGCACAAGGCACAAGGCACAAGGTAGGCACTAGACCTTGGGTCCCACATGTGGACCATGAGTCTTGCTCCAATGGCTTGATAGTGCTGCTGCATCACTAGACATAGAGGTGCTACCAGTTTAGTCAAGGCACAAGGCACAAGGTAGGCGTCAGCCCTGTTTGGAGTTGCAAGATTTGAGATGCATGCCTAGGCATGAGCCTAAGTGTGTGAAGCACACCTCTGTCGAAAATGAGGAAATAAGTCCTATATATGTTCTCTAAAAGTCATTTGGCCTATTCAAAACAGAAATATAGAGCCGAACAAAATGAGACGAGGAAATGAACCATAGTACCAACTATGAGGAGGAAATGAACCTAGTACCAACTACTGATAATTCTTAAATTAAATCAATGTATTAAACAAACTAACAGAAGTAAAATTGAAATAGTTCTGATTTTTCGTAGGAAGTACCAACTTTCATTGTATACCAACAAAAGTAAAATTTAAAGAGTTACAATGAAAAGTTGGGTTGGTCTCCAATGAGAAACAAATTGGTATATTTGGTTTTAAGAAAAATTAGACAATGTTAATTCCAAAAAAGAATTAAGAGAAAAGAAATGTATAAGACCTTTAAAAAAATCCTTACACTGTTGTAAATAGTCACTTGTAGCAGTGAAGAAGAAGAAAAAGAAGGTGAGGGGAAGAAGGTGATGATGATAGTTGATAGAGGAATGGAGAATTAAAAAACAAAAAGAAGACAAGTGGCAGATGAAGGTGAACTGAGAGGAGGAGGAGAAGAAGAAGATGATGATGATGTACTAAGAGAAAAACAAAACCCAAATAAAGTTGCAGTTGATTGTAATAGTATGGCTGACCGTTAGGGGTCAAATGTAACAATTGACTGGCCATTAGGGATTGAATGTAACAATTGACAGGCTGTAACAAGCTCGGAGGGAGGAGAGAGGAGGTGATCAAAGGAAGAAGATTATGATGATGATGTACTAAGAGAAAAACAAAACCCAAATAAAGTTGCAGTTGATTGTAATAGTATGGCTGACCATTAGGGGTCGAATGTAACAATTGACTTGCCATTTGGGTTCGAATGTAACAATTGACAGGCTGTAAGAAGCTTGGATGGAGGAGGTGATCAAAGGAAGAAGATTAGTAGAACTCAGCTTTCTCTGATTCTTTTTCTTCCAAATCATCATCAAAGCCGCCTTCTTCCTCTTATTTATTTATTTATTTCAAATAATGACTATTCATTGCTCGAAAGGAACTGCATAGGATAAGAGATATATACTGAACTCCAAAAAAGAAGGAGCCAAGCCCTCAAAGACCCCGGAAAAAATCCCTTGAAACTAAATATAACAAACATTAAACAGAAATGGTCAAAGCAAGGTTTGAGCACTCCCTCTTTAGCAAGCTTATCTGTGCTTGATGTGCTTGAAGGAGACATTCCAATCCCCAGAAAACTGGACCACCTCTTCAATGATATACGCAAGGTACTAGGGTGGTCTAGATGAATCATCATCAAAGACTTGTCGCAACTATGTTGTGATCAGCTAATATGAATTCTGTTTCACCATTCTGTTCTGTTTTGGGCCAAATTCTCTTATAGGTTTCACTTCTTCAGATGCATCCTTACTTCTTCCGTACTTTTCACTGCAATCGGGGCCTGCTGTAATGTGTCACGTAGTGGGAAGGCTCTAGCATGATCATGGAACAATATCTTTGTTGCGTCAAACGTCAAATATATTTTTGAAAAAAAAATGCTATAGAAGTATAAGAGTTTATCTGTATTGTTCACTTTGGTCCCTGTTTTTAGGGGATCCGATGCTGTTGTTCTCTTTTCAGTACAAGTCTCCTGTACCTTTTGCTTTAATAATATTACCATTAAAAAAAAAAAATAAATCTGTATTTGTGGGCCTGCAGCAAAGCCTTGTCCCAACTATGTTGGGATCGGCTGCATGAATTCTATTTCTCCATTCCAATATCATCTAAATATATAAAAAAAGAAAGGCCTACGTGAGCTTAAGCGCAAGCCCTAGGTATGCGTTCCACTATGGTTGTTACAGTCCTGCACATTTTGGAGATAAAAAACATTGAAGGACATTGATTTGGTGAGTGGTTGGGGGATGGGCTTTTTTAAAAGTTCAAACAATCATAAAAATAATGATACTTGTTATTTAATGTAGGGATCTGATGCATAATTCATGCATTCAAATATAGAATCAGTTAATTGAACCCAAGGTTCGTTAATTATAAAGAGCAAGCTTGATTCTCTCTTTAAAAACCATGGCTTTTTACCCTGATAATGTAACTTGGAGCAATCATTTCTCTGCAACTCAGACTAAAAGTTGAATTTAGTGCACGTGCATGTTTCTATGGTTGCGTATAATATAAAAGTCTCAATGATAGTAACTGTTCAATTTTTTTAAATGATTTTTTTCGTTAAATTGCAAAAGATTGTATTAACAGAAGGGCTAGAAGCGGTGGAGTCTGCATATATTGCAACCTTGATGTTGTGGGTTCAACTCGTCAACAACAACAACAACAATTATTATTTTTTTAATTTTTAATTTTTTTTATGTCAACAGTTAAGCCGGGTTTAAATGGATGGTCAAACCATGTTGGAACCAACCATCCACCGGTTTACCCTCCAGTTTGGTTTTAAAAAACATTGGGCCATATATAAGTATAAAATAATATGTATGTATGTGTGTGTATTTATTTATATATATGTCATTGTCTGATACAATCCTTGATTATCTGAATACACTTGCCACCTAGATGGATTACATGGAGACGTTCTTCAAGGACCAAGTGGCTGCCATTCATGAAACTCTGGAAGCAAAAGAGCGAGCTTTTGAAAAGTTGCTGCAAGAAAAGCGAGATAAAGTAAAGCTTTCCAACTCTGATTCTGGAAGCAAAGAAGAATGCAAGCTCAGGTACTTGGAAAAAAAAATTCATTCATGACTTAGACATTACCTATGCCGCCACTTTAGTTTGTTAATAGAAATGATGGAATGATTTGAACAATCAATTTAGTAAGTTTTAAATGGTAGCATCATTATCATATTTTGCATCAAGATTTTCAAGATTTGTCTGTCCCATACAAAAGTTTTTAAGTTTCCATTTCATCTCTAGGTGTCACTTATTAGGACGACTTCTAATGTTTTAGAATCTTAGATTTTTGAAATATTGTCAGATGTCTCCTGACAGTTAACGATTCAATTCAATAGGAATAAACAGAGATTTTTTATAGCAGGGTATGATCCTCCACTGCTTGCATTCTCCCCATACACCAAAAGGAATGTTTCAACAATCAAAACAACCTCTTGCTTTTCATACCCAATGGATCAACTGCTGACAGTAATATGCACTTCTTCTCCTGGTCTAGAATGTTGGGTCCTTGTTTTGGCGATACACACCATCGATTTTATGGGCCCAAGAGGGAGAGATCATCCCTTATCTTAAGTAACAGTTTGCACGATCCTTATCATCTGGTGTAATGCACTTTCGCTTACCTTAAGTGAACATGTATAGTTCCTGTATTCTTTTTAAATATTTATGTGCAGACTGTCAATCAAAGATGTGATTCTTCTGCTTGGTCGATTAAGGGCCATGGTCTATGGAGGTTGGAGTGGGCCCCATCTTTTCAATGGGTTTTGATCAGCAAACCTAGGGGTGACTTGTATAAAGACAAAACCTGAAATGACTGTCAATCAAAGATGAGATTCTTCTGCGTTGGGTTGATTTAAAGAGCCATGGTCTATGAAAGTTGGGGTGGTCTCACCGTTTTAATGGTTTTGATCATCAAACCTATAGGGGTGACGTGTATAAAGGCAACCTGAGAATATATTGCATGTTCTGGGTAGATTTTGGGGCCAGATGGAAAGGTTTGAAGAAAATAGCTTTATGAGTCATCTGGCGTTATTGGAAATGTGTGCAAGGGTGTGCTGGTGTTGCTGATTTGATGGGTTTCGAAATATATGTATTTTCCCCTGAATCAAGTTGATTAAGCGAAGAAGCTAAGTTGAGTATTTTTTAAATCTACTTTTCTTTGAAAAGTGGACAAATTTATTATAAGCTGGCTCTAGTAGTGTAGTACTGGCTAAGTTTTTGTGAGAGTGGAGGCTTCCTTCCAGTAGTAGCATGCACCACAGCAATAACCTGTGCAGAGTAGTTTCTTTCCGGAGTCAGCTTTTTCAAACTCTACAATTTTTAAAAGGCTTTTCAACGGAATGAGGCTCATTTCATCTTCAAGACAAGAACATTTTGAATGTTCTCACTTAAATATTTATGCTCCACCTGATTCTGTTCCTTTTCTCTTATATCTCTCTTATAGGCAAGAAGAGATTGCGAGGTTCATCCATACCCAGTCAAAGGGAATTGAAGAGTTTGAAGCTGAGAGGGAGAAGCTGGTACGAGCGCATGATGAAAAGAAGGCTGAACTGAAGAGGAAGTATCTTGCTGCTGAAGTGGAATTGGAGAAGGAACTTGATGCTGCATTGACACAGTTGATGGAGAAGTACACTCCACATCCATCTGAACCATCTGCCAGTTAAAGTGCACAAATAGTACATAAAACAATGAAGAAAAAAAGGACGCTTTTCCTTTACCCTCAAAATGGCGACCAAAATTTGAAAACTGATGCTCCCAGATACTTTTTTCCTGCTTTATAAACTTTTAAGAAAGAACTCTTTTGAACCCTTTTCTTTACCCACCTTTTCCTCTTCTTTTTGCATGTTTAGAAAAATATGATATAGTGATCAATAGAAGAGAAAAAACCATTTTAATGGTTTGCCATATTTCCATCTGACATCATATGTTGTTTTCGAACATGGATGAAAAGTCACCGACTCTACTCACAGGTACTACCAACTCTCTCTCGTCCAGCTTTGGGAATGGACTCTTGTAACATGATTGTGTACCTGTTTCTAGCCATTTTTGGGCGGATGCTAAAATGACGATGATGTGAAGGGGTGGACTCGCGTTATATGCACCTGGGGTGGTCGCCCAGGTCGGATCGAAAAAGGCCCAATGGTACCCTGTTTCCAATACAAAATAACTTCCCTGGAATGAAAAGATAAAGAAAGAAAAAAACTTTCATGTTCCCGACGTCAAGATGGGAGGTCAAGATGGGAGGGTTTCAGTAGCGCCTCTACTCGGATGGTGGACCCCACATGTCTCATTCCACAAAAGGACTAAATCATCATGGTCGCCTAAGGGTCCACACATAGCACGCTTCTTCTACTTTGGATGGTGGACCCCACATGTCCCATTCCACAGAAGGACTAAATCATCATGGTCGTCTAAGGGTCCACACTCAGATGTGTGGGTCTGATCTTCGATCAGGTGGGCCATGGGGTCCCACAATTCAGGCCTCGGAACATTTAGTTAGACAGCCATTACTGATATTTCCCAGAAGCAAAGTCAGTTCCAGGCATCCTCTTGTCTCGAGTCATATACCGATATTGGAGTAGAAGAAACTTCTCTTTGATTGGTAGTTATCGCTAATGAGTGATATCAAATTAATTTATATCTAATCTTCATACAGACACTAGACCACCAAAGAAATAAGGGAAAAGAAGAATGCAGTAGAACCTGCAACTACACGCTTAATAACTGAAGGAAACAATGGTATGTGAAACACAAGGCTAGCACAATGTAAGGCATTCTCCCACTGGCAAAGACCAGAAATGGCCTTGGGATCAATCAGTTTATCATTCACATGACAGCTGCCTAGTCATTAAAAGATTAAGGAATATGAGACTTCATTTGTCACTCACCTTTGCCTCATTATGACAATGCCGGCAATCAAAAACCTGATTGCAACATGGAGCTTAAATACGACACCGTCGTCGGTAATGTGATCATCTGCAGAAGAAAGAAAGAGGTTGATCCACTGAATTGTGGGACCCCATGGCCCACTTGATCGAAACATTTGAGCGATTAGGTATATGAATAGGTCGAGTCTGAATTGACAAGCCAAGTCGACTTAGACTCGGCATGGTTTTAAAATTATGGGCACTCATTCCCATTGTCCTCGGAAGAGTGTCAAGATCCTCTACGCATAGGTCCCCTCCGATTTTATTCGAAAACTTATGTAGCAGATTTTCGAGGCCTGCCTCACTAAGATACATACAAGAAGCGGCCATGGATTAGCAGCCACTTCCACTTCCACTTCCACTTGATAAGATCATCTATGTGACCCAAATTGAATCAAGGGTTGAGATGGAAACTCCACATCTACTTCCTTCAATGTTACCCAACATTTATTTCATTGCATGGCTTTAAATTGAATTATCATTGGCACCGTATCCACCGACCTTGACTAGGACTCCTCGAGACCCTACAAAAGTACATCGCCTGTAGTACTTAATAATTGCTCCGGGAGCAAAACAAAGATGGGCTGGGCTGGGCTGGGCTTGTATCGGTGTCCCAAAGAAAAGAATCGATCTATACATGCAGCGCAAAACCTACTACTTCTAGAGCATGCATGCATTATCAAAAGACTAAATAAGGTTGTTCACGAGGGAAACAATTTCTTTCATCTATAAAGAGACTCGTTCGTTCCTCTTCACACTACTCTCTAAAAAGCAGGTAGTGAATGCTCCACAGCATTCACTTCATCTAGACAAGAAGAGAAGAGAAGAGAAGAGAAGGTTTTACCAAACACACACACCAGCGCTTGAAAGATACCCCGACTGGCACATGAAAAGCCAACACAGTAAAAGATAAGAATCACACCCCCACATCCCCTGACAATACGGCGGCTGATATGTTGTCTGAAAGTCAAGGTAAATGGGCTACTTAGCCGAATGAAAAAGATGGTTAGTAGAAAACTGGGGTTACTTGCCATGTATAATCTTGTAAGTTCCAAAAATAATCAATGCACTACAATTGTACCAAATAAGGCCCAGCCCCACATCAAACTCAGCCATAAAATTTATGCCACAAGGCAAGGATGGCCAGCTAGGACTGAAATTTGGAATAACACGTTAAAAAAGTTGGCATATAACCACAATTGTAAACCACTAAACCCCAAGGGAAAAGGAAACATCCTATTTTCAATTTTACAGCTACAAACTGGGCCTGGTTTGAAATCATTTTCTAAAGGCTCAGTTGGTCTTCTTCTCATCGACCTTGTCTGCAGAAACATCTGCATCCTTGCTGGCATCTCCGTCAGTAATAGCTGCGGTGCCATCCTCATCCTCACCTCCAAAACCAAATTCATTAACACGCTTCCGATCAACAGGATAAACCCACCTCTGGTAAAGATATATCAGAAAAATAACATCTGCATTCAAAGAAACGGAGAACAAAGTGAGAAAGAAATGGAAGACAAGAGTTGAATATCAGAGCAAATTTTCCCTCTAAGCTGACCCCAGTTTGATAAGATACATATACATGGTTAATGATGCTTTCCATTCACAGCATTTCCATAGATTAAGAAAACTGAGGATACCATCATGGAATTAGAAGTTCATGTTCTAAGCAAAACCATGGGAATAAAAAGAGACCCCATGTTTTGTAGGCTTTTAATTATAATGGTCACTCAGATACATTTTAATCACTGGTTAAACTGGAATACCATTCACCTTTCTAGACTTCTATCACAAAAGAACTCTGAACATCCAACCACATTAAAGAGAAGTAATCATTTTAAGGTCATGATTCTCACTCGCAAAATCAGACTTCCTATCATTTATTATTATTATTTTTTTGAATGGTAAAACAAACTCTATCATGACCGACATGATAATGTTCAAGGATAACTCAACAATTAGGTAATCACACTAGCATTTAGTGGCCAAGACAAACAAAATAATCATATTTTACTAGTAGTAGTAACTCACCATCTCTGAAAACAGACAGCCTGTGTAACATTGGCATTTTGATGACAAATGCAAATAGATCATCAATGATGGTATTAAGGAATTTATATGTCATCTGTCTCCATGGCAGATGAGCAACTGATTTCAGCTTATAGTTTATGAACAGCTGTGGGCACATCATGATAAAACCTGCAACAAGAGGAAAATAAATTAAAATACAAATCTCAGTCAATCAACCAATTAAGAAACAGTGAAAAACTATTTTTTTAAGGCGCTCAGCTCAAAAGAGCAGCATCACAGGGTAAGATCATAGTAGTGAATTTCATTCCGTTTTGGCCAAAGTTCTGGAAAGTATTCTGAAACAGATCACAGACATAGACATTTCAGTAAGAATTCTAGTCTGTTTTGACTGAAACAGACCAAAATAGATACCAAAATGGCCGAAATAGACAGGAACAGTCCAAAATGTACCAAACTGACCAAACTGTGCCTGTTCTATACTATTTTGATTGTTCCCAGTTTACCTGAGTTAAGCATGGAAAATAGGCAAAAAAAGGGGTCAAAATTCCACTCTACCGCCCAATCAAATGAAGGGCTCCAAATATGTACAAGAACTAAAGCCTTCCCCATGAATATTAATGCCAAACTTGAATGTGGAAAATTTTATTCTTTTTATTGAATTTTTTTTATCAGTAATGGGTAACATAACTGTACCCTCAAGGTTGCAAGCATCTTTCAATGTGTCATAGGCCCTTTTCAGAAATTTTATTTATCACATTTAAGTTTGATGTTTTGACATGTATAAATATGGAATGGTGACGCAAAATGTATGTGATAAGTTTTTTTTTTTTCTTGCTATTTTTTTCATTTTATTTTATTTTTGTGAAAATTTCCCACTTCTCTCCTGAATCAGGAAGCTTTCCATTTTAGATGGCTAACAAAAACAGTCTCAAACGAAATTGAGCAATTGACAAGTAAGGGCAAGATCAATTAAACTCAATAAATGTCCAATCTTTGTTAAGCCAGCATCTCAATGGATTCAGAACCTGGTTCTCCAATGGTATTGTAAACCTGATGAGTTTAACTTACCACTAACTTCTGAAACACAAAGGAATGAAATCAGTACCCAATTCAGTGCCGGGTAAAATCGAGCTTCGATCCTCATTCAGTTATCTCATGTTTCCACTAAAACTTCAAAGGCAGGAAATTGAAAATGGAAATTGGCACCAATATCAAAACTGATTATAAAAAATAGCAAATTCCAGAGTATATGTTTAGAAAAATGGGTTAAGTGAAGGAGACCTGAGATACGGCCTAGTCACAGCATGAAGGCTTTACAGGGGCACTATATGTAAACTAGACTAGTCCTTCAACATCATTTCTAGCCAAAACTGAGATTTGATGTCTCTAGCGGACGGCTACTTGCTGCAGCTAAAAGTTGACCATCGAATGTAACTTGCTTACTCAAAACACAGCCCAATCACTCATAATTCAAAGTCCAACTTTTCACCCCTCAAAAAGGACAAAAAAAAAAAAAAAGGGCCAGTCATGCCTTGAACTGGACTCAAGGGCCAATACAAGCTTACCCATAAGTATCCATGTGGGCTCAGCTAAAACAACTTCAGAGTGGGAAAAGAAATGAAGTATCAACTTCTAGTGGTAGATTCTCTTGTATATTAGGGAAGGTTGCGTTGAGGAAATACAAGATTTTGAAGCAAGAATTGCACACCTATAAGTGTAAGTTCCAGTCAATTTTGTGGTAAAGTGCCAACTAAAAGGGTGGCCATAGGGTTGACATTGTCCTAGTGGCTAAGGCAACTGGGCCAGGCAAATCATTGTCAATATAAAGCCAAATGGGCTGCCTGAGCCATACGGTTGTCAATGGCCAGGCATCATCATCTACCAGTTAAAACCAAGATGAAAGCCCCAACTAGCCCACGTCTACTGCTATGAACACATTCAGGTCTATTGCTTTGCCAGCAGATCAGTAGGTGAGTATAAATCTAATCCACAGTTGTAGCTCACAAGCCACACCTGGACAGGTCTTTGTGTATAGCCCAGTTGCCAGGCCTTGGTGTATAGCCCGGTTGCAACCCTCATGATAACACTGATAAATTTTTGTTTTGTGGGGTTATATAAATCTTGCCAAAACAGAACGGCTAAAGAGAGAGAAACACTTACCAAACATGTAAACACAGCTTGTGAGGGAAGAAAGGATCCAAGAGTACCAACTCTTGTGGCGTTCATACATAAGAGAATAGATGGAAGAGCATATGACGAGTAAGAAGAGAACATAAGAAAGATACTTCATTGCGAGATCATCATACTCTTTTGTTTTGTTCCCTGCATATGACTCTCGGTCTCGAAATTTTAGCATGGGAATCCTTCCACTTCTGTCAATCTGGAAAAGAGAGAATAAAGAAGTTCAATTCAGCAAGTAATAGAAAAAACACTTTTGTCATATAAACTGGACACAGCATGTAATGAACAAGACAACCTATAAAACATCAAAATCGACTATTTTACAATGATATATAATCAATGAAATATAGATGATTGCATGAAGATCTAATATAACTATTCAAAAAACGAATATCTAATAAAACCCAAATAAACCAGATTTTTGTCTATGCCACTGGTATGGGTGCAACCTGAATAGGATTTTTATAGATGATCTCAACATGAACACTCATGTTGAAAGGATGGCCACTTATATATGATGTTCCATAATTCATTCGTTGTGACATTTTCCCCCAAACATTCCTATATGCCTTTTCTACATCTGGCTATCGTACTAAGTGATTCTGCTTCCAATATAACACATCATAAAATCACTGCACTCAAGGGGTCCATTTGGATGTGGAAAAAACAGGTGGAAAACATTAGTGGATGAGACTTTCGACGGAACAACTTTGAATGTGGAAAGTTTTCTCAACCTTCATTTTCTCCTCATCCAAACAGTCCCTTACACCGCATCCAGAAATGGCACGAGTCTTCACTGTACGTATCTTACGTGTATACCAAATGTTACCAGCATGACTTTTTGTTGCTTAAGAGATGAATTTCCAACATTATCGACTTAAGAGGCACTACTCTAACACTCAACTAGGTGACCTTTCTCAACAAACCACCACGTCAAGTCAACTTGAAGTATCGCCTGAGAGAGAAAAGGTCAAGTTTCAGTGGGAATAAAAAATATTCAATGATAAAGCTGTCTTGAGCAGTAGGTTGAAGAGCAGGTCATGCTTGATATGCCCAAAATAAAATATCAAGGGGCTCTTTCAAGTGTGTGTGTTCCACCATCACGTAAAAAATTCAATGGTTTACCCAGAACTTGTTTGAATCAACATAAGTTAAATGATCTCCCAAAGAAGGGGGGAAAACTCTCTGGTTAAACAATGTAACCTGTAAGAAAACTAAAAAAATGAGTTTCAGTTGGTCAGTTTTTGTAGTTAAACCAATATATAAGAGTATGCGATGTAAGGTCAGTGGAAACTCACCCGTCATTCGACTCATTCTACAAAAAGTTCTCACACTCCTTACCGCTCCCTCATACATATCTTTAATGATGTCAACACAACCTATTAGGAAACTGCTTTTAACCAAATCAAAACTCTAGGTACCATGTCGTAGGCTTTCTCTAGATCGATGTAAATCATATGAAGTTCTTTCCTCTTCTCAAGGTATTTTTCCATTAATTGCTTAAGTGAGAAGATAACTTCCATAGGTGACCTCCCTGACATGAAACTAAATTGATTTTCAGGTGCTCGATGGATTCTTCATCTACCAAGAACATTGGACACACATTAACAATCATCACTCGCCTCCTCCTTAAGTTATCCATCATTAGAATACCACCAAGAAGTGCCGACCACCATAACGCTATTACCCTAGGCAGAGCTTTAATCCTCCACAGGCTAGCCACAAAAGACTGATATGCTGATGCAACTCTAGTCATGGATAGGAATAGATAAGCAACTGAGAATATGCCATTTGTTGAAGCCATCCATACTCTTCAATCTCTGCCATCCCTAGGAATGAAAGCATTGCCTATGAGAACCATCATAGACCAGAATCATGTTCTCTCTTTCATTCAAGTTTCTTCTAAAGAAGGCCCCCCCCCCCCAAATTATACAGTTGTCGACCCTTTCAATATAACCAATGCCTTTGGCAGTTTGATGCTGGCACAATTAAATAAATCTGGAAAAGAAATTGCTAAAGGGGCTTCCCCCACCCAGAGATCTATTCAAAAGAAGATTTTATCACCCTTAACTACTTGATACTCGATCTCCTGTGAGAACACCTCCTTTGTCCCTAATATCTTTTTGAAGAGCCTAGTTAATTAAACTCTTCCAATTTCTCCTAAGCATTTCCAAGCCTCTATCGGAATGCCATCTGGCCCCGTAGCCTTTATTGTTTTCATTCTTTTTTTGTTTAATAACAATAAATTCTATTAAAGAGAAAAAGAAACAAACGGGACCCATCAAAGGAAAAAAAACAAGGAAAAAAGAAAAAACAATCAGCTAAACATCAAAAGAAGTATGAAGACAATGCTTTCTTGTCTTCATTCTTGCCAATGCTTTCTTCACTTCTACTACCATAATTCTGTGGTAAAAGGTATGTCCTGCTGGCAAAGAGTCCTCTCTCAGTCTCAATCCTAAGCTAAGCCTCTTATAGAATCTTCATTTAAAAAGTTTGTTAAAATTCTCACTCCACATTTCTTTAATATCATTGTCCTTCACTAAAAACTCTTGGACGTCGCTCTTTATATAGTTGACATGATCCAAGTCCCTACTTTTCCTTTCCCTCATTTTTGTATGCTTGAAAATCTCTCTGTCTCACATGGTCCCAACTTATTATATAAGTCCTTATATGCTTTAGACTTTGCATCACTTACTATTTTCTTTGCCCTCATTCTTTGCATCACTATTACAACTAAGACCATTCAAACAAAATAGAAAACTAAGTTCTAAACACAAATGCATATTTCAAAACCTAGTTATGAAGTGTCCAAGGTCAATAGAATAAACTAAACAAGGGATTAGAACAACTATAAATAGGAGTTGTCCCTTGGGGCATGAGCTTCTGAGCATGACTGACGAGTCCAATTATTTTATATGTGTGTGGGTCAACTCCACAGGCTGTATCAGGTATGCTATGATAAGTTCATTAATTGCCAAATTATAGGTCATGGACATTTCTACTAAGCACTAAGTGGGATGCATAATAATTTGGGGTAGAAACTGAAGTTAACCAAGAAACTCAGAATATACCTCAATAATCATCGCTTTCCCAATTTTCCAAAACTCAATGCAGCAACCTACACCAGAGCTTGCTAGGATCATCCACGAGGTATCGTTATCAAGGAGATAGAGGAAAACAACGAGCTGACAAAAAAAGCTCACAACAACTGACTTTGCAGAGAGTCCTTCCATGGACTTATTTTTGTTCCAAAACTGAATATCTGTGTAAGAATACAGGAAAAAGGTTGACAATTGAAGCATTACAGAAAATATAAATGACAATGAACCAAAACCTTAGAAATACAATCACATACCATTCTTAAAAGCCAAGAAGTCAAACACAGAATGAAGTAAAGATACAACCATCGTAATCACCAGGAGGTAAGGATTTCCTTCCAAAAATACCCTCTGACACAAGAATGGACAAGTGAGAAATTGAATGGAGTCATGAAATACTTTATAGGATGCAAGAGCACATGAAATGTAATTAAGGTACTCTACGGCCCCAAAAATCAAGAAAAGCTAATTTTAAAGCAGGAGTGGAGACATACGAAAAAAAGAAAAAAATTATCACATACACAAGGGTGTAATATAAGAAAAGCTGGTTTTTTTTGCCCCTCATTGGATTGCCATTTTTGTACAGCTCACTAGTGACAGAAAAACATATTTCCACTTGAAACGACAAGAGAGCATGAATGAAAATCCAACAAATTGATCATGATACTAACTTCAATGGACAGTCATTTTATTATTATTATTTTTTCCTTTTCCCCTTTTCTTGAAAGGTAAGAAATTTTAGTGAAGCAGAATAAAAGCAAGAACATACCTATAAAAATAGTTAGAAGATTGCTCTTTTAAAATGTCATTCACTAAATCCTATTCAGTGCCCCACCAAAACCTTTTCTTTTCTATTCCAAAAGTCATCTGATACCTTTTCTTCTAATGGCTCCATAATATACACACAAAGGGATGAAGGCACCAAAGATTCCATAATGACGAGAGAAATGGGCACAACTAAGATTAGAGCTTCAATTGATTCATGACATGCCAAACGGAATGAAATAAACCCATAAACACAATGTATGAAATGAAGGACCAGAGGAAAGGTCTCCAATTGACGGAGGAGCAACTTTCCCCCAATTTTGGAGCAAACAAACCAACAAAAAGATAGAAGAAAAGGCATTGGAAGACGTGGAGAAAGAACCACAAGAGACCAAGTGATTTTCCCACTTATTGAGGTGGGACAATGAAGCATATTCTTTGGTAGACACAGGCTTTTGAGAAATTGAGTCACTGCTTTTAGACCTTTCCCCTCATTCTTGGCCTTTTAACTTCCACAAACCTCAAAACATGCTACCGACAAATTAAAAAAAAAAAATTTGAAATATTTAAATGAGGCAGCAAGAAACAGTGTGCCTTTCCCAGACAACCTAATGCACAACCCTACGATCAATAGTACCTTGAGCTCGTCAGCCTCGCCTTCAAGCATGCTTCCATAGCTACGATGAATCTGAAATGATTGGTCGATTTGTTGGAAAAGTTGCCATTTTGTCATGCTTATTGGTCCCAGCTCTAAATTAAGGGATAATGCTGTCACTGTATTATTGAGTGGTATCAACTTATCCCGTAGTAGCCAAAACTCATTAAAGAAGATAGTTGGGTAGTAGTAGTTCCCGGAAGTAGGCTCAACATTCAAATCTGCAGCCTTATTGTCAAGGAAATCATGACCGTTGACCTTAAAAAAAAATTAAATAGTAAATTCATTATGTTTCTGTCTAAATGTCACTGACAATAAATGAATGAAAACACTTTGAGATCTTGTTACGTCATGCTTAAAAAGGAAACTGTAGCACTAGAAAGTGAAGGGTGTATCGATCTATGAACTAAAATTCAGCATAGAAATTACGCTGTTATTTTGAAATAAATTAACTAATCAGTAACAAATCCCAAAAAAAACAAAACTTATTGTGAGGAAAACATTAATAAAATTCCTACATTGAATCATTGATCAAATAATATTTTAATTGAGTGGATTATGATCCTTCCCATGTAAGGTTCGTAAAGAAGCACAGGATGTAGGGAAAGGTTGACCTTTTATCTTATAAGAACTTTTATACCAAAACGCACTCCGCACTAGAAAAAACCCATCACAATCATCATATTAAGGGCACATTTGAACAACGCTGTGGAGGAGGAATTTCTTATTTTGGGGTGGGGTGGGGGTGTTGAGGAAGAGCAAAGATGCCCTTGTAAGAACTTTTATACCAAAAAGCATCTTGCACTAGTAAGATCCATCAAAATCATCATCATCATATGAAGGGCACGTTTGTGCGACACCGTTGAAGAGGAAATTCATATTTTGGGATGGGGATGGGGGTGTCGAGGAAAAGCGTCCACACCATATGTGGGAAGAGGAAACGGCATGAAAAATCTTTCATTTTTCCATTTGTCTTCAGCGGAAATGGGGCTACACCAACGTGCCCCGCAAATTCTTCTACATCTTTTTTGCAGACTTGATGTGTTCTTTCTTAACTTCACATGTTTAGGTCACAAATCAAACATATCAGGTTGTTCCAATGGGCTTCACACAAGTAAATGCTTCATGCCTCAGTCCTGCTCTCAGATGAATGAATTCAGCAACTATGATTCAGGAGTGCTATCCTTTAATAGCATGATGCAACAAAATCTACAAAATTATAGTCCACAACAGAAGTCCATAGAGGAAATTGAATTTTGCACATGAAACATCTACAAGTAATAATAGTGAAATTGGGTATGAATTATAAAAGCACCACCAGAGCTGCTATTATCTGAACACAATAAAATAATCAAGGATACATGGAGCAATGTTTGGTGGAATAGCATTGCGGGGGTACCTGCAGGGATATGGCAATGAATTAGGGACTTCTACTGACAAAAACCAGCTTGGATACACAAGCAAGAAAAATTATATAAAGTGCGCATTAAAAAACTAAACATCTAAAAATACCTACTTCAAAGCTTCAGAAAATAATTGTAAATCAAAATATATTGGCAAAGAAATAATGGCCAACTGGTCATACAACATTCCTCACCTGGATGACCTACGCTGAGTTCAACATATATTATATTAATTTAATAAATACATTTTCTTGCCAAACTTCTAAGTCAATATTGACTTCTTTTTTTTCAAACCTTCAAGGGGATTTTCAAAGATTGCATATTCATAATAATAAATTAATTCATATTTTTGGACTTTTTAAATAAACTGGCTCTGATGTTGGATCAATATGATCATAAAAGCTTAATCTCTAGAAGCGTTACAAGATAGTTTCATGGTAGAATTTTTCCATGACATAGGATGTCTGTCAAAATGGGTGGATAAATAACATTTACCCTATTATACCTGAATACTTTTACAGGCCCAGCATCCTCATATTGGACCAATATGATACTCATGGTGGTACTTGATACTACATTGATACTTCTAGGATACAAATATAGCATATTCTACCATATAGAGTCCATTATTTCATAGTTCTATTAGTTAGTTACTTTTTAACATAAAATATGTTAAAAAGGAATGTAAACAATGATAATTTCACTAAATTAAAATTAATACTTTGTATAAAATGTAGATATAAATAATGAACTTTCATTTTATGGATAGGACAGCCATATTTGTATCCATCTCTTTTAGCTTTCCAAAAGTGCAGTCATACCCCCAATCCCCATACAAGTGTCCAACTGTACATATCCAAATCCGTATCTAACCATCACAGCTAGAGAGAGAGAGAGAGAGAGAGAGAGAGAGAGAGAGAGAGAGAGAGAGAGAGAGAGAGAGAGAGAGAGAGCTAAATGAACACAAAACATAAGCCAAATAATTCAATAAAAATGTAAATAAAATTCAATATGAAGTAGGAGCACATCTCCATGTCCTCGATTGCATCAGAGAAAATGCAACTTTACACCATTAGAAAACGGACTGTGTCAAGACAAACCATATCTTCAAACCATAGGCAAAATAAAATTCAGTAAAAAGATGTGAATAAAAAATCAGTGGGGAATAGGATTTATACAGATGTTTCCATGTGATAATGTCCTTGACAACATAATCGAAAATGCAACCTTAACACCACTGGAGAACAGACCTTGTGAAGTCATCAACTAGATTAATTGTAATATTTGGTTTCCAATATGAAGCCCATTCTACAGGGCCATCGTCTTTAGCATCGATGTTGTTTTCATCCACAACCTGTAACAACCAAATAGCCAGGTTTTTTCAAGACAAGATCCATAAATTATCGAAGGAAAAAAAAAAAAACCCAAGTGCATTTTTTTTTAGCAATACCAAGGGAAAAATAGATCACAAGAATCATTAATTTGATAAATAAACCATTGTTTACTCCATCACTTATGGAGGGATCCACTTTAAATATTTTAAAGTAGCCCGCGCTGAGACCCTCCTACACCCCTTTCCGCCATATGCCATGCATCCAAGTGGGCCAAAAAAAAAATGGGTGGAACTTTAATAACTAAACCAGGAACTTTTTATGAGTCATCCGCACTACACCCTGGCTTTTTTGCAGCGAGGTTCACCCGGGTGCATGACAATCACAAGATTGAATGGGATTTTGGCATCGATTGGAAGTGGACCAATATTATTCTGATCATGAAATCCTAGCCCTTGATGCCTCAACATTTAATGGCTTCTAAGAGCAGTTTGTTAAAAGCAAGTGTCGAATACGGACAACAATGGAAGGTAGGTATAAGTGGAGTGTCGCTTGATCATGCATGGGCACCTGCACTGCCAGGGAGAAGAAAGGAAAGGAGGCATAATATTTCTATGCATTCTGTGTGTACGGTCTTACCATGCACATCGGCTGTTGGGCCCCACCTAGGGCCCCACAGATCATGGGAAATGGAGGGATGGAAACATCCACTCATGATGGAATGAACTCAGTCTCACCAAATACCAAAAATGGGGTCAATCTCATGCCTCTAAACCCTTGATCCATGGCCAGCAAGTTTTAATGGCTTTATATTAAAGAAACAGATTAACCTTCGATCCAATAGTCCAGTCCATTCGGTGGGTGCAAATCCTGGGTCCAATGACTACGAGGGGGGTTCCCATGTGTGTGAATGGTTCAGATGGATCATATGGTGGACTATAAGACGATGAGATGAGTTCTCACAGGAAGATTTGCCTATTATATAACCTTTTTCTTCATTAAGATAAGAATCTTTGGTAAAGAAAAATACTAAAAGATGGGAGATTAGTAGTTCAAAACTTTAATGCTCTTTGATTTATTTCTTATTTGGTTTAAGAGAAGCTAGGTCCAAGGCCAGTGTTGCATGGTTGTCCAATTTTCAGCCATTTATGCGTGATGCAGTTTAGGCATTCAATGTAGGACATAGTGGCATCTTTACTCCATATAATATATATGAGACCTACCTATGTGCAAAATTTTGACTCCATAAGATCATCCTAAACCCTTTGATTGATGGCCTAAAAATTTCATGGTTTTAGAGGCATCATTTTCTTACGATTTCAATCCAATGGTGAGGAAAAGTTGGACGAGTGTCAAATTTGGAATTGTGACTATTCATTTTTCAGGGGGTTGGGGTTGTGTGTGAAAATATTAGATTGACTCAAAGTGGGCCCATGCAAAAAAAAAAAGAGTAGAAAAGGGGGCGTTCTGGAGAATTACCCTATAAATAGGGAAATCCTCACGTGAGCACCCTTAGATGAGCACCCTCCTTTTTCTAGTACATGGGACCCTCTATGGTAAACTGAACCCCCTCACACTCACTACCCCCCCATGAATTGGCAAAAGCCCAAAATTGACCCTCAACCAACGATTACTCACAACTGGAAACAAAATGATGCCTTCTAAAACCATTGAAACTCAAGGGCCATAGATCAAAGGCATAGGAGGATCTAATGGGGCTGATATTTTGTATACCCCTAGGTCTTATTTAAATCTTTTGACCCACCCCCCACCCCCCCCCCCCCCCCCCCCCCACCACATGATTGGCATGGCCCCATGTGGGCCCAACAAGGGCATTTTCATGGATGGCCTATGTTCTGCTAAGAGGCACCTCTCACGGATTTGTGTGAGGTAGCCTTTTTACCACCACGTGGGACACCCCATGAAAAATCCAATAACCCCCCATGAATTAGCACTCACCCTAATTCGGCATTGATTTTGAACAATAATCACCGTCGGATTAAATTTCAATGGTCTTTTAAGTTATAATTTTTCATGAAATTTAATCTGCCGGTGATTATTATTAAGATTAGTGCTGAATTAAGGTGAATGCTAATTCATTGTGGATTAGTGAGTGTGAGGGGGTTGGATTTTTCATGGGGTGTCCCACACAGTTTTACCTCTCATGCAAATCTGCGAGAAGCACCTCTTAGAAGAATATTGCCATGTGACCCAGAATCTGGGTCCAGCACATATGGGGTACGGATCCTAAACATAGATCCAGGTCATCCATGTTGAGGCCTGTCTTAATTGAAACCAGATGCAGTCAGATCCAGAGAGGAACCAGGCCAGTTGACAGTCCTTACGGAGAGGGCTCATTAACATACCTACATTCGAAAACAACATAACTAATACCAACATAAGAAACTGAAAATGGCGAATGTGAAAGTGAATGGGTAAGCATGTGAAAACATCTACTGTATTTTAGTAGCTCTAAACAGACTGGAGAACACAGCAGAACATAAGTGCTCTAGTATGGAAGGCATTTTTTTATATATATACGAATCCATGGAAGTAAATAAGAACTTATGCGATGTCAACAAATAGCAAAATAAAGTGGCCCAGTCAAAACACACAAAATTTAAATCAAAATATCACAATGAAATTAAAACAACTCAGGTAACAAACACTAGAACACAAAGGAAAGTAGAGAGATAAAAAAAATCCATTAGAGAGAGAAAGCTATCAGTTTGAAGGTACTGGCTCGCCAACATGATGAAAGCCCATGTAGGCATGTATACAACAATGAAGCTCTGTTTAATACGAGTCGTTGGAACTCCACAATTAGTTAAAGTGCCAACATGATCAGACTGAATGTCACAAAACAAGGTTTTTTAGTGAAGAAATGTACCTCTGAAACCATTTCACCCTCTTCAGACCCCTTCGAACCCCCCAACAGGCTCTTCCTTTTATCTACTTTAGACTTGGGCAAGTATGCAACAATAGCTAAGATCACAGAAAGAAGGATAATTAAGTGAATGTCAATCCTTTTCCATAACACTGATAAATAGTGAAATGAGAAAACACACAAAAACACTCACGATGAGTCCTTCCAAAGGCAGAAAAAGGTTGGTACTCAGGATCATTAGGATCTGGAGGATACCCTGAGCGAGCAAAGAAAACATGAGCATAAAGGCTGCCATTGTGCTTCACAGCCTGAAAAGATTACATGAGATTCAAGCAATTATAATGTGGTGAAGACCATAGGTAGAGTAAGTATATATCGTTGCTCCAGATTTAAAAGGGGTTTGACATATGAGATCCCATTAGCAATACCTCTGATGGGAAATACTTCAAAGAATGAAACCGACTGCTATCTGGTCCCCAAACTGCGTATGGAACATTTGTCTCATGCCAAATAAGAGCACCCTCATTGCCAAAGTCATTGAACTTTTCATGTTCAGAAACATAAAGCCACATGTCCTGGTCATTGATAGAATGGCAATCGAGAAAAACCCATGAGCAAAACAGCAAAAGGCATAAATCTGGAAATGATCTGAATATCAAAATTCGCCGCCCATTTAAAAAAAAAGGAAAAAAAGAAAAGAAAAAGGGAAAAAAGAAGTATCAATATTGGTTGCCTCCGTCATGTTAATGTATAATGTATTAGTCAGATAAAACTTTCACATTATTTTGTAGGGTACATGTAAAGAGAGGAATAATGGGATATTAAATCAAATATTACACCTCCTACAAAGGAATCACAAGGTTGCAAATAGATCCATTTAAAGAAAGAGGGAATCTACAACGAATGGTACCCTGTGTTATATTGTAGGGTATATAGAAAGAGGGAAATAATAGTGGGATGTTATTCACTCTTGAAACTTCTACATCCAAAACAGGTGGACACGATTGATGCTTCTTTATCTTTAAAATGGGTCATGGTACAAGAAGACCTCACAAGGGTACTTGTGTCCGACCTGGATTATGAGATTGAAGACCCATTATGGGAGGAAGCAGAAAGAAAAGAAAGGTGCGGGTTTCATTTTTGCTTTCTTTCCTTATTCGGATGGAAAATGGATTTTATCAAGAAGATATTACAAGAAATCAGAAGAGAAAGTGATGGCCAGGGAGGCCATTACCACTCCCTGCACAAAATACAACACCTCTGTTACATACAAAGGCCAACCAAATCAATCTAAGGAGCCACTTCACAAAAACAAAGAGGACACGCTAGTCTCTACTCCATGCTTTGTTAGATTATCCAGGACATCACTATCTCACATTAGGGCCTCCACAAATGGACACCTCAAAGCCTCGGGTAATATCTCTAAGCTAAATAATAACCTTAGGATCCTCATTCCTCAGGGAACCTCACCTCTACTCATAGCTCAACCAATTGCAGCTGTGAAGTCACCTTCCACAATAAAGAGCAAAGCTGAAGTTGCACAACCTCACAAACCCCAATAACCAAAGCCAGCAGCTCTGCATCATTTATAATGCGGATCCCTGCTGGCCAAGCATCTCCCCTGAGAAGAAAGGTTTATATTGCAGAAGCCATTACTTTGGGATTGCAAACTGAATGCAGGGGACCATCAGGCACGTATAATTGCCAAGAGCTAACTTGGAGATCTTCAATATGCCCGGTATTGGACAACTCAACCAAGGCAGAAGTGAAATCTCCCACAGGAGTAGTGACACTTGCCAATTCCACTTTCTGTCATGTGGGCTGGTTGGGGAGTTTATGTACTATCTCAATTGTACACATGATTAGACAAAACCCTCTAGGGCCCGTTTATTTCATGCAATTGAACTCCTAGTAATTCTAAGACTTTGTATTTCTACAGGGGGTTGAAAATGAAGAACCAAGGTTGATTATCCAAAACCGACCACTTTAATGGAAATTGAATAAAGTGAAGATAGGAGAAGAATACTCATTACCCAGTCAATGCCCTAGTAATTCACATCCAAGGAAAGTCAGGTCCCACCAACATCCCTACCTCACATCCTTCGCCCCTTGCCCCTTTAATAATTCCTTCGATGCATGTACTCAATCCCTATGTATTCTTCTATGCAAACAAACATGCCCTTAATATCCATAAAAAATAACCTATAAAATTCAAATACATAGCGTCGTCAATGCAAAATATTCCCACTGATTTCAAGTTCGCATACCCACTCTTCTTTCCTATCCATCCCACGAAACACCCAATTACATTAAAAAAAAGTTACTTTTTTTTTGGTTTTGGGTTTCCAAAGCAAATTAAAAGAAACGGAAGAAGATAAACATAGACATCGCATCGACTATATCGAAATTGATGGAAGTAGATCGCCGTCTCTAACTTTCACACAAAATTAAACACTCAGACACAATCCTCGAATACTTTTCCACATCAAACAGCATAAAGATTCTTCCTTTAACGATCAATTGATAATCTGAACCCCAGATTCGCAAAAATTAGGGTTATGGTGAGATCTAAGGGATGTTTACGAGCAATCAACACCAAATCGAAACAGTAAGAGAAGGAAGAAATAGAGAGAGATTCGATACTGACGAGAGATTCGCCCTTTTGGAAAAGATTGGGCATGAGGACAGATGGGTCGGCGGTCTTTTTGGGGGAGAAGAACTTCATGGCGAAGTACCAGAAAACGGCTATCCGTATGATGCCTGTGATTGTCTGCCCGAACCCTTGCTGCCGCTGCTGCTGCGGCGGAGGCGCCTGCTGATCGGACGGCGTCGCCATTGCCCGGATCGGAATCGAGATCTAGATCGATCGAGATCGAGATCGAGATCGAAATCGAGATGGAGAGATGCCGCGCTTTCAGAAGCGCACGAGAAGTGAGGAAGGAAGTGAGTACTGAGAATCTTTTTTATAGTGCGGAATCGCCGTACTTTGGTTTAAAGACGGAAAGGTCCTCTTGCGAATTTGTTTTTGAGTCCATGTCTTCTTAGGTCATTGTTCAAAGCTCCCTCAAATTTTGGTAGTTATTTATTAATAAGAAGTCTTAGGACGTCAAAATTAACCGTGAAAAACGAATCGCCCGGCCGAACCGACCGTTTGGCCAGTTTATAGATTTTTTTAAAAACAAAACCGACCGAATGATTTTTATAAGTTTTTTTTTCTTTTCAACAGTCGGTTTTTATAATTATGTAGAAACTATTCGGTTAAAACCGAACCGACCGAACAAATTACTAAATATTATATATATTTTTTATATGACATAATACATATATGTATCTGTCTAAGTGTAAGACTTACACATAAGAGTTAAGACTTACACGTATGTAAGTCTTAGTGTTGTCTTACACAGTTAGATAGACATACATTACAAATATTGTAAAAAGTAAAAACTAAAAAGAAAAAAACATAAACAAATAAAAAGTTAAACTCAAAATGTAAGCCGCAGACTTGGAGTGATTTAATGGTTTTTATA
Source organism: Litsea cubeba (assembly GCA_012931725.1). NCBI lineage: Eukaryota > Viridiplantae > Streptophyta > Magnoliopsida > Laurales > Lauraceae > Litsea > Litsea cubeba. The sequence goes on from CM022949.1 coordinate 21,619,158, forward strand.
TTTTGGGCTTTTGGCTATTTGTCTTGGTATGTAATTGTATGTAATGGCTTTATAGTTTATAGGCTGAATTTGGTATGTATGATTTTGGCCCAAAAAAGTATTTGGATTTAATGATTTAGGCCTTAAAAAGTATAAATTTTATTGTTGAAGCCCAACAAAATTAGGCCCAGCCCATTAACCGAAGACCGACCGAAACTGACCGAACTGAAATGTCGGTTTCCAATGTCCAGTATATGTACTATGGTCTAGGTTTTGGTTATTGCAAAATTGTAAAATCGAAAGTCTCGGCCCGGGTGTCATATGTCGTAAAACCGACCGAAAACCGACCGCTTACAGCCCTATGAAGTCTTTCCGGCTCCCTTTCTATTTGTGTGGGTTTTTTTTTTTTTTTTCGAAGTGTAGGACATCTTTTTCACCTGTATAGGCTATTTGGGTTTAAAAACAAAAGAATTTGAAAGCACTTCATACCTTAGTACCTAGTGGGTCCTACACTAATGAAGTGGACCATGGACCAGAGAGACAAACCCCCCTAGTCACTGATTCAAGATGTGGTAGCCATTTGAATGGATTGGAATTTTGGATTGATTGCATACTATTTTTTTTATTGTGAAGACTTTTCATTCATTGATTAAGCGGTTAGGATGATGATTCGAGCCTTTGCTATTATACATAGCTTGGTTGGGGTGGAGGGATTTAGATCTTTTGATCCCCCATTCCATCTTTGAGTGGGGCCTCAAGTGGGCCCTACAAGAAATGGTGCTCACCTTATTGTGAGTACCTAGCTACGGGTGCTTAACAAAGGGGTTGGTTGTTAATATGGAGATTTCTCATCTCTACTATCACTATGTAAGTCCCACAATTAGAAACTATGATTTTATCAATCTAAAGAACAAAAAAAACCTAATATTTTTTCTTTAACCGAGGACATTTTATATTATTTAAGAAATGCACTTTGACTAAAAAGACTATACTTGACCTTGTTTAAAATCTCTACTCTTATTCCGACAAAGCCATCCAAAATAGAGCCATTAAAGGAAGAGTCACAAAAAAGGCTAAAATTAGAAAAAGGTATTTTGTCTTTAATAAAAATCCCACTTTTGCCTTTTTAAGACCCAGTTGCTCATTTTTCAGAAGTCTAGAATTGAGGCTTCTTCTCATTTTAAAAGGATTTGCCTATACTTCTCTAAAACAGGTATTCTCAAACCTCTACCCCACTTTAGACATCTAAAAAAATAGAGGTGGGAAATAAAGACGGCAAACATGCACTTAACTAATTGGAAAAAAAAAAAAGAGGATGGAGTGAAGAATGAGAATAACTTATCAATTCTGTGGGGGTTTCGAAATCATTAGACTAAAAATAGAGGGGATATAGAGAAATTATCCTTTTCTGAAAGTTAGTTTGTACTTTTTTGTCTTTCAATAAGCAATGAGACCGACTTAAGGCAAATTGGTCCAAGAGAGTAGAGCCGTACGTCTCTTTCCTTCATTGGCATGGGATCAGCACATGACAGTTATTTTTTTTCCACCTGCCACTCTCTCTTCTAATTCCATGATTAGTATATACAATTCCATTCTTTCTTTTTTAGGGTTGGAGATTAGTATATACAATTCCATATGAGTAAGTATTTAGAAGGATTTTTCTTAATAGAGCACGCCTGCACGCGGGATCTTTACGGGGACCATTAGATGAAGACAGCCATCTACCAAAATCGGTTCCAAATCCAATTACAACCGCTACGTATCTTCATTATCTTAAAAAAAGATAAAATTAGCGAAAGGTCCCTATAAGTGAATATATTCGGCCTCCAGTCCAAGAAAAAACTTATTAAGGCCTATGGTCCACTCAACTAGACTGTTTACAGCCATAGGTCCTTGAGTCTGCATGATCTCATTTTTTATGACTAAATTGCCCTTTCAATCATTTTAGGCATTAATTTTAAATTTTAAAATTTAAAATTTTATATTATCCATCTTTTTCTGCAACGGGCCTAGATTTGAATAGGCAAAGGGTATCTGAAACTCTCAACAGAGACCGAGAGAGAGAGGAAAAGAAGAAGAGGAAGAGGCCCTTCCTTTGGATCTGAAATCCGCTTACCCCTCTCTTTCTCTTTTTCCGGCAGAGAACAACTAGAATCGCAAGGAGCAGGAGAACCACGACCACCGATCTCCCGGCCATCGCTCCGCCGGACAGCTTCTTCTTCTTCTTAGATGATGATGGAGATGCGTCAGAGATTCGTTCAACTGGTTGAAGGAGACATTGCCGTAGAGTTGGTTGCTTCTTAGATACAGCATCCCGAGGCGGGTCAGCTTGTTGAAGTCCGATGAGATCTGGCCGATCAAGTTGTTCCCGGCGAGATTTAGCAGGACAAGCTCGTCACACCCAGACCCTCCGTCGGAAGCCCCAAACCAGCAGATAAAAAGAAAAAAAAACAGCAGAAGATGGGGGGAGAAGCCAAGGAGTAACACAGAGAAAAAGGGAGCGGCGTACCTGGTTTGCCGCTGCCACTCACCCGTTGTGTCTCGCCGCTGCCACTCTCGCCTGCTCGCCATCACCCCAACACCCGTTTCACCATCTCCATTCTCCACTCTTCAACGTCAAAGTAGTGAAGGAAGCCAAAGGCCTCGACTTTCAACCCTTTCTGGTCTTCCCGGATCAGAAGTATTTGTTCTAAGCCGCCGATCACGGATTCGATGTCATCGACTGAAATCCCGTGGCCAATAATCTGAAGCGCTCCGAGATCCGAGACAGATTCGAAGATGCGGCGCACGGAATCTTCGTCTCGGGATAAAAGGGAAGGTAGATCGATCTCAGAAGGATTCCGGATTGCAGACAGAATAGAGGATCTGTGTTCGTCGCTTTTGGCTCTGTTTTTGTCTTTTGTCAAATTTCGTGGAGGACTGACATCTCCCCGGTGATCGCTTTTGGCTCTGTTTATCTCTTTTGTCAAATTTATTTGAGTTTTGTTCAAATTTATCTGTTTTCTGTCATATTTATCTGAGTGTTGTTCAAATTTATCTGTTTTCTGTCATATTCTCTTTGTGTTTTCGGTAAATTTATCTGAGCTTTTTTCAAAAATTATCTCAGTTTTTGGTAAATTTATCTGAGTTTTGTTCAAATTGATCCGAGTTTTTGTCAAATTTATCTGAGTGTTGTTCAAATTAATCTGTTTTCTATCATATTTCTTTGTATTTTTGGTAAATTTATCTGAGTTTTTTAGCAAATTTATTTACATTTTTTTAAATCTATATGCGTTTTTTAAATTTATTTGTATATTTTCAAATTTATTTCTTTTTTTGAAATTATTGCATTTTTTAAAATTTATTTTATTATTTTAAATTTATTTTCATTTTTTGAAATTTTCTTTGGATCTTTTGAGATTTATTTGAGTCTTTTGAAATTTATTTATATTTTCTAAAATTTATTTGGATATTTTGAAACTTATTTGCATCTTTTTAAATTTATTTACGTTATTTGATTATATATTGCTTTTTTTTAAACTTATTGTATTTTACAAAATTATTTCATTTTTTAAAATTGATTTTCGTTATTTTAAAATTTATTTGTGTGTTTTTAGAATTTATTTGAAAATCTGGGGATTCCATTAATCGTGGGCAATTAAATGTTAGTTGACCATTATTAATAGGATATCCCACCAATCATGGGTTATTATTTAAAGAAATGGTAAATTAGACATTTCAGGTATGAAAAAGTGTGGGAGGGACCTTTGACTCTATGACTTTTTTTTGTGGACTGTTTGCAACAAAGTGATACTTTGAGGGACCTCCGACCGAAGCCACCCCAAAAAAACTGGTGGGTATCCTAATGATAGTAGAAGTAGAGACGCCCATTGCTTATATATCTCGTGGTTGTATACGAGACTTCTGTGTCTATTGATTGGGTCACACCTTTAGCCACGAAAATGGAGGGAGATAAGGTGCTTTCCTCATTTGTATTTGGTGCAGCGATGATTGAAGGGTTGAAAACGAGTTTTTAGTTTTTCTTTTTTTTTTCTTTTTCTGTGCTAGGGCAGATCCGGAGTTCCTACTGGCTCAGGTGAAAAAAGAATGTGTTTTCTCTTTTGCAACTCGCGCACAAACAACTCTTAAATCAAATACAATTAAGGATGTTTTTTTCCTATGCATTGCACATCCATGCTGTAACGCCTCAAGATCCGGGCGGGTCGAATCCCCGGATGTTAGTGGGAAAGTACCAAAATAATATAAAAAAATTAAACAAATGAGCAATTAAAGATCTCATATGAGCAAGGAATAAGGGCAAAGCCCTACAATTTTGTTTCACTTAATAATTACATAAATGTATTCACTAAACTATTACAATCCTGACCCACACATGGTCCACTAAAAGATAACAAAAGGGAACGACAAACTCTAATGTGAAGGCATCTCAATGCATATCTCTCCAACACCCTGCAGTATCGGAACAACCGCCAAGCCCACACACAAACAAAGGAAAGAGGGTAGGCATCTACACAACAAGAATTGGGTTAGGCTCATGGAGCCAAAGCAAATATGCATGTATAGATAACATCACATGTAACAATGAATAATAGTTAAAGTCATACTGGTCACAGCTATACTTGCATAGTTAGTTTCTCGATAATAAGAATGAGGATTCTAAGTGTAATGTGTGATAGTGTAGTGCGAGGTGTACAATGATCCATGAATAATAAGGTGCATAGCACAATATCGACAATCGACAATTACAACATATGATACGAAATGTGAATAAAGTCATTAGTATCAACATCATATTACAATCCGGATAAAGAGATAGGTACCAAATACTATGATCTAATAATATCATCAACATGTCGGAAGTGCTACACATTGAACATATAAATAACAATGATACCCATAGTGGTATGAGAACCCTCATATCGCATCCATATTCATTTAAGCCTATATACAAACAACAAATAGATGATGGACCTCAACAATGGGGGATCATAGCCATCCCATGGTCGTAGTACCACAATGTAACTCAAATAGAGAACCATCAATATCCATGTATCCATCAACCATATTCATGTCTGAATACACTTATCGCGCCTAGCTCCAGCGTCTGGCTGTTTCAGTATCCATACATACCTAACGTGCTCGTCATATTATCCCTCATAACCATCGTACTCATCATAGTGCACCCAGTTCGAATGCTGGTTATCTGTCATGACTTGAGCCCGAGATCTTGTTACGTCGGACAAACCTCGGGTCGCGCATTCCATACTTACTCCCGTAAACTCTGAATTAATCGAAGTTAAAACGAAATCCACAAGAGATAACAATCATACGAATCTGACAATTGTACATTTTTGCAGTATATATATATATTGTCGAAACATTCAAACTATACAAGTCCTTTACCCAAAAATAAAGTTCAATATATACATTTCAATTCACTATTAAAGTCAACCACCGCATATTCAAATACAATGCAGGGGATATCTATTTATGTTCCAAAATGAATTACACAAAAGCATTTCCAAAATGTTTCCAAAACAATTTCTCTCATTCGCACTCCGATCACATCCATTCGATTAAACCTCCTGGAGGTATCGGATGAGCCTCCTCCGCTGGCGGTATGGCCTCTGCAGGACCGACACGGGCAACTGTGCCTTTAATGTCATCAAGAACACTGTGAACACGACGGTTCAACAATGAATACATATATCTATGATAGTACATGCCATCAATCACATTAAATCTATTCCATTTAACAAGTTAAACAGTTCAATAACAGTACCTATGCATTGGAGTCAAGTAATAACAGTTACTAGATTGATAGCTACAATAGTGTTCATTTCATCTCCATTCAATTCTTCCTAAAGGAAGCGGTCAATGTGTTTATATTCATTCATTCAGCGATTATTCAGTGAGTACTCTTTATTAAGTGACTTATCAATTGGTGACTTTTCAGTCCATAATGTTTGTGGAATCTACCAGTGTCTTGATCAGAGATCACTGGTATCACCACGGAGCTCCACAACACCCCAGTCCATCTACTGCAGTATGATTGTTCATTAATTCATTATTACATTTAGTAACTATTCATTCATTTCAGCTCTATAACAAGCTTAAGAAACTACTATGTAGTGCCAGACTCGGGAATCAAATCGGTCAACAATCCTATTCAGACTTCTAAATCAAATAATTGAGTGAAACGTTCGTTATCGAATGTACGTGTTATTCTCGATGAACATCACTTTAATAGTAGTTTGTACATTTCGATAACCTTAGCTAACACCTATGAAAGTTTAGATACCACTAATACTAGCCTGTGACAATAGGCTTTTATTCGGAAAAATCAAACCTCAATCTGCAATTTCCCTCAAATTCGGTTACCTGTTTGGTTACCTGTCGGTCAACCGAACATTGCCACTCGGTCACCTCTCGGTCGACCCTTAGTTAACCGAACTCTGTTGGTTAACCCCTTGGCTACCCTCGGTTCACACTCCAGAAGCTTCAGAATTTCTAATACTTCAAGGGTCACTCGGTCGACCCTCGGCTGACTGAAGTCATAACTTCGGTTAGTCGAACTTACTCTGCCAGCTTTCAAGAAGCTGAATTTTCTGTACATTTCAATTAGGGGTGTACATCGGGTCGGGTCCAGAGTTATCGGACCGGGTTTGACCCAACTCGATTATTTTATGCACACTGGGAACCCGACCGAATACCTGATAATCTATAACCGGGTTTGCCGGGTTTTGGTTACCGGGTTTGCCGGGTTACCGGGTAACCCGGTTACAATTCAATTTCTACTTTCTCAGTTTCTCACCGACCGCACCAAGACTCAGTGACAAACCAAACATGTAGACGCAGAGAAGACATCACTTTCCAAAAAATCAATTGCAGCATAAACACAAGAGAGGAATATGTAACTCTAATGCTCTGATCTAATAGGAAGGAGCCAAGGAGGTGTGATTCACTATGAGATGGACAGATGGGATATGTTATTATGTTATGCATTGAAATGTATTGTAGTTCTGTGTAGATGCTCTCTCTCATTGCCAAAATATCTAGTAGAGTAAAATAAAAAGCCCGTCTATGTATCCTACTCTAGATTATGAAAAATTGAGTAATAGCAATAGCTAGTGGCGACTCAAAACTCAAAAGCCAGCCATGATTATGAACATCTCTCTGTTCTGGAAGCCTAATTACTTTGACCCAATATGTGGCCTCAGATTTTCCCAAGGAAAAAGATCCAATCGTAAAATCCCATTCCATTTCATGTGCATTTGATATGTACCAAAAACAATTCATTCATACCAAAGATTGGATTGGATATCTAGAACTTCAAACAAGATTTCCCTCTAGAGCAGCCCATTTTAACATATATGAAGATCTGGATCACTGAAAACATAGGCCTACCATGTGGCTTCATTCAATCATACAAAAATCTCCAACTGCATAAAGGTCTTACATGCATTGTAGGACTAGGTCTGATCATTGAGGAAGAGTGCTCACTTAGCCTTAGACTGCCTAGTTAGCTACTTGCATTACATTTTGAACATTGTATGATATAATCCATAAACAAAGTCATCACTAAACACAAATAACAACATCACAATACTTAAACAAAGTCATCACTAAACACAAACAACAACATCACAACACTTCATTTATAATAAAGTTGCACAGTATAGCTTCAGACAGCTGCCTGCAAAACTAGGGCTTGGGATAAAAAAAAAAAAACAACCCACAAATGGGATTATAATGGCACGAAGCAGGCAGGCAAGCACCAGCCACCAGCAGACAGCACTAGCAACATGGCCATCTCATGCAAGTAAGCACTAAGCACCTGCATCATGAACTCCCTATCTGGCCTCCTGCAAAATAAAATATTGATAATCAAAAGTATTCTTATTGTTCTTATCTTTATAGTGTTGCAGGAACTAGAACTCAAGTATTACATATATCATATATGAAAACAAAACTTACATAATTTGTTCTTCAATCTCCAATATTGACTGCACCTGATGTGGAGGAAACTTGAGTGGCACCATCCAATTCTAAACAAGTAAACAACAATCAACTATTCAATTACATGACATTAGACAATTTGAAATGTGAGATAAATTATGCATTACATATTAATAAAAAATAATAGTGATTTGAGTGAGTGTAATCTAATTACCTTCCGTAGTAGTTTTCTCTATACCTTCAGCTGTTTCCTGATCCACAATGAACATGCACTCGTCAGAATCTATCACAACAACATTTTTAATCCAACTTTGTGTGCATATGAGTGCTTCAACAGTTCTTGGCAATAAAGAGTTGCGCCGATCTATTATTACACGTCCTCCAGTACTAAAAGCTGATTCTGACGCAACTTAAAGCAAGAATAGAGAACAGATCACGTGCCATCTTCGCAAGGGTGGGAAATCGACCTTGCATAAGTTTCCACCATAACAATAAGTCAAAGTCGTCTGTTGGATTTTTAGGTTGTTCATCCAAATACTTATCCAACTCTGTCTTTGCACTCACTATAGTAGACTCAGACCGATTACGTATAAAATTCCACATACCAATGGCTTTCACACTTATAGTAGCTTTACTACTAACCTCTGTTGAACATGAACGGCCAGTTATATGTGAATCCTATTCCTGTGAATAATGTGATGACTGTATTTGTAGAACCGACAAAGATAGACGATATTCTTCAAATAACTCTTTCAATAACTTATGAGTTTCCTCGTATAATTCACTAGCCTTCAACAAGTCAAATGTTTTCTCCAAACCTTGTTCCACAACTTCTATCTTACTCCTCAGATCCAACGCCAAAGAAACATAAACAAGCATATTGATCTTCAAATCATTACCAAAGTATTGGTCATACTTATGCTTCATTTCAATGGCTATATGAGCAGCTATTGTATCATGTCCCACAGAAAAGCCGTGCAAATGCTCTCGAATAGCTGCAAACGGATAGAAGTATTGGTTGATCGTGACATATGAAGTACCAGAAAGTATGGTCGTAGCATCATAAAAAGGCTCCAACAAAGGCAATATCTTCCTAGCATTCGCCCAATCATCAGAAGTAGGAGCACCAAGCACTTTCGAACCATAGAAGAATTTCTTATAACTCATATCATTAAGTCCCATGCGATCAAATACAAGCTCAAACTCTACAGCAACTTGCAACATTAGATAAGTAGAGTTCCACCTTGTAGCCACATCAAGACATAAAGATTTAGTAGATTGAACTCCAACAGTTTTAGCACATTCGAAGAATTGCGATTGTCTTTTGGGAGAGGACCTCACATACGTGAGCAGTCCTTATCCTTTCAACTGATTCATCACATTGTTGAAGCCCATATTTCACCATAAGGTTTAAAATGTGAGCAAAGCAATGAACATGCAAATGATTTCCTCCCAAAAGATGCCTAGAGCCAAACTTCTTCACCCAATCAACTGCATTATCATTCGCAGAAGCATTATTAACAGTGATGCACATAATTTTTTCAATCCCCAACTCTTTAGTGATTATTTCCAGTTGCTTCCCAATACTCACGCCACTATGGTCTTCAACCATCCTAAAGCCAATAATCCTCTTGTGGAGCCTCCAACTTTTATCAATGAAATGACCAGTTACACACACATAACTGGTATTGTTAGAAGATGTCCACATATCAGTAGTCAAGCTAACCCGGCCAATGTCACCTTTCAAAAGATCTTTCAACTTCTCCCTCTCTTTAACAAACATTCTGAAAACCCATCTTGCAACTATTACATGTGATGGAACATCGTATCTAGGCTCCAGAGTTTTGATGAATTTCTGAAAGTTTGGCTGTCAACGATACGGAATGGTAGTCCATCACAGATAATCCACTCAACCAATGCCTCCCGAGTATCATTGGGATCAAAATTGTGGAGCTTCATCTCATTGACCGATGAATTAGCATCATAAGATATTATGTAGTTGTCCATAGGACCTTTCTGCTTCTCCTTCAAAACTTTACAATTTTGAACATGGTTTTTCAAGTTCTTGGTGCCATGCTTATTTGGATCCGCCATGTACTTCGCACCACTATATTTACATATTGCTTTCAGACATTCTCCTTCAATTTTCTCATGATTAAAATGCTCCCAAGCAAGTGATGTTTTCCTCCTTTTAGGACTTCTAGGCTTGGTTGTCGATGAGGAAGTATCTTTCGCTTGATCTTGAACCTCCTCTTCCGATTTAGAACTTGAGTCTAAACTTTCAGCAAATGTGTCTGGAATTGGTTTAAAAGCATTTCGTGGAGTAGGAGGGGGCATTTTACTCTTTCTTTTAATCATCTATTCAATAGCAAATAACAAAAGAATATAACCATGTGTATGATGTATCAATGTTACAATGTATGTACATTCCTCAAGGCAAAAACTACAGTTAAATTTAGAGTCCTATTAAGGAAACATTATTAACAAATGTAATAACAAAAAGGTAAAAACAAGAAATTAAGATTTTCAATTGCAAAAGGATTTTCAATTACGAAAGCCTCTAGATCGAGATCCAGGTATGGTAAGCATATCAAAATCAGCAGGAAAAAAACTAAAAAAAATTACAATTTCTTTGGAGAAACAGTTTCTTGACTTCTTCCTTACTCTCAAATTATCATAGAGATGCTGCAAACAACGCCAAAAAAAATCAAAATAAAAAACTCACCGATTCTTCTAGACATCTACAAGAAGAAATACCATCATTATGGCATATATAAACATCTATTGTGGTTGATTTAGTGGGGCATGACATAAGAGGGAACGCACAGATGCGACAATCCTCCACTTCATTTGTAAAACATAAAAAAATTAAGGAACAATCCACCCATATCAGAATGCAACAGTCATAATGTAGCCAAAAGGTGTATAAACTAGAATGACTAAGTAATTGTGCGAAGTGAGAACAGATACTGCACCAGCAGACTGGGGAAACTGATTCCTTACAACCATGAACCATGTTTCTACAGCCATCTAGGAAAACAAAAGGAATAAATAAAGACCTAACTTTGGGAAAAAAAAAAGAGTGGGGGTGCAAGAAGGAAAATAGAAAAAAAAATAAATCTCGGGTGTGAGGGCTGATTGAAGATTGTGGTGCTACCAAAAGAATGAAAAGATTGCCATTGATTTCGTGGGAGGAATATTTAGGTGGAGTCATCTTGGGCTGCTACTGTCTCAATAGCCTTTAGATCGAAATCCATAAAACCATCATCTATCCATGTTACATCCAAACGCTCACGGTAAAAAGTAAAAAATCGTATTTGACACAGAGGATGATCAATATCAAACTTAGAAACGATATTGATTTCTACAACAACAAATACAAATCCGTATAAGAAAATTTTGCAAGTCAAAACCCTAATTCGTACCTGAGATCTCAAGGGTTAGAAGAGAGAGAACGATTTCTTTTGGTTTTGGCAGATAAGGCTAGCCACGGGGATGGTGGTTCCGTACAAGAAGGGAGCTAGATGGTGAGGTCGCTGTGGCCCTGGTGTAGGTGGCGGGGAGGTCATAGTAGATGCCGATGCGTGGCCGTGCTTGCCGCACTCCACTCACCTGAGATCTCTCAGTCTCAGTTGCTTCAGGACGTGTTTTGGGAATTAGGGATTTAGGGCATGGTTTTAAAGAGCGGGTTATATTTTGTTGTCGATGGAAGAATCCAGAAGATGAAAATCCTCTTGTTTAATACTTAGTTTAAGTTTACTAATTATAATATAAAATTTATTTTTTTAATATTTTTTTATAACCGGGTTATCGGGTCACCCGATAACCCGATTAACAAAAATTCCTTAACCCGGGACCCGATCCGGATTAGTATGGACCACCCGACCTGCTCTAAGACCATGTTCCACCCGCCCGAATATGTCCGGGCCAGGTCGGGTTATCGGGTCGGACCGGGTTTCCAAACCCGATGTACACCCCTAATTTCAAACAGGTGAGTTCGGTCAGGCGTCGGTCAAATGTCAGTCAGCTTTCCAGAGGCTGAACCACACTGAGAAATGAGCCCAAACAGGTCCGATCAGGTGTCGGTTAGCAGTTCGGCTGATCGAACTGCTCCAGAACTTCATAATTTCTGAAGTGAAACTTGGATTTCTAGTCTCTTGAATTCTAATAACCCCATTTGAAACCCTAATTCAATTAACTATGCAAAAAAAAAAAAAGAATTCCATGAGTTATTTGTGCTAAACAACTATCTCAACATCTAATAGAGCTTGAAAGTTCTATAAAAACAACTAACTACTTACTTGTAGTTCTATGGAGAGACACTTTGAGCTTCTCCCAAGCTTTACTCTAAGGAAATGGAGAACCACTTGATGGAGAAGATGAAGTGGATGAAACCCTTTTCAAACCACACATAAAGCTCCACTCTTGACACTTGATGAGGAAATATAGAAGAAGAGGAAGAAAAGGAAGAGCTTAGGGTTTGGTTTGTGCTAGAATGAGTGAATGAACTCATTTGAGTTCATCTCAAGCCTTATAAGCCCCTTTTGCGTTTAGGCCCTCCACCTCAACTCTCATTTCCAATTTAAGTCAAATGAAGGGTCATTTGATCCGTTTCTCGTCAAATAAGTTCAAGTATATTATGAAAGTTAACGTACACATTGAGATACGCGTGTTGGTATCAAGAGTTTCCATATCCGACAAAGTACGCGAAAATTCGTATTGATGGAAAAGTCCTTATTTTCCTTATTTGATTCTAAAATCCATTCAAATCATTTTATCTCCTTCATTATTATTCCATTAAGCCTAAATCATTCACTTTAGGCTAATTCAATTCAATTTGGTCATTCACCATTATTAGCTTAATTAAATACAGTTAATTAGCTTTAATTCTAATAAATTAGAGTTAATCTCGATTAACTTGGGACGGGGTCTAACACTATCTCAATATCCAATGATACTTACAAAGCTCAAACGCATCATTGTATACCAGGTGGGGGTATTCCGGACATGATCGTTTTTTTTTATGCGCATTTGGGACAAGGCTAATTAAGTATATGATCCACGGAGTTTGGGGTGTCGATGTTTACTCCCTTAATGATGTCAGCGGTTATCGCTATGTATACTCCATTTCCATATACACTTAATTAGTATTGTCTCATTCTAAAATCCATTGTCATTTCGTCCATCGTTACATTCCAATGATTATTGGCCAAAGCCTTCAATGCCATGCTATGACCTTACTACTCAAGTATAGACCGTGATTCCATTTATCATTAATCAAAACCTCAAGTGTAATGCTCTAATCAATGTACTAAGTGTCACTCTGAGGCCTCACTGTCTCAGTCTGGACTATACCAACCATCCATGGCATCCATCCATACCATTAATTCATAGAATGCATATAAATGTATAAAAGATGTCTCATCCGTATTTAACAACAAATATGGCCGCATACAATAATCCGAGGTAAGTCTTTGCCCCTCTTCAGGTGTAGGGTCCCACTTCACCCAAGATAGTAAAAGGAGCCTCAAATGCTTAATTAAAGTATTCTTGGTGCTTCTGATGGTAAATGACATCCAAGGTTATCCATCAACACCAGATCGGGTTCCATGTCATGACCCTAGACCCTACTTTAGGTGGTTACATGGGTCAAGATTAAGCCCGGCTATTGACTCATGTCTAGCATGTCCATCATAGTTGAAATAGAAGCTCAATGAGGCCCAATTGGTTAAATTACAAACAAAAAAAGAATAGGTTATGGAATTTCTGCTCGCGGTGTACTCGAATGGGTGAAGTATTGAACAACCCAAAATAGGAGGTAACCTCACTCGAGCGAGCGTACTTCCTGGGAGCTCCCTCGTCCCAGCAAGCTTGCTCAAGCAAACAAACTTCCCAGGTTCTACGTCTCATTTGCTTCACTTGATTTTCAACCAAAACCCCTCAATCTCGTTCCAAATCATCACAAAATCATCTCCAAACACAAAAACCTCATCATCTACCATAAATTCACCATCCATGGGCCATTGATATTCCAAATGGGGGTTTCCCATCCATCGATGGCCATAAAACATAGAGAACAGGCTAAGAGAAGGAGATCTACACATCATACCATCCAATCAACATCAAGTTATGGAATTCCATTAAATGAGAGACATACATGCTATAAATTACCAAATCCAAGCAAAATAAAAACCATACAATGAGATCTAGACATGTCTACTTGCCTAATTAGGGATGAAGCTCCTTAAATGGCTAAGCTCTACTCCAAATCTCTTAAATCTTTCCAAATGGTTAGATCTACAGCTGCTACACCCATTCTCAAGGAGAAAAGTGCATAAGAAAAAGATAATTCAAGAAGATAAGACAGATCTACAAGGAATTAGGGCTTGATGATGACATTTACCTTGAATTGGGGAGGGGAGAGAGATCTAGGAGATGAGAGGGATCCTCTAACTTGGAGATGGCTGGGTCTTGATGAATTCCTCTTGAATCTTGTAAGAGAAGCTCTAGATCTAGATGAAACCCCTAATTCTTGATGGTGAGAGAAGAAGTTTTTGGAGGGAAGGGAAGATTGAAATGAGAAGAGAGGAGAGGAGGGAAAATGAAATGAGAGAGGGATAGATGGGATTCGTTGGGCTTGGGGCTGAGTTTTATTTATAAAGATGGGTTTTGGGTCAATTGACTAAAATGTCCTTTCTTAGTAGCTTGGTTTATAAAGGATCTTAATTCTTAAGGATATTTAGGGAACTATAGGTTTAAATGCACAATTCTTCAAGAGAAGCCTTTAACTAAACTTAGAATTACATCTAAGGGCCCTAGCTAACCAACTAATCCTAATAAATATAATTAACCCCTAATTATTCTATAAAATCCAAAAGACCACTAAATTATAGACTAGGTCCAATTTTAGAAAATTACTCATCCACCCTTACTAGTCACCTATTAAATAGGATAATTACTTGTAATTGGGTCCCACTATGGTAAGTGGCGGAGCCTCACACATGCCATTTGTCAGAGTCCGCTTCCCCCATTTCATATTGTTTCATCCTATCAATATTCTTCAGCTGTATAAAATCTCTTCTTCTATTTTCCTCATTTCAAGGAAGCAATTGAGAATGTGCGTTAGCTGAGAGGAGATTTTATATAGCCGTCGAATATTGATAAGATGAAATACTATTTCTCTGTTTCGGTGAAACAAGGGATCCTGATTCCATTCGTCATGTGGAAGCTGGTGAAATTCAAGAGGGGTCTTGTCTTTAGTGATGGTATGGATGCATGCTCCCATGGGAATGTGCACGCACAAGGAAATCTTCCTACAATGTATTCATTAAGAAAAAAAAAATGAACTAGAAGAGAGGCATGCATCCATACCTCTCAACATCTCACTTTCTTAAGGGATCCACCATGAGTGATCCATTTACCCAACGAATTTGGATCCTCTATGTGGGTCTATGCACGGTGACCGTGACTGGACCACTCAGATGGCCCCTGCCTGAATGAATGGCAGGCTGCCCTCGTGCATGGTCCACTCAAAGTCACCGTGGGATTTTATCACCAGATCCGGACTCTTACCCGACTCATCTTTAGCCTCCATATGCATGAGACCCATCACACAGCCTAATCCATCCAAAATCCCGCTGTTCACATATTTTATTAATAGGTCTTATAGGTGGATAGATTAGATGGATTTAATGGTTATCAACAGGTCACTCACCACCCAAGAGAGCCCACTGTTACTACGCTATTTACATGATCCCATAACAATCATGTTATTTAGGTGGGTGTACCTTAAAATCTGACTTTACTGTCATTCAAAAGACATTTTGGTAATTCACGAGTGACCCACTTATCTGACATATACTTTGTCTCCATTTGCATAGGATAGGCACCATCACATCTAACTAGTGGTAAAGCTTGAGTCGTAAATTATATGGGTTGACCATGGGTCAATTTTCTAACCCGCATAAAAAAAGGGTTTGAGTTAGGGTTTAACTGAGTGAGACTACATACTTTTCCTACAGGTAACTTGGATAAAAGACCAATAGACCATTGAGCCATTTTCAAGGAGCCAATTCATGAAGATGTTATTATTATTTTTTTAAGTACCGGTGCCCATAAAGCCCACTGGCCTTGACTAATCCGGTTCGAGCCGGGTCGGCCCACTAAAGAGTAAAATTCTCCCTGCGCAGATTTTCTCCATACACAAGACTCGAATTTGAGACCTTGCTTAACGGGAAGGAGTGCCGAACCACTGAAGAAGTTATTTGATTGTTTCTATTAATAACCTGATTCAGGCAATCTTCTTTTTGAGGTTTAGATCTCATTAATCTTACCATCAGTTAGACAGTCTTGTCTTCCATTGGGTTTCAGTCTCCTACAAGAGTCACCTATGCGGATTTTGATCCTCCCTACCTGTGGTGGGGAATTCCCGAAAGTGAATATCTTGCTCACTCATTAATAGGAAATTCATTCTTTTTGCACTTGTACCCTAATTCCCGATTGTTTTCTAGAGTTTGAACTCTGCAGCCCAATGTAGGCCCATTGACACTAATAGCCCGCCCATCTATATTGGCTCATTTGCCAGCATAAAATGCATAAGAATTAACGGTAAAGTAATTTTCACCGAAGGATGATTAATGAGGTGAAGGGTAAATGATCTAAGATATAAATGAGATTCGACTTTCTTAGAATTTGAATTATGATGGCTCGGTATTCATTTTTTAGGTTTTATGATTCAATTTCCATTAAAGAAGAGGTTATTTGATTGTTATTTTTTAATATTCACGTTTGATTCTTCATTTTTCACTATTTATAAAATTAGAAATCTGAAGAGTTCAATTATTTGAAACAAATGGGATTGAAAGCTAAATGAGGGATTGCTAATCTCAAGGTTACTGACTTTTTTTTTCATGGGTCGCTGTCATATGTGGATCAAAGGGATATGAACCATCAAATGAAGGGTCCAAAGAGATCAGATCTACGTCCTATCATATCCCAAAATTGTGCTACATAGCTCAAGTCTTATGAATCTGGCATGGGCTTAAAGAGTAAGGCCCAACCTGGCCTCCATCCATTTAGGAAATTCCCTGAAAAACCTCAAATGGAGATTTGATTATAATCCAAATTCTCAAGACTCTCATTACTTAAGAACTACTTCTAATTTTTAAAAGTAAGAATTATTTCAAATGAGATAGAGCAAATAAGAGGTAAGATTTCACTTCAAACTTAGCTCCATACACCTCCTGAAAATTGTTTGTGGAAAATATTACTATATATTTAACCGAAAATGTTTTCCTACAAGGAGACTGAATGTGCAATCATATCCTATGGGGCCCGCCTGGCCCAACTTTTGATAAAAACTACCCTTCAATAATCTGTTCACCCCTTGATTTGGCATCATGCCCAATTCTATAATCACTGAACCTTCACTTATCTAATTTGGAGTGAGTCTAAAAAATATTTAGAGTTAGCCAAGAAACTTTAAGGCCGTCAGATCAAAGGTTAGGATGATATGGTTAGACTGCTTTTTTTTTTTTTTGGGTTTTGCTCTCCCAAGTCCATGAGGAGGCCTTTTCATCTACCCTCCTCCCATTGATAGACATGCATTTAAATGGGCCCCATGAGATGGACTCCATGTGAAGATGTTAGCTGCTCTAGGAGAACATTCTCTTATATTTAACGCCTAATCAATTTAATGATGTATATCACTCTAATTAAATTAAATATTTATCATGTCTAAATACAAACAACCTATATTGGACCCACACTGATAAAGTAATTTATTGATAAAAATTGCTAGAATCTTGAAACGAGTGAATGGAACATAAATGTAAGATTTATTACAGAAAAGGGTCTGGGCTGTGCTAGGCCGGCCTTGGGCCTTGCCTGTTAACCCAAACTTGACGTTGTTTGGGCTTTGAAATCAGGCTTGGATACAACCTAGTTATAAAACTAGACCCAAACCTCGCCTAATGGGCCGGGCTTATGCTTAACCCACCATATACAACCCCAATTATATGATCCTCGACCTGTCTAAAGATTGCATCGAGCCTTGAATCTGTAAGTGGGGTCCATTGCCGATCCAAACCATTCACAATTGATGGGCTCCATCTTGCATGAACAATTCAAAACACCACAGTTGGTTCTAACTATTCAAATGGAACCTCAAAGGGTATCTCAGTTGGCCTAGGACCATGGTTTGCACCCGGAGGGTGTAGGTTCGAAACTATACTGCCACATAGGGCTATAGGGGAGTTTATCCGGTTTCCCTCTTGGCCTGGAGGGATTAGTCCAGTTCAAAGGATTGAAAACCCTCCGATAGCAAAAAAAAAAAAAAAAAAAAAATTCAAATGGTTGTTTTTAAAAAAAATAAATACATAACCTTTTTAATCCGCCATTACATTGTTGAGATAACATGACTGAACCATTCCGATATTGGGGCAATCCTAGATGTGGCCCACCAAATGGAAGGGCAGATCAATGGTTTGATGGATTCAAAGGCTATTATCACCGTTCATCTTGCAGTGGGCCCACTAAAAACCTATTCCAGCATGTTGAATTCTTGTTGGGGCCTTGAATTACGTGGTATTCAGGCCAATTAATGTAAATGATTCGGTGCAGACCATGATTGACTCCCAATGCACATCAAAGACAACACGGTCAATGAAATGTGGGCCCTACTACACATGACCCACACAGAGACTAAGAAACACATACACATTGAATGGACTACATTATCTTTCTATAAATCTCTCTTCTCCTCTCAATTATATCTGAATCTGAATCTGAATCCATGTCCATCCCTTTCAAGAATTTATCACAATGTTGATGAACAAGTTTGAGCATTCTCACCCAAAAAATCTGCTATTTGAATTAGATACTGACAAATATCTCCATCATTCTTCCTTCACCTCAAAAAAAAAAAAAATATATATATATCTATATTGGGGCCAGCTCTCCTAAGCTCAAGTGTGTGGTAGGGCCCATCTAGGGACCCACATGGGGATGGGAGTGGGGGGAATTTCAAAGACTCTCTGGGATCTTCTAATCTGCAAAAAATCAGCATCAACCGTAATTTCTATCATATCCAGAGGGGCCCAAAAGTTTAATGGTCAATAGTCCATTCGGATCGATACATAGTCGATCCAATGGTCCAGTAAATTCGGATCTGACCGGAAGTGGTGGACATGTGAAATTTAGAGGGGTCATGTGTTTGGTCAATTTGGATGGACCAAAAGTGGGCCCCACAAGCACGAGCTTATAAGATTTTAGCCTAAGCTTGAGCTTAGGAGAGCATTGCTATATATATATAAATATATAAGGCAAAAAATGCCCCTTCTAGTCGGGCCCACTGGAATGCATGATGATCATGGAAGTCTATTGGATGGAAAGATCTATATGAGGCTTACCAATATACAAAATCTTGAGTTCATAAGATCATCCTAACCTTTTGATCCATGACCCTAAAATTTAATGATTTAGATGCATCATTTTATTATGATTTCAATCCAACGGTAAGGAAAAGCTGGATGAGTGTCAAACTTGGATTAGTGACTATTCATGTGGGGGGTAGTGTCTGTGAAAAGATTTGATTAACTCAACATGGGCCCTATGACTGAAAAAAAGAGGGGCGGAAAAGTGGGCGTTTTTAAAGTGGGGCGTTTTTTAGACATTCCCATATATATATATATAATATTCCCATCCGAATCATGCAAATTCATGGGATTCGGTAGGGCTGAATAAAATCGGACCGCATACCGGACCGGACTACAAAACCGAACTGGACCGGACCGGATTTGTGGCTTTAGTGGTCCAAATCCGGTCCGGATTTGGAAAACCGGTTATATCCAGTCCGGTCCGGTCTAGGCCTTTTGGGATCCGGTCTAGACCGGACCGGAAAGGATTCATTAAAATAATAAGTATTTTTTTTAATTTTTTAAATATAAGATGATGAAACTAAAATATGAAGATAGAGTTGACAGGATCTGTTTATAATATGAAGGCCTGGGTCAACCATTGGGTAAGGTCCAGTCCAGGGGTGAGTGATGATAGTTCAACAGGCCCAAAAAAAACATTGGATCATGATGATGGGCCCATTTCAGATTTGGTTACTATAATCAGGGTCCCAATTCAGGCCTTATAAAAGTATACTTTTTGTAAGATTTCACACGTTATCTATAGGATATGCAACACCCGACCCAACTTGCACCATACCCAACCAGATATAAGCAGATCCTAGTAACTGGCCCAACTAGGGCCTGGAACTGATTGAAACTGGTCAAGAACCTACCAACTTGGTAAATCTGCACCATGGGTCAACATTGTTTCTTAATCCGTCTATTTTTTCTACTCAAATCATGGTTAGTCCTTTTGACCAGCCTGATTCCTGGAAGGCTGGAATGACCAACGACATGGGCTTGGATCTCTTGTCTTTTTAAGAAAAAAAAAAAAAATGAAACCGGTCTGGACCACTTATAAGTGGTCCAACCGGACCATTTTTTGGGACGGACCGGAAATCCGGTTGGGCAGCCCTAGGATTCGGTGCCTATAAGGGGGTTGTGAACGTGTGGTCAATTTGGATGGGTCATAAGGTGGGCCCTAATGGCTGTTCCAAACTATGCTGACCATAAGGACCGGTTCTCGTATATAAATATATATATATATCCTAAGCTTAAGCTTAAGATAAAATTTCGTAAGCTAACGCTTCTGTGGCCCATTCTTAGTCCATCTCAATGGACCAAACACACGACCCTCTTAAATTGCACATGCCCACCAATTTTTGGTCAGATCCAAATTTATTGGACTATTGGATCGACTATGTACCGATCCGAATGGATAAAACTCCAAATCCCCACACTAACAAATCTAAGAAATGCTGAAATCACTATCAAATAAGAAGAAAGAAGAAAAAGAATCCATCAAAGCAAAGAGAAAAAGAAATCCACTAAGGAAACCAAACTACATGTGGATGAAATCCAACATGAGGGAAAAAAGGTGGGGTATTTGTGAAGCTAAAAAGAAGTTGAGATTTCCTCACTTGGGTTTCCATGAAGAGAACTGAGGAGATCGTCAGAACCAAGAAACCCTTTAATCCATGAGAAATTCCAGCTCTGCTAACTGGCCCAAATTCTATGGGCAAAAAGTCTCACCTCTATGCCATCCATCGAGAGATGATAAACAAACCAAGGTGAAAAGGGAGTTGCAATTTTTTTTTTTTAACTTTTTTGTTCAGGGTTGAGACTTAGGCTCTCGTTGATTGCAAGCATTTCTGATACGATTTTTTTTTTCTAAAATTCCTGATATCAGTGTTGGTGTTGTCTCTCTAGATTTCTAAATGGCTTATTTGATTGGCGAGAGTTTTTAGATTGACATTCCAAATGACAGTTTTGCCATGTAAAATTCTTAGATCCACTTTTTGAAATGCTAATAAGCTATGAGCATTCAAAAATTCTACTAAGGAACAAATATTTGGAATTCTCCAAATATTACAGACAACATATCTCCAAATACTTGCAACCAAATAGACACTTATGAGAATTCCTAATAGAAATTTTGGATGTTGGGGATTTCTGTAAATGATATGATGGCTATCCCCTTGATGTTTCTAAATACCATGTTTTTTTTTTGTTTGCTAAAGTTTCAAATTCAACACTTGAAAAAATCACTTTTAATCTTTGGAATTCTCAAATTCCATCCTCCTTAGCATTTCTGGATGCTCTGATTGCTCTCTCCAAGAGGAGGATTTAGGAATTTCATGTATTTTGAGGACACTTGTACATGAATTTATAATATTCTACTAAACATACCTTTAGTTGGAAAGTCAAGATATCGTGAAATAAGGGCGTTTTGTGCACTTAAAAATATATTTTGGTATGAAGCACTTTCCTTTAAATATTTAAAACCTCATCACTTCGTGATAATAATCAGATTTGAGGCATATTTTCCAATAAAACCCCAATTATTTTTTTTTTGACAAAAAGTCAGGATTTAATTATTTTATAAATAATTTTATTTCTAAACAGAGAAAAATACTGATAATTACTATCAGAGAAAAATGGTGATTCTCCACTCATAATTCTCTCCTCATTTCGCTACGTATTGCCATTTTATCCACATCCAAACAAGCCTACATTTATCAAAATATTTTCGTAGAAAATGGGAACAATTCTCAATTTCCTTGATTTGTGTGGAAAAAAAAATTCAGAACCAAGAAATTGGGTACTATTCTCTCCATACCTATCACAAAAGGGTGAAATACATTTCAGCGCATGATTTTGTAGAAAATCCAGTTGCCACAAAAGACGCCCCCCACAAGGCCCCAACCGTATTTATAGTCTCTGCGAGACAGTTACAATATGTGGGGTTCATTTAATTTGTTCTTTGGTCTGCATGGATATTCTGATTCTATTTGAATCTATAACTATTTTTCAACTTAGTTGTTAAAAACAGACTTTTTCAACTCTCTGGATATTCCTTTTTCAAAGGGATTGAGGAATTCCTAAATATGTGAATTCCTTAGTTGTTACTAAACATGCCCTTAAAGATTACCTTGCAAAGAACCAAACAGGCCCCAGTGGTCAAGATCATGAACAAAAATCTCATCCGCCGGTGATTATCAAAAAAGTGGGCGCTGCACCATACTACAATGCAGATGCTACATTGTAGCTAGCTCTACTCTTTTAACAAAAATAAAAGTTTATGCTCGTGAAAATGCAAGTATACTTAAAACAATTTGACAGTCATGGTGCATGGTTCACAGGTCCAAAATGTGTGGGTTATGACCACACTCACCTCATGGGAACCCACAAATTGAATGTTCATTGTCATGGGACAGCCAGCCTGATGATAGGAAATGAATGTTCAATGTCATGGGACAGCCTGATGATAACAGAACAAGCTAGCTTTCACAACCTAGACGCTTTGATTCGTTCACGAAAAGATGACAACCAAGAGTTTGAATCCCCCCGAAAGTATCCCACACGCTTCCCATGGATTGGTGCGTATTGTAAGAATGAATACATGATTAATAATGTGATTAATATACACCGATTGACCACTTGCCCAATAATGCAAGCAATGTATTAATCACGTTATCAATCATATATTTAATTTTACAGTGGAATCAACTCCTGATAAAGTATTAATTAATTTATGTCAGTGGGGATAAAATTCATTTTGATGATTGATTCCATTTATACCCACCTAGTTAGGAATTTATAGAGTGGCATAAGGCCGGGGTTTGTTTGTTCATTTGTGTGGATTTAGTAGGAGCCACCGCGAGAAATTTCGTCCTATTAAATTAAATACCTTAAGAATATCTCCACTATAAAAAAAATTCAAAGTATCGATAGATGAGCCCCTTAAATCTATAATAGAGTTTCGCATATCCCACTCATGAAAGCGTGTAGGAAGGGGGGATGAGTGTCCCAGTAGAAAACAAATTGACGAACCCTAGTTTGCATTTGACACAAGCCACTTAGCCACCCTGAACTCGTCTACATCGGAGACCGATTCATGGACGTGGGCGGCATCAGTCAACGGTCAAACCGTCTCGACCGTTATTGGTGCCGACATGGCCACTGTTATTAACGATACGTTAACGTGCCACGTCGGCAATCTCGAGGGAGACATTAATGGGTAGAGATAGCGACAATACCAGATCGGACCCGTGACTCGTGACCCGTGACTCGTGGGTCATTAAATAATTTAATGTCATGTGGGCTCCTGAGCAATAGTTATATGTTTGTATTAAATTAGTTGACATGGACCATTGATTTTGTCGGCATATTGATGTCGTGATGTCGTGGGTCAGCAATGGATGCAACTCTAGTGCAGATGGGAATCATTATACAATATATTATGCAAGTGGATTTCTCTATATTACTCACTTGTTTGGGTTTAACTTTTTTTTTTTTTTTTTAAAGCTTTCGTAATTTGAGGGCCACCTTAATTTTTATTTTTTTAATTTATAACCGAGGTGTCCAGTTAGCCTTTTTGAGAATGTTACTAAATCCTTAGAGTTCGTAAAGTCCCTGCATCTTCCATGCACCGAGTGAATTAGGCTTGTACCTGGGCAAGTGACCCTTGGGAGAGAGTATGGGTTGAAACCACATCCTTCCGTTTCTAAATTGTAGTCTAGTAAACTGGGGCGGGGGTTTGCTATATTTTATGAAAAAAGTATTTATTTATTTTTAATTGTTTACATATTGCCCTTATAAGAAGAATTTTCTAGATCTGAAGGTTATTGGTGCCAATCCAAATCTTTCACTGTTTTAGATATTTTTTTAGCCACCGAGTTTATTGAGGAAATTGCACTAACCATTTAAATTTTGATCCTTAAAACCAGATGATAGAGTTATAATTTGATTGAGTCCTTAAACCTCACTTTTTTTTTTCCAATGCCTTCACTGTCATACATCAATATCAATCATTTTCATAAACAGTAAGGGCCTTGAATTAAAGGAAGATGAGAGACAGTGAATTTACTAATTCAATTTACTCATCTGTTTTTTTTTATAATCATTTGTTGGAGCTTATTTGATCATAAATCCCTATATATTCTAATAAAAAAAATTTATTTCTCAAAATGATAAGAATTGTAAGGGTTATGTGTTTGAATGGTCTCTCTACGATTTACCTTCTTAGAAAACATAATTATAAAACCACTTTTATCTCAAGAGACACTATTTTGAAAGCCTCAAAATTGTAAATTCCAAAGTTGTGATATATTCAAATTTGAGCAAGCCAAATTTGGACGGCAAATCCAAGGGCTTGAACATTTTGAATGAATATCAACTTAGGCAGTTCTCATTGATTATTTTGCATTAAACATAACAAATCTAGATTGATCACAGGGTGGGCCAGTTGATGATCCTCACATGCTATACAGATCATTCCATGCTTGCCAAGATCGGAACCAGACCAATTCCAATAATATGAACACTTTGGCGATTTCTTCCCATCCGACCATTTCTTTCCCATGATCATTGAAGTATTCCAACCACACCAACTGTACATTGCGTGTTGCCATCTTTTCCTTCTTCTTTCCCTTCCTAAACCGTTGTAGTCAGCTGTTTTTTTTTGTTTTCCTACATTGACCTCTGGAATCAACACTTAATCATTAAGTATAGATGAGACTCTTTCCAACCCACCTTCCCTTCCCATACATGTCTATAAAACCCCAACCAAACCCTAGCACCCTCATAAAAAAGAGGAACTACATATGCACACATACAAGATAAAGGACCCAAGAGTCCAATACCTTATTACCTAAGATGATTGATTTAACTGATTTTCGTTGGAGTTGCTCTCTCATCTCTCTCTTCTTAAACTTGCTAAAGGTTGTTGCAAGATCCATATCCATGGCAAGAAGCTCCAATTCTCTCTCTTCACCTACTTATCCTCCTTTCACATGGGTGCATTTTTTCGCTTCGAAAGGCGTTGTGGAGGAAAAGTCACCACTTTCAGTTCCAGAAGGCTCAGACCCAAATCCGAATTCATGCACCCAGAAGTGCCTGCAAGAGAATTCTTGTAATGCAACAAGGAGTTTTCTTCAAGAACACCACAAGAGAATTCAAGACTGGAAGGATGCCCAGAAGAGAATCTGTTCAAGAAAGATGTAGTTTTTACAACAAGAGAGTTCTTAGGAGAGGAATCAGAGTTTTCAAGTAAAAAAGATTGAATTCTTTGGTGGTAGAAAGCAAGGTATTGAATTCTTTGGTGGTAGAAAGCAAGGTACTTTCTAAGGTCCGGAAAAGGCCAGCAAGGATTGTCATACCTGAAACTCATGAAGTATTGGGTTTTGATGAAGTGGAGAGAGATTTGGGTGAGAAGGAATTTCAAGTTCAGGGGAGAAGTTTCAGTTTGGTGTCCAAGAAAGGAGGTAGAAAGGTCATGGAAGATGGCTACAGTGTTATAACTGATATTTCAGGAGACTCTAGGCAGGTAAAACCAAAACATATATCACAAAATCTTCTCTTTATTCTATACATATTTTGGAAATTTCTTTCTAAGGGCTAAAGTTCAAGTTATTAAGAAAGGTTCTCTCTCTCTCTCTCTCTCTCTCCATCTTCTTCCACCTTTATTTTAACCTCATTCAAATAAGCCAGAGCCCATAAATATATAATTGATAGTCAGCAAAAAAGTACTGTGTGTGTGTGAGAGAGGAGGGTAATGCCAAGAACTTTATTTTTTAGAAATGCTAACATCATTCTGTGACTTTTGCTAGGCATTTTTTGGAGTATTTGACGGACATGGAGGTCGTGCAGCTGTGGACCATGTTACCAACAAACTAGGGAATAACATATTGAGAGCTATTGAGAAGATTGGAAAGTTAGAAGACAAATTAGAAGAAGCTATTAAGGCGGGCTACTTAACCACAGACGAGGAATTTCTCAGTCAGGTAGACTTTGTTGATTTTTTTTAACTGAAAATCAATGCAAAAATTAAAGTAGCTTGTAAATAACTAGTAAAGGTGAGAGACTAAAGTTAAAAAATTGTAAAAACCGAAGCACAATTGGATGGATGCCATCTGTGTGCAGAATTTGTCACTTCTCAAATTGTGGTGCAATATTGGAGTACAAAATATCCTACCCCAATATAAGATGGCTTCCTTCTCAAATTGTTTCATTGGATATGTAGTTGAGAATTTTTTAGGTGAACTGATGTGCAAAACGCTTAGATGGAAAACACCCCCCCCCACACACACACACACACACACTTTTGAATATTGTGATCCCATGTTCTTTTACTCGGAGCCTAATGGGATTTGACCGTTGGATTGAAATAAAATAATGATGAACTAGCATTGTTAAACTTGAAAGTCACATATTATGGGGTTAGGATTATCTCATGGACATGGAATTTTGCAAACAAGTGGGTTCCATCGAGACCTTTCGATCCCAACTTTCTATAAATTGACGAGGCCCAGGTGGGCCCCATGTGCGCACTTGAAAGGGACTCCTGCACTTCAAACTGTAAAGCAGCTCCGCTAAATCTCACGGTGAATAAGGATATAGTTGCAAAGATCCCGTGTGATGCAGAGATTCCATGACTCTAGCTAGAGTACCACTACTTTCCTTGACTTACCCATAGAAGTAAGAAGAGGAACAAAATCTCACAATTCATTGATCAAAAGGAGGGTTTTACAATGGTTTAAATCACCAACAACACCAGACTATATCAAACACATTTGGAACTATCAAAACTAAAGATAAAAATATTATTCTAAGTAAATATGGAAGATACATGTGATTTACATTAGTATATCATCTTCATCAACAGGGACAAAGTAGTGGAGCTTGTGTAGCCACTGTGCTTTTAAAGGATGCAGAACTTCATGTTGCAAATGCGGGTGACTGTAGAGTTGTCTTGAGTAGGAGTGGCACTGCTATTGCACTCACAAGCGATCATCGAGTGGTTAGGGAAGACGAGCGCCTTCGGATAGAAAGCAAGGTAAGCTTTGCATATCAATGTCAATTCAGTATTACCCATCTGGTTTTCCTTGCTTTATATATCATCAGCAACAACAAAGAGAGCTTTCCTCATCAATCTGAGGTTTGACTAAAAAAGAGTTCTACTATACTAGATACTCATAAAATCCAACCTAGCTATATAACCAAGAAAGGTCTCTCGTTCTCCCTTTCTTTCTTGTACTAGCTAGGTGAAAATAATCACAATTTCTCTAACTAGAATATGAATTTAGGGATGCAAATGGGTCAGATCTCGGCAGACTCATGGTGGATCTAGACCTGCATCCATCTTAAATAGATTTGGTTTTGATCCGAATCCAACATAGAACCAATGTATTAAATTGTATCAGGATCCAAATGTGGCCGAATCCAAAAATAAGTTTCATGTCCACTTTTTCGGAACAAAAAACTTTAGATACTTGGACAATTGGATACCCATTTGCAACCCTAAAAATAATGAATGTAAAAAAGAAAAAAAAAAAGATACACCTGCTCATCTTCACCATGTGAAAACCATGATCTACTTAGAACATTTTTATGAGTTAACTATCATTCTACATTTCTACTTGACCCTATTCAACAGCATCATGCTCTTAGTGACTCTATTTGGTGACATGTCTTTGTCCATTGTTTATCTAATGTCTTGACCGGCCTCCCCTTTAATTAATACATAAATATTTGTGCTTGAATTAATTTCAGGGAGGTTATGTCCATTGTCGCAATGGAATCTGGAGAGTTCAAGGCTCACTGGCAGTCTCCAGAGCCATGGGAGATGTGCATTTGAAGGAATGGGTAATTTCAGAGCCAGAGACAAATAAGCTTCCACTAACATCAGATTGTGAATTTTTGATTGTGGCCTCTGATGGGTTGTGGGATAAGGTGTGCACAATATTCTTAATTCAATATCTATGGTTTTTTATCTTTTATTTTTTAACAATGCTTATCTTTATCTTCTTTTACTCCTAATTGAGAAACTTGGCTGATTCAGGTAACCAATCAGGAGGCAGTTGATGTAGTCTTGAGACACAAAAACTACATCGAATCTTGCAAAATGCTTGCAGAGATTTCTTCATCCAGAGGCAACAAGGATGATATAACGGTCATGGTGGTTGACTTACAGAACTTCAGATAAATATGTGCCTAAAAAAGAATTCTAGTGTAAAGCCATGACTGGAAAGTCTCTTTGAAAGATATTAGGGAGATTGATAGGGTTGGAGATGAGTAAAAACACAGACATTTTTGTAAGCTTCTAGGAGTGTAGGCATTGGAGATGGCGAGTGTTGTAAATTTTTTGACAGCCATCCATCATTAAAGGCTGATTCTGTTTATATGTAGTAGATCAAATTAAAGCTTGTACATTTTCATTTAATTGAAATATTACTGTTATTTTGCATAAGACTAATCTCTCTCTCTCTCTCTCTCTCTCTCTCTCTCTCTCTCTCTCATACACACCAATATAAATGTAGTTTGCAAACTCTTCTCATACACACAAATATAAATGTAGTTTGCAAACTCAATTAGTCAATTTCAAGGCACTCTGATTATTATTGGGTCAATACTATCGCTGGCCCAGCCCATTCTCAGAATTTTAACTTCCTTTTGTGTTAAAAATGTTGGCCAGGGCATGGTCCTTTCATCCCACATGTGCTGAGGCACCCTATTATGCTATTATAACAAAAGGCTCCAAGCCCAGCCCATGAGCATAGAATTCCAACCAAATTCTTAGCCGAGTTTGGGCCAGGTCTGTCTAGGCTTGCTGGCACACACTGACAGAAGAAGGAATAGTTTAGATATTATATTGCCTATGATTGCCATATCTCTGTTGACAATTAGAATGCATCAACAATACTGAAAGAAAAATATGACTGAGTTTTGAAGATTTTCCATTTTCATGATTCCTGATGGACTCATTCATTGTTGAGATATGTCATAAGTTGTAAGCTGAAGTTGGGCTTGGTCAGCTGGGATTGATATCTTTACAATAATCTTTTGACTCAGAAAAATATTATAAATAAGTCCTCTGACTGACAGTAGACACTGCAATTGTCAAACAAAGTAATTTAAAACATGAAAAATGATCATTTTCCCTTGCCATAATTGTCACAATTCTCCATTCCTGCTCCTTTATTTCTTTAAGAAGTTGAAAATGACAGTGGCTTTTAATAAATATCAATTCATTAAGGTGGTTTTGCATAAAACCATCAGAATCAGAGGGGTATATGTGAAGGTCCCAAATTAAAAATGTCAATGTTCTGTCAAGAATGAATGATATTTCTACATGTTCATTTCTATAGACTTTTCTTCCTTTAATGTGGGAATTTCAGCAGTTACATATTCAATGCCCTAGGCTTCTCATTTTCCATATTAGGATCCGAATATGAAATATGAGGGGGCAGGGAGCATCTTGGTCATTTCAGTTATATTCAGATAGGAATATGAAATCCGGGGGGCTGGGGATGTTGATCATTGCAGCCGTTTTCCACCTGCAAACATTTCCTTTGATGGAGCTTGACAACCATTTGATATAGAAAAGGCACAGTAGAGTTTGTCTGTGGAGATTCGATCCAGCAGATTGGCAATAAAACTTAGGAAGAAGATCAATCCTGGAGTCGAATACATTAGAAATCCAAGAGCTCAATGACATCCATCAGAAGCATCTTGTTGCCTCATGTCACGCTTGGGCCCACCTTTGATCAATGCAGCTCCTTTCACACTCTCTTTTTTCTTAAAATAATTTGTTATTGGTCCTTTCACACTATCATCCTTGATCTGGGATTGGGACCATGCCCATTTTTATGCTTATTAAATCTTTATTCACTATTAGATTTGATTCCAAAGAATCCATGGTTAATAACGCCATAAACTTTAAGGCTGCTTAAGGGCTAGGATAATTTGATGGGGGCTAGTTTTTTGCATGACCTTTATGCACCAATGATTAAGTCTTTCGTCTACTTCTCTGGTTGATTTGCTTATCCAACCAAGTCAATGTGTTGAGTTGGTTGAGCGCTATGTCCATCACTTTGGATTCCCAAGCACACGACAGAAGAAAGGTTTGTGAAGGGCACTTGTTACCAGCTCTAATGTTATTGGAACTTAAATTCATATAAAATTTTAAAGTCCCATAAGCTCATCTGTATCACTCCTAGAAGATTGTTATTGGAACTTAAATGCATGTGAAATTGGGTACCTCTGATGGAGGTGAAATCTTCAGGTGTCTCAGATTTTATGATAAATCACTGTTGTGAATGTACAGTTTATATGTACATGGTGCTTTAGTTTAACTTCTTCTCATAAAACACACAAATCCAACAATTTGACTAATTTTCATGAGAGCCCTGTCTGTGCTGACTCACTGAAGTGGTGATTGATTAAACCTTTCAGATTCACAAAAGAGAGGAATCTATCATCACACATGCTGGGTGCAACCAGTTATTCAGACTGGGTTTACTTGTATTTGCATTGGTTGGGTCTTCCTCCAACTCAGTTACCTGTAAACTTAAACTGGATGATTCAACTTGCTCAACCAATTTCTTTTTCTAATCATTGAGGCCAATATGGATTGTCTGATTTTTTTTTTTTTTTATAACCCAGGTATCTCCCACTGAGCCAGCACAGGAGCCTTTGGCCCTGAGGCCGAGGGACACTCGATTTTGGACTATCACTGTGGGCACATGCAAACCCTCCTATCCACATGCACAAGATAAAACTATGGGACATGGCCAATAGAGGTAGATGTCGAACACAAACCTCTCCGCTTCTTGAGGCGCAAAGTACTATTTGTGATTTCTTTTAATCTAGAGGAAGGTAAACAGGTTACAGTTTAAATTTATGACCTTGATAAATAAATAATATAGATAGCACAGAACCTTTGTTGAAGAGAAAAGAAATGTTCATCCAATAGAAAAACATTCATCCAATAGAAAAACAAACTTCAAACATTAACATTAACATTTACATTTTTTTTTTTTTTGAAATCTCTCGAGACCTTTTTGTTTCATGGAATTGAATTAGTAGGAATCCTAAGAATGTGTTCTTAAAAGTGGCTAATTGACTGATTAAAAAGAAAAAAGAAAAAAAAGTGGCTAAACTGAAGAATTAAAGGAGAAAATCTAAAGGTGGTCAACAAATAATCTCCCCTTTCATGGAAAATGAATCAAGGGGAGATGGGAAATGAATAGCCAGCCATTACCCAAGTTAATATAATCCTAGCAAAGTTAGGGTCCCATCTACATCTCTACACCATATCCTTAGCCACTCACCTCTATAAAAATCCCTTTTTGGAATCCATTTTACCATAAATCCCTAGAAATTCAATTCTATGCAAACAAAAAGCCCTATGAGAAACAGGGCAGACAGTTATTTTCAAGATCAGGATGGGAAAGATTTTTCTGAAAAGTTACTGGTGTTCACAATGTCCACTTTTTATGATCCCACACAAGAAAGGCACCAAGGGCCCTGTTTCGGTCCTTGGAACTGGCTGTTGGCTGTCACAGTGTCATGCACTCAATTTATCAAAGGGTAATATGTTTTCAACTCTTGGTTACCTGCAACAGGTTATAGCAAAAAATCAAAATAACTGCAACTTACAGGTAACCGAGTTCATCCAACTGCATGTGCCTCCATGTTGTATGTCCGCAATCCAGCTTTACGGACGGTAAATTGGAAAACCCAGACCGCCCTCGTGCAGGACTCCTTCAGGTGAAATAAAAAATAACTAGAGAACTTTTCACATCCAATTTTCATTATAAACCTGATTCATCGCTAAGTAATCCACAAATTTCCCTCTTTTCGGCCAGATCCTGAAAGTTTTAGTATGCAATTTCCTAAATTTGGTCTGTAACATAAGTTATTAAATTTCTTGAAAACCTGTGCAGTGAAACCAATTTACTGCTCGGTTCAATATCAGTGGACTCAATTTGTTGCACAATTTGCTAAATTCATCCTTAAAAGGCTCAAAATCTTTCAATTATTGGAATCTATTCACGTCATTGGCAAAGACTATTCAATCATTAGTAGTTTAGTGGTTGCTGATTTGGAACTTAAGCTCAACTAATTTGTAGAAAGTGGCCAATCAAATTGCAAGAAATTATTAAACCAAAACTTTCAAACAGTTTGGAGCACACAAGGGTATTTAAACGAGTTCAGCAACTGTGGGTAGGAACCCAAAGCAGAAGCAGCATCAAGAAGTTAGAACAAGTAATCTTTTGCCAAGTCTGTATCTGAACTGGAAGATTCTTTAGACCAGCAACTACCCACCTACAAATGCCCAAAATATAGGGAGAACATCATAAATTCTCAACTTTATTTTTGTTCCATCAAAGTACCTTTTTTTTTTCTTTTTCTTTTTTTTTTGGGTGTGTGGATATTGGGGTGGGGGTTGGGGTGACTTTTTTTTTTTGTGTAGTTGCATTGAAACTCTTTTCTGTAATCTTTCTTAGTGCGGCTGTCGTCTGACATACTTGTGGGAATTCATGGATCAAAAACTTCTGTGGCTTATTCTATAGGGATGAATGAGGACCCAATAGGATTTTGAAGCTGATTTTCAGGATTTATTTACATGAAAAAGAGTAAAAGAAAAGATGAACAATGGGTAGCATGAGGGCCGCCAAAAAGGTTCCCAAAAAGGGCAAGCCAGACTGTGCCCAATCCATTTTGGATTGACTCAGGTGAAGACTAGATAAGACTGCCGAGATGGTGGATTAGGTTACAAGGGGCTGCAAAAACCAGCCCAACTTAATGACACTCTTAGACCATACGAGCCCTACACTCTCATTTCTTGTACTTGTATGGACCCACACATCTTGGACGTGCACAATTGCAAGTTTGCAACCTATCCACAGAGACTCCTTTACCTAATGAAGATGATCACAGCCCTAGTAACAAAGGGATATTAAGAAAAAACAGACACCCAGCAAGCAGAACATGATTATTTGATTATTTCCAATTCAGCAGAGACATGAGAGCCTTATTAACACTGTAAATAGAAGATTCAGAAAGAACTTCCTATGGTAAATGAAATAAAGTCATACATGTTTCTTGAATTCTTATTGAGTGAAAACTGACAATCTGATATTAGATTTTCAGGCAACATCCCTTCATAATCAGCCTCCGCTTATTGGAGGAATGATAGCTAACTCATCTCTGTCTTTCACTATTGTGGATTCAGGTACATATTCCTCATTTAGTGCCAAAACCATGCATCCCTTAATCTCTTCCATGCTCGGAAACTTAGTCAAGATTTTACTCATACAATCATGTGCTGTGCTACCAGATGGAACTTGAAGAGAAAAATCAGTCATACCCGTGAGATCTCGAGCTCTAGCAAAGAACAAAACCTTTATCTCAACAGATGGATTGTCAGTTGATTTGGAAGTATTATCAGCTTCCGCAACTGCCACAACCTCATTATCCATAGCAGTCCTGAGTCCTGACCACCACCATCAACAAAATCTGTTGTCAAAACCAATAGACTGTAATATTGAATTGAATGGGCACGAAAAATACAAGAACGTTAATTATGTAATGGAAAACCACTATTTCTGTTGTTTATTGACTTCAAAAACTGTTTCAAACAGTAAACTACTGGGCAAGAGTGTGTCAATACTTCAAAATTTATTTAACAAGTGCAGATGTGGGCATGATTCTCCCAACAAAGAAATGGTGTAAGGTTTAGCTGATTGTTACTGGGCAAGATGGTTTGCTTACGTTATTTTCTCCATTTATGGGGATGAAACAGAAGACAAATAACAGCTTGTGAGTCGCGCCCTGACGTGACCAACTTTGCAAGCATGGCTGACAGTTCAGGGCCCGCTTGTTTGCATTCCCAAGAACCCCAAGAAATGTATTCCTATAAGTGGTTAGAATCGAAGAAAAAATAGCAATGCATAAATGGCCATCAAATAGTCTCCACTTTAATGAAAAAAAATGAACACCCAGCCATCGCCCCAGTAAATCAAATCTAAGGAAACTCAGGGTCCCCTCTAAATCTCCCACCTTATATCCTTCAACCTTCACCTTTTTTATAATCCTTGGTTGGAACCCATTTTACCAAGAATTCCTAGGAATTCAATTCCATGCAAACAAAAGGAGCCCTTAATGATCCAGACCACTTATATGAAGCACCCTATGAGTTAAAAATATCCCCTAGAAGTTGTTCTGGAACATCACAACCCTCCATTATTTTGCCTTATGGGGAATCATAGAAAGCACAAATCTCACCAGGTGGGCTACTGTTTTTCCAACTCTTCCACCCCAAATCATGCACAAACAGCTTCTTCAAAGATTTTGGGCAACAAAACATCACACTCAACATGTGTGCCCCAATTCCAAAAGCATCTCAAGCACATGTATTGGGAAGGATATCTATCAGTTCTACAACAATATTAGAAACCATTCGTGATTGGAGGTAAATCCAAACGATCCCCAATCTAAATAATCCACTATCAAATAGAAAGAAACTTCTCAGAGGAATTTTATCGAACACGTATGCAACAAATAAAAAAAAAAAAAAAAAAAGGAACACCATATTCAATCAGATAAAACCCAAGCCACTACCAATATGAATTGCTTGAAAAGGCTGAATCAAGAACTGGTTAGGGTTTTTACCTTCAAACTCCTCTCCTTCCACTTCTCAATTCCTCGTTCCCAGGATCAAACTGTAGTCCACTCTGGGTCCAGTTACGTTTTGTGGTTTTCCTCTTACTCTAGTCTTATTATGCGACCCGCATCACCATTTCAAAAGTTGTGACCCAACGGCTGCCCAAAAAGATAATGGTGCGCCCACACTATCATGGTGGTACTTTCTGTTTTTTTTTTTTCTTTTAAATAACGGTGGGTGTTTCAGCCTTTGTGCCGACTAAATCCTACGGCCTAGGAAGAGCGGGGGTCAATTTCATGGGGCTCAGTGTGGTAGCGTAATTTTAAAATTTTAATATCTAGAAGCAACAATAGGCCAATTAAGTTGCCCCTTGAGATTTATCACGGTGATTCTTAAAAAGACTTCGAAACATAAAAAATTATCACGCACACACACAAAAAAAAGAGAAGGAAAAAGCCCTAGGTTTAAAATGGCGTGGAAGTAAGCTCTCAGCCTCTATAAAGGGCAAAATAATGAAGAAAATAACGTTATAGTTATCGTCCATCTCCCTTAAATAAAAATCCTGAGTCCGTCGTTAAAATCGCCATATATATATATAGTGTAAAATTGACCCAAGTCACAATATTTAAATCAACCAATCAGTTTTTAGGTGCTATTGTGTATAGTTTTAGTCCATCAACTAAACAACACATAATAGATATATTATTATATACTAAGGAGGAGCATTTTACAATCAATATTTGACTGAATTCCATGAGGCTTGATTGTCCATGGAGCTCAATGAGATTATATAAATGCAATTGACACACACACACAAAAACACAAAAACAAAACAAAACGCTTGAGTGATATGATTGGGACCGCCACCAAGAGCCCCACTTTCTAAAGAATACCAAGACCCTCACCTAATTGTGCCATTAGGTCTGCGTCATGTAAACTTATTAATTACCTTGTCAAACTCATATGCACTCACCTTGGGTCACAATCACAATATATAAATTCACATTCGCCTCTAACATGGAAAAAAAAAAAGAGCACTATAAAGCACTATAAGAGAAGTGGGTCAAGGTGAGTCACATTTAACCTGTCATGCATGTTGTCATCCCTTGTATTTTATTATCAAATTCATATGATATTGGAAGTATAGATTTATTGTGTTTAGACAATTTATTTATGCATGGTTTATGAATGATCAATACATGCACAGCACTATATAAAATACATCTCTAGTCATTCTCTTTCACATTCATAAAGACATGTTTAAATATTTTTAAGTGTTGAAATAAGAAAATAATTAGATTTGGATCAGAATCAAAATTTTTCAATTGTATTTACTCAATTGTAAATTTACCCAGTCATTTGCATTTATATTTGGGAGGTTTAGCAATTCTTAAGACTTTCTTCATAGTGTCGTGAAAGTATTTTAAAATATTAAAAAATTGTTTATTCATATGGTCTTAAGATTAATGAAATTATCTTGAAAACTAAAAACAAGTGATTTTTATTCTAATTTGAAAAGGAATTTTAAAACATTATGGATGGGTAAACAGGTGTTCATTTAAATTCTTAAAAGATTGATGTCGGGTATATGTTAAGAAACCAAAGTCTAGGCCCCTAGGAATTATTGTGGCTGAGGGGCTTTTTTTTTTTTCATCCTCCTCAAATATTTTATAGATATTAGAAATAGTTCTTTTTTTACTTGTTTTTGTCTCGTTTTCACAATCAGTTTGATAGCAATATAGATGCAAATTAAGAAATCCTCAATCTCTCAGAGTGCAAGAATTCCATTTCAATATTGATCGCTCATTTAAATAGACCATAAAGCCTCTTTGTTTAATGTAATTAAACCCCTAGTTATCCTCCCATTTATTAAAAATTATTTTTTTAAATTCATCTCTTTAATAATCCTTCGTTGAATCTCAATTACCAAAAGTTTCCTATGTATTCTAAGCAAACAAGATATGTGTGTAACGTGAATTTGTATATAACCACATGCCTTTTCTGATATTTACAAACCACTACCTCAACTTTTGATTTTTGCAACAGCTACCTTTATTTTCTCCTATCCAAAAAAAAAAAAAAAGTTACCTTTATTTCCATCACAAACCATATAAATAATAAAAGACTAGCAAAACATGTCCGCGCTTAGTACGGGCAATATAATTTATAATATTAAAAAAATATAAATATTTAGTCTAAATTATATTAAGATGATAAAAGTTGTAATCAAAATTAAAAACATATAATAATAACAAAAAGATATAATTGGTTAACTTTAAAATGAGAGTACTTTAATTTGATTGAAATTAGTTGAGTATTTTACTTCAATCATTCTTTTGAAATCAGAAGAATAAACCCATAATACAAAAAAATAAATTGATAAAAATTTCATAAAAATACAAAATAAAAATAAAAGTCCATAGACAACCCAATAATAAGAATAGCTTAGAAGAAAAAAATAAATCAATGAAAACCCAATGCCTAAAAACCAAAAGTTGAAACCAAAATAATAAAAGAGAAACCATAAATCCATGAAAACTTATTACCACGGAAACTAAAAAAGAATCCATCAAAATCGGAAAAAAATAAAACATGACTATGATAAAAGGCAAAAGAAACCAAAAATACATAAAAAGTAGATGTATAGAAATAAGAAGCATGATTTAGAAGGAAAAAAAATATAAGAAAGCAATACAAAAAATCTAAAACTAAAAACGAAAAGATAAGAAAACCATCAAAATTGATAATGACATCTAGGGTTGGCAACACTAAGGGAGAGATAATTAGGTATGTCTATGGTATTAGATAAGAAATTCTAAATATGCATTGATTGAACAAGGACCGCTGAAGATTGGACTCTTTAAATGGAAACTCCTTTTTAGATTAGGCTATTTATTTAGATGGCTAAAATAAAAAAATTCTCTTGAATTCATAAAACCTCTCCTTCAAGTTAATATTAAATTAAAATTAAAACCGAGTCCCAATTTCTCAATCAATTGCGAAATTAGAACTCAATTGTGAAATCGAATTCCATCCATTTCATATATAATAATAGTAAACAATCATAACAAAGAACAAAACAACTGCGGATGTGTAAGCTTTCATATAACCGTGAATATACTAATTAGAGCATTTTGCATATACCCCATAAGGTTTGTAGGATTTGTAAATAGGCCTTATAGTTTTAGTATTTACAGATAGGCCACTATCTTTTTATTTTAATACCTTTCATGCCCTCAAAATCAGTACCCAACCAACTATCAAAGGTTTTTAGCATGAAATGACACATTTACCCATCTCTTTATCCTTATATGCTTAAATTCAAAGGCTTGAATTTATTTTTCTCTAAAACTTGTAACATTGATAATTACATTTTGTAGGAGAGAATAACCGTATGTAAATTTATTTTTATTAATAGAGGGCCTATTTCATTAAATCCAAATCTACTATAATGACAATCAATGCATGTGCTTATAATTAGTTACAACTGATCCAATCCATGCATGACCTACCATTAAATTGATGAAAGTTTCAAATACATAATTAAGCTTCATGTGCATTAAAAAGTTGTTAAGAGAGACCATTAGGAATCGGGATACAATAATGGAATTTTGAAAAATAATAATATACTCATATTTGCTTAATTGATATAAGGGCAAAATTATCATTTTTATAAAAGTTCAACACAAATCCCATGGTCGTTACCCATTTTCATTAGAAATACTGATTTTTGGAGACATGAAAGATATTTAAATGAAAAGGTAGGGGCCTATATGCAAATATTAAAAACACATGGGCGTATTTACTAATCATATAAACCTTAGGAGGGTATATACAAAAAACTCTACTAATTAATTTTAACCTGATAAGTTGTAATATGGGCAAATGAATACGCAACATCTGAAAGGACATCTGAATTTACTTGTAGTTCAAGCTATCCAAAGGTAAAAATTCTGGGCTAATTACATGTAATGAGATTTTACCCACATCCAAAATGACCCCATTGTCGAGAACCATGACTTGCTTAATTAGCCCTCGTACACGTAAACATTCTCACCTTGAAGGTGTGGTATGTGTAATAAATATTGCTTTCATAAAGATAACTACACTTTAGCATGGATCAATGTCAATTGAAGTGGTTTTAACATGTCCTTATTCCTTGCATTTAATTTGGTGACATCATCCTCATCATCATCAACAATTTCTCACATCAATATATGGGTCTATAAGAGTCCCTATCACACCATTGGTTTAAAACATGAAGAAACTTGGATTTTTGTGACTTTAAAAATTAACTTATCAATGTACTGCCTTTTTTTTTAGAGAGAGAAAGGGGAAAAAAGAAAAAAAATCTTTTTATTGAAATGCAATGGAGCTACATAGAACATGGTTTCTCACTAGGAAATTACATGCAAAAGTTGAGAAGCCTAAGAACTAAAGTTATTTTTAGATCTATCAATCAAAAGAGCAAGGTCTCTCATTCTTACAGATTGCTTCTCAATGATAGAACTTGTGCTAGGATCCTCAGATAGAACAATCGCATAACCATCATTATAGTTTTCCATTTCCTCTGGAAGGACCTGCCACACCAAAGTTCCCCCTATTGCTTTTCCAGCCTTTGCAAACTTGTAATTGCTTAGATAAGCAAAATTCATGAGTGCATATCTGATCTTCACATTGTAACCTGTGTCTTTCTCACTTTTGCCAAATTCTGCAAGTACTAGTGGCTTCTTCAATGTTCTCCTTGAGTCTACCCAATGACTCCTCATCCATTCCTTAAAAAATGCAATCTGTGCTTCATCACTTTGATTAGAAAGCCTGAAAACCATTCAACTCATCAATGTAGTTTAATCCTGTTTAAAAAAAAAAAAAAAACTGCTATTCGACTCGAATATCGATATAAAACTTTATATTGAGAATGATCAACTTACCATGCACCAGGATATGCATGTATTGTGGTAAAATCAATCTCTTCAATGAGATTACTCTGTATGAAATCTGTCCCATATAGGTGACCATCAGGGTTGTATTTCGTCCTATAAGGCTCTGAAGCACCATAGAAACCTTCCAGTCCTATTTCAAGCAAGTGTTTGCTGTCCAGAGACTTTAAATATGCAGCCATCTCTTGAACCCAAGCCTGTTTTATAAACTTACAATATTAGTGAAGCAAAAACCCCATTTCATCTCAATGGGGATACATACCTGCAAAAAAGCTTACATATACTGTTTTTCCAGTGACTTCACTTTCGCAACGGGGTTCATTCATGAGCTCCCATGCCATGATAGTTGGGTCATCTTTGTATGCTATTCCAGTGAATTTATTTATCCTTGTCAACACTTTCTGCAACAGATACCATGCAAGAGTATCACCAAAAAAAAAAAAAAAAAAAACAACAACAACAACAGCACAAAAGATAGATAGATAGATATAGATAGATATGTATGTTGAGTGGAATGGTATAGTTATCTGAAACAGATACCATGCAAGAGTATCAACCAAAAAAAAAAAAACAACAACAACAGCACAAAAGATAGATAGATAGATAGATATGTATGTTGAATGGAATGGTATGTAGTTACCTGAACATGGTTCTTGTAGTAACCCCTTAACACAGAATTTGTGAAAAGTCATCAGTATTGTTAACCTGCACACCTGCATCTTGAGCCCATTTGACATACTGTTTCCGACCTCCATAATCATCCCAATTGTTCACCAAGCTCAAAATCAATCGGATCCCAATCTTCCTCGCTTTGTAGATTACGAAATCAAGAGACTAAGACAATCACAACCACATTAATTAGTAAAATTGTAATCAGATTCTATCTTCCTTACAACAATATTGCTTATTATTCAGTATTTTGAGAATCTGAACCTGATTTGACTCTTCTTCTCACTATTGAACGTACCTGAAAGACTTGCTCGTCGTATACTCCGGGCGATATCTGCAGAGCATGATCGCCTCCATCGTTAAAAGCCCATGTGCGACACACTGTAAGTCCCACTGCAGCTGCTTCACCAAAAACAGTAGTGATCCTGTACCTCTGACTTGGATCAGCTCCAACATCCATCATCCAATAGCTATTAAACCCATTAAAAAGAAAAGCTCGGCCATTGATGGAAAACATGCTATGTTGGATTGTGACAAATTTTTTCATTTGGGAGTGGAGGTGGAGGTTTCTTGCATTGCAAAGACTGGCAAAGAAGGTGAAGATCACACAAATGTAGTTGATTCTACTAATCATAGCCATTGGGTTTTTTTTTTTTTTTTTGCAGGTTTTAAAACCATAGGAGATAACCAATTACTTGGAAAATGAGAGGAAAAAAGACTGGTTCAAATGGTGTGATTGAATCAACGTATTATGGGTGAATTTGAGTATAAATAGGATGCTAACGGTCATATCAAGTGGGGCTCACGATGAGGTGA
The DNA here is from genome assembly GCA_012931725.1 of Litsea cubeba. Lineage (NCBI taxonomy): Eukaryota > Viridiplantae > Streptophyta > Magnoliopsida > Laurales > Lauraceae > Litsea > Litsea cubeba. The sequence continues at coordinate 21,660,587 of CM022949.1, forward strand.
AATTGTTACAGATAGCAAAACTGATACATTTAATCGATCGGTTCTATACCTAGTCCAAATTCATGAGTACAAAATAACTTACACCACAACTCAAGTTGGGATCCACTTGATGATGTTACCCATCTTACAATACATTAGATGGGACTCATTATATCCACATCCTTGTGATTGAACCCATTTATATGATATAATGAGACCCAATACATCCAACCCATCCACCCATCTATACATGGTAGATAATGGATGGTTAAATAATTTAATTTCATGTACTACACATAGATGGATAGCCTACTTGGCTGCAGTGGGTCACATCACATGATCATTAACTTAACCTTTATCTTGATTTTATTTTCATTATTGAGGAGGACCCATCATTACATTATTTAGTGGGCTCCACTTATGTATTATGAAGTAAGAGTTAGAGATGCAGACATGTGTCAGCTAAATTTCTGTAAATGTTGTAGATACTGCAGTTACAAAGATAAGGATGTTTACAACTATCCATCTATTTCTGGGTATTCAGTTATGACTACGAGAAAGAAGTAACCATCGTTTTGGGAATCCTTATAAAGAAAGAAATCATCCACATTCCAAGTGGCCCACTTTGTGGTGAATCAAAAGTTCCAACATGAACATTATATTATTATATTATATACTAGAACAAATCCTTTAAATAGCTAACTCTTGATTTAAGCACATACTGTATTTAATTTTTGCGGATGCCTTAGGGAGCTGTGGAGAAGATGAATCTTCTTCATTTTGCTCCATCTTCTCCATTTTACTTTCTAAAACATAAAACATAAAACATGTTTACGTGGATATTTATTCTTCTGTACACACCTAATGGCCAAATGACATGCATTCAACATGAGAACCTATCATAATCATACATTCATCCACAACATCGTTGAACATTCCACCTAATTCTATGTTTTTATATAATTTGTAAAAAAACTTTAAATATTTTTCTTCATCTGTTCAAAACAATTCTAAAGTCTTCTTCAAGATCTCCGTCAATCAATCAAGATTCTTTTCTCCACCAAATTAAATGCAGGTCATGATGCTCATGTGTATCTGCATATATTTGATCCATTGCGATCTACCAGCTTGGGTCTGGAAATGACAGAATTTAAATAAATTCTTATGCAGATATGAAGCACTTGGGCGCACATTTGATAAGTGCATCTCCTTTTTCATTCTTATCCCCCAATGATCTAGCACTATACCCACATTTTATGATCATTCGTATGCACTAATATGCTAATATTACTCCACAAACAATTTAAATAATTGATTACTAGTAACAAAGGTAAAAAGATTAATAAAATATGGTAAAGTTTTAAAATATTATTAAAAAAATAAATATAAAAGAAGTCTATCGAAATGCATGTAAAGTCTCTGATCTATAACTTAATCTAGACTATTCTTAATTTTGATAAATTAATTAAAATTATGTACAAATAGTCCTATGGAGGGCATAGACCGACATGATACGGCCCGTGCTGGGACGTGCAAGGCCAAGGTCTTTGATGGATTGTGCCTAGTCCTCATGCTTACATATAAGGCTTTGTTCTACTTAAGAGGTACCTCCCACGGCTTATACAGTAAAATTAGAACTCTAAGCCTATCTTATGGGACCCACTTGGATGCAATCTACGTACGTACTCACAGGAGGATGGTGTGATGGAAAGATCTCATTTTGGATATGACTTTAGCCAAAACTCATCTCAACCAAATCTCTTTATCAATTGATTTACCTTAACTTTTATTGGTTTCTAAAGTTAGGTTTTTTTATCCCTTCAAAAAAAGTTAGATTTTTTTTATGAAATTCAATCCAACGGTAAATATAATTTATATTTGTGCCAAATTAGAATAAATAAAAATTTATGGGAGTTTAGTGAGTAAGTGGGGGGCTGGATTGATCATAGGGTCCCACAAGGTTGTAAAAAAGTTACTTTTGATATGCTCCTATGGAAAAAGTTTGATATGTGATCCTTCTGATCTAGCGGGTCATACATGATGATTCGGGTGTATGGATGCGATATTTCATCCAGTGGATCCCACATGGAGAAGTTGGTGAGTTAGATATCGTGGGTAATATTTAGATAGTCATCATGGTAAGCACGGTGGATGGTTGGATTTTTGTCTAGTTAATTAGTTCCACTGAATGGGTGGATATCAATCTTTCATGTAGTTGGTCCTATTTAGAGGGTTGGATAGTTGGAGAAGTTGATTGGGAAGAGGATAGGCATGATAATGACAAAATTTTATGAGATGTTTTGGGAGATAGACAGAGATATTTTAGGGGATAAACTTTAATGTGATATAATGAGAGAGATAAACATGGAGAGGTGCAGTCGCCCACAGCAAAGCAAAATTCTATATTTTTTCCTGGTATTTTTCTGAAATAAGAGCTCTAGGTGATGACATGGCAAAACTAATTATATTTCTTTAATATTATATATATGTGTTTTGCCATATAGATGTGATGCATATTCATGGCATTATGTCATCATCATATTTTGTGGGAAAAAAAATATCTCATTTTAAAACCTTGTAATTTCTCATGAATAGGCCTATAGATTGGTTTTTTTTTATTCTCCTATCTTTTTTTTTATAAGGTGATCTATATCTAGAGGAAAGACAACCATTCACTTAACTAAAATTCAAATTATTAAAATTATCCTTATCTCTTTTAATTTAATTTCCATGTCAATGTCCATCTTCAAACTAAGTTCCAATCATTAATATCATCCTTTATCTCTCTTGATTTAGTTTTCATGTCAATGCCCATCTTCAAATCTTTTAAATCTTTTTCATATTTATATATAAAAAATAACTTAAAAGTGAATACATCTTTAATTTTGGGCCCGAGTTGCTAGTTTACTGATTCATAAAATAATTGGCCTTCTTATTTGATCAATCTATTTGTGCATGTAACTATGATGTTAGTAGTGACTGTGGAACTCCAACTCTCAACCGGCTGACCAGCTACCTAGATACTATCTTTCTGCAAACTCCTTGCATAATTCAGATCCGGTGGTGTGATCAATTGCAAGTCACACAGGTGATTTGGAATTTTTTAACAAAATAAGAGTTGCATCATCACTTTGATGTAATTATGATGTTAGTAGAGGCTAAATGATGGAACTTTGCTTCTCACCCAGCTGCCGAGAAATTGCTATTTGGATATGCTTTTTTTCGGGCGTGTAGCCCCAATGGTTGGGGTAAAAAAAAAAAACCAATAACGTTAATGTCAATATAAGAGCAAAATCGTCACTTTTGAGTGGAATTTGGTTTTCAATGCTATGCACATATTTGACTTTATATAATAATTTGACCAACTTAGAGGTCCTCATAGTTCCAATCTATTGCATACTAGCAGGTGTTACAGAGATCTCTCAAACCCACTGACTCGCCATGAATGAGAGAACGAATTTGGCCAGTCTTGTAAATTTCTCAGCTCAGGTGACCTTACAAGCCCAGTTGAATTTCCTAGCTTTGAGTTATGCTGAGAAATTCTTGCATTTTTAAAACTTTGACCAGCCTATTATATTCCATCGTTTGATGTTTTTCGTTTCGAATAAAGCAGACCAAGGAGATATTAGGATCCGATCGAATCCGGATCCAACCACATTGGATTTGAATCCGGGTCTCTCTATGTTCTCAACCGATGATTTCGCTCCAAGATGATTACATCCACATATTAAAAATTTTATAAAGATTTTACGGACATACATATGTTGAGCCGTATTGATGTTTAAGAGACAACCTAACTTTATCAAATACCATTTAATAGTTCCACTTGTACATTTAAAAATTCTATTTTGAAGTGGATCAATCAAATTAAACTACATCTTATTTCAGATTTGGATTCTTTTTTTTTTTTTCTTTTTGCTGATGTCAAATTGGGATATAACAAATAGGTTGGTTCCATCTTGGGTCTGACCTGTTTGTATCCATAGTCTCAACTCTATGGTGCCAAGTCTTGCTGTAACGGGTCCAACCGACCCAGAATTTGACTTGGTAATTCATCATTGAGGTGCCCTTTTATCTATTTTTCAGGTTGGGTTTAGATTGGCACTTAAGGTGTGATTAATAAGTTAGTCCTGTTCATTATCATGAGTCAGCACATCAGTTCAATTCAACCCTGGTAAATGGACTATGACCCATCAATTAAACCCAGACCTAACCTACTCATTAAGAGTTCAGGTGGACCTTTATCTTCAAAATTTGCAACCCATGGAGCTGAACCCAAACCATTCCATGCAATAACATAAACCCTGTCCATGAACCCAACCCATGTGTGGTACACACATCACAATTGCATATGCTTTCACAAACTTGTCTAAAGTCTCAAGGCCTCTCTCTCACCCACACTTCCCCCTTCCCTCTCTATTCAAATTCAAATTCTCTTCACTCAACAACAACAACAGCCCTTCACCACCCCCTCCTCTCTTTCCTCCCACCATGCCCTTCCCTACCCCAAATCCAACAAGCCCATGCCCACCTCATCATCCTCGGCCTCGCCCGTGTCCGCTCCGTCGTCGCCCACCTCCTCGCCGCCTCCGCCCTCCCCCCCTCCCCTTCACCCCAATACTCCCGCGCCATCTTCGATCGCATTGAAATCCCAAACATATTCACTAGAAACAACTTAATTCGATGCTATGCCAAGAGCGACACTCCCCGAGAGTCGCTAGGAATTTACACAAACACGTTGCAGGCGAATCTTCGCCCGAACAATTACACCTTCCCTTTCTTGCTGCAGGCTTGCAGCAAGGCCTTGGCAATTGTCGATGGCGTGCAAATTCACACCCACATTGTAAAACTTGGGTTTGAGGAAGATGTCTATATTAGAAACGCGTTAATTCACTTCTATAGCACGTGCCATGAGTTGGGTGAGTCGAGACGGGTCTTTGATGAGAGCCCCGGGCAAAGAGATGTTGTGTCGTGGAATGCGATTCTGGCTGGATATGCAAGAGATGGGCAGGTTGATATATGTGAGAAGCTGTTTGATGAAATGCCTGAAAGAGATGCGATATCTTGGAGCACCATGATCATGGGTTATGTCCAGGGTGGAAAGTTGGAGGAGGGATTGGGGTTGTTTAGAGAGATGAGAGACAAACGAATTGTACCGAATGAGGCAGCATTGGCAACCGCCCTCTCGGCCTCAGCTCAATTGGGTTTGCTCGAACATGGTCGAGAAGTTCATTCTACAATAAAGGATCTCAAGTTTCCAATAAGTGTTTCCCTTCGCACAGCACTAATTGACATGTATGCAAAATGTGGGTGCATCGATCTTTCTAGACAGCTGTTTGATGAAATGCCTCAAGGAGATGTTTTCGCTTGGAATGCCATGATTTGTGGACTGGCCATACATGGTCTCGGAGAGGAAGCACTTGCTCTCTTCCAAAGGTTTACATGTGAAGGACTTCATCCAGTAAATGTTACTTTTGTCGGGGTCTTGAGTGCATGTAGTCGTGCAGGTTTTGTCGACGAGGGACGACGCCATTTCAAGTCAATGACAGAGGATTATGGCATCAAGCCAGAGATGGAGCATTATGGGTGTATGGTTGATCTCCTAGGCCGTGCAGGTTTTGTCAATGAAGCCCTTGAATTGATTGAAAAGATGGCGGTTCCACCTGACCCAGTTTTATGGGGGACTATACTTGGGGCATGTAAAATGCATGGATTAGTAGAGTTAGGCGAAACCATAGGGAGAAAACTAATTGAATTAGAGCCTGCACATGATGGGTACTATGTTTTACTAGCTAATATTTATGCTAAAGCAAGGAAATGGGAAGACGTGGTTAAGGTTAGGAGATTAATGGTCAATAGAGGCAACAACAAGGTTGCAGGCTGGAGCTTGATTGAAGCTCAGGGAAGCATACACCGGTTTGTTGCAGGGGATAGATCACACAGGAGGTCCAAAGAGATATACAAGATGCTCGAAGAGATTGGAAAGAGGTTGGCTGCTGCTGGTTATTCACCGGATATTTCACCTGTCCTCCATGATATAGGAGAGGAAGAGAAGGAGCATGTGATTAGGGAGCATAGTGAGAGGTTGGCCATTGCTTTTGGATTGATGGTGATTGAGGTGGGGGGTGTGATTAGGATTGTGAAGAATCTGAGGGTGTGTGCAGATTGTCATGAGGTGAGCAAGATGATCTCAAAGGTATTTGCTAGAGAGATTGTTGTGAGAGATGGGAGTAGGTTTCACCACTTCAAGGAGGGGAAGTGTTCTTGTCTTGATTATTGGTAGGTGAAAGGATTAATCAGTCCTAATGTATTCTATTTATGCAAAAAGTTAATTCAAGGTCCCTTTTTATTGACATTTTAGAGCTCTTATACATGGGATAAAGGGGATCTGTTGAATTTTTTAATATACATATATATATATATATATATTAGACAAATATCGATTTCTACATCCCAGATTCATTCTTAATGACATTATGAGAAAGAGAGCTATGGGTGATCTTGAAAGGAAGATTTTGGAGTTGTATTGGTTCTTTTGGAGCATGTAAAGGGAGTTACAAAGTTACAGTTAATACAGGTGAGTTTTTCGGATTTTGTAACAATTTCAGGTTATTTCCTCTGCTAGTAATCTCTCCGCTTCCTTTGGTTTTGTCTGATGAGTATTCTATCCTCTATTACAAAGACATGGTTACTATATTTCAAGTTTAACTATAACAACTGTTCCTCTAATGTCATGACATTGTTCAGTTTTCATGAATCTTAATAGTTATGATGGCATGTGCAAGGCTTGTGTGAAGACATTTTTTTATACATTGAAGTTGAAAAGGAGAAGTGTGAAAAATGACTCATAATGGAGCTGTAAGTTAGGGATGGAAAGGGTCCCTGACTACCTGAATGCTTGAAGGACCCAAACTGAAAAAATGTGGCCATGAGTCTAATATTCAGACCACTACATAGTCCCAAATAACAAGTGGGTCCATGTATTGCATGTCCAAAGACTTGGATACCCGAAGTCATAATCATATTTTATATACAAATAGTTATACATTAAATATGTCAAGGAACTGTTTTGTTTCTTTCCGTGGAATATGTAGGAATTCCGGATAAAATGAGATACATCAAAGGATTATTTAGGAGGCCAGGCGTGAAAGATAAGAAGTAGTGACGTAGATGGGATATTGATTTACTCCTGGAATTTGAATTACCAGGGTGATGGTTGAGCATTTATTATTCATCTTTTCTTATTTCCATTATTTGGGATGAGTTCTTTAACCTTTATCTGTTTTGGGTCTGAGTTGAAGTCCAGCTGCCTATTATTATCAGCTCACGTACCCAAACAGATCAGATCTATTTTCATCCCTACTAGTAGTTGCCTGTTGCTAATAGATTAGAGTTTTCAGGGTCTATTTGTTTGTGCGGTATTGAACTCCTAGGTTCTAAGTAATGAATTCATAGCAATTCAATACAAAGCAGACAAATGGGTGCTCACTAAGTAAGCAGAATGTTCTATGATGAGCAGAGTAGCAGACTACATATTGGTCATAAACAATCCAGCTCATCGGGCCCATAGAGAGACTCATGTTTATCAGTGGAGAGGGTGGGTGGAAATGTCTCTTTACGGACAAGAGTAGTAAAAAAAATCAGCCCCACCAAATTATCTAAGCCCTTGAGTAAACAGCCTTAATAGCATCTTAAGTATATATCTTTTTGGGGTTTTGACCGTACAGGGTATAAAATACCCTGTATTCCTTGAAATGGTGTTGACCAAAAATATATACCAAATATGGGTATCATACAGAGAGCCTTTTTTTTTTTTTTTTTTTCACTTTTACCCTTTTTGTGTGATATCGCAAATATTTGCGATATCGCATAAACTGAATAGTCATTATATAAGCTGTTCGTTTTTCCTCCCTTTTTTTCCTTTGTTTGCAGCAAAAAGTAAGTCGTTTTCCCTCATTACAACAGATCAATCCAAAGGCGAGTGAAGGTTTAGTGATCGTAAACTTAGGCGTGATACTAGATAATGGGATGACCAAAGTTTAAAAGGGCTGCATATCAAAGGTGGGCCCAAGTGTGCCTCATAGAGTTGGGCCGTAGATGTACTCTACTTGTAGGAGAACATTTTCCTTCTAAGAAGTACTTAAATAGACTCAATATGATTAGAAAGCATACACCGATACACTGTCATGCTATCCGAATGCATCCCTATCCGTCAGAGCCAGGAATTGATCTCCAATTGTATCTATGGAGGTGGAACGGGAAATGTTTGTGGCTAATTGAACCAAAATTCCAGCAGATTTAGCAAATACTTTAATTCATTGCAATCAATGTCGCCTAAACTATTGTTTAAAAAACTTGCCCATATCAACCCAATGGACTCCACTCGATGTAAGATTTTATTATAGATGGAAATGTTTAAGGTAAAAATTAGCCACCGAATCTCAATATAATTCAAGTTATTTTATGCTTGAATTACTAAGGACATATTTATTTGCATAGAATAAATATGAATTAAATAGATAGGTTTTTGTGTCCTAAGCAGTTAAAAATAATGATCAAATATGAATATTCATAAAAGCTCTTAAAAAAAAACAGAATCTTATATTTATATATTGTGGATCCATTGGGCTCTTTACTCAACCAAACTTACCCTTAGGTCTTTTAATGATCCACAGAATCTTATATTTATATATTAATGGCAAGCCATAGGTCTTCTAATGATCTACAATTTTTATAGTGTTTAAAATACACATCTAACAATTTTAGTGAGTTTTTATATATATAAAAAAAATCATTTTGAGTGAGTTGACTTATTATATATAAGGGTGGAAGAAACCGAACCGAACCGAACTCTGGACCGTAAACCAAACCGTAAAATTAAGTTCGGTTCAGTTTATCGGTTTTCGGTTCGGTTTCAGTTTCGGTTTTTAGAAAATAATTTGAAAACCGAACTATATTTCATGTTTTAAATTAAATATATATATATATATGTCAGTATTAGACAAACTATTACTATAATCTACACAGACTAATAGACTATAATCTAAAGACTAAAAGAGTAAAAGATCAAATGGGAAAGGAAACACAAAAAAATCAAACGTTTTATTGAGAAATTCGGTTTAAACCGAAAAACCGAAAACCAAACCGTTTAATTATTTTCGGTTCGATTCGGTTTTACATCTTATTCGGTCCGGTTCGGTTTGTAATATTTTGACATTTCGATTTTCGATTTTTTTCGGTTTCGGTCTAAAACCGAATCGAAAACCGTACTTCCACCCCTAATTATATATACAATCAATGCTCATTAGCTCGGCCGTAGTTGTCAATTTCGTTTGAAATATAAAGTTTTTTTTTCCATAAAAGGTCTTATAATATAATATAATATAATATTGTTGACTTTGAGTCAGCCCATGAAATTAATCAAGTCTAGGTCCACCACATAGAGTTGGACCCGGATCCTATTTCAATCTGCACTTAGCCGTATTGCTATATGGGTCATGGTCCAAAATCCTTAAATTTGGTCCGTACCTATCCGTTGTGCCGTGGCAGAAAAGGGCCCGCCAAAAAAACCCCACCAACCGTTTCAGATTATAAACACTGAGCTGAGTTACTCTGATACATCCACGTCAAGGGTTTGAGCTCAGCTGCTCCAAGCTTTTCTAGGGTTTATAACCCATTCATCTCCACGTCTCTCTCTCTCTCTGGCTTCGATCCTCAATTGCTATACTTTTTTTAGAGCTCTGATATCTGAAATTAGGGCAAAATCACGGGGCAAAGACATGGGAGTAGAGGTTTTGGCGCTTTCCCTTCCTTCCCCCGCATCGCAATGTAAAGCTCTGATCTTGATGTATTTCTTTCAATTCCCCAAGATTTATGGATCTGATTTCGTCTTTTTTGATGCGTATGGATTAAATTGGATGGGATTAGTGTCAATTTGGGTGAAAATCGAAGTTGTTGATTTTGCGCTTCTTGAATGTGTTGCAAGATTGCAGCTTTTGATAGCGATTTGGTGATATGCGATTTGAGAATGTTCCTAGTTTATTTGGGAACCGATGGATCTCCCTGAGTGTTCAGATCATAATTTAATGTTGCGTTTGGATCTACAGTGTACTTTTGTTACAGTAGTTAAGTTGTTATGAAGTGAAAAGCTGGGGGTTGGTTTAGTTTTTTTGCTTATCAGAGGGCTTTGAAATGTGTGTTTGATGAAGCCTTGTGATTTTGTGGCTTTTTTTGTGAATGGCAGGGGAGCGGCTATCGTCATCCCACCAGGCTAGCACATGTGGTGTGATTGAGATGGGGAGTGTGCAATGTAGAGTTTCGAGTTTTACCAAGCAAGCTTCTTTGCCATTGAGGTAATTTCGTTTCCTAAAGAGACTTGTGGTGGCCGCTTGATAGTGAATCTGCTGCAATTATGTGTAGTAGCACTGCTGTGAAATTTGGATGTTTAAAATGCTAATTTAGGATCATCTCATGAAATTGAGTGGGCATCTTGACCAGCCAGTAGAATTCAAGTACTTTGTAGTTTGACTGCAAATATTGTAAAATAATGGTAAGGATATGATAAAAATATGATACCAGTTAAAGTTTGTACTGTGCAAACATGGGAAATTGCTCAAAACTATTGTATGTGATTATGAGCTGATAATTTTTTCTATGCCACCTATATTATGCGAAATATTTGTGTCAAGGTTTTTCTGAGGTTCCACACTTGCTATTCACAAAGTAGAAACATCCCTCCTGTGAGGCCTTGGGAAGAATTCTGTCACGTCCCCAAAATACAACCAGGGAAAAATAAGAATAAACAATTATTTTCCTGTGTTTAATGCAACACAAGCTCCCAAATATGGACCCACAAAATTTCGAAACATGATGAGTCATAATAAAATCTTTGCGGAAGCATTAAATCAATTGGTATCAATATTCAAAATCAAACCAAGACATAACTAACTGAATATTTAAGGTTAAAGTTTCCAAAATAACCTAAACAAAACTACTAAATAAAATTAGGTTCATTATGAATAATTTGCTACTAAAAAGTGTCTCTATGATGAAAGTCACTCCCATGCGGACTCAGACGGCTCTGTAGCCATCATCGGCTCTCCACTCGGGTTCGTCAACTGGCTCAAAGGCTTGAAACGTTTGACCATCCACGTCTCCATGGCAGGGTAGGGATCGGTACCTATGCACCAATAAACAAAGGGGCCGTTTGGCGTGTCTATATCCAACGTCTTATTCACTTAAAGCGGATTTAAAACGCTTTAATTGCGTTTGGAGACCACATGTACTGTGTCTCATTCAAACCTCATACAGACAAATACTGTTTGAATGGGACAGCGCCGATTTCCGTGTGAAATGAAACAGATCGTTTCATGATTTTCAACTAAAGCGCGTAGACGCGCGCGCATGCATAGTAAAATGACGGTGTTTTTCAGCCACCGTCCGTTTATTTTTTTTTATTTTAAATCCAAGAATCTAGAAGATGATCCAAACTGTTGGAAGATTTATTAAGATACAAAACGGCCCATGGGTCAACTTTTAGTCGTTGATCTATCTCAGATCTCTAGATATTTGTTAAAAACCGAATAACCATCGATATATTTTTCTAAACTTCTATGGGCCATATAATCATGATCCAAACCGTTAATCCCCTTTGTAATATTGAAAACGACTATGACTAAAATTTTCAGCCCTTGGTTTGGTCCAGATTTCGAGAGAAAACATGCACCGTTGGATTTAATAAGTCTATTTCAAACGGTTCTTGTCTGTTGCCAAACAGTCTAAATCAAAAACATCTATTTCATACAGAGGTCATTTGAAATAGATCTATTTCTTGCAGATTTGTTTCATACCTATAAGAGTCGCCAAATAAGCTAAAGTAAACAGCAAGTATGAAAGCATAATTCATAAATAAAACACAAGATCAATGTGAGTAATGACAGGTAATGATCATGAGAGAATAACACCACGATAATGACGAAAAGAACGTATAACCTAAATACAATCTACACAATAGAGCAATACAATAATCACATAGAAGCAATGCCGCTGCTTTGGGTGGTCAACCCTAATAAAGCGGGAAAACCAGTTCGAAGGCCGGCGGTCATAAACCAGTTCGTAATCGTAGGCTGGATAAACCGGTTCGAAATGAATTCGGATATTACTGTGTCCGCACACATCAGTGATCAGCCGCCCAATTACAACTGCAGTCGTTTGAATATGACCCAGTCAATATACATATATATATATACACATATCATAGTAGAATAGACCTAATGATCTTGTAAAGCTCTGACACAGAAACCTAAGTCAAAGTGAAGGGCTAGCTGCACAACAATCCACAATCGAATACCAATCAAATCATTCGAATAAACCTCCACAATATCTCAATCAATTGCCAAGCTACATCACGGTCCATATCCAATCCATGTAGGGTATGTAGCTAATAAATCAACATCAATCACAGTCATATATGCAAACCCAAAGGTCAAAGGATAATTCACAAGGCAATCCTAAGGTCAAACATAAGGTCTCGTACCCAACAACCACATGAATCTCTAAATAGATAAAAGATCAACGCACCCCTTCTCAATAAATGGTGCATAGACTCAATTAAGGGTTTTCCAATAAAGATGGGTTGAGCTCGAATCCACTGGGATTCCATCTATAATATTTTCCAAATTCAACTCTTTATAAAATAGGCCAAAGGGTCTAATTGGGTTTATAACATAATCAGGGCCCTAATCTCAAATTCCAGATGCTAACAACTTTCTAACTGAACTCAATGTTCTGTCATAGACACATGGGCTCCCTCATTCAAAACTGTGCCTAGGTCAACAATCCCCTCACTTCTTTATCCTCATACATGTGAGGTCATCAGGTCATAATGTCATCTCCATCTTTTCCCTTTATTCCTATACAACTCAGGTCAAAGCCATCCTCTCCTCACTCAACACAGAACACAGTTCTGTAATGGAGTTCGACGCCCAAAGAAACTGGGCCACTCGGATAGTGGCCCACTGATCAAGAGTCCACGATCAGCCCCCATCAACATGGTCGCCCAGGGCTATACGGGCAGATGCACGGACCAGATTTGTGATCAAATCACCCAGTGGGTCCCATTACCGTCTGATGCCCAAACTGATTTTTCCCCTTGAACGCGTCCTTTGTTGATCAGGCTACAAGATGATGGCCCAAACGGGGTCCGTTGCCTACAGGTCCAGCCTCCTTAAGGTCGCCTGAGGGTCCACTACCGGATCTGCGGTCCTGATCAAACATCAGTGGGGTCCACCTGGGTCCCACTTCCAAAACACGGTATAGTTCCCAAACTGTCTGTATTTCCCTGTTACAAGGTCCGGTTTTCCCTAGGTTTTCAATGGGTAAACTATCTACTCTAATATACACGTGTACATAATAATAGGAGTTAAAAAGGGTTTTGAAATCTAAACAGAGGTGGGGCGGTGGTCAACATAAAACCAGAATATTGCTACAGTAACACAGTCATGAGAAAATCAATCGAATCACCAATAAAATTATCATCACATGAAAGGGCATAAAAACGGGTTTCTATATGGATCCACACACGAATCAACAAGGAACACCAGCATTAAATCTATAAATTATGGTTAGGTACTGTTAGACCCAGAGAGAGAAGAAGACAGAAGATAGTTTGTGAATTCGATGATCCCTTTGAGGGTCACGATCTTTCATTATATAGAGATAAAGTTTACAAAAATGTTTACAGTGATTGAGAGAATTAACTAAATTAAAGTAATCATAATCTAATTAACATCTAATCAAATCTCTAATAAGGCATAAAATCAATTACATATCTGTACAAGAGATATTTGTTTTGACCCACAAGTTGGGCTCAATTTGTCATGGGCTAAGACCCACTGAACTAGGCCCATTGGCCTAGTTGACACCCCCCCTCAAATTGATGCGGGTGAATCCACGAGCATCAATTTGCCAACTAAGAATTGGTGTCGTGGAATTGGTGTCGTGGCCGAGGAAGTCCCTTGGTAAATATATCTGCAATTTGAAGTCCGGTAGGAACATGAGGAAGAGTAATTGCATCACGCACAAATTCATCACGTATGTAATGACATGCCACTTCAATATGCTTTGTGCGTTCATGGAAGACAGGATTTTCAGTAATCCGTATGGCACTGATATTGTCCGCATAGAGAGGTGTAGGGCCAGATTGTGGAAATCCAAGCTCAGAAAGAAGACCTCGAAGCCAGACAATTTCAGATGTGGCAGCCGACATGGCACGATATTCTGCTTCTGTGGATGATTTGGAGACTTTATCTTGTTTCTTACACTTCCAGGAGATCAATGAGTCCCCTAAGAACATGCACCAACCCGTGGTAGATCGTCGACTATCAGGACATCCAGCCCAGTCAGAATCGGAATAAGCTATGAGAGAAGTCGAATTGCCCACAGGAAAGAAAAGGCCACGAGATGGTGTATGAAGAACATAGCGAAGAATGCGCCGAACAGCAACAAGATGGAGATGGCGAGGTTGTGTCATGAACTGACTAACCAGATTCACCGCATATGAGATATCAGGCCGAGTGATAGTCAAGTAGATCAAGCTTCCGACTAAACGGCGATACATTGTGGCATCAGGGAGAAGATCACCCGTATCATGTGCGAGTTGAAGATTGGCCTCAATAGGTGTATCTACAGGAGTGGAGTTTTGAAGGCCAGCCGTCGCAATAAGATCCATAGCATATTTGTGTTGATCTAGGATGAGACCTTTTTCCGACTGATGAACCTCAAGGCCTAAAAAATATGTGAGTGGCCCTAAGTCTTTCATATGAAAAGATTCATGTAAGGATGCTTGTAGATAGGTGATCATGTCAGAATCTGTCCCAGATATGATGATATCATCCACGTATACCAAGAGGACAGTAATCCCTTTTGAGGAGCGATGAAGGAACATAAAAGGATCAGAGGAATTTTGAGAGAACTGTAGATGAAGGAGAGCATCTCTAAATTTCTCAAACCAAGCACGCGGAGCTTGCTTAAGACCATATAGAGATCGTCTTAAGCGTGCGCAGTCTCCTGCCGAAACACCCGTAATGCCTTGGGGAAGTCGCATATAGACTTCTTCCTTGAGATCACCATGAAGAAAGGCATTCTTGACGTCAAATTGGTAAAGAGGCCATGAGTGAGAAGAAGCAATGGCAAGAACAGTACGGATTGTTGTCATTTTTGCAACTGGAGCAAATGTTTCTTCATAGTCAATGCCATATTCCTGTCGGTTGCCCAGTGCGACTAACCGTGCTTTATATCGATCCAACGAGCCATCAGACTTAAGTTTGACTGAAAAAACCCATTTGCAGCCAATAGGTTTTGCAGATGAGGGACATGGAACAATATCCCAAGTATGATTCTCCTGCAGAGCAGCTAATTCTTCGTGCATAGCTTTTTGCCAACAGTCATGCTTCACCGCCTGTGAGTAAGAAGAAGGAATAGCAATAGAGGAGAGAGTAGAAAGCAAGGAGGTGTGAGTGAACCCATATTTTTCTGGAGGCTTAGAGAGACGGGTAGAGCGTCGAAGCTGAAGTGGAGATGGAGCATCATGTGATGAAACGTGGTCGAGATCAGGTGCTGGTGAGGGATCCGGAGGGGGAGGCAATAGTGGAACATCCTTATAACGACGCCGTTCATAGACAAGGAGTGGAGAAGAGATTGGGTCAGAAAAATCTGGTAGATGAGAAAATGATGGTAAATCCGAGGAATGGTTAGGAAAAAAAACTTTGATTTTCGAAAAATGTGACATTTCGAGAGATGCGAAGACGGTTGACCACAGGATCATAGCAGATATACCCCTTTTGGTGAGATGCGTAGCCAAGGAATGCACATTTGGCGGACTGAGCAGTTAATTTAGTACGTTCAGTCGGAGGAAGATGAACAAAACATACACAACCAAAAATGCGCAGGTGGGTATAAAAAGGATCTTTACGAAAGAGACGAAAGTATGGTGTTTGATTGGTGAGGCGATAAGATGGTAAGCGATTGATCAAGTGAACTGCAGTGGCTAACGCTTCGGGCCAAAATCTTGCGGGAACTGATGATTCTAGGAGAAGAGAACGAACAGTATCGAGGAGATGTCTGTTTTTGCGTTCTGCAACTCCGTTCTGTTGAGGAGTGTAAGGGCACGATCGCTGTGATAAAATCCCGTGTTTTTGCAAATAAGTTTGAAACAGATGGGACATATATTCCCCTCTGGAATCAGATCGGAGAACTTTAATGCGAGTAGAAAACTGATTTTCAACATATGCCATAAATTTTTGGAAAATATCAAAGACTTCAGATTTAGAGTGTAAGAAATAAACCCATGTGAATCTACTATGATCATCAATAAATGTGACAAAATATTTGAAATGTGTATGAGAAATTACAGGTGTAATCCCCCAGACATCACTATGAATAATGTCAAAGCAATTTGAAGCCATAGTAGATTTGGAAGAAAATGGAAGAACTTTGCTTTTTCCAAGTTTGCAAACAGAACACTCATCAGAAATGTGACTAAAAGATGTTTTATTTTCATTAATACTACCAGTGTTCAACATTAAAGATAACAATTTTGAATGAGGATGGCCTAATCTATTGTGCCAGAGCCTCCAAACATCTTGAGGAGAAAAACAAGAAAAAGCAGAGATTTGTTTATTCAGAAAGGAAGGCATCACAAGAGGAAACAGTCGTCCACACTTAGGCCCCTTCGCGATCACCGTCCCCGACACTTGATCCTTGCACAACACAACCAGAGCGAGAAAAGGAAACATTACAATTTTCATCAATCAGTTGTCCAACAGGCAGAAGATTTGTACTAAGATGAGGAGATAGAAAGACTTTTGTGAGTGGTAAAGAATGAATGATATCACTAGTAGCTGTAATAGGAAGCTTTTGACCATCAGCAGTTCTGTACGTGGGGCCCACCAAGTGATCTGTATACAGATCTGTGGGTGAAGATGGGTGAGCAGCAGAAGGTCTCAGTTATACCGGATCCAAATCAAAGATTTTGGACGGCTGTGATGGAAAGAAATTGACAAAACAAAGCAGCAACAGAACACAAATAGTGCACAGAATGCACTAACATGCCCCTGACGACCTGAAAATCTGAGGGAGAACTCTTGCGTAGGGTCCACAGATGGATCTAATTGAATATCAGACCAGAAGATAGAGACTAGTATCCAATTCCCTTTCCAGCAGTACAAGTTTCAGCCGGATCCAATCAGAATCAAGGATTCTGTTCGGCTGTGATGAAAACTATTTAAAGAAAGTGAATAATCACAAGATGAAACAAAACTCCTATCTCTGATCTCTGAAAAATACTGAAAAAATCTCCAAAATAACCTGAAGGGATGGACGACCAAGGCTGGAGTGAAGCTTGAGGAGTTTGAGATGATCACAGGTGGGCCACTGTTGATCAGAAGAAGGAACAGCCACGAAATGCTATCCCAAAGCACAGATCCATGATCTGTGTGCCAAAAATTCCTCAAATATTGTTCACAGATACTAAAAAGAGCAGTCGACCAGCTTGGTTGAAATATCCAGGTTCAATGATGCTGATCTGGGATGGGCCACGTCTGATCACACCTTGATCTGGCGACTTCCAATGCTTGGAAGAGGAAAAAAAGTTCTCCAGAGAGTCTCTTAGAGACTATTACAACTTCCAATGGAGAGGATTCACTCAGAGGCACAGCTCTGATACAATGTCAGACCCAGAGAGAGAAGAAGACAGAAGATAGTTTGTGAATTCGATGATCCCTTTGAGGGTCACGATCTTTCATTATATAGAGATAAAGTTTACAAGAATGTTTACAGTGATTGAGAGAATTAACTAAATTAAAGTAATCATAATCTCATTAACATCTAATCAAATCTCCTAATAAGGCATAAAATCAATTACATATCTGTACAAGAGATATTTGTTTTGACCCACAAGTTGGGCTCAATTTGTCATGGGCTGAGACCCATTGAACTAGGCCCATTGGCCTAGTTGACAGGTACTTGCCTGAGGTCTGCGGTTGAGGGAGACGGTCTAGAATTCCTATTGCCAAAGCCCAAGGTGCTATATGAGAGAGAGAGAGAGAGAGAGAGAGAGAGAGAGAGAGAGTTGTGTGTGAATAAAAGAGTGTGGTGTATAAATAGGGAATGGAAATAGAAGTTGGAGTCTAACTTAAATTCTAAAAGAATAGAGTTTGGATTAGGAACGAACTAAAGTTTTGGTTTGAAAAGAACTATACCTAATAAATTGGGTCCCAGTTAACAATGGGTCAAGACACCTATCCAACAAGCCTAACTCACCAAACCTAAACCTAACATGGTCCCCACTTAGACTAATCACGTATTTAACTAAAATACAATCAATTACATAATAATAATAAAATAAATAATTTATATATATTAAATAATCAAAACGTCACAATTGTGGGTGGGTGGGTGGGGGTATAAAGTTCATTATATGGATACAGGGTTCGAAATATGGACCTAATCTGGTCATCCTAACATTGGTCTAAGGTTCACAAACTTCTGGCAATTTTCAACTCTTAGATAAATTTGTTTTTAACTTGTGGAAAATGCATGGTTTAGCAGTTAAATTTGTGTCAAATTTAGACGTCACCAATGGGGCTTGTTCAATTGGATTTTTTCTCCTAATGTCTATTGAAAAAACGAAAAAACTGTCTCCCCTATGCTTTGCCATATCCTTCAAGTTGGACATGTGTAGGCATGAGCTTTTTCTCCATTTTGAAGTAAGTTAATAGAGCTTAACTGAGTCCCTGTCACTTCACATAAATTTTATATTGTTATGCTTTTAATCTGCATTAAATACGTTGGTTTTAGTTTTGACTTCTGAGCATTGGTGCTTACACTGGAATTGTCCATTTGTGCAGGCCGTTGCCCCCGCCAACGCGTACTGGTCAAATGATCCACCATTATTGTGGGGCCCAAATGGAAGCTTGCATTAGGTCTTGTCTTCCAAAAAATAATTTGGCCTCCAGATGTAACTCTAGATGGATTGAACCAGCTTTTTCAGTTTGGAAGCAACCATTTAAAAAGCATTCCTCATCTTTGGGGGCATTAATAACTTCAAAAACTCAAGAGGAAAGTAGCAAATCTCTTGTTGGGGAAGAAAAGGTGGGAGTTTTGTTGCTTAATCTTGGTGGTCCAGAGACTCTTGAAGATGTCCAACCCTTTTTGTTTAATCTTTTCGCCGACCCGGTAAATAACCCTTGGTATATATTTTTTATTCAATATAAATAAACCATTACAATTTCCACATGTTATTCGGTTCTTAAATCTACTGATTAGTACATCTTACTTTTAAAACATATTTTTCTTCTCTTTAGGCTTGCAGTAAATGTCTCTGTGCCAAATGGAGTTTATCAAATGTAAATATGTAAATTCGGTACAATGATGATTTTGTTGGTATATTATGCTTTACCATGTACTGTAGGGACTATTAGTCATGACTCATGAAAAGTGCTCCGTTACCCTGACGTGTTTTGACAACATCTTCATAAATTAATTGGAAATCTCAGTTCTTTTGTTGTTGCCAACGGTGCTGAACATGGAACAATGTAGCGGCCAATATATTGGGCATAGCGGTCATGGCTGCTTTGCTAAATTAAAAATATCTCCTCTATGGTATAAAACCTAGCTAAGCCAAGCAACTTTCATTTAAAACACTATTTTCTTTATTTCTTCTCCTCAAGAGCCTTTCTTAAAGTTTTCTCCACCCTTATATGGTTCCAAATCACTAAAAAAAAGTGCAATAGTGGTTGCGACACAAGATTCAAATTTTTTATTTTACCACTTTAAAATTCACACTGCTAGACCAGTACGTATTACCCACTACGTTGTGTTTTGGCTACCAGCCACTACGGCTGCCGCAACCGCTATTTTGATCCTTGATGCTGAATATAACACTAAAATGCATTTGGGTATTGGAGGGTTAATCTCTGGATGGACTATATAAAAATGGCCACATATTAGTATTTTGGTGCACTAAATTCTGTTTATTTGGAAAAGCTTTGAAATTAGCCAACCCCAACATAGTTGGGACAAAGCTTTGATGATGATGATTTGGAAAAGCTTTGAATGAGTTAATCTTTTAACCATGATTTAAATTCATTTACTAAGCGACTTTTTGGTTTTCTTGTCACTTGGACTTGGAATGCTAGTGTTGGATTAAGATGGAAAAGCCAGCTTAAAAGGGATTATCTCTGTATATTTCATTGGCCTGCCATTTTAAGTTTTTATGTCCTTTGGACCAAAGCAATCATATACTGTGATAGCTGTTTACTGTTATTTCATGCTCATCTTAATTGTGAATCTTTCTTCAATCTCTAAACTGTGTAGAAATGACAGGATATTATCCGGCTTCCAAGGTTGTTTCGTTTTCTACAAAATCCTTGGCACGATTTATATCTGTTCTCAGAGCTCCCAAGAGCAGAGAAGGCTATGCTTCCATTGGTGGAGGTTCCCCTCTTCGAAGAATAACTGATGCACAGGCATGTTTTAAATGAGAAACTGTGTCTATTTAACTATTGCATATCATGCGCTCATGTTCTTTAGCAGCAACCTTTACTTGCCATTGGTTTTGAATCATGTATTTCGATCATGTCTGCTCATATATTAGTTTATCTTCTTTGTTTTTGTTTTTTTTTTTTTTTTTGTTTTTTTTTTTTTGAATGGTAACTTTTCATTAAAAGCAAGCAGTACAAGAGGACTATACTGACAAGCTTACAAAAGAGAAAAGAAAAACTGCAAACGCAAAACAAGACAACAGGAAACACAAGGAAATAACATCGAACTAAGGCACCGCATTGGAGAGAGCCACTTCTTTCCAGTTTCACATAATTTGATCCAAAGAGTAGCCTTTGAAATGCTGATTCATGATTACCCAAGAAGCAGTCGAGAACTTAATCTTTTCCAACAAGGATCCGCAACTCACAGACCTCCCCTCAAAACATCTTGAATTTCTTTCCTTCCACAATATCCAAATAACTGCTAAAAAGGACAATCTCCACAAGTCCTTCCCCTTGGGCGATCCTATTGGAGAAGACCGTGCTTATAAAGCTTTAGGATGCACTTTGGGAAAACCCAACTGCACCAAAACCAGTCAACCACCGATCTTCAAATCACCTGAGCAACATTATAATTCAATGGGAGGTGGTCCACCAATTCCTCATCCCCCAAGCACATGGGACAGCAATTGACCACTATCTTCCCTCTTCGCCTTAGATTATCCATAGTAAGGATCCTTTTACGAAGAGCTACATCCAAAGACCACAACTCTAGGCGGAGCCTTAACTTTTCAAATTCTACCGACGGAGCTTTTTGAAATTACCCTTCCGGCTAAGGCTAATGAAAAAGAGGAGACTGAAAATATTCCATCCTTGAAAGCCTTCCACACCCTCACATCCCCTTCTGCAATATAAGCCCCACTTAAGAGATTGATTGGGGAAATAAATTGGTCTTCCTCATCCTCTTTAAGGTTTGTCCTCAAAATTGGGCACCAAACCTTATGATCACCTGAATACGACAAATAGCAATGAACCCTTGCATCCTTATTGAGAGCACAGTTGAAGATGTCTGGGAATTGCCTTGCCAATGGCCATTCCCCAAGCCACCTGTCATGCCAGAATAAAACATTCTCACCCGAATCAACTTGATATGTAATATTCTCCATGAAGTTCTCTTTTATGGAGAGAATACCCTTCCAAATAGCCGAGGCTTTATATAGGACATCATGAACATCCCATCCATTTCTAGAAATACTGTATTTCCCCATCAGTAATTGCTTCCACAGACCATCTGATTCATCTCCTAGCCTCCATAACCAATTTCAAAGTAAAGCTTGGTTCATTTGTCTAAGGGTTCTTATCCCCAACCCTCCCTTCTCCTTTGATTTACAAACCGAGATCTAGTCAACCAAGTGAAATTTCTTTGTTCACTCCTTCCGTGTCACTGAAAATCTCGTTGCAGCTTCTCAATTCGACTGATGATTGAAACCGGGCACTTGAACATAGATAGAAAATACACCGGAAGGTTTGCCAACACAGATTTGATTAAAGTGACTCTATCTCCTATAGATAAGTAATTTGCCTTCCATATGGATAGCTTTCTCTCAACTCTTTCCACCACCGGATTCCACACATCCTTTCTAACCGAACCCAAACACAAAGGCAGCCCTAAATAAGAACCGGAAGGGACCCCACCTTACATCCCAGAATGTCTGCATATTACCACAAATTGCAGCATACAACAGTCACCAATAATTTATGATTAAGAAGGTATGTTTATTAACCAGGTGCCAATGATACCAAATTTATGTACTTAATTTACTCTTTTTTCACTATGATGCAGGCTGAAGAATTGAGGAAGTCCCTTATTGCAAAGAATGTCCCTGCAGAAGTATATGTTGGAATGCGTTACTGGCATCCCTTCACTGAAGAGGCTATTGAGCAGGTAAGTTATTTACTTAAATTTCAGCAATAAACTATTTTAAAAACTTTTATAGCATGTGACATGTGGTGCCAATGTCAAGGTATGCCATATGTCAATTTTGGATGCCTTATGGACAGCCTCTTGAAAATTGAAACTAAAACCATTAATGTTATGTGGTATTCTCATGGAGCACCATGTGGCTTTCCATTTGTTGATCACTACAGCAATGTGGAAAATGTACTGTAACCTGGGGAGGACAGTTCAAAACAACATTGTAATGGAGTAATTTGAGTTTGGATGTTTCAGGATCAGATCAATTTGGTCATGCTAAATTAGCAGGCAAATAGTCAGTTTGGTAGATCAATGGTGTGATCTTGATCAGGATAGGATTGCTTTAGTTTTTTCTGTTTCAGTTTTAGGGATTATTTTACTGGACAAAAAAGGTTTTGTTTGGTATTTTGAGAACCAAAAACTGGTTAACTTTGTTATCTGAAAGTATGTTGGAATTTGTTTTTGTATTTCAAATTATTGCCGAGGGTAGTTGAGTTAGAACATGGGTGTTAAATTGAAACTTTCTTACTTGTTTCCCATTTCTGCGCAGTTTACCCTATATTAAAGATCTTTTATGGCATTCTTTTGGGACAAGGATGGTCACAGAATAGAAAGACTTTTTTATTGTAAATTGGTTACAGAGGATACTACTGAAGTATGCAAAACTTATGCAAGTATAGCTGTACACACTCTGAGGGAAATATTGTAAATATGCACAGAAAGCCAGGAGGAAAATCTATAAATATGCACAAAAAAACCAGGTATGACAGCACAAGGATCACCAGTTCTAGGCTTCTAGCAACCCTATGAACAAAGAGCCACAAGTAACAACCCCAAAAACGAGGGGCAGGGAAAGGACAACAGGGGCGATGACAAATTCCTGACCACCAAGCACTGAAGAATTCCTTGAATGCCTTGTTTGGAAGTAATATTAGCCTCCCTTTTAGCACCTCCAAGGACATGAGTGGGACAAGAGTGAAGGAAACAGAAATATTTCTAAAATAACAGGTTTCCTCTTTGTGGTTCTTACACTCTTCTCCAACTGTCTTACTTTACATCTAATAAACACTTGAATTTTTTTAAGCTTACGATAAGATCAAGGTTTCCTCTTTGTGGGTCTTACACACTTCTTCAACTGTCTTTACATCTAATAACCAATAGAATTAAATCAAGCTTTAGGATACGATTAAGGTTGCACTATTGACTCAAATAAGGCTCTAACCAGATCCTTAGACAATGCTTACTCTGAAACCTTAAGATGGTGATTGGTTTGCAATATTTGATGCACAATTGAAAAAAAAATGTAACAGTTTTTTTTCTTGAAATGAGAAATAAATTTATTAAAACGATGATTACGGAACAGAACGGTTTACGATCTAAATATCATAGCGAAAGATTGGTGTGAGCACTCTCATGCCATACTTGTTTCGTGTTCATGTATTTTTGGAATAATTTGTTTATTCTACAGTTTGAGTTCATTTGTTGTATGACACCATCAGAGTCTTTAATACTTGTTTGACAGTTTGCTTTCTTCAATCTATTGTGCTTTTCATTATTATTCACAGATTAAAAGGGATGGAATAACAAAGCTTGTTGTGCTTCCTCTTTATCCACAATTTTCAATATCAACAAGCGGTTCAAGCCTTCGCCTATTGGAGAGTATATTCAAGTATTGAATTGTTTAGAACAGAATAGTATCACGTAAGGATTTTAAATTTACAAGACAGCTTCATTTTTATCTTATTTTTGTTGGATCAATAGGGAGGATGAGTACCTGGTTAACATGCAACATACGGTTATACCATCTTGGTACCAGCGAGAAGGATACATCAAGGCCATGGCAAATTTAATTGAAAAGGAGTTACAAAAGTTTGAAAACCCTGAGAAGGTATTAATTTTTGGTTACTACTTTGATCACTAAGAGAGTTCTTCACCTTCATCTTTTTCCTCATCATAGAATAATTATTTTTGTTTATTATTTCTCTGAATGTGCACATTCCATAATCAAAGACTTGTTGTCAGGGTCTAAGCTTACAGCCTGATATTGTGGTTCTTTCGACCTTTTTCTTTTGGAATCTATTGATGCAAATCTAACATGAATACTTGATGCCAGGTGATGATATTTTTTAGTGCTCATGGGGTGCCGCTTGCATATGTGGAAGAAGCTGGTGACCCATACAAAGCGGAGATGGAGGAGTGTGTGGACTTGATAATGGAAGAGCTGGAAAAACGGCGAATCCTGAATTCATATACTTTAGCTTATCAGGTAGTGCATTTCATGTTGTATCATATATGTACCCGTCAGATAATTTTATCATTAGTGCCGTCAGTCATCTTACTCTTATCTCATCAAGTTGAGGTTGAATTAATGAGTTCTTCTGTTTAACTCTAAAAATGCGACTACCATATTTCCTTTCTTTCCAACTGACGTGCATGAAAGATCTCTCTCTTGTATGAGTGAGTGTTGCAAGTGACATGTTGGTAACATATAATATAAGAAGGAATTGTGAGTAGAAGAAAATGACAAAGTTAACACTTTGACAAGAATTTCTAATATCCTGCAACATGCTTACCCTAAAAAGCATATTAATGTTTCTCACTCCTTATAGTTTGTTTTTGGTTCATGCTATGTTAGATGTAGGGTGTAATGCCTTTATACCTTCATCTTTCCTTGTTTTTGGTGGTTTGGTGATTTTACTATCCCTCTTTTTTTTTAATATAATTTTACTGTTACCAATCAAAAAAGGGGAAAAAAAGATATGGGATACCTTCTCTAATAAATGGTAGACTTGTGGCTTGCTTCTTCATCAAGGGATCATTGACTTCATTGTCATTGTAGTGTAGACTGTTAGCCAATCTATTTAAGGTTGCCTTTGTGTGTTATGCTTTTTCCACACGATCGTAATTAAGGCAATGCTCTTTGCAACTCAACAATCTGACATGCCTTTCTGACCACTTCGTTTAAGGTCTTTGTGGTCTTCCCCTTCACCTAGTTCCTTGAACTTTTAAGTCTAACCCTTCAATACACCATGAAAGGATAATTTCTGATCTTTTGTGTTTGTGCCCTGACCATCTCAGCGACATTCCTCAATATATTCTTTTAGCTACTAGTAATTGTCTCTCATGTTCGCATTCCCCATTCTATGTTTTCTTGTTAACACCACATTTCTATCATTCACATATCTGCAACATGTACTTTACCATCTTGTTCTTCATTGCCCACCATTATTCTCCATACAAGGAAGCAAGTTTAATTGCCGTCTTATAAAATGCCCCATTAATTCAAGTGGTTCAAGATGATCACATAAAATTCTCTCATCTTTGCCCACTCTGCAGGTTCTTCAATCAAAGAAAATGGTTTGTTGGGGCCTGCAATTACTGTCACTGTAAGACAATAATTGTGAAACAGTGGATCAGCTAGGATTTGATCAAATTTGAGACATGAGAGCTTTAATAGAGACAAATTGGTCTCATGATAACCACACCAGTCAAGGGTTTCATGGTCCTTTCTTGATGCAAACTGTATACAGCTTTGTCATTCATTTAAGATAATTTTGACAATTACTAAAATAAAAAAAGCTTTCTGAATGGTTCCGCTATAACTATGAATGAACAAGATTGATGCAGGACAGACCCGTTGTCCCCATGGGTCAACCCGCCTTTGGGCCCTGCCCACCTATCTTTAGTCTTATTTTTATTTCATTGTTTAAGTTTTAAGTAGATTGGGTGTTTTAATCCTGGCCATTTTGTGTTTGGATGGTCCAGATTAACTTAGTGTTATGTTTTCTCCTACTTAAGCACTGTAAAGCCTCCTAGGCTAGGGAATTTGATTAATGAAAAAATATATTGAGTGCTCTTGCTCTCTTCTTCTTCCTCCTGCAATGGGAGAAACTTGCCTCCAGTGATTGGAGTTTGGCATGAGGCCAAGATTTTCAGGTGTATCCATCTCCATCTACCCACCCTGCATCTGGTACCCCGTCCACATCAAAGACACCTGGTGAGGAGACAGAAATGCAATCCTGCACCAATGATGCAGGACATTCTTCATGCATCCCTGAGATTTGCCATTCTTGAGAATGTTTCATTCTTGAACTAGCACAGTGCTTACTCATAATGTTGTATATGACTATATGCTCATAGATTTGAGTCTGCTACTCAGAAAACCCATCTGTCTTTTCTATAATCTCTCCCCTTTGCTCAGAACACTTTTACTATCAAAAGTCAATTCAGGGGTCTTAGCCATCAGCTACCTCTCCTTATTAGCACTTCCAGCACCGAAAGAACTCATGGATAAATTTACTAATTTCTTGATCTAGTTGTTGCTGTAAATAGCAAAGAACAGGGAACTAACTCTCTGTGTATGTGTGTTTGAGCAATCTTTCCATGTGCGCCACACTGGACTTATGTCCATCTTTTGACTTGCATTTTCACCTTGGCAGTTGAGGCACGCAGCATTCTTTTTTTCAATCACGGTTCTTATTTGTAGAAGTTTTGAATGTGTTCTCACGTCTCCATTTAATTGTACTTGTATTTGTTTATCTTTATCACCAAATGTGCTGTCATGTTTATTCTTGGTGTGTGAATTTACAGAGCCGAGTTGGACCAGTTGAATGGTTGAAGCCCTATACTGATGAGATAATTGTTGAGCTTGGGCAAAAGGGAATTAGAAGTCTTCTTGCTGTCCCTATCAGGTTTGTAATTTTACATTTTCTGGTGATGCTGTGATGTCTCTAAATTTTTTTTAGATGGTCTCTGATGCCATTAATGAACTCAATAATTTGGAGATGGCTTTGTTTAAGTATGAATATTGGGTTTTCATTTCCTCACACTTGCAGCTTTGTCAGCGAGCACATTGAAACTCTTGAGGAAATAGATGTAGAATATAAAGAATTGGCTCTAAAGTCTGGCATAGAGAAATGGGGCCGTGTTCCTGCCCTAGGGTGTGAACCCACCTTCATTTCAGATCTTGCAGATGCTGTAATTGAAAGTCTCCCTTATGTTGGAGCAATGGCAGTCTCAAATCTTGAAGCTCGTCAGGTAACTTTGAAAACTTTTGGTTCCAATTACCTTACTGAAATGGAACTATTTTCAAGTTACAGGGAACTAAAATTTTCAAAATTCAGAAGCTTGTGAATTTGTGATATGATAATCCATATCTTAGTGCAATACACACAAAACAGCAAAGATGCGCTGCCATCCATATCATCTTTAATATGCAAAATCACAATTTATGTTTAATGATTTATCTGACAATTATATTTTCCCCCAAATCTGTAATTTTGTCCATTGGTGGTGTCAAATAGCAAGTTTCTCTCAGATGTTCCCACGACCATAGGAATTGAGATTTGGAGGGAACTTCCCCCTCATTTTTCCTCCAGTCATTGATGAACAAGAAAAATCTATGAAGGATGATTAGACTTATACAAACACTGCGCAAGAGGATTGATCAAGAGGAAGCTGTAGCAATAGGATATAAGATCTTATTGTATGACTAGGGTATTTTAACCTTTTTACTGGTATTAAAGATATTGCATAACAGCACTTTTCACAAATCAATAGCTTCTAGACTAGAGCCTGTAGCACAGTTGGAAGGCGCTCATTTTCACAATCAGGAGGGTGCAGGTTCAAGTCTTGTTAGCTATATTATATATATATATATATATTTCTTGTAGTCGACCTTAGCCTAAGCAGAGTCAGACACAATCTGACAACTAGAAGAGATGCTAGATGAATTTAATAAGAAATGAAAAACAATGCCATCATTCTCCTCTGGGGATTAATATCAATAACATTTTTTTTTTTCTCGTAAGTATATGCATCTTCAAAAAGGTTATATCCATGGAAACATAGCCTTCTACCATTGATATTCAGCAGGTATGTATCCCTTATGTGGAAGGGCACCCACTGAACATAATTTTACTTGTTGATTCTGGAAACTTATTTTTACAAGTATTGAGATTATGCACCAAGTGCAACAGCCAAAGATGAAAGGAATATCACTGGCACACCCAAAAAAGAAAGAAAGAAAAGAACAAGCAATCTAACAGGCATCAGTTCGGTAATACTTGGGTGCTTGTGTCTTTTGTAAGAACATAAGTGACTTGAGTTCTGCGATTCTTTTGCACAGTCACTCCATTTTGCTGTGGAGAGCTGGGACAAATTTTGATGCGCTTACATATGGAATATGAGAGGAACTCTCTAGACAAATATTTACCGCCATAATCACTAAATTAAGAAATAGTGTGAGAACCTACTCATGAAATCTTGAAATCATTGATAAACTTCATCTTTATTCATTAAATATATAACCATGTTAAACATGTAAAATCATCAATAGATGAAACAGAGTAATGAAAACCATGAGCAAATTTGATCAGATGAGGACTCCATACATCTGTTGAACCAATGAAAATGTCTCAGTACTTTTATTAGTGCTGTGTGGGAAAACAGTATGATGATGTTTGGACATTCTGCATGTCTCTCATTTATACCAACTGAAGTCTGCCTGACTACTGTGGCTGGATAGTAATGACTGTTGTTAGGCAAGTGGACTCTTCTTTAATTACCTAACAGTCTGGAACTGATTTTTAAACATCATAATTAGTAGAGGGTTTGTAATTTTGAGTCTTTTGATAATAGAAATATATGAGGTTGATCTCCACCCCAGGAAGGACGTTCAGCCTAATTTCATATCTAAATCTTTTCCTGTCATTTCTCTTCTTTCTAAAAAACCCTCAACTTTTAAGACCTTTCTCTGTAAATCTTACTTATCTTTAAATCCAAGCCTCCAATTATGACTTTGAAACAAACACCTCGATGACTAAGGCAACAAAGCCACTGATGATCAGCCTCATTCACACTAAGGCAACTTCTCACTAAGAAATGCTTTTAATAAATTATTGTGAAACTTTGCTGCTTACCTACCCATAAAAATATATAATGACTAAGAGTTTCTGGTTTTGGTGCAGTCTCTTGTACCCCTCGGAAGTGTTGAAGAGTTATTGGCAGTATATGATTCACAACGGAGAGAGCTTCCACCGCCCGTGACGATGTGGGAGTGGGGTTGGACGAAAAGCGCAGAAACATGGAATGGTAGAGCCGCCATGCTGGCTGTTCTAGTTCTACTGGTCTTAGAAGTGACGACTGGTGAAGGGTTCTTGCACCAGTGGGGCATATTGCCTTTGTTCCACTGAGAAAGCAGCTGCAACTCCCTCTCAAGTAATTAAGTCTATTGTAAGCCTGTCACACATACCACTAAAATCCTGTGCTATGTTCCATAAGTTTCTTACTGTGGTACAACAGTACAACAGTCATGTAATGGTGTCACATTTGTGACATTGGGACATTGGATTAACTTGCTTTAAACCGCTGTTGTGGACACCATGTGAGATGGGTAGGATTACAGGGTATTTTCCAGATGGAACTCTACGAATGTTGTTATATATTTTGATGGTTACAACCTACAAGCCCACAGCGAACCGCCACATGAATTTCAATTTCTTTTGCGTGTGCAACTCCTGTGATTAGGAATCCTTTGGTGCAGCACTGAACCTGGTCATTTTCAAGCTTCACATCTTTGAAGATCAATAAAGTTCTTGTACAAATGTACACACCCAAGTAACCATTTTTTTTTTTTTTTTTCAGAACTGACCCATTTGGATCTTCCTGAACTGAGTGTGCGGGTAACTCAGCACATAGTAAATCAGGGTTAATACGTTTGGATAGCATGGATTGCTTGTAAACGACAGTTAATTTTCTTTGCCATTTCCAATTTTGGTAAACAGAGTTACAGGACAATTGAATTCCTAGGATCTGAACCTGTGCCCTTGTTTTTTAGGGGTTTAGGCAGAGAGAGAGCTTTATAAAATTTTCCTCTTTGGAGATGACAATATCACAGATTGACAGTGCAACCTAGGGCTGTGAAAATTGACCGAAATAACCGAACCGCCCGGCCGAACCGATCATTTGGGCGGTTCTATATATATATTTTTAAAGAAAACCGACTAATCGGTTATTTGTTTCACCTAAAATTTACACGACGGTCGGTTTTTTTATAAACTAAAAAACCGTTCGGTTAAAATCGAACCGACCGAATTGTTAAGCAGCTAGAGACTGCACTAACTTAGTAACTTGAACTGTTGAACATCTGCATTTTTTAAGTACTACTAGTTAGCTGTTGGGTATGTATTTATTGTTGATTGCTGTTGGGCCTGTTTTATTTGTGTGTAAGTTATTAAATTAGATTGGACACTTAATTTATTTAATGAAATTAAAGGCCCAATGGCCAATCAGACCAATACAAAATGAGGCTTGATCTATTCAAATTAGAATCCACTTCAAAATCAAAAACCGATCGAAAATCAACCAATTCGAATGTTCGTTTTTCCACTTGTCCTAAGTACAGTGTCAGTTTTCGATTATTTATATCCAAAATATTAAATATTTAGACTGGGTGCAGAGGTGACCGAAACTGAATAACACTAGTGCAACGGTGCAACCCATTCAAGTTCTTTTATCGGCCCCTTTCCGTACACGGAGAGATGCTTTGATTCAATGCTTCTCTTTGTTTTTAGAAAAAAGGTAAAGCAGATACGCTGAGATCGCAAAGGTTACTTTCAAGTCTTCTCAAATCTCACCTTTGGGAAGGGGTTGCAGTCAGAACCTTACAAATGGCCAAAGGCCATAAACGGAGGATAAATGAATGGAGGGTCAAATTCTACTTGAATATTACTGCAGGTCATTTTGAATCAAACGAGCACCACTATCCAAGGAAGTAGTTTTTTTTTAATGCAAGTAACGTACGCTAGCATGCCACCTGTCCTAATATCTATTTTTATTCCTCCTTCCACTTATGTTGCCACTTGCCACGTATCCTATATGATGTAGGAGTCCGGAGTGGAACCTGATCTTGACATGGCCCTATAGAAAAAAATTTAAACGGTTGAAAATAAATTTTTTATAGAAAATTTAAACTTTTCAAAACAAATCTTCTCAAAAAGCATCTCCAAATTTCACGATCCTACAGTAAAATTGATTGCTTAAAATGCATTTAACACATTTTCATGCATTATTTATTATTATATATTTTAATTAAAAAATTAATTTTTACAGTGTGGTCAACTCTTATAAGGATTTAAGTTAATGAAATTTGAGAATATAACCAAGCGGGTATTTATTTTTTAGCTGTTTGAATTTTCAATGGTGATCTCTCGGCTAGGGTTCCACTCCTCCAACTTAGGATTCCGAACTCCCAAGTGGTAACCTTGGGCAACCTGTAGATTTGATCGCCTCGAGGAAGAGATAGTTGCCGGAAAAAAAATTAGGTCAAATAGCATAGTAGCTCATAATGTTTAAATAGGATTAGATTCATCTTAGTGTGGCTCAACTCAAATGACATTGTCAAGGAAGCACAGTTAGCTTGACTTGCCAAGTCCTATGATAAGCATTATTACTTCCATTATTCACGGGACACGTCGTGTGTTTGCAGATTTAGGGCCTGTTTCTTTGCTGGAATTCCAAGAATTCATCTCTAGAGAATTTCTGAATTCTCAGACAAAGTGAGATTTCTAGATGCCCCTTTGAGTTTGAGTATCAGGAATTCTACAAAAATACATAGGGAGTGAAATTCTTGGATTTCTAAAGTCAAAAGGTGGCTGGAATTCAGAAATATCAATAAATAAACAAGAAATTCATAAATTTCAGAGGACAGCTTGTCGCATCATGTTCAAAAATTCTTAAACACGGCGAATTCCTGACAAAAATTCCATTAAAAAAACAGGTCATTAGGTCTCCGCATTCAAAGAAAAAGAAAAGAAAAACTTGCATCCATCCCACACAAATCTACAATTATCGTTTCATGGCCCCACCAACCATAGATCTTTACTATTATAAGCAAACATGCAACAAACAACAGGCACTTAATTAGATCCAGACCGTTAAGAGAGTAGGCCCACTCGTAGACCAATAAATCGCGAGATTTTCCCAATTTCTCCCCATATGGGATAAAAAAAAAATAGAAGCGAGAAAATGAAGGGAGCAGTGAGTCAGTGCAGGTCAATCAATCCCAACAAAAGATTCCCGACAAGGCAATCTAGTGATTCCGTCTTTTTCCCAGTCTGGAGGGGACACTTTCCCTTCACCATCGAACGCTTTTCCTTTCTTCCTTTCAAAATCCTGACCGTTGAATATTGATCATGCTTTCCTGACAGTGATACCCTTCTTCTTTTCTTTTCTCCTTTCCTTATTTTTTTGGTAAATTCTCCTTTCCTTATTAGTACCATCAATGATATTGTTGGAAAGAGGGTAGAAAGGGGAAGCTTGGGGTGCACCTGTAATTGTAGAGAGTGTAGGAGTGAGTCTCTACTCTACTGCCCAGAAGAAAAAACAATCTGTTTTGGGTGTGTTTGGGACTTTGGGGAAGGGGAAGGAACGGAATGGGTGCAGAGGCCAGTCCGATTTCTAGTCCATGCATTGAAGATATTCATGTTTTGGTGGTGGATGACTGCCCGGTTGACCGGAAAATTGTTGAGAAGTTGCTACTGAAAAATGGCACCTTCAAAGGTTTGTAGTTGCCTCTTTTTAAAAAAAAAAAAAAAAAAAAACCAATTCTTTTGGGTTCCAATTGAATTGGGTTTGGGGTTTGGGGTTTTGGGTTTTGAATTTGTATGTGTGTTGGTATGTTTGGATGTTGATTTTTTTTTTTATGTGGAACTATGGATTTGTTTTGGGATTATATATCCATGTTGTTCTGTGGGTAAGCTTGATGTTGGATCATGAAATCCATTTGCTAGTTCCAGTTGCTTTTTCTTTATATTGAATCAATAATTTTGACTGAATAATGTGTTCCAGTTCTTTCTTTTTTTTTAAAAAAAATTTATCTTTTGAGATAGGATTTGGAAGCTTCTTATGAATCTTGGTTGCTTTCTTTTTGGGATATTTGTAGTTTGCACTCTTAAAAGTATAGATTCATGAGTAATATCAATTGAAAGATGCAGAAACTGGAAAGAATAAGAAAAGCTATACAAACTAATCTCTGGGCTTCCCTCATTTGTTTAGAATGAATTCTGCCAGATTCTTTTGTTTTTTTGTGTGTGTGTGTTTTTGGGTGCATCTGAGTGTATGAAAATCGAAAATTGCATCAGATTGGATACTGTTTTTCTAACTTTTGTAACCAGTATCTTCATCAGCCTCGAAGATAAATTGGATAGGAATAGGCAGAAAAGCAGCAGCTCCTACATTCTACACACTCTGCTTCTTCAATTTCCATGCCACCACCACAATCCACAGATAATGGGTAGCAATCTGTTTTGCCAGTACATGGTATCGGAGCCATGCCAGGCCTCGAGTTCGAACCCCATGAGTCACTGTTCCCCCAAGTCGCATGGGAAGGCATGTATAGCGTGGGTAGACACATGTGGGTTACGAATTCTATCGGTATCCTGTTCGAGGGGAGTGTTAAGTAGATTGGCCTTCTACTTTGTAACTGCTTTGCTTTTGGGATGTATTGGCTAGTTAGACTCACAGTTTATACATCACTGGTGATTTGCGGTGAATATACCTTAAACCTCAATAGGTGAGTTAATCTTCCTACAAAGGGTTACTGTCAATTCCCATAATCATCAAGCAAGTATTGAAAACTCAAAGCACATCAAACTGGGATGTTGGATATTTTGCGTACCCCATCAGGTGTAAATCGAGAGAGATGTATCCTAGCTCCATGTTTCAGCTTTAGATGTTGTTTCAATCAAAAGTGTTTGCAGATTTCACCATCTATTGGAATTACACTTTAGTTGATCCTGAGTGTAGGAAAAATCGCTTTATTTGCTATCACTTGCAGACTTTTTGAGCTTCTGATGTTTCAGTTGTGTCTGTTTTAACTCTGAGTTTACATTCGTCTAGAATTTAGTCACTAAGCAGAGTGCTAACTTGTTTGATCTCTTTGCAGTTACGACCGTTGATAGTGGAAAGAAGGCAATGGAGGTTCTTGGCTTAAATGATGAAAAGGTTGAATCTCCAAGTTTTAATGTAAGTTGATTCTTTGTGAGCTATTTTCTTAAATTTTTGTTTGTGTCCTCATTTTTATCGTCTATGTCCCTTGATTTTACCTAAAATGTCGATTCTTATACGACCTGGTTGCCTTAGTCATTGTTCAAGTAATTTTAAATATTGTACTTCCATTACATATAACCACTGATGGTGAATCCCTCATGAATTATGAGGGCGTTGGATCTCGTTTTTAATTTCAAGGTCGCTTTTCTAATTTCTTATGGCATCTAGTTTTCCTAATAATAAACGCTGCCGTGCAGGAACACAAAATCGACATCATACTTACTGACTACTGTATGCCTCACATGAATGGCTACGATCTTCTCAAGGTTGTCAAGGTAAGAAGCTCATGATCCTTCTTTCTAACCAAACCAACCCCCACCCCCCTCTTCAATTACCTTTTTTGCAACTCATTTCAGTATGTTACTTAATTGTATTCAGGAGCACAGTTGCTTGAAATCTGTTCCAGTTGTCTTGATGTCATCTGAAAATGATCCACAGAGAATCAGCAGGTATTGTTACACAAACATAATCCACGTTGTTTAAGTTTCGTCTTGTTGCTTATCAATGGAAACTAAAGAAAAATATAAATTGTTACAAAATATCCATCCTTAAAAAGAAGGGAAATTAGTGAGATTTATCATTTGCTTATCGACAAAAACATAAAGAAACACATGGAGTGTCCACACTTGAGAAGTGCGAGAAAATGTGTATTATTATTACTATTTCATGCCTCCCCCATGGTGGTATAAGAGGTCATTTCATTGCGGTGAACTTGCACTTGTACAGGTATGCAATGTC
Organism: Litsea cubeba; assembly: GCA_012931725.1. Taxonomy (NCBI): domain Eukaryota; kingdom Viridiplantae; phylum Streptophyta; class Magnoliopsida; order Laurales; family Lauraceae; genus Litsea; species Litsea cubeba. The sequence goes on from CM022949.1 coordinate 21,695,927, forward strand.
TAATGGTGGTGGTTCTAGTGAAACCTCGATAAAATTTGTGGATTCATTGGCACATACAAATTAGTTAGATAAATATACAATGTTAAGGTTGTAATGGATTTTGTAATTGGAGCTACAATAGGTCATATAAATTTGATGCGATAGATTCCATGTAGAACATCTAAGTTGTGGAACTTAAAACTTCTAGGAAAACTAAATAAATGTTTTCTGAATTTTAGATGCGGAGGAAGAACAGAATCCAATGGTGTCTATCAGAATTCTAGATCGGGTGAATAATTTCTGATGGTGGGAGGAGATTCTTTCAACCTTTGTTGGAAGCTTGACAGTGGAAGAGGATTTGCTTAGCAAGGTGGGAGAAGAATTGTGTCTCAGAACCACGAGAATTAGCACTCACTGGCAGGGAGCTTCAATGCTTGAGTGGGGTGATTCTCGTAGTCATATTAAAAGATCCACAAATGATGTGGTGGATTTCCTAAACAAATCAGGCATAGATAAAAACAAAAAAAAACTGTGTTTTTTTTTAATGAATATAGAGGAGTTTCCACTTATCAACTGTTCAGGGATTTTTGTGCACGACTTTTTGTATATTTTGTTTTCCTCACAGTATGAATTTCTCATTCTATTATAGCTGCTTCTACTTTTTCATACCCCCATGAACTTTTTTTGCCAATCATCTGTTGGGATCCAGAAGTTTTAACAGAGGTTTTCTTTGTCCATTTAGAAGAATCCATTTAACCAAACCTACAATTCCCCTCCTACTAGCAAATAGAAATGTAATAAAGATGGTTAAGTACAAGAGGAGAAAATTTGTAGCATTATGCTTAACTTTTGCATTCTGTGCCTGGGATCTGGATCATTGACAAGTTGGCATGCATGGCCTGATTTCAATCTCATATAATTTGTTTTCACTCAATATAGGTGCCACGATACTGGAGCTGAGGATTTCATCCTAAAGCCTCTTCGTATAGGAGACATACAGAGGTTGACAAGCTATGTAAAATCACCGACACCAACGCCCAAAATGGGTGTGAAGAGAAAGGTTCCTCCTGATATAATGCCTGAGAGTAATGGGTCAGAAAGACGGCCTCGCCTTGCCAGAGTTGCGGTTGCATGAGCAGTTTCTGTTCACACGAGTTTATAGTTGCATATATCTAAGTTCCATTTTGGGAACTAGTGTGAATACCCACCATTAATCTTCTTATAACTGAGTGTGGGTTTTTGTTTATAGGGCCATCTGGGTTCTTTTTTCCCTTTTTTACCTTCTGTTTTTTTTTGCTTGCAGTTGGATATGTTGTTGTATGATAGGATCAAGCTTTTGAAGTTGGGCTTGTGAATATATCTTCAATAACATTGGCCTTTTAGAAGATTGAGATGCTTCTCTAGAGGAAGTGTTGGTGCATTTTAGTTGCCTAGATCATTCAATCTGATATACTTATATTAGGTCTTTCTGAAGGGTTGTGAAGTTGACAATATATGAGAAAAGAAGCTATGTATTAACTTGTAAACTAAATCTAAAAACTCATCTTATCCTAATAAACAGATAGGAATAACTTCAATGAATTTACAATCTGAAGCAGAGTTGCTTTTACTAATTACTTGGTAAGTTTTGGCAGCTTTTTGAGTTGCAAGTGGGATGGAAAGCACTGCAAAATTGGAACTATTGGACAGATTACCAATTTAGCTCTAAGGAAAAATTGAGAGTACAAGTTTACTTATCTATTAAGCTCAAAAATCTGATTCTTTTCATTAGTTGGGTTCAATTGATTGTTGAGGGAGACGAAGATGGAAATTGCAAGTATCATATAAAGGGCTTGACCTTTCTTGTTACTCGTTTATTATTTGTATTATAATAAAAAAATGCAAGTATCTGTTGCCCACGCAATCTCTCATAGTAAGATGAGAGGTGTTCTCATAGGAGCATCTCTCCAGTTGTATAGACATCTTTTTATTCCTTGGATCCTTAGTATGTGCATGCATGTAGGGCCATCTATGATCAATCCTATCTTTTCATGAATGCCTATCCAATATTGACGTTAACAATAGTTCGACATTGATCTAGATTTTAGTCTCTGTTGAATTTTATCACTAAAATTTACACAATATGTAAACGTTAAGTTTTGGGGAGCTGAAACTAAAGGCTTGTTTCATTTGATTGGAATGATATTGTGAATATTCCTAATACATTACATGCATTGGAAGTGGAACCCACAAGAAGTGGGTGGCTTTCTTTTTTCTCTCTGATAGCAGCTAACTGGCTCAGATGTTTGCATAGCAATGGGCTGACCTTGCATTTACATCTTACATGTATCTCATTTAAGGTACATCTGGCTAGAACTTTACTCCCTACTTTATAAACCAAATTCTGGCCCAGTTTAGTTGGAAGCATTATGCAGGCCCGAAAGAATTTAGGCCCAACCAGCCGGAACCTTGAAGACCCAAACCAAGGCCAACATACTAACACAGTCAAGCAGATCAAGCTTTATATTCAAAACCAGTTCAATCAAACACATGGCCCAAGCCCAAGGCTAAAAAATAGGCCTTTGCAATGTTAAATTCTAAACTGACTCAGTGCTGGTCTAGAGTCCTAAATCATCCTAATTAGCGAATGGATGTGACTTGTTATTAGCAGCCTTGGATGTGGAATTGATCCCTTTAGGCCCTGGGCCATATGTGAAGTTAATTCTGAATCTTTAAAAAAACAAGAAAAAAAGAAAAAAAAATTCCGAGGGAAGCTTTTGTCTGAAGATCCACATCCAAGGATATACCAAAACCAAAATAATCTCGAAACGTGAAATTAAGCTACTGGGCCTAATATCAGGGCCAGAGTCCCCAATTTATCATTGGCTTGAAGTTAGACCCATACCCAGTTCTTTAACTTGGAGAGGCATGATAATTTCCATTTAGGTAAGCTATATATGTCTTGAGCATGAAAGAGTATCTTTGGGGGCCGTTTGTTTGGATGGGATTGAATTCCTAAGAAATATATTCATAAAAAGGAGCTAAAAATTGAAGAAGCAAATAGTGAAGATCCATAAAGGACGACTAAAATAATATCCCCTTTAATTAAAAATGAATCAAGGTGAGATGAAAAATGAGCATCCAGCATTACCTCACATCAGTGCCAGGGTCTCATTACAGATCTCCATTTTATATTCTTTACACCGTTAACAATCTTCAGTTGATTTCATATTCCCACGAATTCCTAGATATTCAATCCATGCATACCAACAGGCCCCTAGTTTGGTAATTCCATGGTAAAGTCAAGTGGAGTGAAGTCAAGTTAAACATCACATCGAAAGCACTTTTTACCAAAACTTCCTCCAACTTTTTCAACAAAAAGTCAAAAGGCAATTAACTACACTTATTAACTAAAAGATAAAAAAAAAAAAAAAAAAAAAACTCCATTTCTCATACCAAAAGTCAACAATATTACAACCCAAACAACTAAAAATAAAATATCATCATAACCCATTACATATTTTATTCATACTTTTTATTTCACTTCACTCCACTTGATTTTAAAAGTAAAGTGCCAAACTAGACAGCAAATAGGCAGAACATAATACAAATTCAATAGTGATATTAGAAAGGTAACAAATTACCATAAAAATCTATACAACAGATCAAAATTACAAGAGAATTTATACAACTCTCCATCATGGGTTAATTAAACTCTCAACGTACAGAGCGACATTAGCAATTACTTCTCTCTCTCAGGCCATTGTGAGGACACCCAACAAAGCCATTCTAATAGAAATCAATTGCTTATAAAGCTCATTTACTCTTCCTTCAAACATCCTAATCCCTTCCTCCAGCACTCCACAGCTTCTCCCCAACGATTCCACTCTCCCCCTCAACTCGCTCCGACTCACCTCATCTCCCGGCCGTTGGATCAAGCCCCTCAGATCCCGAACCATCACCACCGTCGATCTCAACTCGTCCAGGACTGGCCCACCACCCTTCCTCTGCTTGTCCACTTCTTCCTTCACCAACTTCTGCAACTCATGCAACGAATTCGACCATGACTCGGCCTTCCGTGACTGAGTCAACTGAGTCGCTGGTAACCCGCGCTTTGACCTGAAGGAGAGGGAAATGGAGAGTAGTCCACATACGAGCAGAGTCACGGACTTTGACGCGCTCAGTGCCTCCTGTAACTCGCTATTGCCCCGAGTCACGTAGCTGCATGGCTTCGCAACTCCACATGCACCAAGGGCTACGCCCTGGGCCAGCTTCTCGCCAAGCTTCCTCAGGCTTGACCCACACCTATCCAACTCGGACCACCTCCTCTCCATGGATTCGCATGAACTCAATGCAACTCGGGCACGACTCAGTGCTGACTCGGTCGGCACTCGCCCGCTTCCCAAAGTGTGCAAGGCAAGTGAGACTGACTCGGTATATTTCATCACTGTAGCAATCCGCTCACGTAAGCTGTTGCATGCATCCAATAACTCCACCACATCGTTGAGGTAGTCGTCGATCCATTTCCGATCAATGGATCCTTGGAATGTATCAGCCCGTGACGCTATCGATTGCATAGTCTTCTTTTGTATCGCAACAGCCATGTCTAGTGCCCGGAGGACCCATGTGGCACTAGTGCAGGGCTCGACCCGGTGGCCACCGGGGTGCAGGTTGTCAAGCTCCTCCCGATCCACCGGTCGAATTCGCCACGAATCGGCCACGGGGCGACCGGCGAGGGCGAGAACCTTGCCGGAATTCGGAAGGAGATGGTTTTGAAGATGGTGGAGGATCTCATGGTTGGTGTTGTTGTCAAGGGGTGCACCGTGCATGCACTAGTCACCCTTATGTAGGGAGGGGGCCAAGCCCTTTATGTCTCAAACATGGGGGATTTGGATATCTAGGATTTATTCAATTAGCCCATGTTAATGGCATTGTATATTTAATCTTGCCTTCCTTTCCATGCAACAGAAAGGCAATGTGGGTCCCTCTTTTGTTGGGGGTGCCCCTATCCATGTGGGCCACATGGTAAACAAATTATTGGGTGCAAGACCATGAGCTGTATCAGGACACTGTGTTCCACTGAATGGCGGCCACATGGTGCTTACAACTAAGTAGTGGGACCAGTGAGGATCCATAATGATACAAAACAAGGATATGGAGATAATTGGAGGGGAATAAAATAGTGTTGTGGTTCAATAATGGGAATGGAATATCTTGGCCTTTGTATTTTTTCCTGACGAGGTTATGGGTACCAGTACCAGCTTTTGGAAGATGAGATGTGGCCTGTAGTTTGGGGAATACTGAAATAATTCATTGCACCATTGGAGGGTGGGCACTGGGCCACCAAGCAGCCTTTTGTACATGCCAAAATTTGACCTAACTGCAACTCTAACCTCTTCCGGCGTGTGAGATGGTAAGTGGCTGCAGTTTTTATCTGGCTGTCAAGGATTTCAACCCTTCACACACTATTTCTTCTCATTTGTGTGGGCTTTCTTTCCACTGATGTAGATTTTTTTTTTCTGCTTGTGGGAGCTGACTTTCCATGTGTGCAGGTTCTTTTTTGGATCCTAACTCCCTTGGATGGGTTACCAAAATACCTTATCCGACCTGCATCTTATACTGGTCAGTCGGGTCAAGATAAATTTGAACCATAGTAAAATGGGTCGGGTTGCAGTCAACCTGGATAATCCATTTAAATGGATCAAGTTAGGGTCTACTCAAATATCTAAACCATGTCAAATAGTGTTGTGGTTTATTTTTATTTTTTATTTTGAGCTTTTATATCACCTACAATTAAACTCAAGACCTCAGGGATACTCACATGATAAAATAATAATAATAATAATAATAATAATAATAATAAAAGCCTAAAATCTCACATGTGGGCCCTACTGATGGATTTTCAGAGCTGTCAAAATTGGGGTGAGCACAGACATTGGAGATGACATTGGTGGGGTTGTGAGGAACATGAAAGTTGAGAGGGAATATGTTATATAAAAACTCCCTTTCAATGGCTGAGTACGGCCTTCAAAATGCAAGGATCATTTAGTACGTCCGACATGTTGTCGACACAGGAATAGAACCACGTGGCATGAAAACAGCAGTGTTACTTGCATGTCCCTATGTCTACCATGAAGTCTTTGATTCCAAAACAACATAATATTTATATACAAATTGATCAGGACTTGTTTTTGGTATTCCAGATAAGGGGTTGGAACCTATGGAGCCCTCGGGCGCAACAAGTAGAATTCGAATGAGGTTAGGGAGCTCTCGGATGGATGAATGAAGGAGACCTCTGATGAGATTTAGGTGAGAAAATAATGTGAACACCGACTGCTAGGGTAAGATGCCGTTCTTAATTGATTGGACCATTAAAAATGAAATAGATAACAGGAAACGTAAAAGTTAAATTGTGTCTCGAAGAGAATTCATGTGAAGTGGGAGGTGTCTTTCTGTTGCTCACAAGATACTCTTTGGTCGAGTAAATTAAAAACATTTTGTATGATGATGGATTGGTGTCTTGCCTGCCAACTAGATCTATTTTATGGATAATTGATGATGGACTTTAACTGATGAGTTTTTCTTCTTTTTTTTTCTTTTTTCGTAATGAAACTATTGTTTCAATAGTGAGTTGAGAAAATATAGTAAAGCAGGGGGCGGTTTTCATTTAATCTAGACCAATTTTTTAGTTTTTATAAGATTTCTTTTAGGGTTTTATGATTTTTTCGAAGGATTTTATGAGTTTTCCACATGCTACTACCCATGTGATTTCACAAATGCTCAAGTACATGGGCTATCTTAGAATCTGAGATTTGGGATTCTATGGGCCAAAAATGACACTTTACAATACTATTTTTGAGGTTTCTCATCATTCAGGAAATCTCAAATGGCTTGCCTTCTAAAATCACTCCAAAAAAAGGGGCCTTGGAATAACATTATAAAAATGGTCGGAGCAGAGGGACTCAAATCAAAAGCCGGGTTGGGTTTAAGAATGTACGAAATCGGGTAACTCAAGCCCAAGTTGGGCTTGTTTAATAAAAACTATTTAACTAGTGAAGTGAAGAGAATGATCAAATTCAAGAGAAAAGAAAAGAAAAAAAAAAAGGAGGGGGAGGGGGGGTGCCAAACAAGAAAAAAAGAGGAGTCATGTAAAAAAGTGCTAAATTATAAGTTAAAAAAAAAAAATTGTTATTTTGTAGCATGAGAGAGTAGCATTTATGCTTCATACTTTTGAAATTTAGTGCTTTTTATTTTATTTGAGTCTTATTTTTTCCACTTCACTAATTAAGTAATTTCATCAAACAAGTCCGGACAATCAGAAGCATTATTGGGTAACCTTCGAGAGCTTTATGAAGATAATTTGTGGTTTGGTAATAAATAAATATATATATATATGAAAAATATTCAAATACAGCAAGAAGGAAAAAGTTTGTAGATCAATCACATCTACCAAAACCAAAATTTAGTTGACATCACATCACCAACCCTCATTCAATGAATTTGAGCCTATCTCGATGGAAAGATTGATTAACTTCATATCTTTATGTGTAACTTCAAATATCACTTAGGGGGTGTTTGGATAAAGATAGAATATAATATGATCAAATTTGAATATTGTAAGATTTTATTATCACATAATAAAATAGTATCATATTATAATATTGTGTCATTTATGGTGTTTGGCAATTCTACAAATTTCAATATATCTTTCAAGTGTTTGGCTATCTGTAATATTTTCACTAGATGATGCATTGAAACAATAAACGAATAGAAAACGTGAATGATTGACCCAGTGGGAACCCACTAACTAGTAGTCACACTATAGTGATTTAATATTAGTAATCACAGTAGGGCCCATTTAATTAGAAAACCATTAGACTAAATGTTAAAAACCACAAGCAATATTTTTAATCAATGTGGGTCCACCAAATGCTAATAACCATAAATGTAATACATCCAATGGTGATTATAACAGAGAACCCTATGAGTGTTGAACATCACTGAGGAATCCATCTATGAGAAATAAATGTAAAACTCATTTGATGTTAATAATCACATGAACCAAGCTAATTATAGTAATCACAGGGGGGGCATTAAACAATATGATTCATTTAATATGGCAGACTAGTAATTAGTCCTACAATCCAATATTAGTAATTAGTATAAGACCCATCTAAAGTTGGTAGTACGGGACCCACATAATGTTGGTAATCGTAATAGAAATTACCTAATGTGATATTTGTAGGACCCACCTAATATTAGTAATCAATAAAGAAATTATGTAATTATGACAGGGCTATGGGACCCACATAAAATTTATAAACACTAAAGGGCTCATCTAATATTGACTCATTGCAGGATTCCTATAGAAACAATCAATATTTAAAAAAATTGCAGTGGGCCAAACCCTTGTTTCGGTTAGTTGTCTGAATGAAATATAGTTTTATACTGCATATAGTTGAATATTATAACATGAAGGTTTTTGTAAGAAAATGAGATATTGTAGAATACCTTCTAAGTTATCCAAACACCTAGTTTTTAGGTGGGTAGATTATATTCTAAACTAGAATATAATATAGCAAAATCTTTAAAAATATATGGTTTCCAAACACCCCCTTAACTAATACCTGGCACCATGCCACAGGTCCATTTTAAACAGATTTGTCCATTTGTTGTTGTCGTAGCACATCCCTAGCATTAGCAAATTCCATGGAAAATGAGACTGTACTCTTTCCACAAACAATGGACTGTCGCCACACGTGCTGACCAATGCACCACAAATGAGTTGCCAAATGCCCATTCTTGAGTCCAATCTTCCGCAGGTCAGGCTCATGAGAAAATTCATTGAAGCTACTTAGTACTTAGTAGGGTGCATTTAAAAGAAATCGAAACCATCCAAAATAAACGCCCTTTTTCATATAAGTGTGATCGGAAAGTCCCCCTCAAGGTTAAAGAAAAGTATTATAAGGTGGCTGTACGGCCAGCGTTGTTATATGGATCAGAGTGTTGGGCAGTAAAGCATAATCATGTCAAGAAGATGGAAGTTGCGGAGATGAGAATGCTAAGATGGATGTGCAGGATCACAAGGAGACATAGGATTAGGAATGAGGAGATTAGGGGCATAGTAGGAATAGTACCGATTGGAGATAAAATGAGAGAAAATCGACTGAGATGGTTCGGCCATGTTAGAAGGCGTCCAACAGAGGCACCTGTTAAAAGGTGTGAAAGCATGGAGTTTGCCAAGAGTAGGAGAGGGAGAGGGAGACCCAAGAGAAGTTGGAAAGAAACTATTAAACATGATCTTGCCTACATGGATCTAACGAAGGACATGGCCCTAAACAGATTTGATTGGCGTCGTCAAATCCATATAGCCGACCCCACCTAGTGGAAAAAGGCTTGGTTTGGTTTGGTTTGGTTTCATATGAACTTCATGAAGTCTCATTCTGATAAAAATTGAGTCCCAAGTTTTTTTAATGTTTTGTTCGCTTGGATTTTATAAGTGATCATTTTAATGGTAGCCCCCACCTTTGTTAGATTAGAATTTGAATAACATCCATGAAAAAAGGGAAGAGTTTATTTTTGCGGGGTTTCGATTTTTACATGAGCCCCACTAAGGAGCCTCTTGAATTTGCCATAAGCTAGTTGGTCCCTTGGAAATTCAGAGGGACAATTTTGTCCAGCCCACCAGTGTACACTGTGCATTGATGCCGTTCATGCTCTCTAGAGCGCATGCGTAGGAGAAAAATTTTCAGATCCAAAGTCCTCAAACTACTTGCCGAAGATTTCACTCCAAGCCGTGCCTACAAGTTTGGATGGCTCATTTTTTCTTTCTGTAGCTTCTCATGAAGCTACTTTTGTCATACACAAAGAAGATTAGTTTATTCCACAAATTCCTAACTTCATACCCATATATGAGGTATTTGAGAAAAGTAACAATTAGATTGAGAGCTTTTCATTCAAATAAAAGTTCAAAAGGGAAGCAGGATCAGATCAACAGCATAAATCTCTTCAGATACCACCCACTACAAGGTCGGCTATGTGGAGTAGCTTTAATTTTTTGCTACTTTTAACAAGTGCTTTTTTAAGTCGTTCCTTTTTCAAATGCCTTTTGAGGAAAAAAAGTAATGGAGACCCACGGACTAAGATTTGGAAAGACAGAAGTGAGAGCCTTCCATCATCAGAAAATGTTGGTGAATCTGCACTTCCTTTTCTGCCTAATTTTTGTGTAAAGAGAGGCCCATGATGGGGGACCACAAAACCTTTTTAATCTCCACTGCCATGATAGAAATAGGCCAATCCAGATGAAACTCAGTTATTCACCAATGGACTGAACGAACACATGTGAGCCTTCCATCATCAGAAAATGTTGGTGAATCTGCACTTCCTTTTCTGCCTAATTTTCGTGTAAAGAGAGGCCCATGATGAGGGACAAATAGGCCAGTCCAGATGATACTCAGTTATTCACCAATGGACTAAACACATGCAATTCGGACATCATTTACGGAGAGACTCAATGATCCGCCACAGTTTTACCCAACTCTTATTGGAGTGAAATATTCACATATTTTACGAATGGTCAAGTTGATTTATGACCTACCTCTTATTGCAATGGAATTTGACTAGATTGATACGAGAGCATTTAGATTTGACTAGATTGATACAAGAGCATTTAGATTTAATAACTCGCGAGACTCTTGGTATCAGGGCCATATCACTATTACCATACAAAATGACCAATTTGCATTGTATGAGTTACAAGCTGCATTCTGTGTGGCCCAATAGGAATTAGCCCATAAATGGGGTGGATGTGATCAACAATGGCCCAGATTACATGGACACAAATACATCAGATTGGCCATAAAAACTCTATGATTTGTTAAATTGAAATTTACACTTGCTTAAATCATATAGATTTTTACTGAGGTTGCTTATCCATGGTAGCTATTTAAGAACATAAATTATTTATCCTTCCCCTAGCGTTGCAACTTGGGCTTGCTGTCATAATGCGAACCACAAACCCCAAGTTACAATTCAAGTGATCCAGCCAATCCTTAGTGCTACAACTCAATATTTTAAAGTGATGCGCCAATTTTTTTTTATTTTTATTTTTTTCACTTAAAAGTGCCACACCATTTTTTTATTATTATAATTTTATTTTATTTTTTGATAACCCAGGATATCTCCCCGCAACCCAGCTCAAGAGCCTTTGGCCCTAAGCCCCACGGACACTCAGATTGTATCGAACCCACCTTAATCAAGCCTACCCATGAGGAACAGTCATGTTCATAGGGGTTATATTCACCATTGGCATGAGGCATGATCAAACTAATTGGGAGTTAATCACACCATGGACAGCTCACCAAGTAGGGATGTAAAGCCGAACCATAGAAGGGCTGAATCTGTACCCATTTCCAATAGGATGGTTTGGATCTGTTGCAGGTCCCAGGTCCTTCATCAGCTAAGGAACAGGATCCCCCAGTTCCAGTTCCAGACTCAAGTTTTCAGGATAGGAGACTTGGAATATCTGGATACCCAGTTTACATCCCTAAATCCAACGGTGAACTCAACCTTAAATAGGTGATAATTTAAACCCTTCATTAATCTCAAGAATAAATCAAATCAAACAATTGCAATCTTCAATCATGGTTCCCTGTCTACAGATTTCCCTGGAGGGTTTCATTTACCACTGCAATATTTAATCCTTTTCTGAATGGTAAGAGTGTTCACTCCTCCATAATCTAATACAAAGTACTCATTTGATCTTTCCTCTTTAAAAACCAGGGCAATGGCCAAGATGAGCCAACCTTAATTGATGCCCAGCCATGAACCAAGGCGCAGACAGGCCTTAGTTGATATTAGTTCAGAAGGCTGCGCACTCTTTGGCTAATGTATGCTTTACTTGGTCTGGGGATGACTATTTTTTAAATGGGGTTGATCCAGATTGGGTTGGTAGTTCTCTCCCTGCCCTCTTGTCCTGGGTTTTGGGTTGTCTCTTTGAATGAAAATGTCCCTTACCTACCAAAAAATAAAATAAAATGGCTAGCAAGGCCTATAGGTATGGACTTAAGCCAGGGTCCTGAAAGTTAGACAAAAGGCCTTTGAAAACCCTATCCACAGGTGGAATAGCACACGCAGCCTAAATAAAAACAGGTAGGTAGGGCCTAGAAGAGCAATGGCTGGACTTGGATGCACGTGCTATATTAAAATAAATTACCTAATTGATTGGAAGGAAAATAGTCAAATAGAAAGACAACTTGCTGGGATTTCAGCTTTAGAAAGAAAATGATAAGCTTGATGGGTAGAGAAGCTGACAGATATCATGAAAGCAAAAATCATCATTCCAAAGTTTTGAGAAGCCTGAACAAACCAGCTGCTTCCCTAATCCGTGAGAACTCAATGCAGAACGCCTGCACTTCTATAAACAGATCTTGAACTGCAATCACAAGCAAAATGACCCAAGTCAGTATCATAGTGTATAAGTTCCATATCAGCCCTGTGGATGGCAGTAATACATTCGATGGCATGCATGCAATCCATTTGGACCGGGATTTGTATAAAAGCAAAAAATACATAGGCAGTGTCGGTTTGTGGACCTGATATGGAAGAAAATAGGGTGGCAACAGACTCCCTGTTTACTTGTGTGAAGAAGCCGACCCAGAGTCCATTTAATGAATTTGGATTTCAGTCTACAGTTGGACCCGCCTAGCATTGCAAATGGTTATACTTGAGTATCTGAAGTCACCAATTCCGAATAAAACGGGCATGGAACCTATTTCTTGATCCAAGAGAATACGGATCCAAATCCGTATATGTTCGGACCTAACGATCTAGATCCAAAACAATTAAATCCACATATAGAAATTATATATAGGTTTTAAAGGACTACATAGCCCCACTTGTATTCAATAGTTGAATATTCAATAGTTGCTCATCTTCAACCATATACCATTTAATTGCCCCACTTGTATATTTAAAGAATAAATTTTGAAGCACTTTAAGCAAATTATACTAATGCGCACTGCATCTTATTTTGAATCCAGATCCAAAACTAGGCATGGAAACGGGTCGGAGCCATAGTGGATCCGGACCCGGATCCGTCTTTTTATATTTGGTTTCGGATCGGATTAGACACATAACCTATGTTGTATCCAGATCTGGCCAAGGATCAAAATAGCGGTTGCAGCCGGCGTAGTGGTGTGGATTTTTTAAGTAGTCAAAATATTGAATCTTGTATAACATGCAATCTTGTGTTTTTTTAGTGATTTGAAATCATTCAAGGGTATAGACAACTTTAGGAAAGGCTATAAAGGAAATGAAATAAGAAACACAATGTTTAAAACTACATCACTCTATTAGGTTTTAGACCGTAACGCTGATATTTTCAAAATAGAGTAACGGCCTTGACCGCTATGGCCGATAATGCGGCCGCTACACTATTTTGAACCATGGATCCAGCATCAACCTAAAAGGAAAGAAAAGAGGGTGGGGGGGATCCAGTTCCAATTTCAGCTCCAGCTCCAAAACCGAAATAAATTGCCGAATGCATTAGTATAATTAGATAAAAGTGCTTCAAATTATAATTTTAAATATAAAAATGGAACGATTAAATGTTATCTGATTAAAGTAAAAGTCAGTAGACCTATCTATGATACCTGGATTTATACAAGCTCAACGTATCAATATCGGACCGATACGATACTTGTATTGGTACCCTTGTAAAGTCCTTTATTTCATATAGTTCTTTTAATATTCTTACTCCACCATAAAAAATACTAGAAAGGGACGAAAACAATGATAATTTCATTATTTCAAAAGTGATCTAAAGAAAAAATTAAGACACCCGTATCCGTGTCCTAGATTTTCAAAAGTGAGGAGTCGTATCCACGATCCTCGTATCAGTGTCCGTATCCATATCCGTATTTGGGCATCATAGAAGTAGACTATCAAATGTGAATATAACTCGATCCAAAAATAGGTTCCATACCCGCTTTATTCAGAATCGGAGACTTTGGAAAATCAGATACCCATTTGCAACCCTATCCAGAACCAAATCCAGATTTTTTAGTTAAAGCCAAATTCAGATACATCACATAGGTTCAGTGTTGCATCCAGTACTGGATATGAATCACATTGATGCAAACAGGTCCGGGTCCGAACCCACCATTGTTCCACCCCAGATCCAACCTGTTTGCATCCACAGACCCACGAACTAATCAGATCCGGTCGCCACGAGCAGAGGATTTATGAGCTGTACATGTAATAAGAATTTGACCCAGCCATTAGATCAAAAAGATGAAGACTAGAGATGGCAATGGACCCTGTCTACCTGCCTATAAGCAGGACCCACTGGGAAAATATTCGTTATGAGGCAATTTTCACCCTTGACAATCGTGTCTGGAATCAAGTCCACAGTAATAGATATATAGTGTAAAGATCAGAAACAGGTTTCCAAATTTTCAGGTTCAGATCTAACATGTTATAGAAGATCTCTGAAAAATGTGTCATCATTATGCAATTGACGTAACTGAGTGCACAAGCAGTTATTCTTACTGACCATTGATTATTTTATTCCGAATGAGGCTCTGTAGAAAGACACACACCAATCTTACTAGTCTGTTCTGCATATACTTATCCTGCAAGGAGAAAAAGGGTAACGTAAAAAAAAAAAAAAGGTATTTCAATGTAAGGTACTGCTAGAAGGGAAAAATAATTTAACAGAAAATGTCTTTTTTTCTAAAAGTAAATGTCAATATCAGTACTATTATGGATCATACTTGCAGTCCACATTTTTCAGAACTAGGGATGAAAACAGGACCCTCAATACTCATTACCTAGAGGACCCGAACTGATTTGTTAGAAGAAAAAAGTTAAAGCGATATGGGCCCAATATTTGGACCCATTTCTAGATTGCATTGGTTCGTATCCAAGGGTTTCCATACCGAATGACCCGAATACCCAATGGTGAGAAAACATATTATATATTGACATACACATATATGGGAAATCCTTTGAAGAAGTTCAACTTATCTGAGGATTTAGCTCAATATATATCGGAATGAAGTAACAGAATTCGTGTAGCCGACCCCAATATAGTTGGGACAAGGCTTTGATGATGATGATGATGATAAACGGGAAATTTTTGTTATTATACCGGGGCATACATGCTTAGGCTCAATCAGGGTATGGGTTCAGGTCTTTATTTAAATTTGGATATGGGTACAGGTCCTGTAAGCTGGACCCTATGTGGTTGTGGTTCAGGTATGGGCCCTTTCCAGCTTGGGTCCATGCATGCTATAGACCCAACCCAAACCTAACCTAAACCATTTTCATCCCTATCCAAAATGTGGATATAGAAGTGATCATCCAATCCATAACTTGGGGAAAACTCCCGATCCAATTTTCAAGTTAAAAGTACACATTCTACCCAAATTAATAATAATAATAATAATAGAAGTGTACACAATATCTCATCAAGTAGTTCTTCTTTTTTTTTTTTTTTTTTTTTTTTTTTTTTTTTGGGGGGGGGGGGGGGGGGGGTTGTAGAATAGCAAAATAGATGTGCAGTTAAATTTTCTTAAAAGATACTGTTGGTTATCCGTTATCTGTTTCTTAATTTTTAATAAAGTTATGCGCTTCACTTATCAAAAGAAAATGCAGAGAAGAAAAATGAATTTTTCAGCAGTAAAGGAAATAACCTTTATATTTTCGCAAGAAGAGATACAATTCGTAATGTACATGTGCACAAACTCTGTCGGAAGCTCAACTGCTGTTGTAAGCCTGTTCACAACTTCCATGGAATGCAGGCTCATATCCATATTCACAAGAACTGTGAAGTATCTGTAAACCACAAAGCCAGAAAAGAAACTAATAAATTTGACAAGTACATATTTCACCATACTCACACAAATTTTATAAATATATAGGGGCCAGCTCACCTAAGCTCAAGTGTGTGGTTGGGCCCACCTGGGGGCCCACCTGGGGATAGGGATGGAGGCGATTTCAAGGACTCCCTCGGACTGGGATCCTCCTCTATGCAAAAAATCAGCCCCAACCGTGATTTCTATCATCTCCATATGGGTCCAAAAGTTTAATGGTCAACAGTTCATTCAGATCGATACATAGTCAATCCAAAGGTCCAGTAAATTTGGATCTGACCGAAAGTTGGTGGACATATGCAATTTAGTGGGGTCATGTGTTTGGTCCATTTGGATGGACCAAAGGTGGGCCCGACGAGCATGAGCTTATGAAGTTTTATCCTAAGCTCCTTGCTCATATATATTTATATATATATATATATATAGAGAGAGAGAGAGAACCTACTCTGCAATTTCAGCAGAATGCATAAGCTTTATCAGCACCTCCACAGCAATAAGTGGGTTGTGTTCCACCAGTTCCTGACAACAGAAAAAAAAAAAATCTATCAGGTTAGATGCAAGTTATGCATAACAGGGAAAAGTTAACAATGACACGGGTATCAAAATCACATACAGGTAACTTTCTTGGAGTCAGTCCACAATGATAGACAAGCTTTGGGTCATTTGTGAGCTCCAACAAAACTAGCTGAAAAAGCAGAAGTTATTACGAACAAAAAACCACCATTTTCTTCCAGAACGCCAAGGTAAACATAAAAAATAAAAATAAAAACCTCTTCACTTGACCAAGTACTCAGCAATCCAATAACTCAAACCTAGTGAACAAAAGCTTCAAGGAGCAGGAGCAATTGAACAAGCAGATGAACAAACATAAAGTTGAAAGTAAGATACTTCAACTTCAGGATCCAAAGCAAGAAGGAATAGTGAGATTAAAAGGTAGGAGTGGATAAAAAGAGTAAGGGCACATTTGTGTAGCGCCCACAGAAAATTGGTTCCGTGGACTTACGCTTTTCGATGGGAAAAAATTTTCATGTCCCCGCGTCCCATTAGACGCTTTTGGGCGGAATTGAGGAAAATCGTGCTCTTTTTTTCTCTTTTCCTAGTGGCAAAGTGGTAACACCAAATGACAAAAAAATTTCACCACAGACACGCATTCCACGATTCCTCGCCTTTTCTGCAAAATCGCTGCAGCACAAACATGCACTAGCAACCAGAATCAAAGAAGGAAGCAGACATGTATGTGGATTAACTATATGCCAATCCTACACATGCATTCTCAAGAGAAGTCGTACCATCTATACACCACCTACCTAACCAACAGATGGAGGACACTAGATCTATAGCATCGGCACTGCAACATTTCCTAGCCCCAGCCCAATAGACCTATATGTCCATCAAAGCACCCATACACGTTGTATTGTTGATCTTGTTTATCTCAGGGGATCAACAGCTACCCTAAATGTCAACAGTTAGAAAGATAAGACATACAGCTTAATGAAGCTGGAAAGTGGAAACTATAAAGGCTCACTCTCTCACAGCATAAGTTGTGAAATCATAGGAACAAAATCACGAAATCAAAAGAACCTAAGAACACGATTGATAATCAACTCCTTCAGATGTAAGATGTCCAACTGAGGTACACCAGATCACAGAAATCACACACCTCTTAATGAAGCTGGAAAGTGGAAACTATAAAGGCTCACTCTCTCACAGCATAAGTTGTGAAATCATAGGAACAAAATCACGAAATCAAAAGAACCTAAGAACACGATTGATAATCAACTCCTTCAGATGTAAGATGTCCAACTGAGGTACACCAGATCACAGAAATCACACACCTCTTGCTGGGCAGGCACAAGTGGTCCCTTCAAAGCTTTTGCAATTAAATCCCTAACTGCAGCCCCTCGACTGGTGTCAGCACACATCCCATAATCCCACAATAATTCATGGTTATTATCAGGGTTAAGCCACACAAGCTGTAAGACATTAGAAAATGGGTTCAATCTAACAGGTCAATCAAATCCCAAACAAATGAACGTCAATTCTCAATAGAAGTCTTGCCTCTCCATCTTGAACAGGAAGCCTTGGAGGAAGAGGCCTTATCCACTGAGGATTTAATCCTTCCAATGATATATTTTGTAGTAAACTAGCTACTGCTCCATCTCTATCTCCAGAACCAATTTTTGGTTTGGCCCCAGGCGGTGTAAATTCAAACCTGGAAATTCATCATATGTCATGGTAACATGGCACAGAACAAAAATAGGAAAACCAAGCATGCAAGTGCATGATATGGTTGGTTTCTTTAAACACTCAACTCAAGGCACTAAGTATCCAATCTATAGTACTTCAGAGAAACAGGCATACATACTCCGGTGAATTCGCATCACAGCCATGGGGTATGTCAGGGTCCGGTATGACATTTTTCACAGCAGCACTCCTGAATGTAGAATTATATGGTTCGTCTTGTACTCTGTCATAATACTGCTTCTGCAGCTGTTCCCGTGGAACGAATGCCTGCTAGTCCACAAGACAATAAAGTAGCAGTCAACTTACGAAAATTAAGAGTAGAATTATGCCAAATATTCAGCCAGCCTAATATTATATCCTGGATGTCACACAGCCACCTTAATTTTTATAAGCAAAATGCATTAACTCACATATGATGAAGGATCAAAACCTTTGATGAAATCTGCAGCAGACTGTTTGAGAATCTGCATGGATAAGATAACCAGCATGAGCAAATCCAAATCAGGAATTGGGAAATCCAAAACAATCAAAGTCTAGTCAGATATCAAAGTCAACATATATTTCAAATAAAACAAATACAGGTGCAAGAAATAAAAATGAGTCATGGTAACAGAAGTTTTAAAAATGACCAATAAAAATACAGAAATTCTAAAATGCCCCCATATGAATGTCGGTTAGAATGTTAGATTGATATCACATCTGCTGATATTTGGCAAATGCAATGCCCAACAGGATTCCAGTTATCAGGTTTGACAACTCACAACTCAAAACCACCAACTCCATGACAAGTTAAACAAGTAGGCAATAGAGGGGAAAAAAGTGAAAGATTCCAGGTATCAGCCTGTGGCAATTCACTACTCAAACCCACACCCAATCCATGAGCCAAGTTAAACAAGAATGCAAACAGGAGGACAAGGTGATAGGAATGCATCCAATGGCTAGTTCATAAGCACTTATCCTCTCACGATGGGTGATCTCATTTACAAAGACAAGTTTATATAAAACCACTGTCCAAAAAAAAAAAAATCTATAAAGCTAATTGAGCAACCTATTAAGAGGTGTGAAAAGCTAACTAAAAGGAAGGTTCCAACAGAAATAAGGTTGTAGGGGTTTCTATAGAAAAGAGGAACAAGAAGTCAATAACAAGTCTTATACCTCCCATTCTTTTCATTTTTTTTTAATTGTTGCCACTGATCCAATGAAGAACTATAAGTCAATGATGATAAATAACAAATGAACAAGAAATAAAAAATTGGTTGGATTACCACCAACACTTTGCTTGAACTTGGCGCTAAGGTAAAAAAAACCGAAGTTCATCCACCAAAAAGAGAAGAGTAACTGCCTACCACCAGGTGAATCCTCCAGAAATAATAATAATAAAAAAAAAAACCATTAATAAGACTTCACACACGTCATAAAAGATAATGTAACGATGATGCAAGTTGGGCCATTTGAATTTCAAGTCATGGAAATAGTACCTACAAGTCTACAAGGTGCTGGGGGCCACAACCCTCTTAGGATCATTAATCCTTGTTAGATTTCTTTGAAATATTCCATTGGCACATTCCACAGCGAACATGAAAAACATGATATGAATTTTGCAGGACAACAAATGTAAATGTAGCCCAATACAGGAACCGGCCCACACTCCCAAGGATAAAAACTTGGGATCCCAAGGCAATCACAATGGAAGACTCAACTGTATTCAAATCATCAAACATAATTACATTAATAATGAACGCTGTCGATATACATTGGCACACCACTAAAAAGCCTCCAAAATATGACCAGCTACAATAGCTTCTATCATGCATCAGGAGTGAAATTCCCCTCTATCAAAAGACTCTCGATAAGACTATGCTTTTATTAACCCCACCCCCCCCCCCCCCCCCCCCCCCCCCCCCCCCCCCCCCGCGATCCAATCCCACCAAACACCACAAAAAGAAGAAGAAGAAGAAGTAACACCTTCCCCTGTAGACCACCAGACTTAAGCCTCATACAAAGCAGCCCATAAATAGATCAAAGATGAAGGGGTTTCTAACTGTTGATTTTGCATGTACCATATTCCAAACACGATTAGACTCACTGGATCTGAGAAAAGAAACAACAACACATACCACGACCCCCCCCCCCCCCCCCCCCCCCCCCCCTTTTCCCTCTTCTCCCTTCTTCCCCTCGTTCTTCTCCCTCCCTCCCTTGTTCTTCTCCTTATCATTCTTCTGGCTGTCACACCATGCCAATCTGCTGGTACTGGTTCCAGCTCCCCAGATGGGCACCAGAGTCTCTGGCCCATGATCTCCATGTGTGACATCACCCAAGAAATCACAGTTGTATTTGTCCTTTAACATAACTTGTGCAGTTTATCTGCAACATGAACCCCACGTTGCTTGTGACCATTAGAGTTGCACAAAATCTTTACTAAGTATTTTCTTCACTTGTTTTGGGCATCACTTTCATGGCCCAAAACAGAGAAGCTGCATGGCTTATTAACTTGTATATCCAACAAACTCAAGATCGTGCATTTCTAAAGTGATTAGGATAAATTATGGCCAACATATATGATGGTTTGTTTTTCGGGGTTGCTAATTTAGACTAGCTTTATTGATTTTGAGAATATTAGAAGAAATTATGGCCTAGTTGTATGAAGGGTAGTTTTTTTAGGGCTGCTATATAGACATTTGAATTCTACTTCAGTACGGATATGGTTCAAGAGGAGAAAAATGAACTCAGCCGGAGGCTAAATGATGCAGCAAGCCCAAATAGTAGTCACATGAGACCAGAACTCACATACTGAAGCGTTCACATAAATATGCATGGCATGATACCCGGATACATCAAAATAGCCAACATATCCATCTAAAACTTCATTTTTGTGTGAATTTCGTCTCTCTTGTCGCATCCACGGCATGTCCCAGCCATATCCATGCCACATCTGAGCATCATGGTCAAAAAATGTTTGCTGGGGAATGTGAAATATACCACCTCAAGGCTCAAACTTCTAGTAAAACAAAAATACTTTCTACATCATCTTTTGTTTGAAATTGAATGTTAAACTTATAAGTTATATCTATATCCATATCTTGAAGTAACATAGTAGGCCACAACTCTGCAGAAAGGACTTGTGTTTGGCTTATGGATAAGTCTGTCCTGCATAGGGCCTTTATCCAGGATGGCTCTTACCTTGGACATCTCTATCCTTTGAATAAGTTTGTATCAAGCAATCATATGCTATAAGCCAGAACTTTCCTGAAATCCATCTTGCAGTTTTTTTTAAATGGTACCACATTCACCTCGCAGGGTTAAACTCATCATGCCAAGAATAATTGAGGGATGAGCTTGAAGTTTGTGCAAGGAACAAAAAGCAGATAATCTCAGCAAACCTCAGAGGACTAGCATGTCAATAACTATAAATCTGTAAAAAGCAATCATAATCTGCCATGTCATGCCAGAAACATCCTGGATATTTGTGATTCAGCTCTTGGCAGTGTCACCTTTAAGATGAACGCCGACGTAATAGACTGGAAATATGGGCACATGCCCCACATAGAAGATAAAATCATCACACCTGAAGCCTGACAAGGACAGACCCCCTATGCCAAAGAGATCCTAACAGAACTATAGTATTCCACCAAACAGAGATTCAATAGAGTTTATCAGCAAAAGAAACAAGATTGAAGACCTCTTTACTATTATTAGTTCCGACACCAGCAGACCCCAACAGTTGAAGAATGAACCCCCTTTCCAACTTTTCAGCTGCGTCATCACATGCTGCCTGCAAAAGGCCAAGCGTCAAGAATGTAAAAAATATGCATTACTCTATTCAAGGAGCATTGGTCTTGAAACAAAAACAATCGGGGCATGGGCATCTCCAAAAACAAATAATCAGAATAGTGAAGCAGAGTAAAAAAAAAAAAAAAAAGGTACTATGTATAGTCCACTACAGATATTAATAATAATCATTACATCTTCAATGACAAACAATCAAAACAGTGAAGCGAAGTCTAAAGTCCGTAGCATTTATAGGCCGCATACTTAATATAAGCACAGGTAAAAAAGAATCAGAAATTTGAATCCCACTAGCCACTAGAAGAAAAAAAAAAAACACTTAATATGAGATAAATGTGCCAATGGATGCTTTGTAAGCATATGTTAGTACTACAAGAATTCTGTCCAACTCTCATGCCCAACTTCCCTGTCCTAAATGAGGTTCGTTAGAAACTGCCAGTTATATCCCAATAATGGCAACAATCAGGAAAATGACTAGGACAATTTAATTTTTATAATTTTGCCTTCTTGGTGTGGATGAAAGAATCTCTTGATTTATTACAAAGAGGCAATCCATCTTTACCATATAATTACAATCCCTGTGAAACAAGATGTTAGATTAAAACCACATCAAGAATCTCACATTTATAGTGGCATGATTTCTAAACACAGAGTACCAGTCTCTGATCATAGAATAAGGACATAAAAAATGACAAAGATTGTTTCATTTCATGTCTTATAGAATGCTATGTCACTTATCCTTTTATATGATTGAGTTCTTCTCATTTCAATATCATTTAAGTTGCTTGCTGAACCAATGAAAATAAACATACACATAAAATTACAAAGATATTGTACTTTCTAGTACTCAAATGAACTTGAGTCAAAAGAAAAGACAAGTTAATCAGACTGTAAATGACACGAGCTATCTAATTGGACACGTTCCTAAGTATCCACAGAAAATAATAAAGATATCATATTTTCTGCTTCTGGTACTGAACGGCTTTACTTTCAAAAACATAGAGCATACTGCCACTAAGCTATCAAATTTTCTTTAATGAATATGGAAATGTTCAATTTTTCAACTGTTAATGTGGAAGTTAAGTATCAAAATCATAGGATTTTGGATAAGTGAGAAGCTAAAATGGTATTCTGAATAAGAAAACAAAATTATATGTATTCCATAATATCACATTAGAGCATATCCTGTATATAGCATGCTGTATCTGGGTGTGTGGTTCACAATGTACAAATTGAAGCATGACTAGGCTTAGTTAAAGTGGGGTCAAAATCACTAAAGTCACATGGGTTAACAATCGCTAAGGTCGCTTGTCCTGCAGTCAAATCGATCATCATTGGTGAAATTGACAGACACTGACTTCCACTTTGAATATCCATTAGTTAATTTTCTATAATTAGTATTGGAATTGAATCCCTTCCACCATGGAGGATTTACCTTCCATGTGATCCTTTCTTTTTTCTTCATGCCACAACCTACGAATGGTTGTGGATCTTATTCGCAGTAAAATTGCTTTCACGAGTAGAAGAATATTGAAATCATTTTTTGATTGATGAAATCTTCCCTGTTTAGGTTGTGGATCTTATTCGCAGTAAAATTGCTTTCACGAGCAGAAGAATATTGAAATCATTTTTTGATTGATAAAATCTTCCCTGTTTTCCAGCACCAAAAACTTATCTGCACATGTACTTACTTTTAGTAGCATTGATCACCCATCCTAACTAAAATATCAGGCAGCTTGTATACAATTCTTCCAATCACACCATACCCAAGTCATTTAAAAAAAGAAGAAGAATGAAGAACAATGATGGGAATAGATAAAGAATGATCTACATATCCAAGTTCTAAGCAGGACTAAGAAAACCAGTGTGCTTACATTTATAAGAAATGACATAAATGGGTTGGCAGATGATTGCTGTGGAGGATAAACTTCATGAAGAATGGCGAATGCAACTAAACGTTGACTGGGTTTGAGCATCTTTTTATCCTAGAAACAAGCAAAACAAGCAAAGATCAAACTCGTCAGCGAACAAAGGCAGTCTTTTCCTAGTGAATTTTCCATTATATTTTTTTCATTTTAAGAAGGTAACATAAATTACATTAGAACAGGAAAAAATTGAAAAAAAAAAAAAAAAAAAAAAAAAAAAACATACTACATAGAGCCACCCAGGCTAAAGAGGAGCCTAGAAAAGTAAAAAGCTTAGCATCACCATGAAATTATAGAAACTGATTTAAGAAAATAGGACATCAGATCATGGAATATGAGATGTTACCATGAACTCCAAAGAAAATTTAAAAGCTGCTACATGAGCATGCTGTATCAGTATCACCACTACACAAACAAAGAGCGCGTTTTTATGGACCACGTGAATCTATTTCACAGAGTTCCACAGCTAAAACAACTTGAACTTGTGGAAAGAACATAACAAGAAGCACTTCCTTAAATTTTTAAAATTAATGAAAAAAAAAAAAAACACCCTTTCTTGGAACCATTCCCATCTTCATAAATCAACCCATCACTAAAACATGAAAAATTTTAACCACAACAGAAATCAACCCATCATAACTGCTTTTAACCACAACAGAAATCAACCCATCACTAAAACAAGAAAGAATTTTAAGAAAAATTAAAAAAGAACCTTTTTTTATCTACTATCTGATAATAATAGATGCTGCATCAAATTATCCTGCTAAATTGAATAATTAAAACATGAGCTTAAAACCCTAGTAGTATAAAACGATGGAAATAGTAAAAAAAAACCATGAAGCAGCTGATGCAGAGAACGCATCAAATGAAAAAAAGCCTGCAAACCCTAGAAATTCCTACAAAAACCCTAACTTTCATGCCTGGAGAAAACGTTCAATGTTCCAAAACCCAATCAGAACTCCAAAATCCCAACCAAATGAGAATTCAAGAGAACATGTAGATACAGAAACAGAGAGAGATTTGGGACTTGCCTCTAATAGCGTGGCGATCGAGCAGCATACTCTGAAGTGGGATTCGCGCAGGAATTTGGAGAAGAAATCCACAAAGATTTCGTCGAAGGGCCTTTGATCTGATTTTAGTAGCAAAATCAGCGTCATGGAGTCTTGAACACCAATCATCGTGGCCAAAATGTGCGAGAGATGGAAAGGAAGAGTTAGGTTTTGGAGTCGGATGCGTTGGGTGTTTGGATGAATGGGGGTTTTCGGAAGGTAAAGAGGAAAAAGGAAAGGCAGCGAATCGAAACGGTGACAAGGTGGGGACATGTTGTATTCCATGGGGTCCACTGCTTGATGTTCTTTTGACTATTTGAGTAAGGTTGCAAACGGATCGGAATCACACTCGAGCCGGTCTGGACCTGTCTGTAACTAACGGTTTAAGTTTCGGATTCGATTTTTTTGTTTGTAATTTATTTTGTTCGTTCCATATTCAATTTTCGATAGAAAAATGTGTATCTAATTTCGACTTAAAGGATTGAATCTGGTTAGGGATATTAAAAAACTGTCTAATCGACCGAACCGACGGTTAATAACCGTGTTTTACGGTTTCAATTACAGTTATTAAAATCGAAAAATCGTACTTCACGGTTTAATTTTAGTTTTCAATCTCAATTTATGGTTATTAACCGAATCGAATTGTAAAATACGATTCAGTTAACTATTTTCCTAAAAAAACACGGTTAACCAAACCGTTACACTCCAATTTAAAATACAAGATCCTCTAATAGTTAGGGATTCGGGGTTTAGCACCCATCCAAATAAATTGGATCGTTGGATGGAGGGTTGGAAATTCTTTTAATATAAGCCGTTAAACTTGTGGGCCATATATGGAGGGATCAGGGGCATGGGACCGGTCAAACTTAATGCATGGGGTGATTCTATGTAAATCTTTTAATCCCCCTCGGTCCCATCATCGGATGGACCCGTGGTTGGGCCCCATAAAAAGCTCCCGGGACATAACCCCATGTAAACGGAATTGCCTATATTTGATTCATCGAAGTTACTTTACCCATTTTTATTCAAAGGCAGGGCCGGCCCAAGGGGCAGGTGGGAGAGGCCGCCGCCTTGGGCCCACAATAATTATAAAAATTTTAGGGCCCCATATTATTTTATGTATTTGTATATATATGTGTGTGTGTGTAAATATTTAGTTTAATATGTAAATTGAAAGGCCCAAATTTAAAGCCCACCTTATTTAAAATAACCATTATTTAAAAAGCCAAACTTAAGGCCCACCACCATACCACCATAAGATAAGACTTTAAAAGTCAAACATGAGCCCACCACAAAAGATAAGACCACCAAACTTTTTAGCTTTCCTCATTTTTCGTGAGCATCAGAAAAACTTGATTATACAAGTTTGATTAGTGACTTTGCAGCTAAAAATGCAAGAAGATCTTGTTTTCAGTAATACTTTTTTGTTTTTTGTTTTTTTTGTTCTAGGTTTATTAGCCTTGTTTTTTGGAAGGGAATGTTGGTGTATGAATTGTAGGCTTTTGGCCAGGGTGGGTAGTTCAAGAGAACTTCATTGTGCTTGATCATTGGGATTAAATATAGCCTCCCTCGGTATGTAGGCAGTCCTAAAGTTATCTAGATGCAGCACTTTTTTGTAATAAAAAATATCAATTTTTTGTTATAAAATTATAATGAATTAATTTTTTTTTTAAATAATTGTATAAGGGCCCCATTTTTTAGAGGTCGCCTTGGGCCCCCTAAACGTCGGGGCCGGCCCTGTTCAAAGGTCAATGCAAGAAGAATTTAACTACAATTCTCATTTTCCACCCGACCAATTCGCTACCCTGGACTGGTTGCTTTGAAGGGAGATTAGAATGGAGTTGTGGCCTGTGGATTTCAACTAGGAAGTGGGGCCTAAGGTGAAAGGGGTTCACATGAATAAGAATTATAAAAAAGCTTCAATGGCACATGACTAGGTTATTATGCTCGGCATGGTTTAGAAATCATTTCCTTTTGGTAATAGGGAAGTTTTTCAAATTGTGACACATATATAGTACTATATATTGATGGTGTGTTAATATTTTTGGTACCACAAAATCTCAAGGGATAACTCCGTTGGTATAGGACCACAGTTTGCTGGCAGAAATTGTAGGTTTCAAAACTGTACTACCACACTGGGGCTACAGGGTGTTTACTCGGATCCGGAGGGATTAGTCCAGCCCAAATGATGGGAACCCTCCGATAGCAAAAAAAAAAGCCTCCTCCCAGCCCAATATTTTGAAAAACTGCCTTAAATTAGATGAAAACTTGATGCTTCTTTTATATATCCTCCTTGTGATAAAAAAAAATCCGCATTATGTGCCATTTTTTTTTCTTCTTTTCTTTGTCATTGACCAACATGGAACATGGCCTCAATCATCTATTGCCTTCTATCCCTTTCAAACTGTTGTTCTAACAAGCCTTCAACAATTTTTCAAGAGCCCAATAAAAAGAAGGATGAACAGTAGTTTTTCGAACAATAGTTTCAGGAGCCCAATGTTCTCAAAACTATTGTTCTCACAAAGACAATGTTCCATAGATCAATCTACAAAATCAAAAGTAGGAACTGACAAAAAGCCTCTAATAAATAATTTCTTCATTTACCCATCCAATAAGAATGTAAAAACATTCAAATCGTCCAATACCAAATGAGCTCTAAAATACCAACACCAATCAATCATGAATTCCACCTGCACTTGAGGAAAGAAAGTTTAAAAATAAGAGAAAAATGTAAATAATCAAATTATGTCCCAAGATGGCATGTTAAAATCCTTTAAATACGAAATTCTAAAATAAATAATGTACAAAGCCTTCAACACACACCCCCGGCAAAAAAAAAAAAAAAAATTCCTTCTTCCTTCTCCATTTCTCACGAACATATATCCACCGGACCGCACAAGCGCACCACAGCACGCTAAAATGAAAACGCACGCTTGCTGCTAAATTGCGCCAGCAGCGCACACGACACAAGAGCAAAGACACGTCACTTTGAAAACGCAAGCCATTCGCATCAACGGCTCAGATCGTCTGCCCTTTTGCTTGTCCACAGCGCAAGTTATAAAACCTCCTCAGCCTACAGAAAGAGCAAGTAGAGTCTCCAAGCTACATTCCACCGCCATAGTGCGATTCCAGAACCTTCCATTTCTCACCTCAAAGCAACCAAACAAACCTACCATCAGGATTCCTCGAAATCAGAAGCTTTCACAACAAGAAATCGCGATTTCTCACCCCACAGAAACTGAAAATCGCGATTTCTCCAACCAGGTTTTCTCTACTTCCTTCTCCACATTCTCCTCAATGGAACTAAAACGGAACTGAGACCGATTGCGATTCCTCTTCGTTTCTAATCAGTACATGTTGATTTTTTTTTTCTCAGATTCTCCTTCGATTTCTCTTAGTTTTTATGGTAAAGTAGAAACATTTGGAGTTCTGATTGTTAAAATGTAGATGCATGACTACATCTTGCATTTATTCTGATTCCTCAAGATAGATGTGGAAACAATGATATTCTGTTTTATGTATGTTTGTGTTTGTGTTTATGTACATGAGAATTTAGAGTTAAAAATGTGTGTTTGGAAGCATTGATGTTGTATACAAGGACTTGTTGGGTAGGTCATGTTGAAAGTGGGTGTGTAAGGTTTGAAGTTTTGTCATCTGGTTGTTTTTTTTCATTTGATCATGAACAGCAAACACTATGTTCAAGAAGGCAATTGAAGCAAAGTCGCTGCAGCGACTGTCGGGAGCGGATCGGAAGAAGCTTAAGCGTACTGTAAAGGAGAAGTTTCCACAAGCTTCAGATGCTGACATTGATATCATATTTCCTCCAAAGGTGAACATATTAATTGACCCTATTTTTATTATATGCCATTTGTTTGATATAGTCAAAGAGTAAGAAGTTTATGATGAGAAAATAGATTCCTTGTTAATAAAACACTAGTAAACTACAAGATGCAGATGACCAACACCTTTTTTCTGGTGAGGAATTTGGTCTTTCCATCTGCTGAGCAATGAGTAGAGGGAAAGGAACAACGGTTCAACAACGCTACTGCATTTTGATAACATCCCTTAAATTGTCCGGAATAAAATCTGTCATTTGTTCTATTCGCTGTCCATGTTTTCATGGAAAAGGAGCAGTTTTGCATGGCTATTGCAAGGCACATTTGAAGTTCCTTGGTTTTGTTACACTTCATTCTGTATGTTGGGGCGATTTCCAATGTTTTGTACCAAGGCGTCTCAAATGATAATTCTTGAGTTTTTCTTCTACTGGAGCTATCCATAGATTTTCTCATTATAGGTATTCCTTGTTTTATGGTTTCTATTCATATTACCCTAGGGGTGGTGATTCTGGACCTACCCACCAACTGAAGACCAACTTGGTAAATTTGGCTTCGTGTTTCCGTGTGAAACATGACTAATAAATGGATATGGGTTTAGGCCATACATAGGAGCTTAATCAAATCCATTGCTATTGGCACTCCAAATTTCCCATTTAACATTTGCATTTTAATGTAACCTGCCAAGAATTCAACTTCATCCTAGTGAAATGCAAAGCCTGATTGTCAACTTCTAAAATTGGCCATTGGATTCATTGGTGCTTGATAACACTCTGTAAGCCTCTCTCTGTTTGGCTCACCGTGCATTAATAGTTTGATACTATTTGTAACATAGACTCAAATTTTGGAATATGCCACTTTATGGCACAAAGTTATTGTCAATTTGGAGCAACTCATCTTCCCAACTTTACGATACGCTGACCTTAGAACTCTTTTTTTTTTTTTGCCTCAATTTTGTAAATTTTAACCTTTTTATCTCAAAGGCCTTTTATCTAAAGTTATAGATTATTAGTTTGCTGATTTCTAGTTGGTGTTATTGATACCATTTTGTTTGCAAACAATATCCACTGAGGAACATCATTTGGGAGTTTTTTCTGCCATTAAGTCATCAATAATTGACGAGGCCCCAACAATTAGTAATTTCTCCGGAAATAGTTCTTACAATAGTGATGCAGGCCAAACCCATGACCCATGGGTTGGCCGACCCATTGGGCCTCACCCACAGGCCCAACTGGAGAACTCACTTAATTAGTAATTTGATATTTTAAAAACCTTTTAATTAGTAATTAATAAATAAGTTACGTTTCCATAGAAGTCCAAGCATCCAAATGTAGCGTTGATATGCCGATCAGTGATGCATTTCCTCTTTAGTGTCTGCCAACTAACTGTGTAGACACTCTAATGTCATATTTTCAGCTGTCAACTATGTGGCGTTGTGGTTTATCCATATCTCAACTAATCCTCATTTTCTACACATCATTCAACATATAGGCACAAACCTAGATAGAATTTTATATGGTTGATGAATCTTTTAGCTAGTGTCGCCTGTTCTTTCTACCTATATTTGATCTTCAGTATTTACCTTTTTGTTTAGTGCATCTTTATACTTCTTTATCTGTTTGGAGCCACTTTGTTTGTCCAAACTTAACCATGACCTTATTTTTCAGGCAGAGATAACTGTCGCTAAGTTCCCTAATCGAACTCATGTATATGCTGTAGAAGGTGATTTTCCAATGAT
Organism: Litsea cubeba; assembly: GCA_012931725.1. NCBI lineage: Eukaryota > Viridiplantae > Streptophyta > Magnoliopsida > Laurales > Lauraceae > Litsea > Litsea cubeba. The sequence goes on from CM022949.1 coordinate 21,726,335, forward strand.
TTTTGATATTGATGGCCGAGGCACTGAAATATACCCAACAGGTATTAATAATTTTTGTAAAAGGTACCCATAAGTATTGATCACATACTTACCATTTTCAATGCCTGTACTTTCTCATAGCATTTGTTGTCCGTTGTCTATTATTCCGTTTAATACCTTGTATATCTCATTTTGGAGCAGCTATAATCATGCTTCTGTTTTATCGTATAATTATTTTCATCATTACTATTTTTTTAATGTTGTTTTACCTTTCGCCTATTCTTATGATGTTCCAATTCTCTCTCCTTTCTCCCAGATATTAACTTTTGCAGGGTACAACTCTGCCTTTCAATTGGTTTGTTCAATTGTTCTGCTCTCTCTCTCTCTCTCATGCTTCATCCCATGCCTTTACATAATATTTTCCTGATTATTGCTATTTTGTTGCATAGGCAGCAATTTATACATCTGCATCCTTTTTTTTTTTTTTTTTTGGACTAGACATGAAATCTAACTCTTTTAATCCAATTGTTAGTGTAGCAGCAAGTTTAGGTCTTATCGTCTACATTTTTTTTTTTTTAAAAAAGCAAGCATTAGAAAGAAAAATAATGATAAATGAGTATGTGTTCATTTTGGTTATGGGATGCAATTGCAAATGACATGTTTTATTAATACAGCATGTTAAAAGATGCCCTTAAATGGCTATCATGGCCTTTGCATGCTGGTTTTATGTTTCCCTATCAAAGCACCTTATGATAGGAAACAATTTTATATAGGTCTAGATTCTAATCATATAATGACGATTATTTCTAAGGCAGTAATTGTCCTTGATTTTAGCAGCTTTGTTGCGATGATTTTTTGCTAATGGCAACTGTGTACTGCTAGGGCTTGGCTTGTCTTGTTCAAAAAGCTTCTCTCTCTCTCTCTATATATATATATATATATATTCATTCTTTGACTGGCTAGCATCTCATCAGTATATCTACTATGACTTGCTTGCAACCTATGATGCCCATGTACGGCAGGGACATGCCATAGACACGGCGGGGACATGGATTTTGCACATAAAAATTGAAGTATTGGATACAATACGCTGCCTATTTTGAAGTATCCGTGCATCAAAGCTCACAAGCTTTAATACGAGCTGCCTTAATTGTCCTCTTTAATAAATCACTTAGCATAACCATGGAAGGTAGTTACACTGAGAATTACAGCCAACAAAATACGTCCTGTATTCTCTATATTTACCATCTTAGTACTGTCCAGTACTTCTTATGATTAATCATCTTATGTTCCCCCCTGCTTGGTCTTACAGTTTATGCACTCTGGAAAGTTCCAAATCTACTACCTGCTTTTCTTTTGAAGGGAGGTGAGGTATCTCGCTTTATCATTGGAGGTGCAGATTTGATGTTCCCTGGTATTAGTATACCTCCAGAAGGTCTACCTTCATTCTCTGTGGGGGAGCCTTGGGCTGTAAAAGTCCCCGGCAATCCAGCACCAATTGCGGTAAGCCTCTTCTTCTTAATCGCTACAGTTGGTTTTAGAGTGCTTACTAAAACTGCTGACTGAGCCAGTTAATAGTAACTATTCATGAAATATGATGGATACTTTTGTTGAAAATTTTTGGTTCTTTATGCAGGTTGGAACTACTACAATGAGTAGTTCAGAAGCATTAAAAGCTGGTTTACGTGGAAAGGCTTTGCGAATAACACATTACTACCATGACTCATTGTGGCAAGTATCCAATAAAATTAATTCGGGGTCAGTTTAGAACTTTTAACTAAGCCTAGGAATCACTTACATTTTATGTCTTGTAGGGAATCTGCAGAAGGCCATCATGTGCCAAATGCTGGATTCTTCGAAGATGTTGTGCTAGAAGATCCTGCTTTTGTATCTGTTTGCCAAACATCTGAAGCGCATGAAGATACTAGTAGTGCTTCAAATGATCTGCATGGTGATGGTGGCGGTGGTAATGGAGAAGGACAATTGTTGGAAATCCGATATGCTCGTATTCAGCTGGATGTTAATGCTTCAACGGAGGTTGATCAGAAGGATGAAATTCCTGAAGAAATTACTGCAGATATGAGTGGTTTGAAGGTGGTGGACACCGTTTCATCTGAAGATATAAACGCTGAGCAGCAGCAGCATACTCTTTCTATTGAAGAAATAGATGCCCTCTTGGACAAATGCCTTCTGCAAGCACTGCACACAACTGTTAAAGATAAGGACCTTCCTATGCCGGGAAGCACGTTGTGGTAGTATATTAACATCATACTTCCTTACTTTTTTTATTATAAAAAAAAATCTATTATTCTCAGGAATTAATCCTCTACCAATTCTAGAGAAGCTCAGAATGAGTCTCAATCCTCTAAGGGCAGAGCTCAGGGAATATGCCTAAGGCCCCCCAATGACATGTCAAGAACAACTGCTATTGGGTTTATTACAGTCTCTTTAAAAGGGGAAACCCAGTGTAATGGAGTACTTTCTTTGTTTCTGTGACAAAACTGAATACGAGACATGAGACATGGAAGTGTAGACACAGCAACCCCAACATAAGAAAGAGGAAGTGTTAGTTTAATGTATAAAAAATCCGCACCATCAGATGCTGCTACCTACTAGCCATTTGATCAAAGGAAATGATTTTGTATTGTTCATTGCTTACATGTTCACCTCTCTTTGTTTTGATTTGATGGCTAGTAGTGTTTAAGGAGGCTGATGTGATTACTCTAATAAAACTATTTTTTAATGGCGGGGCTGCTGATGAAATCTCCATGCCCCGTGTCCTATATTTAACCTCTGTCATGATGAAGTCTGTCATGCTAGCATGCCTCTTTTGAAGGAATCTGGATTGTCTATTGCCTTCGTAGGTGAAAGAACTCTGCTTCTTTTTAGATTAGGACAAGCGGCAGAGTTCATGGGGTCCTTTGGCCCTACCAAGGCTTTGATGATTAGTCATCTACAAAGATGTTTCCAGTTGTCCAATCTAAGGCTGTGAAATGAAAAGTCAAGAAAGTTTCTGTTTTGATTGTTTATTTTATGCCCTTTAGATTAGACAAGTGGCAACATCCAATGGACTTGATTCTTTTTAGCTAGTTCCCAAAGACATTGTAGGCTCCACAAGTTTTGTTGTGTCGTCGACTTATTTAAAAACAATAAGGGAGATTCTCGTTCCAGATCCTGTAGAGGATCTGGATCCTTTAAAAGTCCCACTAGCTTGACCAACACCCAACCATCTTTTGTATTGATGTGTCCAATACTTATTAGGGGGTTATGAAATTTCCCAAGTCCCGTACTCAAAAGGGTCTGGACTCACTTAGGAGGTGTATAGACCAAACCTTCTCAAACAAGTGCCAAGTGTACTGCTCCTAAACCATTTTTGGTGATTGGAAAGGCGGTACTTGTCTTGCCCAAGTCTCCTCAACCAAATTCCGTGTTAACATTTTTCTTAATGAGCAATGTCCCACATTCACACTTGGTCGACACGGACACTGTCGGGTTCTTCACAAATTATTTATTGTTAATTTATACATTGTTTTATTGTCAATAGACTTTTCTTTTGAAATCCAACTAAAAGATTGAAATGTTTATTTTTTTATTTTTTGGAGTGAGATTTGTAAATTAATTTTATATTAACTTTGTTAAAAGTACATTTCCATGTAAATTTATTGAATATTATTCAAAATTTTCTAATCTTACTTTCTGAGATCTGTTAAATTGGATACTTCATGCTGGTATCAGTTTCCATTGCACCTACTCATGTTTCTTAGGCCACAAATCCTATGCATGGAATTTCCATGAATTTGTTAGGTGCTAGGGTGGTGGTGGTACTGCTGCTGCTGCTGCTGCTATTTGAAAATTGAAATGTAACTGGATGGATTCCATTGTGGTATTTAAATTTTTGAGAAGCGGACCAATACATTTATATTGTTTGAACAATCTCTTTCTCTCCCTCTCTGATTTACTAAAAATGTTTGCATGTGTAATATGTAGGTCAAGCCATGTATTGCCCTGCAGACCTTCCGGCATTACTCTTGATATCAAGAAATCATCACATAAAAAACTTTCAAAGTGGTTACAATCCAAATCTTCTGTAGGACTGGTAAATGTTATATATTTAGTTTTTTAAATTGGCAACAATAATGGTAAATATGTTATTTCTTTTTTTGTACTGCGTGGTTTCTTTTACTCTCTTTGGTTTGGGAGTAGTACTAATAATGGAACTTAATAATGCAAGAACATACAAAATGAAAATTCTTAAAAGGCACTTTACTAGCATAGTAAAAGTCAAGTAAAGCCTCCATTTTTCAGACAAGATGTCACATCAAAAGCACTTTAATTCAAAACTCCCCCCATTTTTTTTTTTAAAAGTCAAAAAGCAACCACCTTTATCCACTAAAATACAAAAAAACTCTACTTTCCCATACAAGAAGTGATAAAGATTCCATAACAAACAACTAAAAATAAAATACCATCATAACCCACTTATATTTTATTCTTTCTTCAAAATCAACTGTACTTCACTTGACTCTATTAGTAGAGTTGCCAAACTGGCCGGCTAGTTTGGCACTTTACTAACATAGTAAAAGTCAAGTAAAGCCTCCTTTTTTCAGATGAGATGCCACATCAAAAGCACTTTAATTCAAAACTCCCTCCAACTTTTTCAAAAAAAGTAAAAAAAGCAATCACCTTTATCCACTGAAATACAAAAAAAACTTCACTTTCCCATACAAAAAGTAAAAAAAATTCGATAACAAACAACTAAAAACAAAATGCCATCATAACTCACTTATATTTTATTCTTCAAAATCAACTTTACTTCACTTGACTCTATTAGTAGAGTTGCCAAACTGGCCCTAAATTACAAGACGCTTCTTGGTAAAGTCAAACTGGTTAAGGTGGTACATTGTACTGGTATACCTGCCTTTCTTGGTGACCTGGAGAAGTACCTTCTGTTAGCTGCGTACAATTGAGCTATCCTCTAAATATGTGATGTTCCAACATTTGAGTATCAGCAAACTCGATGACAACATAGATATTCTTTAAACAATCATACTCTGATAGGGGAGGAACAGGCTGCCCTATTTTTGTCGATAAATGCACATAATGCTCACTGATCTCGACGAGATTGTGATTGGATATGAATATTGAGGTGTTTCTTGATTTATCCACTTCTTGGAAGCATGGCTGGACAATTCTAGTTTCTCCAAGTGGTCATATCCTTACGTTCTAGTTAGATTTATTTTCTTTTTGGAAGCATCATTCTAATTTCCCCAACTGGTCATATCCAAGTCATTGTTCATTGTTTGTTGTCCTTCATTGGTTTTCTCTGGTTTAGAGGCTTTGCTCTGCATTTGACTGCACTGCAGATCTTCGGTAGTTCATTGTTTGACATCCTTAAACAATTTTCTGTGGGTTTGAGGCTTTGCCCTTTATTTGACTGTACTGCAGATCTTTAGCGGTATCAATAAATTCTCTAAACTAAGAAAGAGATACAGATGGGCTATCAGTATAGGAGATAAGTATGGGGGAAAAAAGGAATAACAGAAAAGGAGAAAAAAGGAAAATTCTATCATTTTTAGTTTAACTAAAAAAATAGACATTTCGGTTCATCGTCTTTGGGTTTCAAGATTGTTAAATTCTCAGGAATCTTCATTTAATTGTTTGTCTGTGGGCTGGTTGATCTGCTGTGTTGTTGTGCTATGTGGTTAAAAGCAGCCCGGTGATTACCGATCTTCCTTTGTATCTCTATTGTTGCATGATTGGGTGCATCCTTGAAAGGTCAAGGGTTCAAGGATTTGTACACCTACTTGATCAGGAAAAGCAGCCTGGTAATATTGTCAACATCTTCATTACGTGCCCCCTGCCTTTGGGTATGAAAGCTGGATGAAACCAGTTTGAATGTGACTTTTTTTTGGGGTGTCTGTGGGTGTGTGTCGGGTTGTTTTTTTTTTTTTTTGGTTGGGGGTGGGGATGGGGTGGGGGGAGGTGTGTTGGATGAGAGAATGTTGCCTGTTAATTACGGGCGCTTTCACATGGGCTTGCTTCCTTTACTCCACTATCCACTAGTGTGTTAATGTGTGTATCTGCACAAAACAGGGATACTTAAAATTTAATTTTCTTTATCCCTACTACGAGCCTGTGAACTTTCCAGCTGACAGCTCTTTGAATCTCATCATTTTACTGGGCAGATCTCAGCCAAGGAAGATAAGCATAAAAAGGAGGTTGTCTTAACAAGAGTGAACCGAGGTCACCCAGATTACATGTCATTCAGACCAGATAAGCGGCAGCCGCAGTCAGCTGATCATAGAAATGATTCTGCACCTGTTGGAGGCAGCAAGGAAAAATTGCAACTTGAAGTGGTGGAGATCTATAAACCAAGCACTCATGTCAATCCCATATTTACATCTGTTGAGTTGACCCTGGAAATTTTTACAGTGCAACAGAAGCCACTGATGTAGTCTTCAGGTATGCTGAGAATCAGAATTTAGTCAAGCCTACTGACAAGGCCGCTGTGGTTCTGGATGCAGTACTTTGTGATGCTTTGTATAAGGGAACAGTTAAAAAGGGGTCAAGCTACCCAACAGAGATTCATAAGAAGGATTTAGGTCCAACATTTATAAGCCGAATGCAAGTCCATCATAGAGTATCAAGAGGAAACGAGTCGGCTGTGCGCAAAGGTGCACTCAAAACGGTTCAAATTGTGACCGAGCGCCGACAAGGCAACAAGAAGGTGACTAGAGTTTCAGGTTTGGAATCTTTCCTGATGGATGCAGATGCACTTGCATCAGAACTTCAGAAGAAGTTTGCATGTAGCACATCAGTGGCAGAACTTCCAGGTTTAACCATCGCATACACCTTCTTTGGCTTAAAAATATATATACTTATTACATATTCTGTATTGGTTTGTACAAAGATCTACATGTTCATATATATTCTTATTCTGAATTGATTTTTACAAATTTCTACATCCTTCCAGCATTATATACATCTTCTGTAAGGGTTGTGATCAGCTATGATGCCTAGATACAGCAGGGAACTGTCATGGATATGGCAGGACATAGATTTTACACATAAAAATTTAGGTATCGGATTCTACACGACACTATACTTAGCCTATCTTGAAGTATCCGGGTACCGTTGCTGGCCGGTGTTTTTTTTGCTTGGGAACGGTTACCATTTTAATATGGAGTGCCATTTTTGGTCAGATTTTAGCATATTTGTTTGTGGTCTGTGTGTGTTATGTTACGTCCTTGCTAGCATCAGGAGAGCTTTTTATTTACATGTTTCTGAATTGGAAAAACTTTTGTGAAGACAAAATTTCTGTGGTAGTGTTGATCTTTGAAGTGGAGAACAAATTTGAACCTGAAGCTGTATATGATGGAACATTTTTAATCTTGTATTATGATATTTCTTAGTAAAAGTAGTAATTCATGAGAAATGAAATTATCCCATGACTCCCGTCTGTTGTCACTGGTACAGATGGCAGTGAAATCTGATTCAGTGTGTATGCAGGCTACAATTGTTTGATCCAAAATGCTCAAATCACATACCCTCCTTATATTGGACATTGATGTAATTTTTGTTGCAGTCAAGAGTGGTATATACAATTGGATTGATACATGAGAGAAGATAGTTACATTTTTTATACAACCAGTCTTACCTTTTAGTATCACTCTGACTGGAATGGATTTGGTCCAGTACCATTCCGAAAAAATAAAATAAAAGGGCTAGTCCCTAGACATAGCGTGTGATTCTAGTGACACATTGAAGCAAAAGTGAGCCTCACGCTCACTATTGCAGCTTTGAGTGATGGTAGCTATGCAAAAGAAAAGGTGGGCCCCATAGAGGTTAAGTCAGGTTATTCCAGTCAATCCAACGGCTTATATCCCTTTTATTGGAGTGAATTTGTGCAGGTGCCTACACATAGAGATGTGTTTGATTTGGGTCGCACATTTGAAAGGTGGGCCCCATAGAGGTTAAGTCAGGTTCTTCCGGTCAATCCAACGGCGTATATCCCTTTATTGGAGTGAATTTGTGCTGGTGCCTACACATAGAGATGTGTTTGATTTGGGTTGCTCATTTGAAAGGTGTTCAGTATTGCAACCATGCTCATGTAACTATGAGTCATGCTACCTATCCAGTGGGGCTGATTGAGGTTGTCAGATTATAGCTGCTGTCAGTACCATACTGGCGGCAGCATTGGATCATTTCTTGTAATTTATGTCAAAAACATTCAGGTACCTTGAAGTTCAATCGACATCAACAATCTCACAGTTGCACTCAAGTCAGCTGAGTGAGTTGTCAACCTTCAGTGTTTGGTTCTTTGGTTAACTAGAAAATTAGAATGAGTCTTTTCCCAAACAAAAGAAATTTACAGTTTGGAAATAAATGTGCTTCTCTTCTTTATAACTAAGTAAATTTCAACATATCAGAGAGAAAATTGAACCATAAAATTTTCAGTTAATGCTATACAATAATAATGGTGTAGCTGAGAGCATACTTCCATGAGCTCTGTCTGGTTTAAGCCTGGTAAGTATAAATTTCAAACTGCATTGTGAATTCGATTTTCAATTCCATTTAAAATGTCACTTGCCTGAAAACTAATCTCATAATAATTTGCATGAATTTCTATATGTTTCTCCATGTTCTAAATCTTCTTTTAACTGTTGTCATTTTCAGGGAAGAAAGGGCAGCATGAGGTGCTAGTGCAAGGTGGGGTGATCCACAACCTGGGCAAAATCCTTGTGGAACAGTATGGGATCCCAAAGAGATACATTGAGGTGCTTGACAAAACCAGGAAATGAAAGGAGCTAAGCGGTGATAGTCGGCTCCTTATGTGGTCAAGAAGAAATCCATGAAAATAATAGAAAAAGGAGTTTGACTGAGGAAATTGATAATAATTTCTTATTCAATGAAACAGGAGCTTGGTTTGCCCAGCCTTTGAGCTGGGAACGGTTAACAGGTAAATGTGAGGTTATAAAGGAGGAAGTGAAACTGCTTTCTTGGTTTCATCTGAGGAGTTATATGTTTGGTGGCAATAAATGAAGCAATTATTCATTATTGTATTTTGTTATATTTTTCTTCATACCAGACAAATAGAGTTGCTGTTGGTCTGCTTGTTCCATCTCCTAACTCTGGAAGAGCATTGTTTTTTCGTTTTTCGGTTTTAAAAAAAGATCTTCTTTAGAGGATCCATTTGTAACTTGATGCTTGGGGTTATCCAATTGTTATTATCGTCATCTTTAAGTTCTGGTGTGTCTAAAAAGTGTTTCAGCCTTCAGGTCAGCTGGAAGTTGGATGCACTACTGCCCGTTTAGTAGTCAGGTTGGAAGGGCCAAAACATAAATCAATGGTCAGACTGGAAAGGGTCTGTCCGGTTATTGGGTTTGTCTGGGGAGTCTCTGTGTAATGAGTTGGCATGGGTTTGGTTGGAACTGTCTTAAACAGAGGTCAACTGGGAAGTTGATTCTCTGAAGTATTGGGTTGTTAGATTGAGGATATGTAGCTAAAATAAATATTTTGTGACTTCCAATCTAGAGATTGGAAGTGAATAGTGACCATGTTTTGGTTTTGAGATAGACCCATCTCGATTGGTGAGATTACAGTTAAGGTAGTTTTGAGTAGTCCTGTAATTTATCTTGTGCAAATGAGGCGGCGACATGATTAAGATAATGCCAATTAAGAGTCTGCAAAAATGGAAGTCTTGAAGTTTGAAACCTGCTTCTTTTGGGAGGAGTATGGTTCTTGACAAAGTTGTTGGTTTAAAGGAGGTTAGGGTACTGCAGTCTATTTTAAATTTGGTAGTATGCATTGGTTGATTTTTATTATTTATTTGTGCAGATGCTACAAAGATGTTGATTGTGGAGTTCTAGATGGCAATGTTTTAGTTTAGTTTTGTCTGCATGGATTCAAAGCTATACTTGGAGATTTGGTTAGATGAAATTCAAGCCAATGTTGTGATAGGGAGCTATGGGCTAGGATTCTATTTTACAGGGTATTTTTCAAGATGATAATAGGTAAGTGAGGTGAGATCCTCTTTTAAAGAAAAGGGTTTTAGACATGAGCTTTCTTGCATGAGAGTAACATTTTTCTCCCCTTTTTTCTTGTGAAGAGCATATTCATGGGCTTTATGTGTGACAATGCCACTTCTATTTAATTAAGACAATTTTATAAGACAACAGGTAGATTTGTTTTTGTTATTTAAGATATTATTTAAAAATGATTCATGGAAAGTGATGTAAAGTCCTTTTTTTAAGGAGTATTTGGAGTGTGCTTCCTGAGGCTTTCTGACAAGCATGTTCATTGATTCCATGACCAGCATCTGATAAGTATGTATATAGTGGAATGTTAAGACAATGAAGAAACAAAAAGTAGTACTTCATGTGGCATATATTATAAACTTAGATATAAATTGGGCTAGTAAGGAAAAGTCCATGTTGGCTTGTGATTTTCATATAGAGTGGTCTGCCTCATGTGAGGCAGCATCATGTTGTATATCAACCTTCTTCAATGGAGCAAATGAATGGCTCCAAGTCTCCAAATAAAATTTCATCTGATTCCAAATGAAGAAATATTCATAAACTCCCTATGCTATATTTTACTATTGATGTTGACATAAATCAATTCCATATAAATAAAAAAAGTTATAGCTTTCATTCTCTGCAAACTATTTATTCATGTCAAAAAAATGAAAAAAAAAAACGATCATGTCTTTTTGTTGGAGGAGATCATTGATGCGATCTTGTGCAGTAAACTCGAAGCATCTTTACCATGCTTTGCAGATTCTGTCCACTGCTGGAAATTATGGAGGCTTCCAGTAAAATCTGTGAAAAGCCCATCAACTCCAATGGTGTTAATCCAGTAATTGTATTCTTCATATGAATCCTGATGGAAGTCAAGGTGTAAGAACTTGTTCTCATTCCTGTAGGTGTATGGATGCACCTGAAAAGGGTTGGTGTTCACAGATGGTAAGAAACCAAACTTGATTGAGCTCTCCAGCAACTGACATGGATTTTGTAGTGAAAAAAAATGTAGTAGGGCTTCTATGCAAAAAAAGAAACGAACATAGAATCAAAAGACACAAAGGATTTTCATGGTTCGGTGGTCTGAATAGTCCATAGGTGAGATTGATCTTCCACTGTCTTTTGAGAAAAATTGGGTTAGAAAGATCCCTAACCGTCCCATACGATCATTCATAGAATACAAGATGTCTAATATAACAGATTCTGGAAGGATAAAAAATATGACAAAAGAGAGCATAAAGGGCAGAAGAACTCACATAGACCTTCAAAATCATACCTGTAGATCATGAGCATGTGCTCTAGCAACAAGATCAGTAGGAGGTGTCAAGTGATTGTGTTTCGGAATCACTACTGTATCTTTCCATGGTCCAATGCCAACTGCATAGTTTTTAATGAAATTGAAGTATTCATCTGAAGTAATTTCGTTGTATGTCTGCACATTGAATGGCAATCCCATTATCAAGTATTAAATGAATAATTTTGTTAAAGTGCAGGAGAAACAAAAACCATAGACATACAAAATCAATTGCATAAATGTATCATAAATTTGTGATGTAAAATGATAATAACCAGGAAAGGCCATGAATGCATAGGCAATGGGAAACAAACTGCAATACAAGAAAAGGACAAACCTGATTTGTGTCCTCAGTTCGCACGCTGAAATCATCAATCAGGAAGACTTTGGGCGAGTTTATCAATCTAGAAATGTAGACAAGAGAAGTCGGAGCAAATGACTGGATGAAAATAGGCTGCTTAAGCCAATCTTTTGACAGATATTCACCCTTAAACCCATACTTCTTAAGTGTCTCTACAATGCTGTCTTCAAACTTCTTCCATCATTCCATTTGACCTGTCCAAGAGTGGCACATTCAATGTATTTACATTAGCTAAAGCAGTCATCTGCAAGTCCAATAAAGATAGAAACTAAGCCAAGTTATATTGTGCTAATAATGCTTATACTAGGTTATATGAAGATGAATCCTTCATAGGAGGGAACAAATATTAATCTTCTTGGTGAGAGTTTGTACAAAACATGGGAGAAATCTATCTTCTACTCACTTGACTCAACGCAAATTAATCTACTCATGATTAGCTGTGCTTCCCATTGAAACATTTTAAGACAACCAAATGAGGATCAAAACGGACGCAGAAATTGAAACATTAACTGCAGGAAGGTAACAGTTTGCAGTCATTTGGTCCACCTTTTCTTTTCTTTTTTTTTTTCTTTTTTTGAATGGTGTCATTTGGTCCACTTGATTAGTTGGAAAACCACTTACATGTTTATTGATAAAAACCGGGTTCTTAATCTCTGGATAGATCCCAACAACTCTTGGGGCATCCAATGCAATCGAAATGAACTCCTCAAAAGTGATAATAGGGAATTTCCCTGCGAGAGATTTGGAACAAGAGGTGCCACTGTTACTAGTTGAGAAAGCAGTACCAAGGATAATCACTGCTGAAAAGGCTAAACATGTAGAAGAAAACTAACCATTGTATTGTTGATTGCGGAATGGAAACCTCTGCTTAGCTCGTAATGTTTTTAATTCTTCAAGTGTGAAGTCCACTGCAGCATAATCGCAAAAAGCTTTAATTCAAGTGACAATCAGGTCTTTATTGGTGCTGTAAACTTGGGAGTAAAAGCATATGTTGGAACATGGTCTGTGTTTAGTTTAAGTTGATGTGTATGATTCTACGAAGAATAAACTACATACATCTTGAACAATTACAAAAATGATGAAAATCTCATGGTACGCGTACCAGTGAACCATCCGGTCATGTTCAACCCTTGAACTTCATAAGTTGCTTTGCGATCGGCAAACTCTTTATGGTCTGCAACATCAGTTGTTTCGTCGAGGGTTACATCATGATGACATATGAGTGCGCCATCTTTAGTAGCTAGAATATCAGATTCTATGAAGTCTGCACCCTCTTCAATAGCTCTCTACAAGGATCAGACCCAAAAATTATTGAGGACATGCTTCATCTCTTGATGACAGAAAGATGCAAGGCTTATAGAGAAATAACATAGTAAAAGACAGTTTTTCTTCTGTACAATAAGCTTGTTTGTTAATCAGAAATCAATGCAGCCTTCACATAGACAGAGGGCATAATAAACAAAGCAAAGCCACAGTTCAGAATATAATCCTAACTACTATGGCATACATACAACATAAGGCACTTAGATTGCATACTACTATCTGAGAGATGATCACAGATATGCTCCCTACATGGGTAAGAGGGGAGTCATGGCAAGGTAGAGGAGAAACAGTCATCACACAAAATCATTAATCACCGTGATAGACGAAAGAAAATTCCTTGTTGAGTTTCTCTAAATCATCCTCAAATAAAATATCAGACTACTAAGAATAAGAAAAGGAATGAAAGAGATACTTTAAATGTTGAATATTTAATCACCTCACTACTAACAAGCAGTGGAATCGAAAACTTCTTGGCAGATAAAGTTAGTTTGACATAGTGAAAGCTCAAAAGTTTATCGATTGTAAGTTCAACAGAAGTTAGTTTTTCTCAAATTATTACATTGCGACTGATCAAATTACATGGAGAACAAAATCATCACCAAAGACTAATTCCATCTATCTGGGGTTGGTTTTGTTAGTTTACTTTCACCTTTAATTCTCAAGAGGTAGAACTTATATCTATATGTAGCTTTACAATCCTGATATCTGAGGCTAACCCTCCTCTATCCGGGCTTGGGACTGACAGGACATATGGAGAACTCAACAAACAAGCCAAACTTTGAAAGAAAAAAAAATGCATTGGTTCAATTTCTTTGCAACAATATGCCTTACTAGAAGCGTGCTCCACTCACCATGTATGCAGGAGCAGTTTCTTCTGGAAACTCCCCATTTGACCCTCTGTGCGCAATATTATAAGGGCGAAATATTTGGAGGGGTTGTCTTTTCTGTTCATATGTTTTACTTGGAAGTGGGTAGAGAGGCCTCCCAAGACAACTTCCAAAGAGTGACAGAAGGAAGAAAATGAACCCTGTCAAGATCAAATGAATAAATTAGTCCTCTTGACACCAAAAGTAAGATGTTAGTGCAAATTTGACCAATTCAACTTCTAAACCACATCATATGATTGACTGAGACATGAAAGTTGCAACTCCCTAACTGAAAAATGAGATACTTAGTTATGTACACTCGTGCAGTTGTTGTGCCCTGCCCATGGATCAGTTACATGTACACCTAAACAACATACCATTACAGCTTCTAAGAAATCCCAGATACTTGCATCCGTTTTAGGAGCATTGAAAGAACTTGAACAAGAAGTTTACCAATCACGGGAAAAACCAAGTGAAGAAAAGTTCCAATCTTTTCAAAATATTGAAATCACCACAGAAACAGATCCAAATACTGATTAAGAGATTTTGATGCTTACAGATTGAAGTGGGCTTCATCTTCCCGTTGATTATAGTCTATCTTCACCTTTTCCTTCTTCTGGTAGCATTATAGAATATCAAACAACCATAAAAAAAAAAAAAAAAAACAAACAAATCAATAGAAGTAAAGAAAAGAAAATAATATAGTTAAGAATAGCATGTGATGGTCCTGGTAGGAGCGGGACTGCTTCCGAATGGCTGCCCTGACTTGGTCTCTTTGTGGGCTTGGACCTGAGCTTCATCCTCATGGGTTGGGTCATTTGGGCCTGACTCATCACCATGGACTAACCACTCAGAAAAAAATAATAGCATGGCCTCGCACCAAAGTGAAAATTTTGTGATTAATCATAAAAGCAATGAAGAAGAACTTAACAAAGAAAGCTAGATGCAATAGCTTGCATTTTCTTTTTGGCTAAATGTAGAATGTTAACCAGTAGTATGATGGTCTTTACCTTCTTCAAACTCAGACCAAAAAAAGTTCTTAAAACAGATAGACCTTTGACTTTGAGATAATCACAATCTAAAATACATCAGAAAAAAAAATTACAATTTATGTATGAACTTATAGTATAGAAAATTAAATAAAACCTTCTTAAATTTACTAAGAAAATATTATAGGACCACGGCTCAGAACCGAAGGTTGCAGTTCTAACTCACGCTCTCGATCTCTCGATGCATGGGGAAGGCGGGACTTCACGTGCCCTGGGGAATAGTTGGTTCTCTAAATAATTTCGTAAGAAAATAGTTGGAGACATAAAAAAAAATTAAATGAAAATCCTAACAACATTAAAAATTGAAAAAATTAGTTCTTTACATGATGAGAAGAAAACAAAATTATATATACATAGAGCTAGATGAGAACGGTTATCCAGTGTAGGAATGTTGCACTACATAATCCCTATGCATAATGAGTATATAACCTTGTATGGTACTCATCAATAGTGTATAAATAGAGCTTTCTAACATCATATTAAGCATGATATAGATGACATCAAATGATCTAGATCAGTGAACTATGTGTCCCAAATCCTACAGAATGAGTGGGATATGATCACTGAGAGCCAGTACAGGGTTGGTAGTTCTTGACCCGAACCACCAGTGGAACTCAAACCCAATCAGACAGGTTTGGGCTGACCCATTTATTTTCAGGTCCGATTTGGGTTGTCGATTCTGACAAATGTGAGAGAGACCCCGCTGAGAAAAAGTAGACAAAAATACTAACAAATACCAAGAAGTTGCTTTTTGTTGATGTTGCCTCCAAACAGAAGGAAGAGAAAGATGTAGAGGTGACAGAAGAGAAACCCACAAGAGGATAGATTAAAGATAGATTGCTCTTGAATATATATAATGGCAGTCATTGAGAGAGAGATTGGAACAGATGTATATATAAGGAGAGAGAGAACATCTCAACTTAAAAATCCTGATAGAGATAATGAAGATGGAAAGAAGGGATTTTCCTGTATCTTAGGATAGATTCCTGGGGCACCAAAGAGAATATTCCTCACTTGGACTGAGGTGCAAGTGAGTTTTTTTTTTTTTTTTTTTCTATGGGAGGATTTTCAATTTTTTGGGTTGGATTAATTTCTCCGAACCCAAGAGGGAAGCCGAGTACACTCCCTTGTAACAAGTGAGTTTAGTAAAGCAATTTCCAAATGGGTTGATGGCCCACCAATGAAACTTTTATTTTGACAACCCATTTTGATGGGTTCTGACATCAACATCATCCCATTTGAATTTATTTTCCTCCTGTACATGCTCCCACACCCACATTACCCATGCCCCTATTTAATAGGGTTTGATCCTTGGCCCTATTTGTGGATATGAAAATAGCACTTAAATTATTATCCACACTTAAATTGCTCACATTGTTGTTGTGTATCTGCGGTTATACCCACTAATGATCAACCATATCTGGGGTTCTCATTATCCAAAAAATCCCTCACCACTTGGCGCTCCAATTGGCAAAAGTGTTCTCCCGCCGGGCTTGCCGACAAGGAGGGGGGGAGGGGAGTAAGGGAGGAAGGGGAAGGAGGGGTAATTTAGGAAACGAAATTATTTTTTCTGTGTGTAAAGAGTGTTTTTGGTGTGCCGGTATAACGTCCCATATTTTTATCATTTTGTGCCCTTTTTATATGTATATTTTTTTGTCATTTTGTGCAATTAAAATTAGCTTTTCTACCTTTTTATACTTTTACTACCAACTCCCTCCACTATTTCTTATTTTTTTATATGATATTCTATTTCATTTTACTTTACTCTACTAGCAAACAAATGGGCCTCGGATTTTTTTTTTACCAAATTGCCAATATATATAGGATTTTTATCCCCTTTGCAGATAATGAACATATCTATCACACATTCACACTAGAACAGTGGAGAACCCAGGTAGTAAGGCCCGGGGGTTGAAGCCCGCACCCATATCTTAAAATTTTTTAAACTTTTAATATCCCCCTGTAAATCCTGATAATTAATATATATATTTTTAGATTTTCCCTTCCCCCAATATTTCTTTTACATAAACCCCCTCCTTATACTACAATGTAAACGAATGAAAGTAAGAAGATTGGGATGCCTCATTCTTCCAAGGGTTTTGATCTCTGGATGGAATTGTTGAATCCCTTGGAACCATCCTACCAAGAGCCTCTCTATTGCCACCAAAACTTGGACAGAAATCTCAGCCTTGTCAGTGGCTCTAAATGATTCACTTTTTTTACCAAAAAAAATTAAAATAAAAAAAAATCCTCCACTTTGAATGCGGTTGCTTGCAGTAAAAGCTCCTTGGCCCACATAGCACCATTAAAAATTGGTGGGACCACAATGTCCATGAAAACATCCACTTGCAAATCAGATGATGACATCATTGATAGAGAAAGCATAAGGCTGTTGTGTATAGACAGTTAGACACTGCTGGCATTCAATGGAACAGTAAGTTGTTGACAAGTACAATGTCACATTATCTAGACCAGATAGAAGGGATATGCCCCGGGAGATTATTACTTTTGAGTAATATAACACTTGGCAAATTCATTTTTTTTCTTTTTTATATTTATTTATTAATTTCCAACCATTTGAATTGGACTAATCTCTATGGATTCATAGAGAAGTCCAGTAAACTTTCCTATAGCATTAATATAGTAGTGCAGTTTTGAATCTATAACCTCCATATGCAAACCGTGATTTTAGGCCAACTGAGCTACTCCTTGGGGCCTTGGTTTTTACTAGCGCTTGATTTGATTAACTGTAATCGGTATTTGTATTTCTTTTTATTTTAAGTAATAGGTTGCTTAATGAAGTCGTGGAGCCCATTGGCTAATGAGATACACAAAGGGTTCTAAGATCAGTAGTTAAAAAAAAAAAGAAAAAAAATAATTTTACCAAAAAAATTCCCTAAGACTCAATAAAGACAATAATGACCTCAAATTGCAATATCGACAAAAAAGTTCATGAGCAAGGATATTGCCATTCTTTTTTTGCATTTTTTTTTTTTTTTTGCTAAGCGGTGATATCATCACTCATCCTGTTATGAACTGCAATATCATCTCTTAGCGAAACAACAAGTCAACAACAACAAAATAAAACAAATAAAAATAAAAATAAATAAATAAAAGAAATGAGTGGGGATACCCCCCCTCTCAGGGTATTTTTTGTCGATATTAAAATTTAAAGGCCCTTTTGGTCTTCACTGAGTTTAAATAGTATTTTTCTTAATCCCAAAAAAACTCCACTTTTTTTTTATCTAATGCTATAATGTGATGGCCCGCCAATGAAGCATTTATTTTGACCACCCATTTTGACGGTTTACATCAACAATCCCATTTGAATTTGGATCATCCATAGCTTCTCCCGTGGCCTAATAGCCCTGCGGTAAATCTATTTAATGTGTTATTTAAAAAAAAAACAAAAAGAAGAATCTATTGATGTTGCCCATCACCAACAGGCCAAGTGTTAGTACATGGATTTGATCGCACATTTGTACCCGCGTGAATTAAGAAATGCCTTAGATAAGCCCTTAGAAGATTTGATTTTATTATTTAACTTCTTCACTTTCCATGCATAAACCGCATCACCCATATGAAAATTCTGAATCCGCTTATAGTCACTGAGTATCATTCTGACATTACCTGTCCTGTAATAAAAATGCACAGAAGTTTCAAATCGATGCTAGCAAATGTAGGGATCTCCATCATCTGCAAGGAAGCTTAATATAAACACGTTTGAGAGTTTGTGAGCCTACTAGATTCAGTAGATCAGCATGCATGGCTTTGAGATTAATCAATCTACAAATAATCATTGATTGGATGTTTCAACTTGAAGGTGATGTAACATGTAAGTGACTAAATATTACGGACTTGGTAATAAGGATTATGATCTTCTTGAAACTCATTGGTGATGGTTTGATTCTTGAGAACCTGAAAGGGAAGGAGAAGAGAGGCAGTCAAAGACCCTGGCTGCGGGCAGCTAGCGCAAGGCTCTCCGATGCCTAAGTTAGTAGGATAGAGATTTAGAAGAGCAGTGTAACGGCTAGGTATATTGTGCCTACCTTATAGTGGAGTGGGGGTCCTCTATTTATAGGAGAAAGAGTTGGCCCTGGTTGGTGGAGCTAATAATGAGAACCTGGCACTCTGGGAAGTACAGTCACATCAGCTCATAATTCATTAAATGATGGTCTAATCGGGCCTTACCCTACTGATTTTTGGGCCTTAGTCCCATCGGGCCTTGCCTGGAGTCATACCTTGACGTGGACGTAGCCGCTGGATGCCGTTCTGTCAGAGAGCATGGGCGGCTAGGATGGTGATTTGCGCATGCCCTAGATTTGTCACGTCTCGTGACGTGATCGAGCTCCTAGAGGAACTCGGCTGTCTGCACCCGTCTCGGCTGGCCTTAAGGGACAGATTACCGAGGCCAGGAAGCGGAGCCGGGGTCGGGATTGACCGAGGTCGTGAGAGACCTTAACTTGGTTGGCGACTTGGCACGGATGCCAAGGTGTGCATGGCCGAGGTCACTGGAGAGTTTGATCTCGGTTGGCGCTCTGCCAGGACGGCCGAGCTGCGCTTGATCGAGACTAAGGCTTGATTAACAGTTATTTACCGAAGATAATTGTGATTTCGGTGTCTCAGGAAACATCCCCACACATAATACATGAAATAATCATGTCAGCATAGTTTGGAAAACCTGAGGAATGGGGAATTTACCTTAAACATTTGCGGGGCCAATGTTAGAAAAAATAAAGATTTTTCCTCAAACATCCCTCCTCTCCTTTTGATGTGAATTTTATGGTCACATCTTCTAAAGTTAAAATGAGTTTTCTAATATCATGTGATATCTTATCCCCTTTGATCATTTCAAATATTTTATTTGACGGAAGAATATAAGATTTTAAACCGCATGAAAAGATAATTTTAGACTTATAGATTTTCAGAATTCCAGCATTGTAAATACTAGAGGAAACTTAGCATTTGAAAATTCTAACAATTTTTTTAAACAAACCAAACAAATCCAAATTCTATATCGCCCGATGTTATACCCTCATCGATTACTCAAGACCACGGTCCACTACATCACCAAAATCCCAGTACAGCTACTTTCATTTTTTTCGATTTAAACCTCTTGCAACTAACTGCAACTACACATGGTTTTATGGTGACGCAGTGCACTAATGAGCATAAATTACGTGCTAAAACCTGCCCACACAAAGATTTCCATGCTTTTGGCAGGGAAGGATTTTACAAATTTTCTATCATTATAAAAAGAGAATTTTACCTGAAAAAGGACCTTAGAGGTCCAGTGATCATAAAATGGGCCAATAGTAAATCTTGCACGGAAGTGGTCCCCTGGGACCACTTCCGTTTTTTTTTATCAATAGTGGAACAAGTGACGACGTCGTCGCTACATTGAACCCCATTAAAAAGCGCGCGAAACCCCACTTCCCCACTTTCCCCTTCTTCCTCCCATCCCTACCTCCATTACCCCTGGCGATTTCAGTTACTCCTTCTGCAAAAGAGCAAGCAGGTGGTCCCAAAGGTCATTTTCCATGTTTGGATTGTAGCATCAAGATTCGAGCATCTTTATTTGGAAAACCCACCGAGACCCCACTTCCCCATTTTTCCCTTCATCCTCCCATCGCTTTTGCACCTTCTTTTCTCCTTCCTCAAAAGGTCGTTTTCCCACCTATTGGATTGTAGCATCAAGCTTCCAGTATCTTTTTCGGGCTATGGTATTCTTCTTGTCTCTTTCTCTTTTTCTGTATTACACAATGATGATTTACTGTGGTTTCTTAATCTTCTTTCCATTTACTTGACATCCTAAAATGGTTAATATTCATGCATTGTACATGATTTTTGCATTGATTCGACCCACGACTTAGTCCTTCCATTTTCCCCATTCTCGACTGGGTTGGCAATCCTAGTGGACATGCAGAGACTTCATGTTTGGACTACTTCATTGCTACTGAAATAGGGAGACATCAAGCATAATGCCGATCATTTTGAATTTGATTATAGTGTGATGATATTGTAGAAGATAACAATTGGGTTTTACTAAACAAAAATTTGGGTGTGCAAAGAGGATAATAAATTAACAGTTACCAAAATCATATAAGTAGAGACTTTTCTAAATTGATAAGTTAATCAAAATTATACAGTAGTGGCGGAATCCGGATCCAGCTATAGCCCTATTCTCATTGAAAATTCATCACTTCTTTTTTTTTTGTTTTGTTGGATCATCACAATTTTGATACACACACTAAATATAGAGACTTGTAGTGGTGGAAAAAACTCATAGGCTTTTGGACCATTCGCAATAACAAGTATGATTTGGCCCATTGACAACATAGACTTCCTAATGACAATAGGATGGAATTAAGCTACACATGTGGCCCTTGCATAAAAATGGACCCATTATACCATTATAATTGTTATTGTTCTTCTTATTCATCATGTTTCCATTGTAATGGCTTCATCATTAATCATTTTAGTAATACAAGTGTTGTAAATAAATTTATTCTTATAAGAGTATTTGAACTAACTTCAATACCTATTCATTTGCAATGAATTAAGGCCATAAACAATTGTATAGAGGAAGTGGTGGGAAAGGTTGCATTCTGTTTTTCCAACCATTAAATTTAAATAAGTATTGCTATGATTCTAATTCATACATACAGGCCTAGATAAACGTTGCTATGATTTATTTTTAAGTGAATGTAATGAGTCTGTACCCATCAAAATAAGTAGTCTCATATTTGGAATTCTCCAAATCATGAAGACAAATTGGCCCCAGATGTTTGCAACCAAACATGACTTAAATTTCAAATACTGCTATAAGGGAAAGAAGTACTTGAGGGAATTTCCTTATTAGTTTTTAATTTCCTTATTAGTTAGCTTTACTTCTCGCTCTAGTTATGTTTACATCTCCCTCTCTCGATCTATTTATTTTTTGCAGATGGCTGGAAGTGAGGGAATGAGAAATAAGCTTCTATATGACCAGGACAATCATATTTCAGAATCCATAAACCATGGACATGTATATTCTTAGCCACCCTTTCATATATATATATATATAGTTTACCTTTTTCTTAACTGTAATAACTTGAAACTGTCTCGCAGGAATTTGGTACATTTCGATGCATACCTATGAACCCGGACAAATCTGTTTGGGTGTTAAATGATATCCAAAAGGAGTATGTAAGGCAAGCTGGTTTACATCATTTTGCAGAAATGGAACATATTAGGATAGATCATGCTCTCATTACAGCCTTGGTTGAGAGATGGCGTCCTGAAACAAACACCTTCCACTTCCCATCCGGTGAGGCCACTGTTACTCTTGAAGACGTGGCCTACATGTACGGGCTACCTATCGATGGCCCAATTGTTACCGGGAGAACTTTCCCGAGTTCAATGGTTAGTGATGTATGTCTTGACTTACTTGGCAAGGCCCCAATTCAGGGTACCGAAGTAAATGAGATTAATATTAAATTCACTTGGCTGGAGGATAATTTCGCAGCGGTGCCATCAAATAAGAAGAGTACGAAGAAGAAAAAGAAACTTTCTAAGGACGATGAGATCTACAACACTAGGGCGTACCTTTTCTTCTTAGTTTCCAGTCAAATTATGTCAAACACATCGGGTGGAAGGGGTCCGGCATATCTTCTAGAGTTGTTCAAGGAATTTAAGCCATATGCATGGGCCCCTGCCTGTCTTGCCAATCTTTACTGGATTTTAGCAAAGGCAGTTAAATATGTTAAGGACAAGTCTGAAGATATACATCAGGAGGGATATGAAAGCAAATCACCGAACAAAACTGATGATTCTAGGAAGTTTAGAACTTTGACTGGACCTCTTCAACTTCTCCAGGTGATAACATTTTTATTTGAACATATTTACAGTTTTTCTACAACTGTTACATTTGTATTTACTTAATAATGACTGTTTTTTGCAGCTATGGGCGTACACGAGAATGCAAATAGGACGTTGTCCCCCACCAACGGATACATGGAAAAGTGATATTGAGTTCCCATTGATGAAAACATGGGCAGTTAGGTTGAATTCATTCAAAGCTGTAACCACGCTGATTAAGACTCGAGAAGAGTTGAACAAATTGCCAGAGGACGGTGTAAGTTCAATATAATCGGATGGTATACAATTGGGATTTGATGCTTTTATCATTACACTGAAACTAATCTTGTTTTATTTCTTTTTCTGTAGTTCAAATGGCAACCATATAGCAAGTTCGGAAAGACATTCCGTCATACTGTTTCTAAAGCCGACCGTGACCTATTTTCATCTTCAACGGTCTTGGCTTTTTATTGGGTAGTGGAGCGACATAATACGGGTCGCGTTATGAAACAGTTTGGATTTGTTCAGGAAGTTCCCCCACCGTTCAGCATGCCCTATCCAAGAGTGGAGCGAGTAGAAAAAATCGTGTATGACTACAGTGCACCTGGCAGGGTACCTAATTATGTGTTGTGGGACAGTAGATCCCGGTGCAATCTGAAGGGAAAAAAAGCATCTTCAAAGACACATAATGATGAGTATATGCATTGGTATCGGGCCAACACGATCATGTACATCGGTCGAGGGCATGAGCATGAGGAGATTGATAAAAAAAAAAAAAAAACGTGATGAACATGAGGGTTGTTGTGAGCAGAAGCACGTAAGATACCGTTGGCTCTTTCTGTCGATATAATTTTTCATTTCCACATGCCTTATGGCTGATTTTCTTGTTATGTCCACAGGTTCATCAACTCTTGCTTCACATGGAAAGGTCAGTTGACCGTGCTGTTCGGAAGAAAACCTCAATTGAGCATTTCCGGGAATCATGGATCAGGAAGATACTCAGATTTAGATCTGGTTTGAATACCAAATTCGTCAAATTTAAGGATGACCACTTATACAGCTCAGCATCAGAAGATGTAAGCAAAAATTTCATCGATTTATTTTTATTGTTACCTCAGGGATGTCATTCTATGCAATGTGTGAAATATTTTTTCCTCAATTTGATGTAGTTGAAATTAAACAATGACAGGATAAAAAGGCGTCCACCGACGGATTGAGGGTTAAAAAGCCTGCATCCAAAAGAAGCCCAGGGAAAAAGAATGGAAAGAAGCAGAAGAGCGTGAAGCACAATATTGATGTTCGAGGTTCACCTATGTCACACACCCCTACTGAACATGCCCCTGAAGTAGCCAAGGAGGATTGCAGTATGGATCCAGATTCAGTAGAAAGACAAACTTCTACACCTTCCACTTCCAATGAGCCACCAGTGGTTGATATCTTTTCCACTCCTCGGGGGGCATCAACCTCGCAAGCAATAATAGTTTCACCGATCAGGGCGTCCATTGATTCACTAGTTTGGAGGTTAAAAAGATTGCCCCGAACGAGGAAGATTCCAGAAAAGTATGATGATTACTTACACTCAATGGGTGGATCGGAGTATTCACTCTCCAAAAGTGACAGGTTTCTACTGAATGGGTTCAAACGATATTTCAATGAGAGGTATAATGTAATTACATTACCATCGTAATGGTTTCATTCCATATATGACCTTATGTGTATTGTATTTTGCAGTAAGAATGAGCTCGACATTGTATGCACAATGGTATCCAGTGAAGTCCTCTATTCTGCTCTAGAGGAGGGAATTTGGTTCGACACCAATATTCTGTATTATTGGTTTGATGTGTTGAGGGAGAAGTGTAAAACGGCCTTTTTGGCAGACCCAAGCATTTCTGTAAGTATATAGATTCTGATTTGCAGTTATGACTTCATCAACTTCTCCAGGTTAAAAACTCACTTTTAATTTTTTTGCAGAGCTGGTGGCAGTCTGGATTGCCAACCGCTGAAGAAGCAGCCTTCGGTCCCGGAGGTTCTCGAGTGTGTGAGGCTAGAGAATGTAAAACATTGGTTTACGTTCTTCACTCTGTCAATCATTTCACATTACTTGTTGGGTATACGGACGAGAGGAAATGGGAATTCTACAATAGTTCAAGCAGTGATCGTCATGCTTTAACTACCTGTAAACGATTTGTAAGTATACAATAATGGTACAAAAATTTAAAAGAGCTTCTTAAGGTGTTATCGTACAAGATTTAGTCAGATTTCTTTTACTGATCTTGCAGGTTGAGTGGCTGACGACGAAGTTCAGCCAATATGGGTGGGTAGACCCATACATATGGACAATCAACGTTAAAACGAACATCCCACTGCAGGAAAACGGCTACGACTGCGGTGTCTTCGCCGCTGCGTTCGCTGAGCACTGTATATTTCGTCGTCCGATTAACTTCACGCAGGCTGACATGATGTATTACCGGGAACGAGTCATCATTGATATCTTCAAGCGCAGCTGGGAGTTGAATGCATATCGATTGAATATTGATGAGATTCCACTCGACTCAATTGATCCTGAGAAATGATGGAAATTTGATCTTTTGTTGTGATCCATTGTTGAATTTTAATTCTAATATGTACAACATTATTGTTTGGGTGCCATATAACTTTTTTAATGTAAAAAGTTCAAATGAATGTAAAGGGAAGTTTTGTTTGCTTCTGTATGATCAAACATAGTTGTTTGGCTTTATTGAATGTTGCATTCCTATGTATTTTTTTAATGCAGCATGTAATATGGACGTGAATGTAGTATGGTAGTTGTAGTGCATTCGCACATCCAACCATTACAGAAATAAATAGTTTATTGTCATTGCTTAAAACTGACGACGTCGTCGCTTCACAGAACCTAATATATAGTGTCCAGTATTAAGAACTGACGACGTCGTCACTTCACAGAATCTAGTGGAACATAGTTGTGTGTTAATAACTGACGACGTTGTCGCTTCACAGAAACTTTTATAAAAAACACAGGTGTAATAAATGACGACGTCGTCGCCTCACAGAACATAGGGCAAACTATATGTTTGTTAATACTGACGACGTCGTTGCTTCACAGAATCTAGTGGAACAAAATTGTGTGTTAATAACTGACGACGTCGTCGCTTCACAGAAACTTTTATAAAAATCACAGGTGTAATAAATGACGACGTCGTCGCCTCACAGAACATAGGGCAAACTATATGTTTGTTAATACTCACGACGTCGTCGCTTCACAGAATCTAGTGGAACATAGTTGTGTGTTAATAACTGACGACGTCGTCGCTTCACAGAAACGTTTATAAAAATCACAGATATAATAAATGACGACGTCGTCGCCTCACAGAACATAGCGCAAACTATATGTTTGTTAATACTGACGACGTCGGCGCTTCACAGTATCTCGCCTAAAATAAATGGTTGCTGATACTGACGACGTCGTCGATTAACAGAAACTAGTGGAATTTATTTGTGTGTTAATAACTGACGACGTCGTCGCTTCACAGAATCTTTAAAAAAAAAACACTTATAATAACTGACGACGTCGTTGCTTCACAAAATCTAGAGGAACATAGTTGTTTGTTAATACTGACGATGTCGTATTTTCACAGAGGGATATGGTGACAATAGTTGATAAAAGTTGATTCCAAAATGGTGACATAGTTGATAAAAGTTGATAACAAATTTGTTGAAACTGTTATATATAAAGTTGTATTACAAAAGTATGATCCACATCAAGGGATATGCACAAGATATGCTAGAAAGCTACCCAAAAAAGTATGATCCACATCAGGGGCTATGTACAAGGTATGCTATCAAATCACCCCAACATAAAGTATTTCTATCCCACAAAAGTATGATCCACATCAATGGATATGAACAAGTTATGCTAGAAAGCCACCCAAAAAAAGTATTTCTACCCCTCAAAAGTATGATATTGACAAGATATACTAGTTGGATCTATGCAACATGATCTGATGGTGGATTGCGACAACTCTTTCGGTTATGTCCCCTATGTTTGCAGTTAGAGCAAGTAACAACCCTGCGTTGTCGATTTCTGTCCTCAACACGAATCCGGGATTTCTTTGGACGCCCTGGTTGTTTGGTAGCACGTGGAGGCAAGACGATTTCATTTGATGTATGTTCCCATTGTCTGCTATCACGAGTGGCATGAATGACCTCACTATACGAAGCACGATAAGTAGTTGTTAGGTAACAATCCTCAACATAGTCATACGGATTCAGGTGCCTAACTTTCATCGCTGCTAGTGCATGACAGCATGGAATCCCCATTATTTCCCATCTACGACAGCTACACTTCTTCAGTTCAAGATCCACAATATCTATGAATTGTGCTGATTGAACCTGAAACTCAACGAGCCCGGCAACACGTACATGCACGCGGCGTGAGTCTTCAGCCTCTTGGCTCATTAGTTTCTCTGCATAGGGCGTTAATCGCGATGTAATATCCAGTGACTCGAGATGTCTTCTCTGGAAGAACTCCATCAACTTCGCACGGATTTCTTCGACTTGCTTTGTAATAGGAAGCACCCTAATGTCCTTTAAAAAGCGCGTTCGTACATTCGGCAGCGTTGCTGGTTATCATGTCATAGCGCCGACCCTCAACAAACGCATTTGACCAACGTTGTTTTCCAATCGCATTGATATAATTATGCGCCCCTTGGTCTACAGACATGATGTCATTCATATAGGCCTCATACTCACATGGTCTAAAAGACTTGGCAGCCCGCCAGAATTTCAATACAATGGCACGATCACAGAAGACTGTTTTAATGTTCTCTGCAATGTGATAACAACAGTAGCAGTGAATCGCGCTTGGAATGATGTTGGCCAATGCCGGTATAAGACCCTTTTGTCGATCAGACACAATAGTCAAATTTGTTGGACTTCCCAAAGCAAGAGATAGGTTGGCAAGAAACCACTCCCAACTGTCACGACGTTCGGCCTCGGCCAAAGCGAAAGCTATAGGAAATAGCTTATGATTACCATCATAGGTGACAGCCACTAGAAGCACACCCGGATACTTGCCCCGAAGATGTGACCCATCAACAGCGATCATCGGCCTCATCGACGAACAGAATGATCGGATGCAATGACCGAAAGCCCAGAAGAATCTTCTAAACCTGTCTTCAACAGTCGTGTCGATATTAGTCACAGTACCTGGATTGGTCATGTGTAATTCTTTACAATATAGAGGTAAAATCTTAAAAGATTCTTCATATGATCCCCGAACTACACGCAAGGCCATCTCTTTTGCAATATGTGCTTTTCTATAAGTGATACGGGTGCCAAACTCCTTTTGGTATTCATTCATAATTTCTTTTGGCTTCAAGTGGTTATTGCATCGGACTCTGTCCTCAATGAACTCTTCAATAAGTTTCGAGGATGCTTGGGGATGTGTCATTCCCATCATTGGTTTTGAGCAACAATGTCTTGGGTTATAAGTCCGCACCTTAAATTCCGGGCCTGAATCAACGATGGAAGCATGTATACGCCAGGGACAACAATCATCTCTGCAACGTGCCGTGACTTTTTTCGTCTTGGTCGACAGATGTCGTAGAGTAAAATTGTTATAAATTGCAAATTTCGCAAGAGATCTTCTGAAGCTTTCACGATCAGGAAATTGACGCCCTACCCACATTTCTCGTGCTGAGTCCGTACCAGTATCGGCTATAACATCTTGAGGGGCCATTGTGTCTACAAAATTGTTATCTCCCATAGCCACTGAATGAAGCACAGCCTGAATGATTTCAGATCCTTGTTGATTACCAATATAATTGACATCTTCCATAGCAAGTGAATGATCCACAGCATGAATGGTTTCACCTCCTTGTTCATTACCCCCGGAATTGACATCTTCAATAGTAAATGAATGATTCATAGCATGATCCACTTCAGCTCCTTGTTCATTGCCAACAAAATTTACATCTTCCAAATGAAATGAATGATTCGCATCATGATTGGTTTCGGTGCCTTGTTTATTACCAGCCATCATCGAAGAGGGAGTTCCACGAACCATTGATATATCAAAAGTAGCACATACAGCATCGTGTGCATCAACAGCCTCTCGATCTAAACCATCCACATCAAAAACAGCTCTTGTAGAACGATTTGTTGCATGAGGATCCAATGAGGTAGAGAAATGCATATCAACGTTTTCATGGAGATCCACGGTGGGAAATACTAGGCCAGACGTGGGCATTTTTATCTCGCAAATCCCTTTGCACATTTTCTTCTTGGCACTTGGACAGCCAACCTTCACTCGTTCTCTGCAAGGCATGGACAAGAATTTAAGTTAGGCACGACAAGTGCAACTATATAAGTATTAAAAAAAATAGAACATAGATACGTACCTAGAGCCTTCGCGTTTCTTGTTATTAACGTGTAGTTTCCTGTTGACATAAACATGTAGCCCATGTTGCTCACTTCCAGACGCCATCAACATTCCCAGCATATCATTTTCATCTTCCAAATTGATCAACGAAAAAACGAGTCCATTGTGATGAAGGTATTTCATGCTTACATCCTTGATATTTGCATCCCAATTAGACAGTGCAATGGCTTCATTCATCAACATGTCATATGTTAAGGTCTTAGGTAGAGACCTCATCTTCTGTCTTCCACCATTGTAGACCGGGCGTATAATGTCAAAGACAAACTCTCCATCAAAGTGAAATATGATGGAAATCTCAGACTTGGTCATTCTGCCGACGCAAATAAAGCATATATTAATTTGGTGGTATTAGCAAATGTAGTCCAAGGGTCACCTTTCACATAATGCTAATAGAGAGATGATTGTATGGGTCAAACTGTCCATTTCTATTTCTATTTACAAGGAAAAAAATCACAAGAGAAGTTAACTCCCCTAAAACTGTTTTTTCCTAGGGTTACTGACAGATGAGGACTGAAAATGAAATCATTTTATGGGTGTTTGCTCCCACATTATACAAGACATATTCACCAAGATTTCTGCACGTATTTGAGTACCCATCTTCATATTACTTATAAGGGTTTAACCCTTACGTGCAAATACGTAGATTCACAATCTTCATATGCTCTCAACTAGGGGTTGTGACAATAAACAACCTTAGAAGCACCAGAGTTGTTACCTTTCTCAAAAGCCTTAATGAACTTTTCTCAAAAAAATGTATATCAAATGCCCTATTGAACTTTTCTGAAAAGGGTGAACATGAAACAAAGAATCTTTGGTAGCTAATGCATGAAAGAACACATAAATATCGATATACCTACCTCTTAATGGAGTTCAACAACCTCCATAAAGAAGCCCACCCGTTGGGGAAGACGCCTGCATCGTCTCTATTCGTCGGCAGCTAAAAAGGATCCCACGAAAACGAAGCTGTGACGGGATATGTATATATATATAGAACATAAGCGACGACGTCGATACTAACCCACTATTATAAGTGACGACGTCGTCGCTTGTAGAAAATAAGCAAAAAAAATATATTTTCTGGCGGGAAGACCCGTTCCGTTACATATTATCTATGGGAACCTCTTCCGTTGAGTGGCCAACTAGGGTCCTTTTTCAGGTAAAATTCTCTTATAAAAATACATGTCATGATTGTCATTGAAGCCTTATGAAACGTCTATAGGTGAGATCTAGTTTTCCTCGCCCAAAATCAGCCAGGACAAAATGGCTATCGAGTTCACGAGGCTCATGTCAACAAGATCTAAACCGTCCATTCAAGTTTTTTTTTCCCAGGATGGACTGGGGTCAAGGGCACACAACAAACAAAAGAAAGCAATGATTTCAAGAATAATACTAATCTGATGTCTGGATTATCAAATAGATAGTGCTTATCAAAATCTTACATTTTTCTAAAAGGCAGTCATTTAAAAAAAAAAAAGAGGTGGTGTTGAAAATATGATGATAGAGAGAGAAAAGGTGTGTGTGTTTGTCCAATTAGGTTGAAATAATTGTGAAACGATGATGATAAGCTTCTTCACCAACCCTATTCAGTATTCACACGTCCACCCAAAAAGGCAAGTTGCTCTCAACTTACTTCTTCCCCAATCCCCAGCATGATTGATTCCTTTTTTTTATCTTATTTCTCTGCACCTTCCATTTCAAGGCTATAAGCCTATAACTACTATCCACCAAGGACCACATTTATTGAGGAACGTGGATATGAGACTTTCCATTCCAGCTTCTTTTGGAGGGTGAAATCATCATTGTGAACTTCCCTCAAAAGAACATAATTCAATGGTGAAAAACTAAAAAATTATTCCTAAAAACAAGTACTTCTTTTTTTTTTTCTTTGAAAAAACATGAATTTAATCTTAAAGAGATGCCCACGGATCGATCTCTTGGCATAGGTAAGTTGTCTTACAAGAAGTATACCACTCTCCTTGTGATATGGGCGTTGTGGACTGCTTATCAGATTATTTTTTCTCTCCTCTGACTTTTCAAGTGCATAGGAAAAAGACATGAAATTTAAGAGGCTTTACCTCTTATTTTCTAAAGTGGGTAGAGATTGAAAATAGATGCCACAAAGTCAATTTTTCAAAAGAGATGTCAAACATGCACTATGCTATCTAAAGAATAGACATTTTTAAATTTAACCAAATCACACGTAAACTTAGGTTCCAATTTAATTAGTATTTCCTTCATTCCTCTTCTAATCCAACCCTAAACCCTAAAATAAGGATAATCTTCATACACAACTCCAAAACCACCACATTCCTCTTCTAATCCAACCCTAAACCCTAAAATAAGGATAATCTTCATCACAACTCCACAACCACCACTTGTATTAATACATATTACCCCACTGTTATTTTCATCATTTGATTTCACTCACCTTACCACACTGCTTCAACACAAAATCCCTGGTTTCCGTAAGCAGCATCCCTGCCCGGGGCAATTCCGGAAATATGTAAAATGCATGTATGGCATCCGGATACTCTACCAGATACGCCTCTCTCCCTCTCGCCTTCAGTCCCTCGTAGTACCTCTTCTGCCAGTCCTGCAGCGGGTCGAACCCACCCACGAAAACTAACGTCGCGGGATATCTCTCCGTTATAACGGCCCTGCTTCTCGGCCCGAACACGTTAACGGCCTCGTGGTCCCTGTCCGATCCCTCCGGCAGGAACGACCTCCACATCCAGTCCGTCCGCTCCACCGACACCAGCGGCGCACTGACCAGCCGGACCTCCGCCGGCGTCCGCTCCTCTCCGCCGAAGAACGGCTGCACCGCCACCAGCCCGATTACACGAACTTTCTGAAGATCGGACGTCGGATTGGCCGAGATCCGCTCCGCCACGTGGTGGGCCAGGTTGCCGCCGGCGCTGTCTCCCATCAGGAACATCCGCGACACGTCGGCGTTGGGAGCGAAGTCGCTGAACTGCTTCGGCCGGCCGTCGAGCCAGCGGAGGACGTCGTAGCCGTCTTCGTAAGCCGCCGGGCACTTGTGCTCCGGAGCGAGGCGGTAGTTGACGGAGACGACGGCGGCTGGGGTCTTGAGGGCGATCCTGCGGCAGACGAAGTCGTAGGCCTTGGCGTCCGGCGAGAGGAAGGCGAAGCCGCCGCCATGGAAGAAGACGATGACGGGGATGTCGTCCGGGAGGTCGTCGGCGGTGGGGTAGAAGAGGCGGAACCAGAGGTGGCGGGAGGCGTCGACGGTGAAGTCGGCAGTCTTGACGCCGTGGAGGGGTTTGGGGTTGGCGGCGGCGCGGGAGTCGAAGAAGCTGAAGAGACGGCGGTTGACGGTGCCGTCATGACGGCGTGTGGCGTCGGTAACGGCGGAGAGGAGGGTGATGAAGATCTTGGTCTTCCAGGGGAGCTGCGGGGAGGTCAGGGGCTTTTCCGTCATTTCGTCTTTTCGTCGTTGTGACTTGTGAGTGGTCTGGAGGAGGAAGAATAGGAGTCGGTTGATACTTAACGACGAATGTATGGAGCGTTGGTTGGGGATACAGCAGATATTGATGATTGACGGGGATATCTGCTTGAATTCCTCCATTATCCACCGTACACGTGTGAGAACACGTGTCAGAGTCTGATAGGATCCGGGCTTTTCGTGAATTAGTCGTGTTGAAGTATGTGCAGGTCCATGGTTGAACTCGTGATTCTTGAATGGGGTATGCTCAAATTTTTTACTCCGTGAGGAGAAATTCTGTGATTATACATTTCAGTAGCACGTGGACAAATATTTTGATCAGAAATTTGGACAATCATTATAATATTTCTTAAATATTCATATTCAAGGAATATCACGGGGGTAGTCTAAAATTCTGACCAAAAAAATTTATCTATATTTTTTATATACATTTGATAGTTGGTGCAGTGACATAAGGGGTGTGTTTGCTAGCATAAGGGGTGTGTTTGTTATTCATGTCTTATATTTGAATTTTTCTTAAACTTACTTCGTATGTATTTGTGGGGCTTAGCAATGGCGTGCCTCCAAGGAGAGTAGTCATGTTGGGTTAGAGAAAATAAAAAGTTTAAATTAAGAGTTCTTGATGGAATGCTCAGCTACAACTTCATTGGAACTCAAGTTCGTGTTCTGTGTAGCATCATTGTATCTTTGGTATTCTATGTGTCTTTTGGTTTATTCATGTATTTTCAGTTCTCTGGATTAAAGCCATTGTTTGTCCCCTGCTCAGTTTACTACAAGACTATGTTTTCCTTTGGAAAATGAAAAGATTAGTCCAATTGTTGTTGGTTTCTTTCTTTATTTTTCATGAGAATAGTGTGTAGAGAACCATGTGATCCAACTAAGACTTAAATAAGTCACTATTAGCTATAAATATCCACTCAATTAATATATTACTTTATTCTTCCAGCAAAAATATATATTTTTTACTTTATTTAGAGTGCTAATTCATCAACATGATTGTATGAATAGGTTTTTTTTATTATTCATCAACATGATTGTATGAATAGGTTTTTTTTATTATTAATAGTTAAATTAATTTTCTGCTTATTTTCTATTTAAAATCGAATAATATCATGATTGAAGTAAAACTCGATCTAATCTGCTTACATTTAACCCTATGCAGATGTTAGCATAAGATCAGTCCCCTCGAGCTCATTTTTAGGCTCATCAGATATGATAGGGTTTTTCATTTTTTTGTTGTCCCCTTCTTTTTTGTGCAAGCTACAGCAAGACAATTATCCAATCCTTATAACATATTACTAGGATCATGAGCTGTGATAGGATATGTGTTTTTTTTTATGACCAAGGGTATCCCTCATCAGCCAGTCTTTGGACCTTTGGCCTCCGGCCTGGGAGGCTATCCAATTCTGATGAGCAAAGACTATACCTTCCCGTTTGTTAATTTAAATAGTATAGTGAAGGTGATGTATATGTCACATCATTGCTTTTTATGGGTGAAAAACTGAAATAAAAAGAATGAGTGGGTTATGGTGTTATTTTATTTTTAGTTATTTATGATGGAATATTTTTGACTTTTTATAAGTAGTTTTTTTGTCTTTTAGTGAGTAAATGTAGTTGCTTTTTGACTTTTTGTTGGAAAGATGGAGGGAGTTTTGATAAAAAATGTTTTTAATGTGATGTTTAACTTGACTTAACTTTAGAGGTGAAATTAACAAATGGGCCCTTGGGGGTTTGTCATGCTGTTCATTCAATCCACATCTTCAATGTCATTGGCTGGCTAACAAAGCCTTCATGTGATAATCTAATGTTCTTAATATGTAGACAGGGTTATAAAGTTATAAGCCACCAAAAGGAGATGATCTATCACATATTTAAGGCCACAATTATGATATATATCACCATCTATTTAAAAGTACAAAAAAAAACAGAAAATATTAGTTTCTTTTCACTCTTTTATATATAAATGATTGGTAAATAAGCTGAAATGGGCATGAAGTGAAATGTGTTTTTGAAAGAAAGTGGTAGTTTTGGTGAGATGGGTTCATTGCTTAGTAGAGTATATGTGAGCCCACAGAGCACCTCTCCATTTAATTTTGATACATGTGAATGGGATTTCAAAGGAAACACTCAAGTTTTTTTTTTTTTCTCCCACCCTTTCAGAACTAACTAGGATATATAAAAAGGAGTTTTACAGAAAAAAAAAATCCAGATTGGTTAGTCTGAAGATGAAATGATAAAATACCATTTATGAATTCTAAAACCTTAAGATAGACATTTTAGTAAAGCCGGCAAGATTTATCTCGACCCGCTAACCCAATTCATATCCAAGTTGGACTTGACCCACTAAACCCGACCGGTCACAGATCAAAAAAACTTGACTGATATTTAAATGGATCGGGTTAGAGTCAAATTGTATAACCCATCTGACCTGTCTAAATCCATCCTTTGTCCCAGCCTCATCATATTTCAGCTTGCCGTAGGTGTTTTTTACGTATGGGAAGACTCATATCTGTATTACATCCGTGTTAATGTTTCTCATCTCATTTTGGTTGCTGCCACTTCGATTGTTGCAAGAAAAATGGAAAAAAAAAAGGTGGTTTGATGTTTCTGTGTTGCGTGGTGTATCAAATAAAGTTTCTGTTTTGGGATGTACAGATTTTGAATGTAGGTTTTGATGCTTTTTGTATGAAAGTAGGGATTTTAATTTTAGAAAGTTTATATACCTGTGGTAGCTCGGTTGGTTTCGGATTACGGTTTGTATCCGGAGGTTATACCACACTGGGGCTATAGGGAATCCGGCTTCTCTTTGGGCCCGGAGGAATTAGTCCACTACTCCACTGGGTTGGGGACCCTCCGATAGTAAAAAAAAAAAAAAGAAGGACCTGCTTGCTATTTTTCTCCCCTCCTTGGAAAGCTTACATTTTCAGATTTGTTGATAAAGGCTCATTTAGGAAAGCAACAAGTGCCCGTGAAGAAAAAAAATCAAGAAAAGCATTCCAAAAAAGTCCACATCTGGAATTGGGAAGTGGACCAAACCTACAAATGCAAATCAAGCAACATAAATGCGTGCACCACACCAGAAGATAACATTGCCTTGAATCGTTTTATAGAGAAGAAATGCGTTTTATCCTCATAGGTATTTTTTTTTTTATAACGTAGGTGTCCCAACTCTTTGGGTCAGAATAATCCCTACGAGCCCAGGGGAAGCCAAGTCGGGTAAATCCCTGATGACACCAATGTGGTAGTGCAGTTTCAAACTCTAACCTCCGGGTGCAAACCGTTAGGCTTCCAACTGAGCTACCCATCGAGATTTACTCCCAAAGGTTGAGGGTTTGAAACAGCGTTATCACATTTTGGCGATAGAGAATTTAAACGGTTGCCCTTGGGCCCGAAGGGATTAGTCCAGCCCAAGGGCTCCTTTATATATATATATATATATATATATATATATATATATACACACACACACACTCAAAGAAGCCCCCATGAGGAACAAAGATACCAACCCAATGTAATGCACACAAAAGTGGATAAGGGAGAGGATTTAAAATGGGTTGAGTCAGGTTAAACCGATTGGACCTGCATTGAATCTGGGTTATGCAGACCGGGTCAGGTTGCCTTATTGGGTGTGGGTTTGAGGTTATCTGACCAATTTTAAAAATGGGTAAAATATAGGTTGGACTTTGAACCATACATCCCACCTGTCAACCCAGCTTGTTTTGATCCAACCCGACTAATTTGCCACCTGTAATTTTAATCTAATTTAACCTTGGACCACTTAGGGGTTTTTATGGACCGGGCCGATTGGAAAAATCTAAATAGGTAAAATGTAGTGAGGGGGTTTTCACATTAATGGTCAAGTCCAAACTCCAAACCACTTGAACTACACTTAACACTGTGTAGTTTTGCTCTTTTTTTTAATTATATATTAATCTCGGACTGGGCTCAGGCTTACACATTTCCAATTGGACCAGAATTGGGCCGACTCGTTAGAGCCTGATTCAGACCTGGGCCGTGCTTGGACAAAAAGTTTAAAAAGCCGGGTAGGGTCTGGATATTCCTTAGCCTGGCCGAGCCCAGCCCATGAACCACTTCACTTGGTTATAATGGCCCACCATCACATACCCTCAACATTTTAATCTATTTCACATTCCAAAAGGCTACCATATACAACTTATGATGCGATGATCTACTCAACTAACCTTTGGGCGTCTTTGGGCCCATTGTGGACCAAGCATATGTTTTTGGAAGAAAATGACCCTGCCTTTTTATCCGAGTCTGGGATTGTAGTGGTGTTCATGGCTGGGCTGGGCTACGGAACATCCAGTCCCAGCCTGGCCTCATGCCCGAATTGGGCCTTAACTAGTTGGCCCAAGGCAGGCCCGCATAAACAGCATAAGCCCGAGCCTAGACCATGTTAACTTGGTAGTTTATATTGTGGGTAGCTTAATTGGTTTGTTTATATACTTGTGTGTCAACTTTCTAGTGTTTGAATTCCTACGTCACTTTTTTTTTTTTTTGTTGTTAATATCATATGATTATATTCAGGCCGGGCAGGGCTTCGGACTCTGTATAATTGAATCCAAGCCTGGCCCATATATTAAAAAGGGCCTAAATAAAAATCGAACCGGCCCAAAGCGAGCTAAGCACCCCTATGGTTGTTAATCCAATGCAACAATAGAATGTGGCAATAGATGAAAACCCACTTCACTGCAGTTTAATTTAGGGTGATGGGTAGGCAATAATCATGTACCGTTAAACAGAAGAATATTTAATGGTACTGATAAATTTTATCCTTTTAAGTAATCAATTTTAGCCTTTTTAGGGCCTCATTCGAATGCATTGGATTGAATTCTTGTTAATTAAATGCCAAATAAACAAATGGATCCTATATGAAAAAAGGGAAAAATTTGCCACTGTGATTTTCTTTATGGCATGCCATTGAGATTTTCTGACACTTTATTCTGCAATATTTTGGCCATCAAAGAGTTGGGCCATTGGAGTCAATTTGAATACAAGACTAAATGTTAAATCCAATAGCTGAGGAAAAAACAATCATCCCATGCCAATGAGATCCAATAGAAATCATTTCCAAAATAAATTTCATATTTTCTTTAAATAGTAAATAAATCCACATATAAAACAATTAAGTAGGGAAATATTCATGTGCATCTATCCAGGGACAACATAGTGGGGCTACTTTGTGATTCATCCAAATCATCCGCACACATGGAACCCCCTAAATTACAATGGATCAATTGAGTTTTCATTAATCCGGTTGGATTGGATCGTTGGATTGATGGTTAAAATTTTTCTTTAATATAAAGTCGTTAAATTTATAGGCCACGGATGAAGGAGTTAGAGATTTATGATTGACCTGAAACTTGATATATGGTCTCATCTCATATGACTCTTTCCATCCCCTCCCCCCAAGTCCCAAGATGTGGGCTCCATTGAGTTTGTCCCTCACCATATGACGAGGGAAGGATGCACATGAATATTGCCCCTAAATGTAAATAACTCTTTACAAAAGGGAAAAATAAAAAATAGATAAGGACCCTGCATGACTTATTTACGTAACCACATCACATTCACACAAAAATCACATAAGAATCAAATAAAAAATTAACATAATAATCATATAAGAACCCACAATCCCAAAAGATTCATATTTAAACAAACCTATATTTTATGCTTGAATAAATATTCATATATAAATAAGAAAAATAAGGGAGTCAGACTGATCAAGCCTAGTATTGTTCAAGTAAAAATTTTGTCCAAGCTCTCTACCCTCGGATTTTGTTTAAAACCCATCATTTTGCGGGTTCCTTTTTTGTGGGCTGGGCCCGATTGTGAAACAGTTGAAGACGCACGTGCGAATGGGAACGTTTATACAGCGAAGTTATCGTCTCTTCGCGCTCTTCTAATTTCCTCTACAGCAAACCATTGAAGAACAGAAACCCTAGGGTTTATACTTTTCGATCTTCCTTCAATTGCAATGCTGTTCGAAATCTTAGAACTCCAATTCCTGCTCAGTCACGAACATCTCCCTGCAATTCCGCTATGAATCACAGAAGATCTCGTTGATTTCTGCAAGAAATTGCTCGTCTTCGAATCGAAAATGGCGGATCCGATCGAGGAAGAAGGCGCCTCGAGATGCCATGAAGAGAATCCGTCGAAAGAAGAAACCCTAGCCGGCCCGTGCCGGAAGGAGAAGAGGAAAGCTGCAAAGAAGCAGAAGAGGAAGCAGATCAGGAAGGATATAGCGCAGAGAGAGCTTGAGGAAGAAGAAGCTCGGATGAATGATCCGGAGGAGCAGCTTCGGATTAGGATGATGGAGCAAGAAGAGGCGGAGAGATGTGAAAAGGCGAGGAAGGAGTTTGAAGAACGCGAGAGACTGTGGATGGAAGCTGCTGCTGCGAGGAAGGCGGAGGAGGAAGCGCAGTGCAAGCTTCTCGAGGAATCTCAGAGGAAACAGGTGAATCTCCTCTTGCTATGGATGTTGTCATTGCTATAATCACCACAAAATTGTTTCTCTGCATTTGATTCTTCCATGCAACTTGATCTTTTTTTGTTGGCTTTGTTGCTTGTCATGGATTTTATATAAAATGCATGATTGTGTACAAACCAAACATGACTATAGGAGATAGGAAGCATCAAATTAATATATTAAAAGTTCCTAATGATTAGATTTTCTTGATTATCATTCCTAAGTATTCTTTGACAACTGAAATTGTACATACAAAGGAAGACAAGTCATATGGATAGAGAATCCATGCATAGAATGCTTACACATTTGGCTATGGTGCTACACATGAATCCTTTGTGGACCATGGGCTGTGGGTCAGCCTTTTGCTTGCATCACTGTTCCACCACTAGCATCAGTTAATGGAAAGCAGTTCACCAGTTTAGGTGATGCACCAGCCATACCGCAAAAGTGCTTCAGTCTCGATGTTTCGAGAGATTCCTGAATCTCAGCTTCCACATCCAAACCCATATCCTACAAATGCTCCTCCTTTAGTATGATTCCTTTACAGAGAGACTGCAAGTGTGCGCTTGAATAAATCTCAGTTTGGACTCATCCTGCATGCCTATTCTGGATAGGCAATAATCTGCCACATTCATCATAGGCGCTGAGCCGTCAATTACAAGTGTTCATGCTACTCTATTGCCCATGTGTTTTGTTGCACACTTGAGAATGACTGGTTCCTTTTTCCGTGTCACTATGGCAGGTAGAACAAGAGAAAGAGTTGGAGGAAGAGGATGATTGGGAATATGTAGACGAAGGGCCGGCAGAAATCATCTGGCAAGGGAATGAGATAATTGTTAAGAAGAAAAGGGTTAAGGTTTCTAAGAAAACGGAGAAAGAGGTATTGTTATCTACTGTTACACGATTTTCTCTTGCAATAGTGATCTGTGTGCATGTTTATCTTTCAGTGAGCATCTTATATACTGCAATCCTTTCCATAAAAATCTCACAATCTGCTTCAGGATACTGAAAGACCCACTTCAAATCCACTTCCTCCACAATCTGCAGCGTTTGCTGCTTACAAGAATACTTCATCGGTTTCTGCACAACAAGTATTTGAAACTGCTGCCCCGCAAGACCGAATTTTTGGAACTGAACAAGTAAGTATGGCAGAAACCAATTGTATGTATTTTTTTTTTTTTTTGAAATGAATTTTATTTATTAATTTATCTCTTTACTATTTGTTTACTCACATGCATTTTGCATCTGAGTTGATTACACCTAGGTTGAATCTTCATATGCTGCTTGTGTTAAGCAAATGCTACTTCTTTGAGTGGTTGAAGTTGCTTACTGGTTATTGTGCTTTTGCTAGGATAAAGCTCACTGCCCTTTCCACATCAAGACAGGGGCCTGCCGTTTTGGGTCACGTTGTAGCAGAGTCCACTTTTATCCTGACAGATCGTGCACGTTACTTATTAAGAACATGTACAATGGACCTGGCCTTGCTTGGGAGCAGGACGAGGGGCTTGAGGTCTGTAAGATACTGCTTTCATGTGGCTGATGCTGTATCCTGATAATCAGTCTTAGCTTTCTTGTGAATCCTCTTTACACACTTACTATATTACTATGTATATATGTGAACACAAATGATACTTGCATACACATCAATTTAGCATAAAACGACTTTTGGTTTTTAATGATTTGCACTTTAGAAAAGCATTGATGCAAGTGTATGCATGGATGTTAAAATGTGTGCATTCTAGAGTAGCAATAGAAATTGAACCATAGACATGGAAGGCAGAGGTGGCACAAATGATTACTTTCAAATGGTCAGAGTGTTTGAAATGCAATGTGTCGATACACTTTTAGTTGTTCTATATGGCACTTGATCATTGGTTGCAATGCTGTTGTAAGGTTGTTTCACTCTCTTAAGTTCTCTCACTGCAGGAAAGAATGCTGCTTACCATATCCTATATAACTAGCACAGTTTTTAAATAAGGTTTTCTCTACCAGTTGAGACCACATCCCAGTTTTTTACGGCACAAGCTATCAAGTTCAGCCGACCTTTATGCTTAGTTCATGTCTTCTGTTCTGTTGTTTTGGAGTCATAGTTGCAAAATATTTGAGCTCTGTTGGAGCTATATGTTCTCAGTAATGGATTATTATTCTTCCTATTTATTGATTATTAATTATAGCAGTGAGTACCACTAACTTGTTTATTTAAGTGCATGATGCAGAATAAGGGCTAAAAAGTGATCCTATACTTTTTTTTTCCTTTTTGGAAAAGGTAAATATATTTTTAACCTAAAAACAAAAGAAAATACAGCTAAGCACTTAGATATCACGCAAGAGTGGCATGCTTGAAAGTAAAGTTTCGAGTTGAAGAAGGTTGTGCTACCTTACGTGATATGGCGAGTTCCGATAATCTTTGCTGACAGATTGCCACCAGAGAATCCGGAATACTCCACCGGGCAATCTGATCCTGTGACGCCCCGGAGTCTCACATCGACTATAGAGAGGAAAGTGAATGGGATTATATGTACATCTCACACCCTTACCTTGCATGAGGCCTTTTGATGGGTTGAGGCCCATCAGAAGCAAAACTGCGAGGCTTGTGGGCCAAAGCGGACAATATCATGCATGTGTGTAGGATGGGGCGTTACAAATGGTATCAGAGCTGACTCTCGACTAGTTCGAGTGTGGGTCCCTTGCCGTGGTCTGGTGCAAGTGGGCGGGTTTCCATGTGGGCAGGCCAAGAGGGCTGGCAGGCTACAGGGGCTGACAGGCTACTGCACAGGGACGTGCAGCTTTAAAGGGGGTCGAATGTGACGCCCTGGAGTCCCACATCGACTATAGAAAGGAAAGTGAATGATATTATATGTAGATCTCATACCCTTACCTTGCATGAGGCCTTTTGATGGGTTGAGGCCCATCAGAAACAAAACCGTGAGGCCTGTGAGCCAAAGCGGACAATATCATGCATGTGTGTAGGGTGGGGCGTTACAGATCATGACTCTGCCAATCCTGGATCCCAGATCAAAGGGCTGCCTTTCGTAAGGCATTGTCCAGGAAGAAGAGCTGAGATACAATGAAAAAGCCGGGTTGGAAAAGGATCTGCATGGCCACCTCGATTTCATCATCGCGGCATGAAAACATGATCTATGAGCCTCCAAGGAGGACCGGAGTGTCCCCTGGTTGTCTCCGTGGTCTTCACAAACTGTATTTGTGAAGGCTGCATTGCTATTACTACAAGAGGCACCCCCGCAAGTGACTGATGACCCGGGTCCGTCCTCCTTAAATGCGTTAGAGAAAGAAGCAGAAGAAGCTTGGTTGTCGAACGGGAAGAAGAGTACCTCAATAGAGTCCAAAAGCCGCCAAGGATTGGAAGAAACTTTAGAGCCCTCTGAATTGCAGAAGTGTACTGCCCCTCCATAATGGCATTAATGGCTGAAAGATACTTTTGTAATTTTTCTTTTTGATTTTTGACTATACTTCCTGTTATGATACGGAAATAATCAGTTTCTGGTTGGAAGGCTATTATTGGTCTTGGATATTCATGACCAGCATGAGCTATCCTATGATGCCTAGATACGGATATGGACATGGGGAATGAGGATTTGACATATTGTGTAATTTCATATGTCCAAGGCTGTTGCGCAAAAATTTTCATATGTTATATTTATTTGTTGCTCAGAATTTGCATCATAGTTCCTATCCACATCACTATTGTAGGCCTTGAGAAAAAAGAATCCCTACTGTTCTTTGACTCAATTCATTTCAGAACTTCAAGGAACAATTATATGGAGATTCAAGGTTTTATCCTTGGTTGAGGATGGAGATTAACATTCGTAGCAGTTGTGTATCCAATGCACCTTCTGTATAATCACTTGATAATAGTTCTTGTAGGCTTCAAAAATTGCCATGTTATAGAGAGGTTATCATATTAGTTGCTTGTGTTGGAACTTCATAGACATACATTCTAGTGCTTTGACTTTCATGCTACTAAATTTTCAATACTTACAAGTTTTTGTAGATTCTTAATCATATTGTTAAATTTCTTGCTGTTCCTTTCTTTTTGCAAAGCTGTCTTCCTTTTTGCTTGAGTTTGGCTTTCCACGAATGTAAGCTCCTTAACAGTTGGTAGGTTTTTGCCATTTTCTTCGTGCTGTGCTTCGGGAGATGTCCAGCACTCTTGCTGGTGCCAGGTATTTAATTCACAAGTTTTGAACTCACGGGAAATCTTCTCATAGGTGGATGCTTGAAGGTTGTGCTGTGTTATCCATTGTAACTCTTTGAGAACCACCTATACTTATCATATCCTTGGGTCTAGTTTCGAATGAGCTAACATGCTAACATATGGGTAGATGAGATGCACTTTGGTGATGATAATCAACTAGTGAGCATACATTCAAAGCTGATGACGTGTATATATATAGGGGTGCTAGAAAATGCTGTTTTGTTGGAGCGATTAGGAATGACGATGAGTTAATGAGAGGATCGTTGATTAGCTTCTTTGCTAATTTTCAGGATTGAAAGTCAAAGCATTTAAATGGTTATTTTCTCTCCCTAAAAGGCAATCTCTATTTTTTTTCCTCTTTCTTGGTGAAGATTACATCAATCCCTATGTTTTCTCTTTGAACGCCAACGGCATATAATACTTTATTTTTCTCCTTATAGGCCCCTTTTATTTTGGAAATTGAATTGATGGTAATGGTTGGTTAAGCATGAACCTAACACCAATTGATGGCTGGTTAATTGTTGTGCTTTCTTCTTTGCCTGTCTTTTCGGGCTGATTTTACCTTCTCCATGTTTGTTTCAGTATACTGATGAAGAGGTTGAACGTTGTTATGAAGAATTTTATGAAGATGCACATACAGAGTTCTTAAAGTTTGGGGAAA
This sequence comes from Litsea cubeba, assembly GCA_012931725.1. NCBI lineage: Eukaryota > Viridiplantae > Streptophyta > Magnoliopsida > Laurales > Lauraceae > Litsea > Litsea cubeba. The sequence goes on from CM022949.1 coordinate 21,770,334, forward strand.
TTGTTAATTTCAAGGTAGCTGAACAATGCCATATTTTAGCTGCTTATAATTTTTTGCTTTTTGGATGGGTAACCTGACTTGAACCCACAACCGCAAAGTTGCAATAATGAGCACCTTCCACTGTGCCACCGGCTTATTGTTAGATGCTTATAATTTTTGAGTATAAGATACCCTTAGTTTCTTTTGGGTCATATTGCATTTACCGTGTCTAGGAATTTGTAGCAATGAACAATTCCGAAAAAAAAGAAAATAAATAAATAAAAGAGAATAAATTGAAGCAATGAGCCGAACCCTTCTTCCTTTTGAAATAACAATCAGCTGTAATGCCTATCATAAATTATTTTGCTGACAGTGGATGAAAAACTTTAAGCTAAGTTCCTTTTTAGTTATTAAAAGTTAAAACTGATAAAATGTTTCTGCCAACTTGAAAAAGCTATAGGATGCATACTGAAATATAGGCAGATACATCTGAATGGTTCTTTTTTTTCACCCACTTGATTGGTTGTCTCTTGCATCAACAATCCTTCAATTTCCACCTGGTCAAGATGAGCAAGTAGGAGTCATTTTCACAAAGTCAATAGGTTGAAGAAACTGTGGAGTAAACTAAAATCTTAATGAAATTTCAGTTGCTCTAGTTTGAAAATGATTTTGTGATCTACCTTTCGTTTTATTTATTTATTTATTATTTATAATATTTCCCCATGTTTTGTACATTTTTCTTGTTCTGGGTATTTGCTTTGTCAATTGGTATGTGTTGAAATATATGATTTTGAACCCATAAGTCGTCCTTGTGCTCCCTATAGGAAGTCCCCTTGTCAGGAGGGCAACACAGAAAAAAAAAGTAATAATAAATCAACTTGCCTACACAGTTGGTGGCTTGCCAATTTTCAGTTGACCGGCTTGCATCTTTGTTGATTAAAAGATGTGATTTATCAAACCTTGAATTTCTGAAATTAATAAAAATGGACCTTCTTTGCTCTTTTTATTTATTTATTATCGGGAATGTGACTCGCATCCACAACCTCAAGGTTGCAACAGTGAGCTTCCACTGCGCCACGAGCTCTAGCCATGTGTGCTCTTTCTATTTATAGGGCCTGTTTTGTCAGATATAATTTTGGATGGGATTCAGAGCTGCCTTTGGTATGGCGTTTGGGGAAAATCAGATGAAATCTTCTGAGTTTCTGTAATCTGCCTTGTTTTTAAGGATGACAGAAATATTTCTGGCCATTTATATCTAACAATGGTTGCATTCAATATTTTATGTTTCTTTCTGACATTTTCAGCTGATATTTCTGAATGACGAGTTCATATTCCCATCCATAGTTAAAACTGAGCCAAACAACGCCATAAGGTCCAAGCATATTCTAATCTTGGTGCGGTGATGATTGTTTTGGCTTCACAATTTGTGCATTGGAATACTGTGTTCAGGTGTGTAGAAACGGTTCATTTCATTTGCGTGGCAATGTGTATGTACACTACAAAACTCTGGAATCAGCTGTGCTTGCTTATAATTCAATTAATGGCCGCTATTTTGCCGGAAAACAGGTAATTTTTATTTCCCATCAAATGCTTTCTCAGCCGGGTAATATGCATTTCTAGTTTCATTACTCAGCAGTGTTGACACACTGACAGATTACATGTGAGTTTGTTGGTGTCACAAGATGGAAAGTAGCAATATGTGGGGAGTACATGAAATCAAGGCTTAAGGTAAAACTATCACCATTTCTCTGGGCTTATTTTCTTTCTTTCTTTCTTTTTTTTTTTATTCTATAAGAAACCTCCTTTTGTTTTCTGTAAATGATGCCCTGGGATGCTGTGGGCTGTGCTAAATTGCTATGGATTCGATCTGATGATTGAATCCCAAGACTGAGCTTGAAGGGGATCTGGGAACCTGCAGTCAAGATCAAAGACACAAATATTCAAAACTACAGGGAGAAAACTTTGGTTTTTATCATAAAAAAATAAAAATAAAATGAATATAAATACACATTGGGACCTCTTTAAATAGGCCTGTGTGGCTGTAAAAATGGAAAATTTCCCGTGGGCAGGCTGAGAACTAGCAGCCTCTTGCCTAGTGTGCACATGTGCTCGTTCTTCCATACTGATGCCCAAGCCAGATCCGAACCTGAAAGTGCCCTGCTGGATATGCATTTTTAAGTAGGTTGACCCATGCAGGTTGATACTTGGTAGTGGTGTAGGAAAAAATATAATAATAAAAAGAAGAGTTTTCTTTTCTTTCCACATTGGCCCATGAGGGTAGGTTAAGGACCTAGCTAGTGCAGGCCCATCGAAGGCTTTAGCCCAGCCTGTGTATTAATGGCAGACCCCGGCCCAGCCCGGGCCTGGCCCTTTGACAGTCCTAGTAATGATTTTTGGTCCAATAATTATGATCTGATGTTGCAGTGAGTTACCATCATTACATGATGACCCAAGAGTCACGAAAACATGTTTCCTTTTGTTACATCTTTTATATTATGTATTTGTGGAGCGTAGTCGGGACTTCAGAGAGTTGAGAAAAAAGTTTCATATTTTACATTTGTGTATATATGGAGGGTGTTTGGGAGGGTTGAGAAAAAAATTGCTCACGTGTGTGTGATTTCATCTCCTCTGATTACTATCTTCATTTGGCATTTCTTCGACAGACTTGCTCACGTGGAACCGCCTGCAACTTCATTCACTGTTTTCGCAACCCTGGAGGAGACTATGAGTGGGGCTGATTGGGATAATCCACCTCCTAAATACTGGGTGAAAAAGATGGCTGCTCTGTTTGGCCCTTCTGATGAATTGGCAAACAATGACATGGAGTTAGAAAATCGGGAGAAGAGGAATTCTAGCAGGAAGAGAAGAGCAGATGGTAACAGGTATTATTCATTATCACATCTCATGGTGACTGTTGAGTAGAACACAGTGTCAGAACTCCTTGGTTTTAAATCACGGAAACCACTTCAAACTATAGAAATTGGTGTTAAGTAGTTGTTTGTGCAGTTTCCTATCACCAATTGGTTTTGGGATTACTGGCTAGTAACATTGACATGGTATCAGAGCCTGAGGTCTCGAGTTCGAAACCACGCAGGGCAGAAATGCCCCATGCCGCGTTGTGTGTTTGTGCGGGCGCAAAATGTGCAGGGCAAAAAGGCCCCATGCCGCGTTATAGTCTTGTGCGGGCGTGTGCTTCAGATCCGGGCGGTGTCCCGCCCGAGGGGGGGTGTTAAGTAGTTGTTTGTGCAGTTTCCTATCACCAATTGGTTTTGGGATTACTGGCTAGTAACATTGACAATTGGAACAGTAGCTCTAAACTTTGTTTCTGAACGAAATTACCAAATGGCTTCAAACTTTAAAAACTAGAACATTTCCTCCAAATATGTAACATACGGTAGCCTGGTTTTTGCGTCAACGTAAGCATGCTTGACATTCCAGGATCTGCTACAGTAGCTCTCTCTCCATATATATATATATTTATATATGTAGGGTAATATTCAGGTGGGAATTGTTCTCACATATTATGTGAGAACTTTTTTATGGGGCCCAATTGTGGGCCCCATTTGGGGATGGGACTAGGGGGGATGGAAAGATCTATCCTTGAGATTAGTGACTATCAAGGGGTTCCCTATTGGTTGCTAGGTTTGGATGGGTTGCTAGTTGGGCCCCGCAAAAACCTTCTTATATAATAGGTGAGAACTAGTTCCCACTTGAATATTTCCTATATATATATTTCTATACTTATCGGTACATCAAAATTTGCAGAGACAGCCAGGCCATCCCCAAGCACGGAATGGCCTTGCCAGTGGTCCCCAGCTTTCCCGCCCAATGTCTTCGAAACACCCATTACTCTGTGTGAATAAGAACTCCCAGATTTTGACACATCCAAGTTTTATAGGCACTTGGATTGATCAAGCAAACCCATCCGAATTAGAAATGACAGGGATTTTGACAACTTTGTAGCCCTCAAAAAGTTACCTCCCATGATCAATGGAGTATCTAGAGTTGAGGTTGGCCATGAAGAAACCTTTCAAACCCTCTACCTGCTTTGATTCTCATGCTTACAGTTACAGGTGGGCCCTGCATACAGTTCTATTCACAGGGACATCTTAGTCGGTGTTCCTGAAATTGACCAACCTTTCAAACCCTCTACCTGCTTTGATTGTCATGCTTCCAGGTGGGCTCTGCTGACAATTGACCTTTCTCTCTCTGTGGCTTTTGATGAAACAAAGGAATTGGCTTTTACTGAATAAAACTTTACACTTTTTTTTTTGAATAGTGAATAAAACTTTACACTAGCTATATTGTAGTAGCAGTCGCTGGCTTTTCACTGACGTGTAACTACAAACATACATGTGTCAGTGTATGGGAGGGAGGGGGATGGGGGAGAGCACATGATTTTGTTTTTATTGGTAATTTTCCTGGGACCGCACATAGTGGTTATGACAATGAGCTTCTTCTTTTCTACAAAAAAAAAAGAGACAATGAGCATCTTCCAATTGTTCAATGTTGTTTTGATTCTCACTATGAATGTTTATTGTACTATGCTATTTCATTAACAATTAATTTTTTTTCATTAACATGAGAATTTCATTGTGGCATTTGTTTAGTTAGTTGATGGTTAATTCTATTAAATACAAAAGGGCATGTATTATTTTTTAATGTGCAATCATACTGGAACTTGCAATGTCGTGGTTGCAACAAGAAGCATCTTTCAAGTGTGCTGTGGGCTCTTGTTTAATAGAACTTGCGCCTTAGGTTGACCTTTTCTAGACTCATGTTTTGAAGTGCTGAGAGACTTGACTATTTTAATTGAATAACATCCAAATAGCTTATCATATACTGCGATGTCAGCATTTGGATCCATTATTTACTTGACTGGTTACCATTTTCGTAACACCCCTGCAGTACAATACTACTGTGCGTTATAAGTCCTCTGCATGATATGGTGCAATTAGAAGCAATCATACACCCTAAATAGTGTGTGTTGATGCCTTTCTAACTGCAGATTCCAAGCATGGTGCTTGCCATTTTATTGATGGTGTATGCATCTACTTGTTTATTTTTTATTTTTTATTTTTATCTTTTGTGTGGGCTTTTGGGAAAGTTCCTCTAAAAAATCCAAAGATCTGTAGGAAGAAGGTTTTTCACTTCAACTGGCAAGGTGCATATGACGAATTTAACTGACTGATTTTTGTTTTTGGCTTGACTGGATGTTGCAGGTATCACCGGAGAAGATCTAGATCTAGAGAGGATTGCCAGGCTGTTTCTGATGGAGACTACCCTGGTGAAAAGAGAGCACAATCTCACAGTAAATCAAGTAGGCAGCGGTCAAGTAGGAGAGAGGCAACAGGTTCCCCGAATGAGCTTAAGCAATCCAGTGAGAGGTATGGAACCCACGACCATGATTCTGGTGACGACTACTATGATGAAAGCAGAGTCAGATGCAGTAGTTATTCAAGGGAGCAGCCAAGTACCAGGAAAAAAGAGCAGGATTTGGCCTGTGATCGAGATTCTGGCAGATACCATGCTGGTAATGGAAGCCAAAGTCGAAAAAGTCGAACAAGGACACATTCAAGTAGTTGGAGACAGGAGGTATATTCTCCCATTGAGAATGAAAAAGCAGCAGAGAAGTCTATTAGCAACATTTCTGACAAATGTGAAGAAAAATCTAGATCACGTGCTCATGATTCTGAAGGGTACTATCCTGATTCAAACAGAGTTCAGCATGGCAGTCACGTGAGCAGAAGGGCATGCACAAGTAGCCAGAGAAAATACGCGGATTCTAGTTATTATGACAGAAAACTTGAAAGGAACTATGATTCTGAGGATAATGAGCAGTATGATGGAAACCATAGATCCCGTGATTATAGTTCGAACATTGGCCACGATGAAAATGGACACCAGGATAAAAGTCGGTCTAGTAAGGGGAAGAGAATAATAATTTGAAGATGAGTTACCATGACGAGTGTGGAAAGTCGAAAGAGATGTATGATTTTGATGATCAAGATCGTTATGATGGGAGATGTGGGTCAGGGGATTGTGATTCCATTGGGGACTATGAAGAGAACAGATCTCCATCAAGCAATCAATCCAGGAGGGAACGTGCTACTAGCTTGGAAAAGGAAACTGATTCTCCATTCAAGAAAAGAAAACTGGAAGAAAATCACAAAGGAAGAATGAAAGATCGAACCCCCCATAGTCTCAATCAATACAAAAGGAGATACGAGTCGAGGAAACTTGATCTGAGTGATAATAAATATTTTGGTGGCAACAAGGAATCAGGTTCCAGTTCTGAAAGATCTTGTGATCGCTCGGTGCATGACGCAACTACTCAAGCTCACTCTTGGAGCTCTTCGGAAGATTCTGATGACCCCTGTCAAAGTAGGCATCATGGTAAAGATAGAAGAGATGCAAGGAAGAGGAATACGAATGTGAAAGGCAAAGATAGAGATTCAGATGCTGAGGGTATGAGATCTAAGAAGGTATATAGAAAGAAATCAAGTAGTCGATCACTTGGTTGACATTTGGAGCTGGTTGACCGAGGAGTTGCATCAGAATCCATGGATTGTGAGTTTTTACTGATATCAGTACAAACATGGAGGCTTGGTTCATTGTATCCCCTTTGTAGTTGAGAAATGGACATTTTTCTCATGCCTTGAAAATAATAGTGAATCAGAGATGCTTATCCTCTTGCTTTCTGTGATAAAATAGTGTGATTTACTATCTGCTTGGGTCCTGTTCAACACAAACTGATACATTTACCTTGACCGTGCTATCTGGATTTCCAAAATTACTTTTAAATATGCGAGGTGGGATCCAACTGAATGGTCCTGGCTTATCTTGCTCGTGTTTTTTAATATTCTGGCAGATAGTGGGTTGATATAGCTTTGGTGCAGTATCGACTGCCTGAAGAACAGTGGGCCTGATAGCTTTGACAGACTTACAGGGGCAACCCAATTGATCAACAGGAGCATGAAGTGAAAAAAAGATGACAATTTAGTCTATATCCTTTGTCCACCAGTGAGGCCCACATATGAACTCTGAACTGCTCAGTGTCACTATCCTTTGAACTACTCACAGCCATCCTACTGGTAAGGAGTGATTCTGGAAACTTCAAGACCCAGGGACTGAACCATTTGGGCATAAGTGTGATACAAGGTTTAATACCACTCAACCACGAGTCTAGTTATGTAAGCTCTTACCAGAATTTTGCAACAAGTAGGCCCAGACCCACTGTAAGACTGATCATTTGTTAGACATGTCAATATAGTACAAAAAAGCAAGAGTCAAATCTTGCATTTTATACATGATGACATTGCTGTCGAAGTCAATTTTGGTCAAAGCCAAAATAGACTAGGGGAAAATAATTTTACGCTGAATTGGATTTCAAGCAATGAAATGTAGGGATGGTCCTGCCATCATGGGATCCATACTCAAGACAAAAATATCTACCATGCATGTGATATTCTCTCATTCAGGCATTGTGCCAGAGGTTTCAGAGCAGAGGAGGCCAATGAACAATGTCAGTATCAAGGACTTCCCAAGATAATGGGAGTAGCAGTTTAAAAGGGCAAGAGAGCTGCACATGCAAGACTGTATGGCAAATAACAGGCATACAACTTACAAGGGGTTGGCCTCACTCACTGGCGGCCTGCTGTTGCCTTATTCATTTATCTTACTTTATAAAAGTTTTAAGTAATGTTAACTATGGGTGCAAAAGCCAATGAAGTGCAAAGTATGGATGGCAATGGGTTAGGTTAAACGGGTGACTCAAGCCCCCTGGGCCCTGACTGGGGTTTGTTTAAGTAGTGGTTTTGTTTAGGATGGACTGAGTCACTGAGGTGCGAGTCTAATGACTTTTTCACCCGGGCTGAGTTTGGTGGAGGGTTGGGTTTTGGCTGCCCTACACTGGCTTGAGCCATTCATTACTAACTTGTCCAGTACAGTTTGTAAAAATCTGAACTATTTTAGGTTCTAATTTCAAGTCCCTTTGCTCGCAAGAAGTATACATATAATTTATTTGATATTTAAAATAATAAATAAAAGAAAAAAGCTACCAACTTGACCCATGCTAGTCTCAGGATGGGTCTGGTACCAGAAATCATGAACCCGTTATGGTTTGGGTTGGATATGGTTGGGGGCATCTGCTGCCATCGTTGTATGTGGGGTACATTGTTTTTTTTACCAAGCTTAGGGGGCTGGGACCCAGCCCTTTGGTGAGGGAAGTAGACCTTGGGTGAGGTAGGACAACCCTTGGATGAGGAAATGTGAGTGTCTGGGTTCAAACTCTGGGCAGCCAGATAAAAACTTCCACTATGGTAAGAGGCCGTCCTTCGGACACATTGTTAATTCCATTAATCAATCCACATCATTTTAAAATGGTCCATTGAATGTCAAGCAATTGCTAGGATTTTAGGCAATTCAGCTGCAAAATGATAGAGCTCGCTTGAAAAACGGGGAATTCACAATAGAAGTTATATGGGAATTTCACTTGGATGCTTACGATGGAGGGGGCATCTGTTTGGAGAAATTTAAGACTGGAATTTCATGTGTTGAAAATTCTCTATATCAATACTAGTTATTTCTAGATCATTTGAAATTCCTTGTTTTATTGTTGATTTTTTAAACATCCAACATTTTAAAATATCATTTTGGCCTATCGAGTTCTTCAAATTCTAGCATTCTAAACCGAATGAATGCTAGGGTATTTTAGAAAACCTTCTAGGCGAAAGGGTAGCATTTTTGAGAACAGCCGTGCTACACGGCCCGGCTTTTCTGGCCGGGCGTTTAGATTTTTTCTTTTGAGAATTCAGAATTCTCCAAAACGGAATTTCTTCCAACAAACAAACAGGCACAGAAGAGATTGAAAGGACTCGTTATGGAATATGATTTGTCAAATCATCAGCCTTGGTAAGATCATTGTAACTCCTGAATCAAGTGCGAGTTATGTCTCTTAAGCCATGCAATTTTTTTATATTCATATATAGTTTTTTATATGTTATATTATTAACACAACCTAAGTTTGATGGATAATAGTTAGATTAAGCTTAAGATTAAGACGACATGATGATAACAGTAAGAGTGTCTAATTGGGGTTCACTATAACTGATGAGAGTATTAACTAGTTAGTGTGCCTTACCAAAAAAAAAACTAGTTAGTGTGAAGGTGTTAAACTGATCATTGATGAGCCTTATCACCCAGAGTGAAATGATAAAATATGAACACTTATGTCAACCCTTGTTTGATCTAAATTTTAGCCATATTGACAGCCCCGCTGATAAATATGCAGTGAAGATTTCTTACTAGCTAATTAAACTAGAGTACCCTAACCTCCTTTAGAACTTGCTACATTAAGATCCTAATTAACTGCTCTCTTGGATTCAATGATTCTTAATTATTAGTTGGAGAATTCTTTTGAAGGAACATTCAGTCATTCCTTCACTTCTGATCCTCAACATTGTGTTAGCCTTTTGTTATCCAATATTTAAGCCATTGAAGGGAAATCTTGTAGTCATTTATGACAAACGAAGGAAAGTTCCCTAGACAAGGCATTGAGCAACCACCACAATGATCTCCTAACTGACTGACCTTCCACCACACAAGTAGCAGGAGGTGGTGGGTGGGCTACACTAATCCATCTAGTAGGCCCTCTTGTGAATGGCTCATGGGTCGAAATGCCCATTGATCATGTGATCCCAACTGTTGGTTGGTGGAGTTAGAATGTGTGGTAATGGCGTTAGGATCTTGTCAAATCTCTTCCTTGATTTTTCCATTCTAAGAAAGCAATCGAGAGGGTGCATTAGCTTGCATAAGTTTTTACAAAGTTGACGATTTAGGATGTAATGAAATAGTATCTCATATCTATGTCAAAAAGCCTGAAAACACATGAAAATTCTACGTCTGCCCTCCAAAACTCAAATGAAAATTCTGAATTTGCCCCCCAAAATTCAACTACTTGTTTGGTCCCCCTCCCCCAAGCAAAATCCTGAGCTGCCACTTAGTGGGGTTGAGGAACCCTATAGATGGACGGTTCCAAACCATTGTCCTTGGCAAATACTATAATTTCATAAGTTCACTCAACGTCTCAACCATGAGTGATTTCTCAACTTGGACATTTGGTTGGTCAGAAGGACAAGTAGGCATGTGGTGAATGAGTAGGAAGCATCACTCTTTCTTGAGAGAGAAGGGAACGACCCCGGCCATGATGAATTATTGTTGGCGTGGAAGCACGTGGGCTCCAAGTGGGATTACTTCAGCTTACCAAGAAAAAAACAGTAGGATGACTTCAGTAGGGAAGGGTGAGCCCTGGAGCCACTTTTGTATAACACAATCCTGATTCTCTGCAGGATGGGGCCATAGCTGCCTAGTTTGCTAATAAGGTTTTCTAAACTGTGAACAGTTTCTTATGACAATTTGCAGTTAGTTTCAACAGTACTTCTAAAAAATGCCTTTTTTTTTTTTTTTTAATGTTTGAGCCCATATTTTTGAGGGGCCATTTAGGTCAATGTATAGTTAGGTCTTTGAGATTTTGTTTAGGTGTTAACTAAATATCATTCCAATCAAATTATTTTAACCCTTGATTTAAAGCTTCAAAATTTAGAGGGCCTTCAACTGCAAATTTTAAGAAACCTAATCCACCAGCAGAAAAGGATGACAAACTCATGTTTGGGGTTTGGCAACCAGCAATCCTCAAGAATTTGGGCGAGTGGGATTTTTCATTTTCTATGATTTCTCGTCTGACTTCTCTATAGAATCTGGAAATTTTTAAGTACGGATTTATGCACTTGACATTAATTTACGCACCAGCATTGATAAGAAATCTTCAACTATATAAATTGTTAGTGAGGAATCATCAAATCTGTGGAACCCAAAAATAGAGATCGATAACCGGGAAATCTCAAAAATATTTTCATTTAGATAGAGGCCACCTGAGAAATTCTTTCTAGAATGTGGCCCCATTTTGAAAAATTTCCTGGTTCCCTCACGAAATCAATGGGGCACGAGATCCATGGACCTCAACACATTTTACCCATTCCTTATTCTTAATTTGGGTTGGGTCACTACTCAATGAATGAAGGAGGGGAGAACGAACTGCTAATCTGAAAAGATTTTTAAAGTAATCTATCATTTATGGTAGAGATCATTGCATCAAATATTCAATGTTATTGAGGAAGGAAAGATGAACAAAAAGACACTGCTAATCTAAAAGATCTTTATTCTCTGATTTATGGTAGAGATCATGGTATCAAATATTCAATATTCAATGTCATGATCATCAAATTGCACCCACTCCAAGCTCCACGTGTACAGAAATCTCTACAACAAAGGCTCTTATCTTATGTCTTTTAGATTATGCCTCTGAGATAACTGGTAGCTAGCTCTTTACCTCGCAACGACCACAACCTCTTCCCTCTCACTCCACTAAATAGACAAGAGAAGAGATCCATAATCAAAAGCATTGTATTTTGTCCTTCTCTCATTCCAAAGGTATAGCAATAACAAAAGACAGAATCTTTTCAACCCCCACAAATAGTAGATCCAAATCAATCTTAAAGAAAGTTTAATTTCATCTTCTGAGCCTTTCCTTTACGTCTCTTTATTAAAGATTGGATTTTTCCATACATGGGTCTGGTTCTTATTGCTCAGAGATTTCCTGTACCTGGTTTTTGAGCTGAACCCAGAAGTGTTTTTTTTTTTTAATCAAATTTTATCAAAACAGCTAACTGAAGAGATCTATAGAGGAAGAGATTTTCTGTAGAGTTTATTTCCATTGGGGTTTCCTAAATTGGGTTGGTGACTTTGGTGGTTTTTTCTTTTTTTCAGATTTCTGTGAAAAAGACTTGATTGAAGGAGAGCCAAGACGGGTTTGATCAAAAGGACTTTCTTTTTTCCATAAGAATCGGTATCCTGGATATCTTTTTCCAAGAATTTTTTTGAAACGGTTGGCATTCTTTTCTGGGTTAAGTTCATATTGTTTGAAGAAGAAGAAGAAGAAGAAGAAGAAGAAGAAGAAGAAGAAGAAGAAGAAGAAGAAGAAGAAGGGCTTTAAGGAGGATGCCAAGGATGGGGTTGATGCTATGGATCGACCGGAAGATCGTGGAACCTCTTGTGCAAATACTTCAAAGGTAAAATTGCATTTCACTTCCTTTTCTTTTGGGTGTTCTTGATGTGCATGGATGTGTTTAGAGCTTTTGAGCTCGTCTGTTTGAAGTGGGTTTTCTTCATCCTGTTGGATTATTTTTTAACAGTTTTATCTTTTCCCATTCATATTAAAATTTTGGTTTTTACTGTTCATGATTCTGTTGTCTATGTGTTGGATCTTTGTTTTTTTTTTTTTTTGGTCATTTATAGAAGGCTGGGAATTCAAGAAATATGAGAACTTGGAACCATTTATTTTTTCCATTAGAGTTGGAATATGGGTGTGAAATTGTGATTGACAATTGGATATTTGAAATGGAACTTTTCTATGGAGCCAACTGTCATCTTTTGGTTTCTTCCATGGTGTAGCTTTTGATTGAATTGAGGGCTTAAATTTCCACGTTCTTTGATTTCTTACCAGTAAAACAGCATAAATCAGTGAGTATTTGGTTCGTATTTCTAAAACCTGTATGTGCTTTGAAAATTTTAGATAGTTTCTCAAGGATTTTCAACTTGAATACAAATGAGAACAGGGCCATTTTTGTAGACAACTTCTAAAAGAATTTTAACTGGAATGTAAATGAGAATGAGGCTCTGTTTAATCAGTTTCTCATACACTGCACTACTTATGGAGCATGGTGCCCCTTTTTTTTTTCTCGCAATGCTAGTGACTTTCCTTGACTTTGCTTATATCTGATTACTAAATCATAGTTGCCATGTAAAATACTGAGAGAATTTTAATGATCTGTGAAGGGGTGCGGAACCAAAGCAATTGGCATTTTCTGCTGCCCTTGGCGTACATTGGGAATATTCCCAATCTGCGGTATGACATCTCTGATCATTGCAATGTTTTTTCCTCTTCTATTATTAGCATGGCTTGAACACAAGGCTATATTGTATGGTTTTGCCAATTATGTACCATTGTAGCACCATTAGTTTAAGCAAATAAAATGGTCTGTGTCTGTGATATAAATTATATAGAAATTATGTACTACGTATGGTACTTTGTGCGTGCGTGTGTGTTTTTTAATTTTCTTTTTAATTCATTTATTCGATCGGTGAAAGGCAATCCTTTATAGAGAACTAATCTCCCAAACCCTCTTTTATAAGGTAGAACTGCCCAACCTACGTGCTGTGTGTCTTGTATTTCAACTGTCATTACTGTGACAATGGAAGTACATCATTGTGCTATCACTTTTTGATATAATTCTCATAGGTCAGGTGGTCTTGACCATCAAAGCATTGAACAAAGAAATACCCATTAACTGGATGGGCAGGATTGTTCAACTCATCTTTTTTGTATCCTGTGGTGCATTTATGGCACGACCTTATCAATCTATGGCTCAGACCATGAACCAATGTCTCATCCAATTTGAGTTCAACGCACCAGATACCATAGCTGAACTCTGCATTCTGGTTACATATTTTCTTTCTTTTATACATTGAGTGAAAGTTTTATCCAATTCAATTTACATTGACATTACACATTCACTTCCCAAATGAGCTTGTTTAGTTTTATTATTTTATTTTGTTGGGCTGTTCCGACAAACCATATTTAATTACCTTGTTGTGGGAAAAGAAGAAGAAATCGAAGCATCAGTAAGCTAAGAACTTTGAAGATCATGATCCCAAGAACATGTGTTTGAACCTTGTTTTCCTTCAGATCTGTCAAACAAAATGTGTTTATACTTCATAGGCGCATTATTGGTGAACTTGTGTTAGTGTAATATGTGAGTATTAACTTTTCTTATGTTGACACATATCAAACACATGTAGCAGCCTGCCCATGTAGGAAGGTAAAGTAATTTGGACCAGGGTGGAGCTATGGTGTATCTGAATCTGGATCCTTTTTAATAGGATGGATGTGTCTCTGGATCCAGATTCGCAATGGTCCTCTGCATTGGATTTGGATCCAGCATCACATCATCTAAAAAAACAAGATCGGGTTCTGGATTTCAATCTAAGACTGGAAATGGGAATCTTATGAGCATGCTTGGATCAATAGGCCTCAAAATGGATATGTTAAGTATACAAGTGGATCTCTCAAAACAACAATACGCTTCAAGCTTGTGGACTTTCAAATGGAAACATGATCAACGTCTATAGACTCTTGAAACATAGATTTTTTAATTCATGGCTGTAGCCGATTCCAGATCCAGATCATCATGTCAGAATACATAAATACCCGGCTTAAAAAGAATCCAGCTTAAGAAATTTTTTGGATTCTATATGCATGGATCTAGACCGGATCTGAATTTCTCCTGGATCCAGAAGCAGATTCCATACCCAATTTTCCCCTGATCATACATTTTGAATATTTGGATAATCCAATCATTGACATCCCCAACCCTAGGTAATTAAGTTGGCGTACTCTCACAATGTTGATTAGCTTCTTGTGGATATCTATACAGAAGAATTCTTTATTACACAGCGAGAAAGTTTATGCAATTTGTGGAAGTGGCCATAATAAATATCACTCTGAATGTGTCAAACATGATGGCTCTAAAGGAGCCGATTTATTTGACTGCCTAAATTGTTAGGCTTACCAACCATTGTTAGGCTTACCAACCCACTAGCTAACAATTCATTTGTTATAAATAGAAGCACCCCCTATTGGGTTGATGAGGGAGACACACATAGCACAAGAGAAGGGTGTACCTGGGATTGGGGTTGAGAGAGAGGCTGTAATCTTTCCTCCATATAGTTATACTCTTGCCGTTCTCCCGTGGATGTAGGCTCAAGCCGAACCACGTTATCTCTGTGTGTGATTTATCTTTCTGTGTGTGGTTTGATCTTATCTCTGTGGCTTGATTGATGCTCATAGCATAACAAACTGGTATCAGAGCAAGTTCTGATCGTGGGTGGGCCCGCAAAGTATCTCTCTGTTTCTGTCCGAAGTTGCAGAGAAACCGAACTTCGGTTTTGCAGAGGACGAATCGGAGAAGAAGAGTGTCGGATTGTTGCAGATCTGATCTAGGATCGGAAGTTGCAGATAAGGGCGTTTCCTCGCTGGGTTTTGCAGAAGATCAGACGATCTCGAAGTGGGCCACGGACCTGCCTGCTTGATCGCAGCACCCAGGTTCGCCGAAATCGCCACTGCTGCAACAGCTGCTGCCTCACCGAGATCGGGAGTCCGTCGCCGCCGCGCCGTTGCCATGTCCGAAGGAGAAGCAGCAACAAGGACGCTGCTCTCTGTTCCAGAACGAGAGTGAAGGAGAAGACCCTGTTTGGGTTCAGATTTCAATTCATTTGTGTTTTTTAAATCAAAGCCAGAGACATAATTATTACACCTTTGACTTGGTGGTCTGAAGTTCCACGGGAATTTATGGTCCCTGAAGCACCACATGAATTGGTGACCTCTCAGTTCTAGTTGTAAGCCAGATCAATTTCGGGTCAGGTTAACCTGGTCCACATAGAAAGCCCAGCAGCAAAGCATAAAGGTGTTGATGTCATCGCTGGTCAAAGCTTGATTTGACCAGATCAAAGGTTGAAAATCATTTTCGCGATATCTTGGAGATCCGGAGTCTGATCGGAGATCCGTTTGAACCTGCGAACTCATTGTGATCAGATCTACGTAGGTGCGGCAAAAAGATTCGTGAAATGGCTGCAAAATTTGAAATTGAAAAATTCAATGGAAACAATGATTTTAGTCTATGGCGTTTGAAGATGCATGCTTTGCTAGTTCAAAATGGGTTGCAGAAAGCTTTGAAGGGAAAGAATGCTTTGTCTGACAAACTGTCAGATGAAGAGAAGGATGAGTTGCTGGAAAAGGCGTATGGTCAAATTCTGCTATTTTTTGAGCGACGGTGTACTGCGAAAGGTTGCTCAAGAAAAAACTGCTGCTGGCATATGGCAGAAGTTGGAGAACTTGTACATCACAAAGTCCCTCACAAATCGCTTGTATCTGAAGAAGCGGTTGTTCACCTTACAAATGCAGGAGGGTACGTCTGTTTCAAACCACCTTGATTCTTTTACAAAAGCTATTTTGGATCTTGAAAATATAGATGTTAAAATTGATGATGAGGACCAAGCCATTATGTTGTTATGTTCATTACCACCCTCGTATGAAAACTTTGTTGATACCATGATGTATGGTAGAGAAACTCTGTCCAAGGAGGATGTTGAGTCAGCCTTGAACTCCAAGGAGTTAAAGAAAAAGGTTGCTACAGAAAACAATGACAGTTCTGGTGAGGGTTTGGTTGTGCGTGGAAGAACAGAGAAGAAATGGCAGAACAGAAGAGGCCGCTCTAGGTCAAAATCAAAATAAAAAACTAGAAAATTAAAGTGCTTCCAATGTCATAAGGAAGGGCACTTTAAAAGGGATTGTCCAGAGCGCAAAGGAAAGGAGAAAGCACATGATTCTGAAAATGTAGCCGGTGTTGCAGAAGACAGTTCTGATGATGCAAATGTTCTCTCTGTTACCGTTGGTAGCTCAGGTAATGAGTGGATCCTTGATTCGGGTTGTTCCTACCATATGTGTCTTAATAGGGACTGGTTTACCACTTATCATTCTATAGATGGTGGTAAAGTTCTAATGGGGAACAATGCAGCCTGCAAGGTTGTTGGGATTGGATCAATCCGAATTAAGATGTATGACGGTATTGTAAGAACCTTGTCAGATGTCAGGCACATTCCAGAATTGAAGAAAAATCTGATTTCCTTGGGTACGCTTGACTCCAATGGCTGTACCTACAAAGCTGGAGGTGGAGTTATGAGAATCTCAAAGGGTGCTCTTATAATGATGAAGGGACAGAAGCAGAATGGCCTCTACTTTCTTCAAGGTAGCACAGTTACAGGTGCTGCTGCTGTATCATCCTCATATTCAGATTTGGAAACTACCAAGTTATGGCATATGCGACTTGGGCATATGAGCGAGAGAGGCATGGATGAGCTAAGTAAACAAGGTTTACTCTGTGGCCAGAAAACAGGAAAATTGGACTTCTGTGAGCATTGTGTCTTCGGAAAGCAATGCAGAGTCAAGTTCAGCACAGCAGTTCATCGGACCAAGGGCACTTTGGATTATATCCATTCTGACCTTTGGGGTCCCTCTCGTGTTCCATCTCTGGGAGGTGGCAGATATATGTTGACCTTCATTGATGATTATTCTCGGAAGGTTTGGGTATATATCTTAAAGCACAAGGATGAAGTCTTTGTACAGTTCAAGCAATGGAAGACTATGATCGAGAAGCAGACAGGTAAACAGATCAAGCGCTTGAGGACTGACAATGGCTTGGAATTCTGCGGAGTTGCTTTTAATGAGTTCTGCAAGAATGAAGGTATTGTGAGACATCGCACAGTCAGAAATACCCCACAACAGAATGGAGTTGCAGAACGGATGAACATGACTATTCTAGAGAGGACCCGCTGCATGCTCTCTAATGCAGGGTTACCTAGGAAGTTCTGGGCGGAAGCTGTTAACACAGCTTGTTATCTGATCAACCGGTCTCCATCAACAGCTATCGAGTGTAAAACTCCTGAAGAGGTATGGTCTGGATCTCCTGCTGATTATACCAATCTGCGAATATTTGGTTGTCCTGCTTATGCTCATGTGAATGATGGAAAGCTTGAACCAAGGGCAAGAAAGTGCATATTTCTAGGGTATGCACATGGGGTGAAGGGATATAGGCTTTGGTGCCTAGATGGAAAATCACCTAAATGCATTATCAGCAGAGACGTGACATTTCATGAGTCTACTATGTTGAAGCCGAAGGAGTGCATTGATGCTGGAAATGACAATGGTGTCAGCAAACAGATGGAGGAGCAAAACGGTGTCAGTAAACAGGTGGAGCTTGAGAAGGAAGCTTCAGAAAACTTGCAGGAAAAGGTGCAAGCAGATGTCCCAGTTCGACAGGATGTAGAGGAGATGCAAAGCTCAAACGAGAAAACTGCAGTTCCAGATGATTACATGCTTACTAGGGACAGAGAGAGGAGGCAGATTAAGAAACCTCAGAGATACGGGCATGAAGATATTGTCGCCTACGCTCTTAATACAGCTGAGAGTATTGAGTCGGAGCCGGTTACATATCGAGATGCCGTCACTAGCAAAGAATCGGCAAGATGGGTCGTAGCCATGAGTGAAGAGATTGAATCTCTTCACAAGAATCAAACTTGGGAGCTGGTGAAACCACCAAAGGGCCAGAAGATTGTTGGTTGCAAATGGGTCTTCAAGAAAAAGGAAGGAACTCCAGGGGTGGAAGATGCTAGGTTCAAAGCACGACTAGTTGCAAAAGGCTATACTCAGAGGGAGGGTATTGACTTCAATGAAGTGTTCTCTCCTGTGGTGAAGCATAGTTCTATCCGGGTGCTACTTGCTATGGTTGCTCTATTGGACTTAGAGCTGGAGCAGCTTGATGTCAAGACTGCGTGTTTACATGGCGAGCTAGAAGAACGAATTTATATGCATCAACCAGAGGGGTTTGAAATCCAAGGTAAGGAGGATCATGTTTGCTTACTAAAGAAATCATTGTATGGCTTAAAACAACCTCCTAGACAGTGGTATAAGCGTTTTGATACCTTTATGGTTAGAAACGATTATTGCAGGAGTGGGTATGACAACTGTGTCTACCACAAGAAGCTTCCAAATGGTTCTTTCATTTATTTATTGTTATATGTTGATGACATGTTAATTGCTGCTAAGGACATGTTTGAGATCAACAGGCTGAAAGCTCAGCTCAGTGGTGAATTTGAAATGAAAGACTTAGGTGCTGCGAAGAAAATTCTTGGGATGGAGATTCGAAGGGACCGAAAAGCGGGCAAATTGTCTTTGTCACAAAAGGGGTACCTTGAGAAGGTTCTGGAGCGCTTTGGTATGCAAAGCTCGAAACCTGTGAATACTCCACAGGCAGCCCATTTTAAACAATCTGCTGCTTTATCACCACAAACTGAGGAAGAGGTGGAGCACATGTCACGTGTTCCATATGCTAGTGCAGTTGGGAGTATCATGTATGCCATGGTTTGTACAAGGCCAGACATTTCACACGCAGTTAGTGTAGTTAGCAGATACATGGATAACCCCGGGAAGGCCCATTGGCAGGCTGTGATATGGATACTCCGCTACTTGAAAGGTACTACTGATGTTGGGATAGTGTATGATAGAAACAACAACACCTCTGGAAGTGTTATTGGTTATGTTGATTCAGATTTTGCTGGAGATCTTGACAGAAGAAGATCCTTGACAGGTTATGTCTTCACTTTTGCTAGCGGTGCCATTAGTTGGAAGGCAGCTTTGCAATCTAAAGCTGTCTTGTCTACCACTGAAGCAGAATACATGGCAGCTACAGAGGCAGTGAAAGAAGCTATTTGGCTGACAGGCTTGGTTGTTGATCTTGGATTGGAACAGAAGATGACTACGGTGTTCTGTGATAGTCAGAGTGCGATCGATCTGACACACAATCCTAAGTATCATGAAAAAACCAAACACATTGATGTCCGGGCACACTTCATTCGAGATGTCATCTCTGAGGGTGCTATTGAAATGATTAAGATTGCTACTGCAGAGAATCCAGCAGATATGATGACAAAGACTATTCCAGCAGTCAAGTTCAAGCATTGCTTAGACTTGATCAGTGTGACCAGTACCTGAGTGCCCTAAGGGGCAGATGGAGACGGTGAGACGTATTATGTGCTATGAGGATCGACTCCTATAATCGCCAAGGTGGAGATTTGTCAAACATGATGGCTCTAAAGGAGCCGATTTATTTGACTGCCTAAATTGTTAGGCTTACCAACCATTGTTAGGCTTACCAACCCACTAGCTAACAATTCATTTGTTATAAATAGAAGCACCCCCTATTGGGTTGATGAGGGAGACACACATAGCAAAAGAGAAGGGTGTACCTGGGATTGGGGTTGAGAGAGAGGTTGTAATCTTTCTTCCATATAGTTATACTCTTGCCGTTCTCCCGTGGATGTAGGCTCAAGCCGAACCACGTTATCTCTGTGTGTGATTTATCTTTCTGTGTGTGGTTTGATCTTATCTCTGTGGCTTGATTGATGCTCATAGCATAACAGAATGGATGAAAAATAATGCCAATGGACCACAATCTCCACTCCCAAACAACACTTATACAATGTTCAGAAGCTTCAAGTGCATCGTACTGTAAGTTGATTACAGGAAGGCCACTTTATCTAATAGACTTGGCCAATGTGTGTCATTCATCTAGTACTTAAACATGATTTGATTTGGGGGATCTGGGTAAAAGATGTTGACCTGGTTACTGTTAGAGGGGAATTTTATGGTCCGAGTATTGCACTTCTCATACTAAATTGCCCATCTTTTGTGATTCATTGGGAGTGGAAGAAAAATTGGAAATACGGATTGAAAAATATTTGGAATTGAACAATGAAAGATGCTGATTAAAAAAAAATGATCCTGTTCAAGAAAAAAAAGGTCGGTTATAGCTCAGCTTGTAGGGACATGGTTGTAAGAGTGGGAGTGTGTGCGTGTGTTCGAATTTCCATTGTGAACATATTTTCTCAGAATGATCTTTTGCAGTTGGTGAACATATTTTTGAAGATAGAGTACATAGCTTTTGTATTGCAAATATTTCTATTATACTTTGGTATTTGGAATAAACCTTTGTTACCGATAAGAAAAACATTCTTTTCTATGTCAGACTTTTAGTTGAACTGGTGTTCTTTTGTCATTTTATCTTTTGATTGGTTTAATTGTCTTCGATTGGCTCAACTTTATTAGCTATCCATCCTTTTTGTTTTCCTTTTCTACTTTGTAAGTATTTGAATGAATTGGTTACAGTAGAGATGAGATGCCCTTCAACGTATCATTATTGGGAATTTCTTTATTTATTTAGTCAATGTGATTCTTAACAGGAGTAACTGTGATTCTTTGTGGGATGGCAATTGCATTGCTTGGAACTGTATGTCATGCCCCAAGTGTAATGCTTGCTAATTTTATTGCTACTCCAATAGAGCTGAGGTAAAATTTCCTTGCTATTGTTGAAGTTCCATTATGCTTTGTGTGATTGGCTGGGTAGGCAGATCTTCTACCCTTGAGCTCAAATTGCTTCCATGATATTGCATGTAACTTCTAGACTTCCACCTGTTCTTTGTTATCTTGGGCATATGCATTTACACAGTAGGCATAAGAAGGTTGAACTGTTGGATATGGGGATTTTCTTGCTTCCATCTGCACTCAAGTTGCTGCCGCTGTGATTGTGAAATCATTGATTCCTTGGTTGCTTCTTGAATTCCCGCGATTGTTGCATGGTACTTATTCTCATTTCCTTCTATTGGTAACATGTGCACACAGGGCCGTCTCAAGACAATATGTGGCCCCAGGCGAAAGTATAAACGAGGCCCCTAGCTTCTATGTGTGACACGAGAAAACCCTCGTCCTTAATCCGGGTTAATTTGGGACCGGCAATGTACACTATGAGTAGTACATTGGCGGACTTAAAAAAAAATTTGGGTTTTTTTTTTTTTTTGGTTTTTTTTTTAGAGCTTGTTGAGGGATTTATTTTTTTAAGTGAATTTAACCTTTCTTGCCTTTTGTGATGCAAACTTATTGATCAATTTTTTGTATTCAAGGTTTTCCAAAATTTTCTTCTTAATAGATAAAATGGTTAACCCGCTTAATCCCTCTTCTGACATAGTTGATCATAGATAAGATTTTATTAACTTTAATTTCGAAAAACTTTTTTCTGTGGAAGCAACTGTAACCGGTACTGTTAATAGTATTCAATAAGCAATATATAGTTTGGAAAATACTCAATAGTATCCTAATTAATGGACCCCATGAGTCAAGGTTGATTTGAAATGCCATTTTATGAAAAACAGGGTATTTTCTATAAAACAAAGGACTTATTTGAAATTCTGATTTTATGAAAATTTTTCAATGATGGAATTTTTCGATGATTTCAGTTTCATTAGAAAACGGGTCAAATTGTGATCAATTTTCTCTTCTAGCTCGAGTTCATTTGAATTCATTTAAGATGATTCCCAGCGAGATTTGATACCTTTAAAAACGTACTTATTTTAGAATATTTTTATTTTTACTGTGCTTCTTCTTCGTCTATCTTCTTCTCTGGTTTGATTTTGGTTTTCAAATGTACCATGATTTTCTCTTTTTAGTTTTATCATGTTAATGTTACTAATCCAACAAAATTATGAGGCCCTCTCATGGTGAGGCCCCCACCACTTGCTTCACTTGCCTATAGGGTGAGCCGGCCCTGTGTGCACACTCATGTGAAATAGATAACTGTTGGGATATGTTAGCAAGAAGACAGGATTGACATCAGATTACTATATAATGTATATCTCAAGTGGGCGGTGATAAATGGGGAGTGTCATAATTATCATCCTTTGGAAGGGTGGTGAATGTTTTCAATTCATGCATAAGAAATTTATCTTAAAAACTGTATTTAGTCATATCCTGTCTCTTGTATTTCCATACCGGTTTTGGATCATTTCTAATTAAATTTTCTAGCTATGATTAAATCATTTGTGAGATTTCAACCTACTTGGTATAAGTCGTTCTCTTTAGATTTCTTTTGAGTCGAACAGAAGAAAGTTCTTGGGTTCAAGTTACACCTTATTTCATCATAATTTACACCATCCATATAGTGGCTTTGGAATGAAGATGAAGGTCACCTAGGTAATGTATACGGATGTGGGTGACTTCTTCGCTGCGTGCTATTGGTAGGGTGATATATTTAGGTCGTTACCTGATGTGAATTAAATCAATCCATTAAAATTACTGCAAGTGCACAGTTATCTTGTTGAGATAGTGGCAATTACAGGTCGATCCCACAGGGAGCACTACTGAGTTAAAATTTAAATCTGATTTTTTTTAAATCAAAGATTAATGAATAACTGAGATCTGAGAAAATCTAGAAGAATTCAGAAACAAACTAATCAAATATATAAAAAAATAGATCGGAGCATCCAGAATCCACTAAGCAAGATAATTAATCCATCATGCAATTATTCTACTATTTGTCTCAAAATAACTCAGATCAGAAACAAATCAATGTTTCGGATCCGGATGATTTGTCTTTTGCAAAAGTCAGATTTTAATAAAAAGAATAAGATCACAACCCAAGACCTCCTTCACCTCATAAAAGAATGAAAAATCATAAGCATGACTCATCAAATTAAGCATAAACTATCAAACGATCTCAACCCTAAGCATAATCTATCAAAATAAGTATAAATCATCAAACTATTTTCATTAGAAATCAAAATAGAGGCTGCCTAAGGCATGAAGACAGATCTATTATTCTAATAGATCATGCATTTAAAAGAGACAAGAAAGTAAATAGAAAAATCACATAGATTAAATTAAAGATCTACTTAGCTTCATCTGTGTGCTCCAATCCAGAAATCTAGCCAGCCATTGAAAAGAACTCCATAGGTAATTTCATTAATAGCATCTCCTTGTACAATGGTCTCTCAGAAATCTCTCTTCTAAAAATCCTAATTTCTGAAACAGGGCTTCAGAATACCCAAAAATAATTCTTAAATTCTATTAATTAGGAAAAGAAGAAAAAAAATGAGAGAGAATAGTGGTGGACGTCCAAAAGAGGGAGTCTCCCGTATGCTTCCTTTTCGTTCCTCTTATAACCCCGGTTATCTTACAGATACATTGAATCTGGACACTTTCTCTGCAAATTTGATTTATCTTCATAGATAAGGTATATCTCTTATCTCTTTTAAATTTGAATGAGGTGGAAGCTTCTGGATAGCTTGACTAATCTTCAGATGGGGTCCCACAAGGGATGTGCAGCAATTGATTATCAACGGTGTGGATTTAATTGCAATCCCGTCTAAAAATGAACATGAAAATCTCCAGGCCCATAACTTTGTCAATTTAGCTCTGATTTGCATATTCTTGGGCTCCACGAATATCTACTCTGAATAAGCTTTCCAACGGTAGGTAAATTTCATCGATCCGACGGTTGGATTGAAAGTTATGGCCATTTGAAGATGAGTTATCCTGAGAAAAACGGGATTAACTTTTGAAATTTGATTTGCCAAGGATTCTTTCTCTCCACAACTCTTATTTTCCAAAGGAGATCAAATGTGGATGATTCAAACTCTTCTTCTTTTATTCCAATCATAATTGTACTATTTGAATTATCCATTAAAAAATTCAAATCTGCAACTACTGCGGACCCTGCCATGTAGAACATTTCATCTGCTTGAATAGTGGGCCCTATGAGAAGTCTTCTATTGTAGTTAGAACTCTTCAACTGACATGATGAGTGGACCCCTCCTTTGAGTGATATTCACATGGCTTGTGTGTGGGGTCCATGTGGTGAGTTCTTCTTTTCAAACTTCAATTCAGCAATGCAGGGCCCATGATGACTATGTGTGCTTGAAAGTGGGTTCCATGACAGAGGCCTGCAATTCTCGTTTTCTGCACATTCTAATTCAACACATCAAATACTGAAGAGCCCATATTGAAGCGGGACCCATCCAGACAGAGTCCTACTCCAACTGGGACTCTTCGAAGAAAATTTGCAAAACATTCTAAATTAATGCAGAAAATATATGAAAAGTATGAAAATTCAAGTTTCTAGGTGAAAATGCATGAAATGATGGAATTAGATGAATAATGATGCAATTCACCTAATCAAACCCCTAATTTATCCTACAATGATGGGTAAATGTGCAAATTCATGAACTCAACACACTCCCCAACCAGCATTTTGCTAGTCCCTTAGCAAAAGTTGCGAGCAAAAGTTTTGAAGTTCTTTGACCTAATCTAAGAAAGAAAAGTAAATATGAAAACAAAACCACTTTCGCTGGTATTCTCGGTTGCATTTAGCATATGCAACAAGCCCTTAAACCCCTAGGTTCCCCCTAGTGGACGAGTTGTGCCTCGTGAGGGTTTGCAGTGAATATACCCACAAAATTCATTTATCATAAAAACAAACGTAGAAATAAAAAAAAAAATCTTCAAAAGGAAATCAAGTTATCTCGGATACTCTTTGTGTAACCCAGAATAGTCAAAATCTCAGACTTTTCAAAATTCGGTTCATCCTTCGAATATCAAACTTTTCTTTTCTTTTCTTTTTTTTTTCAAATACTAACTTTTGTGTGCCTTGTGCAAGTGTATACATCCAATCAATCTTTCAAATGTTCCGCTATGATGTTATGAAAATAGAATTTTTCGTCAAATGCTCTGATCTTTCCTAGATTTAGTGGCTCATAAGTTTCCCTCTCAAGGCTACTATGACGGCTTTCGCACTACTGTATTTTAAAAGGCTGTGAGATGCATCTCTATTTTCATTTTTCATTTTTTTTTTTTTTTTTTTTTTTTTGCAAACACGCACATGTGACTGTGCAATGCCTCGGTCCCTTAAGCTTTCTAATTAACCCATGTAACGAGCATTCGGCCAGTGACTCCCAAACCAGATGGTTTTTAGGGCACTAGGTATGTAAATACCCCTAAAGGCTTATTAGCTCGAGTTAAAAAGGCTACGAACCCAAACTAGTCACAAAACTTTTTATTCAAGACTTCTAACTAAACACTTTTTTTTCTTTTTTTTCTTTTTTTTTTTTTTTTTTTTTTTTTTTTTTTTTTTTTTTTTTTTTTTGCAGTTCTCAACAATAGGCAGCCTTTTTCAATTCGCCCGAATTAATCCAATGGTTTTGGTTGGCCTAACCATCCCGATGAACCAGGTAGACTTACAAGGCTAGATTTCAGAAAGTCATCCTATCTTTCTTGAAAAACTCTAAATTCAACACCAAGGCTTCCTATCCAAAATCTTGATAGATGTATACGTGTTTCAGTGAAAAAACAGAGTTTAGTATTATTTTGATATATTCTAGAAAGATTTGAACTTTCATTTTACTTCCTTCCAAGGATTTCGAAATTCCGGATTTCCGAGCATCGTTGAATTTTAAAACGACCATTTAAAAAATATATATATATTGCACAAACGAGAAATTGTCCTAAAATATTTTAAAAAAATAAAAATTTTCCTAAAATTAAAAAAAAAAAAAAAAAAAAAAAAAAAAAACCTAAAAATGGACAAGTGTGCTTGTTTCCACCCCCAAACCTAAACTAGACAGCGTCCTCGATGTCATGCATGTAATGTAGAAAACGATAATATAACATGAGAAAAAATAAATTGCAGGAGGTAAAGGAAAAAAAAAAATACCTGATGATTTTGCATGGCGCTCCCTATCCAAGGTTAGACAAAAAAAAGACAAAAAAAATAATCTAAACTAATAATAATAATCTATATAAAAACAAAGAAAAAGAAACTACCCTATTTGACACCTAACATGGGTTCCTCCTGGATCCCAAACAAACTTACCTTCCAAAATTAAGGTCAAGATCTCTCGTTTAGGTTGCCACCAATTCTTTTCCACGAATGAGGTTGAATCTAGCAATGCATTCACCTTTTCAATGTGGCGATCTATATCAAAATCACTCCCAAAATGTGCTAGACAAACCTCCAATAGATTCTCACAGCCTAACTGGAGAGCAACATTTCCAACCAACTCTTGTAAGTAGCTGGCCTCACCAACCTCATCATCCTCATCTTGAAGTTGCTTGCTCACATTAAAGATGTTTAGTTGAACTGTCATGGTGCCAAACGAAATTTGCATCACTCCATTCCTACAATTAATTAAAGCATTGGATGTTGCTAGGAATGGTCGTCCTAAAATGATTGGTATTTTAGCCACATTTCTTGTTGGTTGATTCATGTCCAAGACAACAAAGTCTACAGGGAATACGAACTCTCCTACTTTAATCAGGACATCCTCCACTACCCCCTTCGGGTATCGAATTGAAGCATCAGCCAATTGGAGGGTCACATGAGCTTTCTTCAACTCCCCCAAACTGAGTTCTTCGTATATGGAATACGGAAGTAGGTTGACACTCGCACCCAAGTCTAGTAAAGCGTGCTCAATATGATGGTCCCCTATCTGGCAAGAAATGGTAGGACACCCTGGGTCTTTATATTTGATCGGGGTTGGACAGGAAATGATCGAGCTAGTTTGTTGGGCTAGAAAAGCTTTCTTGGGAACGTTGGTGGTTCTTTTGAAGGTGCAAAGGTCCTTCAAGAACTTGGCATAGGCAGGAACTTGTTGGATCGCATCTAAAAGTGGGATGTTAATCCTCACTTGTTTGAATACTTCTAGCATTTTATCCAACTGAATAGTTGATTTTGCTGGGCCGAGCCTCTGTGGGTATGGTGCCTTGGGAACATAGGTCCTAGCAGATGGCTCACTAGGTGATGGATTAGTTATGATTGGGTTTGCTTTGACTGGCTCTGGTTCTAACATGGGTTCAGCATGTACACGTGGTTCCTCAATTTCTACTATGTCGCTAGATTCTTCCTCAGGTTCTTTTGGTAGTTCAATCTTGTTATCAATTTGTGTACCCGACCTAAGAGTAATGATGGACTTAACTTGTTCTGGGCCTTTTCCTTCTATATCATGAACGACTTGGCCCTTGGGATTGGGTTCAGATTGACTAGGGAAGGTTCCCTTGTCTCTGGTACTGATGGAGTTGGCCAGTTGGCTCATCTGATATTCCAGTTTTGTAATTGATTGTGTGTTAGCGTTCAAGCTCTGAACAATGCTTTGCTGGAACTGGAAGGTAGTCTGAGCTAACAATTTCATGGTTTCCTCAAGAGAATCTATCCGCTGATTTTGCGGATTGGGGGTGAAATTGGGCTTTTGGAAACCGGGTGGGGCATTGGATTGAGATTGAATGTGCTGAAATTGATGTGATTGTGATGGGCCACCCTGAGTTGGACCCTTGGTCCAAGAAAAGTTCGGATTGTCCCTCCAACCTGGATTGTATGTGTTGGAGTATGGGTCATACCTCTGATGATTATCAAAATGAGTGTTTTGATAAAGTGCATTCACGTCCTCAATAGACTCGGTCTGACCCAAGGTTGTTGGGTCAATCCCTCCATTCATGGCCTGATTATATTTCAATGACTCCAAAGTGTTTGGAGTAGGCTTTTGGTTCAATTCTAAGGCCTCTATTCTCCTCACCAGTGTAGCCAATTTGGCCTCTGCCTCAATTTTGGGTTCAATCTTGAACATCCCCCCGTTTTCAGGAATGGTGGGTTTGATGGGCTCCCTCTTGATAGGGGCCCATTGCAGTGTGTTTTCAGCGGTATCTTCCAAAAATGTCCATGCTTCATCTGCTGTCTTCTGTGTAAACTGCCCACCACAGAAAGATTCCACCATCTGCTTAGTAGGGTAATCCAAACCCTCATACACAATCTGGACCAATCGAATTTTTTCAAATCCATGGTGGGGACACTGGATTAAGAGGTCCTTGAACCGTTCCAAATAACTGCAAAGTGTCTCCCCTTCCATTTGATGGAATCCATTGATGGCCTGCCTAATCGAAGCGGTTTTCTGCTTAGAGTAGAATTTTTTGTAAAATTCTTCGACTAGCTTGTCCCATGTAGTGATGGACCCGGCCTGTAAGGCATAAAGCCAAGCTTTAGCCTTTTCTTTTAGGGAGAAAGGAAATAATCTAAGTTTAAGGGCCTCTTCAGTCATGTTATTAATTCTCATGGTCCCACAGATGTCCTCAAATTCCCTAACATGTTGATATGGGTTTTCCTGGTCTAGCCCACGGAATACTGGGAGCATCTGGATCATGCCAGATTTCAGCTCAAATGTGGCATTGGTTTGAGGCAGGGTGATGCAGGACGGTTGAGTTGTCCTGGTGGGGTACATGTAGTCCTTCAAAGTCATGGGTGGGTCCACTTGATCAGCCATCCTAACAATTTCTTCAAAGATGGAAGACTTTCCGACAATGGTTAAGGCTAATTCGGGTTCTATCCTGACTAACCTTTTACTCTTGCGTACCCACAATTTCTCTCTCTCGGGTCTAGAACGCATGCATCAGGTTTAACCTTGAAGAAATGCAAGCCTAATCTATGTGCGGGGCCCCAATTGTCTTACTAGATTATGCACAAGCAGTCAAGCACAAAGATTGAGCACAAAAAATTATCCTAGGGTTAGCCTAACTCTCTAGACAGCTCCTAACTGGTTTGAAGAGTGCACTAAGGCCTCCAATTCGGTCTTATGAAGACAAATTGACCAGGTAAGTCCCCAGGATGAGTGGTGGGGTCACAATGCACTTGGCAAGGGTCCCGCTTAAGAACCAAACTCCTAGAACAGAGACTGTCACCCTTTTTTTTGTAGGGACAGGACTTACCTAGACATCAACTTGACCAAAGAGCGCAACTGGTGCAACCTTTTGTGGTCTTCGTCCTAATGAGCTCGAGTCCTATGGTCTCGTTTCTATTTGATTTTAATTAATGGTTAGGTTACTATGTGAGAGGTGGTTAAACCTAATTGGGCAAGGATCTGGTGATGAAATCCAGTCCTTATCTTATTAGGGTCAATTGCCCTTAACTAAGTGTGTGGGTCCAATTTACTTGGTGTGTCAATCATACAATCATATTTGCTGAAATTTAAATCACCCAAGCCCCACTTGCAAGTAAAAGATTCGTGGGATAAAGTTTAGAAACTCTTACAGCGGGCCCACGCTAATCCTTAAACTGTGTAAGGATAACCCTTTTTTTTTAACAAATTTTGCAATTCTGAGAGCAACTTGTTTGCTTAGAGCAAATCCACGCAGTTTCCTATTTTTGTGCAACTCTCCTCTTAGCAAGGTGACCTATCCAAAAGAAACTCTTGTTAGTAAATCCTAAGTTAACAAACCAACTCAAAAGTCTATCTTATCCTAATTTTGAAAAAAAAAATATAAGAAAATTCAAAAGACACCAAGTAAATCAAAACTCTATCCAAAGTGGACTCTAAGTTATTGAAATAAATCAAAAATTTTATCTACAAAAAAAAAATCAGAAATTCTAAATTATCCAAACAAGTGTCCAGATATGATTAGAGTTTTCAAAAAGTTTCAATTATAAGAAATCCAATCTTATCCAATTCAAATTTCAGATTTTAAAACTCTAACTAATCTAAACAACTTAAGAGATAGAATTTTAAAATTTCTAATTACCTAATTTAAGAATTCAAAGGTTAGCATATTAATCAAAACAACCTAGTCCTAAAAATTTTAAACTCTACCTTACCAATACTAATCTAATCAAAACATTAGTTAAACCAATCGAAAATATTTTTTTTTGTTTTTATTCACTGAAATTCGGAATTAAAGGAAAAAATTCAAAGAATTTTTTTTATTTTTATTAATTATTTATTCCGAAAATGGAATTAATTATAAAAAAATATTAAAAAAAATCAGAAAAATCAAAAAACTTAGCAAAGTAAAATACTAACTAATATTAACTGCAAATAACACTACTGATGTAAACTAAATGACTAAACAACTAATGCAACCTAAATATGGGCATGCATATGAATCTAATATAACAAAAATTCAGATTTTTATCAAAACTTAGATTTGGCTCCCCGGCAACGGCGCCAAAAACTTGATGTGAATTAAATCAATCCATTAAAATTACTGCAAGTGCACAGTTATCTTGTTGAGATAGTGGCAATTACAGGTCGATCCCACAGGGAGCACTACTGAGTTAAAATTTAAATCTGATTTTTTTTTAAATCAAAGATTAATGAATAACTGAGATCTGAGAAAATCTAGAAGAATTCAGAAACAAACTAATCAAATATATAAAAAAATAGATCGGAGCATCCAGAATCCACTAAGCAAGATAATTAATCCATCATGCAATTATTCTACTATTTGTCTCAAAATAACTCAGATCAGAAACAAATCAATGTTTCGGATCCGGATGATTTGTCTTTTGCAAAAGTCAGATTTTAATAAAAAGAATAAGATCACAACCCAAGACCTCCTTCACCTCATAAAAGAATGAAAAATCATAAGCATGACTCATCAAATTAAGCATAAACTATCAAACGATCTCAACCCTAAGCATAATCTATCAAAATAAGTATAAATCATCAAACTATTTTCATTAGAAATCAAAATAGAGGCTGCCTAAGGCATGAAGACAGATCTATTATTCTAATAGATCATGCATTTAAAAGAGACAAGAAAGTAAATAGAAAAATCACATAGATTAAATTAAAGATCTACTTAGCTTCATCTGTGTGCTCCAATCCAGAAATCTAGCCAGCCATTGAAAAGAACTCCATAGGTAATTTCATTAATAGCATCTCCTTGTACAATGGTCTCTCAGAAATCTCTCTTCTAAAAATCCTAATTTCTGAAACAGGGCTTCAGAATACCCAAAAATAATTCTTAAATTCTATTAATTAGGAAAAGAAGAAAAAAAATGAGAGAGAATAGTGGTGGACGTCCAAAAGAGGGAGTCTCCCGTATGCTTCCTTTTCGTTCCTCTTATAACCCCGGTTATCTTACAGATACATTGAATCTGGACACTTTCTCTGCAAATTTGATTTATCTTCATAGATAAGGTATATCTCTTATCTCTTTTAAATTTGAATGAGGTGGAAGCTTCTGGATAGCTTGACTAATCTTCAGATGGGGTCCCACAAGGGATGTGCAGCAATTGATTATCAACGGTGTGGATTTAATTGCAATCCCGTCTAAAAATGAACATGAAAATCTCCAGGCCCATAACTTTGTCAATTTAGCTCTGATTTGCATATTCTTGGGCTCCACGAATATCTACTCTGAATAAGCTTTCCAACGGTAGGTAAATTTCATCGATCCGACGGTTGGATTGAAAGTTATGGCCATTTGAAGATGAGTTATCCTGAGAAAAACGGGATTAACTTTTGAAATTTGATTTGCCAAGGATTCTTTCTCTCCACAACTCTTATTTTCCAAAGGAGATCAAATGTGGATGATTCAAACTCTTCTTCTTTTATTCCAATCATAATTGTACTATTTGAATTATCCATTAAAAAATTCAAATCTGCAACTACTGCGGACCCTGCCATGTAGAACATTTCATCTGCTTGAATAGTGGGCCCTATGAGAAGTCTTCTATTGTAGTTAGAACTCTTCAACTGACATGATGAGTGGACCCCTCCTTTGAGTGATATTCACATGGCTTGTGTGTGGGGTCCATGTGGTGAGTTCTTCTTTTCAAACTTCAATTCAGCAATGCAGGGCCCATGATGACTATGTGTGCTTGAAAGTGGGTTCCATGACAGAGGCCTGCAATTCTCGTTTTCTGCACATTCTAATTCAACACATCAAATACTGAAGAGCCCATATTGAAGCGGGACCCATCCAGACAGAGTCCTACTCCAACTGGGACTCTTCGAAGAAAATTTGCAAAACATTCTAAATTAATGCAGAAAATATATGAAAAGTATGAAAATTCAAGTTTCTAGGTGAAAATGCATGAAATGATGGAATTAGATGAATAATGATGCAATTCACCTAATCAAACCCCTAATTTATCCTACAATGATGGGTAAATGTGCAAATTCATGAACTCAACATTACCCTACAGAAATCTCCCATAATATCTCAGGTTTAGAACTCAAGGTGCATCGGGGTGTTTGGCACACTTCCCAAAATCTCTAGAAGCTTTAATGACTTGGCAGGGGGTCGATAGGTCCTCCAATTTGATTGTTTTCTCTATGTAATTTGTGTTTTCCTGTGGCATAATTATTTTATACCATTTTGTGTTTCTTTATCCACTATGTCTGGCTCTAGAGATCCCAACTGGTGTGATCACTGATCACACTAATTTTAACTTGGAGGGTAAATGTACCCCACCTGATATTTACTAATTGTTATGCTGATCAAAATGCACAATGGAATGGGAACTACCTGTTTTTCCATGATATTCAAATGGATTGCTCCATGTTCAGGATCTAGGTCATGGTTACAGCTGTGGGCATAGTTATTCCGAATCTTAAGGAAAATGATTCGTATCTATGTAATGAATCCCATTTACAAATGAATCTTAGGATTCAGGTGTGAATCCTACGATTCGATACTCGTTTCATTGAATCTTACAATTCAAGCGATTCGACTAAGCGAGAATGGCTAAAGCCAATAAGCTAATATTAATAATCTTTTACCTTTTTTCTTTCTTTATTCTCTCTTTCTTTTATTGCTTGTTTTTTTAAAAGGTTATTTAGTAGTTAACGGAACCTCATAAGAATTTTTTACGGGTTTGATAAGGTTTTAAAGATGAATAAAGAACATGCATTTAACTAAAGCATTCGATTGTACGTATGGTGCTTGTTTATATCTTCTTCATTTTTTAATTTATTTTGGGTTTTTTTTTTTCTTCATGAACACTTTCTTAACTTTAAGAGATATCCAACCGTGTCAGATTGATGGTTTGGGTTTTTATTTTATTTTTATATTTTGATTTAAAGATAATAAAAAATATATATTGATACTTTGAACTTATTTAACTATTTACACATCATTTGTTTCATAATAATAATAATAATATATGTCATGATGTTCTTGATATGATTGTATGATAGACTTACTTGTTATTATATTTATACTACTATAAATAGAAAAATGGATGGTTATCAATAATTACTTTTTTTTCTTTTAATTTTTAATTATTTTTTATTTTTATTAGAAAAATAAAAAATCCTACGATTCACGATATGATTCGCGATTCGATTCGATTCATGGTTATTCCCTTTTTTTTTTTTTTTCAAGTTATACTTGTGATATTCATGCAAACATGAGCGGTCAGCTAATAGGGGTAGACAGATCTTCTATTATGATTGTTTTCACCGTGTGATTTATTGATTTCTTTGGTGTTGATCTGTTATACTGTTGTCTTGTCCCTATCTTTGCAATTGGGTGTTTTGTATTGGGCTGTATTTCTTCTTCTTTAATATAATTTATCATTGCTAATTAAAAAAAAAATTCATGCAAACAAAGAGGAATATCTTTGTATTCAAGCTTCCAATTGTTAGTGTTTGTTTATCACACTTGGGATGTTCCGGAAGCTAATGATTCTTCTTCTTTCCTTGAAATGACTTGATGAATATGCAGCCTTGTAGATTTTTCATTGCTTCAATGAGCACCTTCCAACGTGCTATTGAAAATAGTATTCTTTATTTTGTGGGCAGTTTTATGCTGAAAAAGGTAGAAAACTTATAGAACGTGAAGTGATGCTTAAGGTATAGAGGGATGGCTGGCAGTATTGAAAATTGGACAGAGATAGGTGGGCCGGGCCATGATGCATTGGAAGTGACTTCAACATCATCAGGCTCCCTTTGAGAGCATCCAGGGGGTTGTCTTATATCTGTGGATTTTTTTTGGGGGGGTAATAGTATATCAGTTTATGTTAGGGATTTTTCAGTCTGCATCAACCACCACAGTTTGGTTATCTGCCCCTGAACAGAGCCACCTTCACTTGTCCAGCCATTAAAACTGTGCTTTAATGTCCAATAGATATATTTCTTCTGTTGGGTGATTGGTTAGTTTCTACCCAAAAGCTCTTCAATCCACCTTGCTAAAGCCTGCTCCTTCACTCTCCAGAAATGAGAGATAAGCTCCTTCTCCGTTTTGTTTCGAACTGATGTGAATCAACAAGGGACTTCCCAGATCTTATTAAATAACAACAACATCATTATCATCATTATCAAGCAACAACATCATCATCATTATCATCTCTACTTTTCATAGTCATCTTGTTTTTAACTTCTAAGATTCTTGTTTGATTGCTAAATCTTAATGCTGATTGGATAGCTCAAAGGTTATCCAGTGAGACTGTGAGAGGAATTATGTGGTGTTTTGATGCTGTTAAATGCATAAAGTGGGAATTAGTATTAAGAAAAGGGTAATCAATAATATGGCCATCAGCTTCAGCTGTTAGCTTCCTTACTTGCATACTTTCTTTTTGCGAAGTTATGTTCTTATTTCTGCAAGTGGTTTTGCTCAGTCTAGTGGTTCCCTTCTTGCGGTTCGGTGAAGTAATATCTGGTGGCCCTCATTTTCCATTGACCTCTGATGCATTGAAGAAGGTGGTCACGGGTCAAGCTTCACGAGAAGTTCTTTTTAGCATATTTCATGCGGTATGTGCCATTGTTGCCTTCACAAACTCTTGGGCACTCTTGTTGCCTTCACAATCTCTTTTCTCCTTCTCACTCTCTGAAGATCCAGTTTGTATACAGAATGATGGTGGCAAACATAAATTCGCTAAAAAAGCAAACATAAATGGAAAGATCAGTCATTGCTTGGACCTAGCATTATTAAACCAATTTTTAGCCAAAAAGGAAAACGCCATTGCTTGGACCTATGAACAGAAATTGAGGGACTCATCAAGTGCTAGGATTGATGGGGAGGATATCATGGCATCATCCACTCCAGGATGGGATATACTTACAGATTAACAGATTACTGAAGTGTACCCCATATGCACTGCATCTTGTAATACTAGAAACTCAAAAAGCGAGACCTCACGCATCTGAATCTTTCATCTTGCAGCTGTTAGGCTGGCTTGTTGCAGCGCCTTTCATTTTGGGCTTCCTTTTCATGGTCTTCCTTCCATGCTTTAAGCTCTTGATTCAGAAGTTCAGTGCTCTTCCTACAAGCCCAAAGAAGCCTTTCTATCCAAATGCTGAAGTCAACCTCAAGGTAAGAGATGCCTGACGGAGAACTCTCTTCTTTCTTATAAACCAGGGATACTGATACAACAGCTGTATATAAGTTCATCTCCAGCGAGTGATGCCTATGTACATATCTTGTCCTTCACTATGACCTTCTGCATTAGATAAATAGATCAACTTCTAAACAAGGCAACATTTTTATTTGGATTCTGTACTTTGTCCTCTTAATATATACTTGAGTCCTCTGCATAAACATGACAAGATGGCTCAATTATAGGGTTGTTGCTTTGTTGGTTAGTTTAAAATAATCAGGGAACAGGTGCATGTGTATAAAATAATATTTTTGAT
Organism: Litsea cubeba; assembly: GCA_012931725.1. Taxonomy (NCBI): domain Eukaryota; kingdom Viridiplantae; phylum Streptophyta; class Magnoliopsida; order Laurales; family Lauraceae; genus Litsea; species Litsea cubeba. The sequence goes on from CM022949.1 coordinate 21,806,268, forward strand.
CACTGACATTTCGGTGTACATGAATCACGTCCTATATATAAGGGCCATTCTGTTACTTGAGAAATTCCGCCCTTGAAACATCAGGTGGGCCTTTGTGCTTCTGACCCATGCCAGAAGTTGGCCATGTTAGAAAATTCTGAAGGGTCTTCTGTTCTTGGGGTCTATTTTCACCGAGTACTCGCAGTCGATTTTCATTTGGGTCTATATTAGCTTTGATGGTTTGAAAGATCTTGAGCTTGCATAACTGGAGCACAGCTCAAGTCACACCCAAGTTGTAGTTATTGGGTTTACGGGTGGTATATAGCGTTTTGTTCTTTTGCCATAACCAGTTACATATAACCTGAGTGCAAAGCAACCAAGTTCCTGGGAACTGAATGTGCTCTAAGCTTCTCCAGTTAGTAACTTGATTGCCCTCTTAAAAGCAAGGAATTTGTATGGCCCCTATGAAACCAAGGAATGCCTACAGCCTGCTTTTCAGCCTGTGATGTTCGAGTAGTTGTGGATGTTCAACCTCAATCAGTCTATTTAGTGGCCTGCTGGATGATTGCGTGCCTCAGCAAGGGAGCAGCAGTAAGTTGGGTAAAGTTTGTATTCCTCCGGTTCCATTGTGAGATGCATATATACGTCTCCAGCTTCTCACCAATTGAAGGGGTGTTTGAATTTGTGGTACTCTTGGGCCATGACTTGAAGTTTCCTGTTGCTTACTGGTTACAGTCAACCATTGCTGCAGTTTGCAGGGGGGGATTTGAGCAAATTGGAACCTTGACTCAGTTCAGTTTATGTGCGGTGGGCCATCCAAGTTACTGTTAACAACTTAACATGGGTGGGTGGGTCACGTCTCTTTACGGTATTAGAGAAAATTCATTTCATTGCATATTCTCGTTTTTTATGAAGTTGTGAAAGATTCATATTTGGTAATTGTAAATTCACGAGTATTTAGGATATCCGAAGTTCTCATGTGAAATTCCTCAGCTGATAAAGGTTGAAATGGAGAGTATAAAATCCTCAAATCTGCATATTCATGTTATCAAACATGACATAAAGAATCCTCAAACATGACCAATAAATGTTGAAAGTTGAAACTGCAAAAAGGATTGAAGACAAGCATGAGAGCATGTGCATCTCAATCGTCATCCATCCGTCCATGTCATTGCCTACCTAGGAGATAAATACCTGTCAAAATCACATGGTGGGCCACCAAAATCCATGAAATATTATTGCGTGAATGACCAAAACACTACTCTGTATATATAATATTAGCAATAGCAATGCGATATCTACAAACCTTGGAGCTCATCGTTCTTATTCTAAGATCTCTTTCTTAATATGAACGCCCATAACCTCAATTATCACAATAACAATCCCTGTCCTTTTATTTTTCTTCCATTCAGGTGCAAAAATGTGAACAGATTGCTTTGACCCAAATTATGTGAGGTTTGGATCTAACAACAAAAAAGATGCAATGAACACCAAAAATAATGGTAATGGTAAGTATGTGAGATGGAAGTTATCATCCACACCAAATGAGACAAACGGTTGTGGTCAACCTATGGATGAAAAGGCTCACTTAATATGGGCCTAGAAGGCCCCTGGGCATGTCACCTTTTCTCATTCGAGGGCTCTTCACCTCATTCGATGTCTCCTTCCCTTACCCGAGGGCTCTCTTACCTAACTCGAGTTCTCGATGGGTCTCAACTCCCCTTAGCTTAGCTGGGGTACCCAAAAAAAAGAATATGGGCCTAAATTTCGAATTAAAAACTTAATTGACTCCATTAGCTTTTCAACTAACCCAATTAAGATTTACCAAAAAGAAAAAAAAACCAACCCAATTAAGATTGCTTTAATGATTTTATTGCAACAATTGCAAGCGAAGTTGAGTAATTTCTCTATCTTAAATTTTATTGGCACTAAGTGATTTTTAACCACGAAGAGTTTTTGGTAAATTATTTAGATAAGAAATTATAGAACCATATAAAATGCATTCAATTATCTTATATGCTGATTAAAAATGCTTTTTCATAAAGAAAGACCTTATTTCTCATGGATCATTGATAAAGAAATTTAGTCATATGGTATTTTAACTAAACTCTGTCGACCAAACCCATGCTCTTAGGATGATGATTATGATGATTATAGCACCATCCACTTTTCATTTTGGACAATTGATATCCAAGTTGCAATATTAAATGCTACAAGGGGGGCACTTCTAAAAATGCATTCACATTGGTCAGATGACCTCAAAACTTCATTTCATATAATTTGCTCATTTTATACAGTAAAAATGAATAGGCTAACCACACTTAAATTGTATGATTAGTTAGGAAGTCCTGCACTGAGCTAGAGGTCTCCATTTTAAATTATTTGGGGTCTTACCTGATACACAGTGCTGGTGGGTGGTGCTAAAAAAAAAAAAAAAAGAACAGACCAGAATCACTTGCTTGGGAGGATTTTTTTTCTCTTTATGGATTTCTTCTTCCAATGGTGATAGCAATTATGCATTCCTATCCTTTCTATTAGAAATTAAAATCTTCTCTAAAAAAAAAAGTCATTACCCATTAAAAAATTAGAAATCGTCTCTATCAAGAAAAATTAATATATTTCCTTCATAATAAAAATGTGTACACTAAGCAATTGAAAAGTGAGTTTCACATGAAACCAAAACAATTTTCTACTTCTCCTACAATGCTCTCATCTGAATGGTTTTCTTGAATTAAAAAACCGACCTTGTCAAAATCACCTGATTTGTAAAAATTTCACCAAACTGAATCTTAAATTTGGGTAACTTAGTTTAAGTTTTTTTTAATGACCTTATCAACTGCTAATATTTCTATTATTATTATTTTGCTAGAGCTGATATTTTATCTATTCTCGTCTAAACAAAGACGAGAACAAAAGTAATAGAGAACGTCTTCTAAAAGTTGTTGTTTATTTATTCCAAATCGGCAGATTTTCTTTCTGGGTTTTGTTCCTTTCAACAAAACAGACAATGGGTTGTTTCCATATCTCTTTCCACTGATTTTGACTTACATGTTAAAATTACATTTTCAGTTCAATTACTTTTGGGTAAAACAGCTAAAAAGCAAGTTTTTTCCCTGTTCTGTTTTGACTGTTTTTGTCAGATCGAGCATTACCAGATCACAAAATCTGCAGTTTCTCTTCATTTACTGACAACCCATTCTCTCTCTCTCTCTCTCTCATCTCACTACTTTTTGTAGAATTCTTCTTTCTGTAAATGGCAATAAATTTCCACATGCTCATTTGGGTTTTGCTGGAAAACTTCTTTTCATGCATTTAATTGACATTCATGCATGGAAATTTTGTTTTCCAAAGTCAGCTACTATTTTTAGTAATTTCTCTAATTTTTGTTGTATTTCTCATGGGTCTGAAGGGCTTTGTAACTTCGCAATTTAAGGAGTTTGCTCTGTTTTCTTCTTCAGTTATAGGGCATGTGAGGACTGACTGAGATTTCTTTGTTTTCTGTGTTGATTCATGCCGATAAGGTTTTTATAGCTAAGCAGTTTTAGTGGGTCTTTTACCTTTTTTTTGTTTTATATGCCTTTTCCTCACAATCTTTGGATTCCACATGTCGGTGGCCTGTGTGTTTCTTCTTATTTGAGCATTTGATTTCTATTTAACAAGAGTACCTGTTCTGGTTTCTTATCTCTTTTTTTTTCAGAAGGATTACCTCTTCTGGGTTCTTCTCTTTTGTCTTTGTACTGAGAAATTCTTATGGTTTTTTTCTCAAAAACCTGCTTTTATTGATTTGGGTCTTCCTGATTTATGAGACTTTGTTTGGGAATCTTTGAAGGGGGTGGTGATGTCTTATAGTTCTTCAGACCCACCTTATTGTTGCTCAACAGCTTCGCCTGAGTTGAAACTATACCAGGCTTTCATCTTTTCAGTACCCATTTTCTTCACTTTTATCCTTCTGCTGTTGTTTTATTTGTTTTACCTGCGGCGAAGAAGGGTTGATTGGTCGTCGCTGAGGATGAGAACCCCATACCTGGACAGAGGAGTCACTTCTAGTTCTGCAGTAAGCTTATTTCCAATTGTAGTGAGTTCTTTCCCTGCATTTACATTGTTGCTTATCTTTTTCTCCTTGCAATTTAGGCGTCAGAACCGGGTTTAAAGAAAGAAATGAGAGAGATGCTTCCAGTAGTCATATTCCGGGAGAGCTTCTTGATCAGAGACACACAGTGAGTAGTTGGTTTCCTCTTCTTTGTTGTTTATAGGTTTGTTCTGCAAGATAGACTTGATTTATTTGTTTACTGTGAATTCTATTGCATTTTACAGTATATGGTGTTTAAAATTTTAATATGAGGCCACCTCAATGCAATTTATGTCAGATTGGTGCTAAAGAGTTAACACGGTTTTTAACCAATGTGCTTAAATGCTATTGATTTTCTAATCAACTTGGATGGGTGCTGTAATACTGAGTTCACTCAGCTGACCCCTGAAATCCTGCTGACTTACAAGACCGTTTGCAACACAGACTTGAATTGCTTATGAAACCAGGATCTGGAGTTCTGGATTTGACCAAATGATGTTGTATAAATTTGCGAATTTTTGGCCATTGATTTGACACGGTTGATTTTGCTTCCTCTAGAGCTAATTGGTTTTTGTGTAACTGGTATTGACATGTAGATTTAAGACCACAGTAATGGAATCCATGCTCTAATTTTGAACTGTTGTGACCTGGTTGATTGTGAAAGTGAATTACCCCCCGATATTTATGATTTGTTCTTTGGACAGTAGATCTCTATCTACTGATGAGAAATAATTCTGTCTAGTTTTATTTTTCAACTTGTTTCATGATGTTATTTTCTTGTTTGACATCTAAAACATCTTAATCAGGATATTAGTTTATTGTAACATGTTCTTTTGTGTTTTGGGGTGATAGCTTTTAACTAATACATGTAAAGTAGGGCACTTTCCATTCATATTTGGATTTTTTTGTACCAACATCAGCAAGGTGTTTGCTTCAGATACATATTGTTCTAGGCTGAAACTAGTTATACTTATTTCTATTGTTCAGGAACTTGATAGAACTAAAACCTGTGTCCAGTTCATGTTATAGCTGGTTCTGTAACGTGTGAAAATATTTACCTAGTCTTGAGAAAAAAGGGACAAGATTCCCTTGGGTGAGTTCTAATGACTCAAGCAAGTCCTTAGAAAATGACCACTATTTCAATACTCATTTGAGTTGTTCAACTGATTGAGTGCTGCAGAACTTGATATGTTAAACTTGTTCCCTAAAAGTATCGGTGCAGTATTAGGTACCAATACAAGTATCGTATCAGTCCGATATGGATATGTTGGGCTTGTACAAGTATCCGGGTATCATAGGTTATTTCTATTGTTCAGGAACTTGACAGATCTAAAAACCTGTGTCCAGTTCATGTTGTAGCTGGTTCTGTAACCTGTGAAAATATTTACCTAGTCTTGAAAAAAAAGGGACAAGATTCCCTTGAGCGAGTTCTAATGACTCAAGCAAGTCCTCAGAAAATGACCACTATTTCAATACTCATTTGAGTTGTTCAACTCATTGAGTGCTGTAGAACTTGATGTTTGGAACAGAGACAAAATGAATGTTGCAGAACCCGGATTAAATGGTTATCAATCATTCGAAACAGCGAAAGTCCTCATCGTCTGGTTTTGTCCATGCCACGACATTCCTGAAAGAAAGGTCACTGTCCAAACTGTTAATCTACTGCTAAAGTGTCTTAGAGAAATCCTTGTAGAAGTGGAATGTCTCTCTCTAGGGGCCAAAGAATTTTCATGTCAGATTGGGATCAAATCCCACCCCCACCCACCCACCCACAAACAAGAGAGGAATATCTCATAACTCAAACAGATATTCCAAACATGATGCCTCTGGTAGCATGACTTGTGCAGAAAGTTTTTTCTGAGTCTTCATCAAACGGATTCTTCTTCTTCTGAAATGATAGAGTTGGTTCAATTGCGGTCATCGCACATTACATCCATTCAGGCATATAAGTATATAAAGTTCTGGTTGAGTTTCACTTGATTCTGTTGGATGTTCAAAATGACTGAGGTGTATCATAATTCAGATGTGTACAAGGCTTAGTTGGTTAATAGCTTCTACTGGACATCATGTTTTCTTGTTAGCGTATTACCAAATTTTGGTAGAGCCAACTCAATGCACTTGAACTTATATCTGAGTTGTCGTTTTCACCCTCTTGCAGACTTGTTTGGCCAGGACTCGGCTATGATAAAGGTCATTTTAGTGTGTATCTTGATTTCTTGATTCTTGAAGGGATGGATACTTTGTGTTGGTTTTAACTGCTATGATGTGTGACATTCAGTGATACCTTTTTGCATAGGCATCAAATGGGTGGTCTGATAGTATTAATAATATTAAAGTTCAACCTGACACGGTCAAAAATAGCTGTAGAGCTGACCTTAACATGGCTTATTAAAATACCACCCGAGTTATTAATTTAGTAGGAATGGAGGATATTTGGACCCTGCATAGTTAGTTTTATCAATTAATGTTAAGTTCTTTTAGTTGGTGATACATTGGACAGCCTCTATAATCTCACGAATGAGATTAGCTCATCTTCCTTGCTGTTCTTCAAAACTTGAACCCCATATATTCTACTTGATTTTAAACCATTTGACTCAAAAGTTCTAGTCCATTGGATTTATTTTGCTGCTTCAAATGATTTGCATAGTACTCTAAAGTTCTCATCTTTTAGTTCCCATGAAAACCGACCAAATGTGATTTTGAGCTAGAGATATCTAAGAGGAGTCTGTAAGCATAAGATCTTGGAGCTTTTTTCCCCTTCTTTTGATCGATAACGGAAACTTATGTTAACGAAAGGAAGTTACATGCACACCAAAATACAGCAAAAACCAGGTATAAGAGCCTTATACCCTAAAACCCAAGAACAAAAATTACATAGAATAAGAAATAAACAGGACAGATCTTGAAGCTTTTTATTCAGAAATCCCTTGAGACAGCTTGTCAAAGTTCAACTGATGTTAAGATGTTATTCCCTGTTATTTACTTATCTTGTTGACCACTTGCATCCTTCTATTACTTATCTTTTGTTCTCTCATTTAAACACTCTACCTGTGCAGATGCTCCATTTGCCTAGGGGACTACAAAGCAAACGATCGGCTCCAACAGATACCCATGTGCGGCCACACCTTTCACATGGATTGCATCAATCACTGGCTAACGAACAACACTACCTGTCCTCTCTGCCGGGTCTCTCTCCTTCCAGCTTCCAAAGCTGCCTCTGATCCTGTAGACACTCAAGAAGCTCATGCCAATGAAACAGAACAACTCCACAGAGAATCAACCGAGCAGGATGGAGATGGGGTTCTTCTAAGAGATCAAGAGGGAGGAAGAGGAGAGGAGAGAGAAAGTTGTAGTGGCAGTGAGGAGCAGGAGTTCTTTGATGCAAGAAGAGAAGCTGAACAAAGTGGATCAAATGGGGAGCAGGAGTTCTGTGAAACAAGAAGAGAAGTTGAACAATGTGGATCAGATGGGGAAGGTTCAGTTGTGATTAACATTGAAGATCATAGAATATTGAGGAATCAATAAGAGGTAGCTGTTTTATTATCTCAAAAGGACACATTTAATTTTATGTTGAAATTTTATGGGCCTATTTGGATCCGTGGAACTCTGGAGCTCTTCTATTTTAACGGAACTCCAGAAACCATGGAATCATGGAATGGAATTCCTGTTACAATCTGTTGTTTGGGTGGTGGCAAGTCTTTTTGGATCCTGGAATGATCTAAAGTTGCAGAGGCTAAAGGCTTGGAAGGGAATATCTCTCACTTTAGGACCTAATTTTTGGAATTCCATTAAGCTTCCAGAGACACCAAACACACTATCCATTTTGATTCTCTTGGTTCCAGAATAACCTTTTGAGTCTCCTTTTCAAGTTTCAAAGAACCAAATTAAGCCCTAAAAGTTGATTTTGTTCTTTGTTGGATATGTTAATGCGTGTCTGTTATGTATATATATATATATATGCTCTTGAATGTATGCTAGTGTCTATATATGCTCACCATATCATGATATTGCATCCTTTTATTTCAACTTTTTTAGGAGTTTTTTTTTTTTTTTTTAATTAAAATGGGGTGGTAAAATTTACAGGATTTGAGAGCAGGGAAGATGGGTTGACAACGGTTAACTATTAGCTTAGGGCCATGAGATAGATTTTAATATTTAGGAGAAGTTATAGGACAAAATGGCTTGAATTGGAACAATCCAGTATCAGCCAGTTTAATTAGACCTGATTTGTTATATAGAGTTGCATGTTGGGTAATAAAAGAAGTGAACATAAGTGTGTATACTGAGAAGATGGATGCTTAAAGATGCAAGAAATGATCAAATTAAAAATGAGCATGTAAGAGAACTCACTGGTAGCTTCAATAAGAAAATCAAGATTTTGTCACTCTGATGTTTTGGGCAGATATACAAATGATTGGAAGCAGTACAGTCATGATGTATTGAAGGTTTATAAATTCAAAGGATTGGGAAGAGGAGCCAAATAAAAACCTTGAATGAAATAAAATAAGTAACAAAGGAAAGATCAAAAGAAAATAACAAAGAAAGGGCGTATAATGTGTTGTGAAGTTATCGAGAACATAACTATGACTTGTGCAGGGTCATCTATCCGAAGCCCTTAGTCTATATCAATGATACTATCAAGAATGTAACATGTTTGTTTGCATTCGAATATATAAGAATTCATGGTCAAATGAGCTCCAATGAAGAATTTTTAAAGATGTGAAGTTCGAATGATATGAGGCAAGATGTAAAGGATACAAGGTAGCAATGATGGACCCTGACCTCAAGAGATGGAGAAGCTACATAAACTTTACATTTAGTCTGGTCACCGATCAAAAAAAAAAAAAAATGATGGGACCTTGTCTTAATAATGGGATTTGAATTACTAGGGTGATGGTGGTGTATTCATTTTTCATCTTTTCTTTATTCATTTTTCATTAAAAGGGACGTTATTTGATGGTCATTTTTGTATTTTACCTTTGTATCTTTTTTTTAACCACTTATGACATGAATTCCTATATTTTTTATTCATATGTATTCCATGCAAACAAATACCCAGTGCGGCCTTTAACTGAATTTAATAAAGGCTTTGATGACAACTTCACAATGCTGCTTCTGTCTTTGAGGTAGCTCAGATATACTACACACACGAAAGGCGACATTACATAAATATTACATGTGTATAAAATATTATCATCGTCATCAACATATATAAAATCTATATCAATCATGAACATATCTACGATCTACATCATGATTTTATTTGTCCACATTCTTTAATATCCATGTTTAGGAAGGTAATGGTTGGGGTTACGTGCAACCAAACAAAAGATATAAAAAAATTGATAATAAATAAATGAGAGAGAGAGAGAGGATAATACAATAGATATTTAACATGTGTCATACATATATGTAGTGTATATTATATATGGAAAACTTCATGTGAGTACCTGGTGCTCCATCGGAGTGGACCATAAAATAGGGACCCCCGCGATAGAAGTGGGTCCCATAAGAAACGGTGCCTATTTTTTTATAAGCATTGGGGAGCTCATTATATATTATAGGGCTGCACAGAAAATCTGATATCACCGCTCAATCGGATCGAATCGGGCGGTTTAGATCGATTTTATAGGAGATTGGTTCGGTCTACGGTTTGAAAATCGAAGAAACCGCTTAAATCGGTCAGTAATCGGTTTGAACTCCCGGTTCACCGCTTAAACCGAACCGATCGATATATTATGTTATTTGAATATTTGACTATTTGGATTTTTTATCTTTGCCGTAAACATTGAAATAAATAAAAAGGATGGGGGTGTCATCATTTTGAAAATTTTAGTTTTTAATTTTCAAAAAAATAAAAACAAACGGTTTAACCTACCGAACTAATTGATCTAAGTCCTTTCCATCGGTCGGATCAAAATGGTTAATTAAAAAACTGATAGGTTCGGTTGGTGGTTGGTTTTAGTGCTAAATCGATCTGAACCGCCCATGTGCAACCCTAATATATATAACTATGGTATTTATAATATAGATGTCTATTTCAAGACCGGATCCATGGCTCTAGGACTATATGCACATAGACCCAGACCTAAGCGTCATTAAGCCCAATGAAATAGAACTAGACCGCACTTAATGGACCCAAAATAAGTACCCAAACCCTATTTTTATGAGTCGGGTCCCAGGGAATTGGCATCCATCGGAGGTGATGAGTGAGTAGTGGTATTTATGGGCCAGGTTGGGCCGCTCTGAAACCTGTTCAAGCCTGGCCCATTTAGAGATCAGGCATAATTTTGAGGCCTGGTCCGTCCCATTTGCAAGTGTAGAAACCCGTGTTAAACCCGTCTGCCAGAGCTGGGCCTTAAGAATATAGGCCTGACCATTCAACTATTAGGCCATAACAGGCCCAGTCCGACCCGCGGCCCTAAGAGCAGAGTGATGGTGCAAAGGTCTTTGCCATTACCAGTGGGACCTACCTTGCCAATGGGGTGAATCATTGGGCCCATCTTGGATGCTCTAGGACTCCATCTACAATCTACCACCAGATTATTCTAGCATTTTATTTAACAGTCTTAAAACTTAAATACTTTAATGGTCTTTTAACCATAGATTCTTTTGAGATTCAATTAGCATTCAATCGGTGATGTGCCGCATCATTGCGGTAGAAGAACGTGAGATGAGATACACTGATCAAAGCTGAGCCCAAGTGTGTCCATAGAGCTGAACTTTACATGCTGTAAGCTCGGAGGAGAAAATTCTCCTTATTTTCACTTTTCTATTGCCAAAATTATTATAATTAGATCACAAAAGATAGATATTTTAAGGACCTAAAGATAAACGGTGAGTATCATCAATCGGAGAGTATTGGTATGAGTGCTAATTCATGACAAGTTAGTGAGTTTGATGGTGATAGATTCATTATAGATCAATCCATCTAAGCCCACTAATGAATCTCATAAAATTTAAAGAACCATAGTTTTTGCAATAGATTTTTGGCAAGAAGAAGAGGAAGAAGTGTAATGGAATAAAATCCAAACATGGATCCGACCACTTTTGCCATTGTCTTTTGGAAATAATCAAGTAGAAAGAAAGCAAAACAGAAAAGACGTGTACCACTTCCAAGCAATTCTTTATTTAGACAATCACTGAAAAATCTTACTTTGATCATTCATCATGTGTGGGGCCCACTATCTGATAGTGATCAAGATTGGTCTCCAGATAAGACATCCTCCACTAAGAATCTAACATTTATTTAGTTACACCCAAGATCATTACTCTGAGCTAAAACCAATATATAAAAAGCTGATTGCATTATTATAATAATCTCAGTAGAATATAAAGTTTGTGAAATAAAAATCTAACCTCAGCTTGACCTGTTGAGAAAGAGAAATATACCCCAATAAACATCCAAAGATATAAAAATGTGGGCATGAGTGACAACTATTGTTAGAATTAAATAAGGTAGTCACATAGATAGTAGATTCATTCAAAGTCAATGTGGGGCCCACCACCATGTACCCACTCTGCTTCCTGTTAAACAAAGTTCAAGGTGTGGTGAATGGTGATCACCCCATCCTGCTATATATATAGCAATTTTGAAATTTTGATGCAACAGCATGTGAGAACCCCAGCTTTGTAAGTTTGTGCTATAGAGATTTTAGTAAAATAATAAGTGTACTCACTTCCCATGTGATGTGCTGACTGATGCCCACCACCCCATGGGCTAAACCCTAAAATAAGTTAAAGTTATTATTATTATTATTATTATTATTATTATTATTATTATTATTATTAAAGATTCAGGCTGCTACAGATGAGGGCATCCATTTTTTATGAGAGCTTTAGGGCCTCTTGATCTGCATGGAATTTAATACATATTAATTCATGATAAAATCGATTTCAACAAAGGATTATAAAAAGGAGGTGAGTGGTAATTGATAAAGGATATAAAGTAGAGATGTAGATAGGATCTAACTCTCTTAGGATTTGATTTTTTTAGGATTTGATTTTTTTCCTACTTTTAGTTACTTTTAAGAATATTACATATTTATAATTTCCCATAAATTCTTTTCCAGGCAAACAAATCAGCACTAATTTCCCTCCGGAAGGAGACTTGGCATTTTGGAAGTTGAAATATGTAGAGTTCCAAAAGCAAAAGTGAGATTTTAAAAGACTGAATTTCTAAAATTCTAAACTTCAAATAAGGAATTTTAAATGTTTTATAGATGCTAGTGACGATGCTGTAAGCAATTTTAACACAAGAAATTCCAATTAAAAAATTCTCAATAAAATAGGTCCTAAAAGTAAACTTAGTACTTGTTTGTTTCATGCAATTTAATTTCTAGGAATTTTAAAGCCTTTTTATTTTTGTAAGTGATTAAAATGAAGAATCATCAAATTCTAGAAAAGCCAATGTCTATATATGTCCCTACCTTGTATCCCTGACCTCTTTAATAATCCTTATATGGAGCCCATTCAACTATGGACTAATATGTATTCAATTTCTATCTATTTTACACAAATAAGTGGACCCTTAAAAGCATTTTCATGTTTCCTTCTTTAAATACTTTGCAATGTTGACTGCATAATGAGTAAATGCAGCATTTCCGGTGGGGCCCACTTGGATGAATCCCTCTCATGGGAGTGGGATAGGTAGAAAGGTTGATTAGGTATAAATTTATTTTAGATTCAATCCAACCATGAATAAAAACCAAGATAAAATTTTACATAGATTTTAGATGATTTTGAGGATAAGACTGTAAAAAGGAGTTACACTATTCAAAGGTGCCCAAAGTGGGGGCCATGGGGATGGAGTAGATACGGATTGCAGAAATTTCATCGTTGGGGGAAAATTCTCCATTGGGATGGTACATGCCCAGTTGCCCACAGCGACCTTCTTTTTGACTCGGTCGACTTTGAAAGTTTCATTTGAAATGACAAGAGCACCCTGGTCCTTCTATAAAATCACCACCTAGTGGTGGATGGTTTGGGTCTCAAAACTAAATTAGGGTGTTGGGAGGGGGTTCCTTGCACTTTTAGAATCCTAGATTGTAAATTATAACAATTAAAGAAAGGTCTTGCTCTTTTTTCTATTTGCCAATCACCTTACTGTTTACTTAAGTCAAATTATTGTCCTAATGACCCTTAACCAAGCTTCTCTCTAAGATAAAAAAAGTTAGGGACCCTTACATTGATAGAGCAATCACAATGACCTAAATTTTTTACATGAATTCAAACCACTACTCATAATATTCTCCACCAAACAATGACATGTGGCTTTAATGGTTTTCAAGATATGGAAATATCCTACGGAGGAGAAGTAAGTCGAGCATGGTCGTTTTTTTTTTTTTTTTTCAATAACAGGGAATGAGGGATGAATTTCGTACATTTATAAGCGTACACCGCATGGTTGATAGAAACCATTAACATTACAAATAAAGGTTGATTGAGACCCTACAAACAAAGTAAATGAGAATTCTGTGAAGATTAGGATGGACTGCATGGTCTCAATCGACCGTTAACATTGCAAATGAAGGTCAATAGGGACCATAGTAGAGAATGTTAAAAAAATACTTTTTTTTCGGATAAAATGACTGATTTGGTCCAAGGGCACTTAAAATTACCTTCAGTATGGTAGTCACCTAATCAGTTTTTTTCCGGTTAAATCCACTTTTTTTGATTTGCCAATCACCTTACTATTTACTTAAGTCAAATTATTGTCCTAATGACCCTTAACGTAGCTTCACTCTAAAATAAAAAGTTATGGACCCTTACATTGATTGAGCAATCACAATGACCTAGTTTTTTTTTTACATGAATTCAAACCACTAATCATAAGATTGACGTGTTGTTGGCTAGTGGTCCAATGGCCTAAAAAAACACAATGATAATAACAATTGAAAGCCATTTGGTACTTTTCATTCTATTTTAAATGTTATTTTTTATGTGAGGACTTGAACCAATGGCTCGTCTCTCTTGCATTTTATAAATGTCCACTACTATTTAAACTACATTTTAACTGTCCCATTTGCCTCCCTGCATGGTTTGGTAATAGATTAATCCCTCACATGAAAGAGGATGGAGTCCGAATCCCAGAGTCTCCCACACTAATATAAATTGTTTATAATAAACGTCATCCCCTCCATAGATATATCCTCGAATTTTATTTCAATAAGAATTAGTCATGACAATACAATCTTATGTATTTGTTATGCATCGATCATGCGCTCAATCTTATGGTATAATCAACTTCTATTGAAGTAAAATTTAAAAATACATCATTAGAGGGAATAATCTTCATTTTGAACGATTTGAATCATGAGTAGATGGGCTCATGGTGGAGTTCCACACATCCGACTCACGGGAAGGATGTGGGAGATGGTTGGTGGATGTGGACTCAAGAATTAAGAGGGTGAGGTGATCAAGCCACGCTTTGCTAGCGCTCTACGTCTCGATTGATGAATTTCCTAATAAATAAAAACATGCTCAATTTTATTCTAATCATCACATCTCCTAATAAATTGATATTTCTTGTAGAAGTCAAGCGTGGTAAGTAGGGTTGTAAACAGGATGGTTCCGGATCGTAACCATAGTGGACCCATACACGTTTTTAAATAACAGTTCCAGTTTCGATTTTGGATCCGGTTTTTAATCAAAACCTGTTTTGTTAGTTCCGGACCCAGTTTCGATAAGAAAACTAGAATCCGGTTCTGAAACTGGGTCCACCTAGAGGACTCGAATTTAGTTTCAAAATCGATTCTATTTTCTCTTTATTCTTCATTTTTTTTCTTAAAATAAGCATATCATTCAATTTATAACAGTACATTAAGTCTACAACATCCAGTATTATACAAAAAAATATAAAAAAAAGAGTTTGTTTTAAAGTACAAATTGCAATATCAAAGACTCATATGCCGGGTCCGAACCTATATGGACCGGAAACCAAACTCGTTTATCAATCGGATCCTAAATTAAGTTCCGGACCCGTTTATGAATCGGAACCTAAAATATGTTTCAGATTCGATTTTTTGCGGGTCGAAACTTCCGGGTAATCGGAGAATCGGATACCCATTTGCAACCCTAGTGGTAAGGTTTTTAAAAACCATGGAGACATCTTAAATGAGGGGAAGCAAGTGAAAAAAAAACTACGAGTGGCATATGCATTCAAGTTTCATAGAAATTAGAGGGGCGGTCTGAGTTCGATTTCGCGCCCGTAGATCCGTGACCTAGTTCTCTTCCAGCGAGGCAAATAGAAAAAAAAATAGTGATTTTTTTTTTTAAATGATTGATTCAACAGGAGCTCTTCTAAACAAATAGAAGAAATTGATAGGGGTGTTTTATGAAAATTCCCAAGATCATGTGAGTCCATACTCCATTGGCATTTACTCGAGAACAAGGGCATTTCCGGAACTTCATTTTAGTTCTTGTTTCAAAATTTTCTTTCCAAGCGAACTTTATAGAAACTTCAAAACAAAATCAGCAAACCATTTCTATCTCATCATTTGCCGGCGGATCACTGCCAAAGAAATGGAGATTTTCAGGTGAGCGTTTCTCTATTAGGGTTTTGGAAATCCAATCGTTCGATCGTTCACCTTTTGATTTGAATGGATCTCTGCAATTCGACTTTATAGGTTTTGTTTGGTTCTAGATTTCAAAGGTCGTGTCTTTTTCAAAACCCTAGCCCAAATATGGAAAGAGTTTAACTGATGTAGCTCTAGGGTTTTATTTTATGGTTTTGTCAGATTGTGAATCCAATCTTTTTGGGGATAGTTAGAAACCCTAGCTTTTAATTTTCTGCTGTTGTATCAGGTTGGTTGGTTGTATGGAGATAGTGAGATTCTTAGGGTTTATTGGGCGTGTCAGAAACCCTAGAGCTTTGTAGAACTTGTTGTTGATGATTTTTGTTGGGTTGTAAAACCTTAGCAGACAATATATATATATATATATATATATGTTTCTTTAGATTTGATGAGAGTTTGAATTGAGTTTGACTGGAAAAGTAGAATCCAAGGCTTCAATGATGATGCGGCTAATGTTGATGTGGCCTTTGAAACGTTTGATATGCTTGGTTTTGTTTTGTTTTTTGAGTGGAAGCATAGAAGTTGATTTTATCTTGTAGAGTTTCTTTAGATTTTAGGAGTGTATGATATGGGGTCTTTGGATTCTAAAACCCTTGCAATTGAGATTTATTCAGTTTCTTAGGCACCGTTTGTTTGTATTAAATTACATAGGAATTGAATACATGGGGCAGTTGAAAATGAAGATCAAAGGTGAATATTGGTTGTATTTCCTTGAAATAAAATGTTATTTGGTGTTCATTTTCGGAAATTCACCTCTAGTCTTCATCTTTTACCACGCTATGTATTCAATTCCTATGGGTCTTCTAATGCAAACAAACAGGTATTTACGAATTTTTAAAACTTGGAACCATAGCAGTTGGGAGTGTTTTTATTTTTCGAAAAAAAAAAAAGATTCTTGAAACTTTTTAGCAGTTGATTTCTGTTGTTTTGTATGAATTTGGAATTGGGGCAGAAGTTGTTATTTGCTTTGACACCCTAACAGTAGTATCTTCATTTTTTTTAGAGAGATTTTGGCAACCTGGCAGCTGATTTTTTTGTGTTATTATTTCTTTTAAAGAATTAATGCCAATTCTGAAACTCTGACAGCTGCTGGATTCTATACATGTATGAATTCCAAACCATTCTATGGGACATGGCCAATTATTTTTGTTCTCTAGAGCTAATTTTGAAACCTTATGGCAGAAATGGATCATGCAACCAGTTCTGAGACCTTATAAATGAGAAGATGGAAGATGGACTATGATGATGCAGAAACCCCAGAACAAGAGGTGTCTACCAGGATTGGAGAACCTTACAATCAGCATGGGATGTTATTTGCCTTGTTTTTAGAACCTTACAAAACCAAAATTGAGAGTTCTTTGCAATTCTGAGACCTGTCACCTATTACATAGAAACAGTTGCGATTTAGTTTGTTTTCATTGCAGATGGGTTCCATTCATAACACAGTTTATTATTGCTGTGTTTCCAAGGGGAGTAGGGTTCTCTATACGTACAGTGGTGGAGATCGTGAACTCGAGGCTTTGGCTGCACTATGCTTGGAAAGAGCTCCATCTTTCCACGCTTGGTATGTTGAAACCGTTGGGAGAAGGACTTTTGGGTTTCTGATGGAAGATGGGTATGTTTATTTTGCCATTGTTGATGAAGGTCTTGGAAATTCAGGGGTTCTACGGTTTCTTAAACATGTCAGGGACGAGTTCAAGCAGGTTGCCAGGAATGGGTCGAAGGGTAGTTTTTCTGGTTTAAGTCCTATCTGCTTACAAGAAGAGCTGGTGCCTGTTATTCGACGGTTGATAGCTTCATTGGAAAATGTATCACGGACAGAGGCTGCTGATGGGATGACTGAGAGATCTCTACACGATCCTAAATCCTCACAGTTCAACAATCAAATGGGTAACTCGGATACAGCGACATCAACAAAAGCACCATTGCTGGGGAAACCTAACAAGTATGAGAAGAAGAAGATGAAGGATAGGTCGATTGAAACTAAAGATACTGTTTTGGAGGATCACAATCACAATACAGATAGGGGAATAACGATCAATATGGGTCCTGAATCCAACCAAGGAGGAATGTCTTCAATTTCACTGCAGAAGAGTTCAAGTTCTACAAGGATTAGAGGGCAACAGCTTGCTCGAAGGAAGTGGTGGCGGCATGTGCGCATAATTCTTGCCATTGATGCAGTCATATGCTTGGTTTTGTTTGGTATTTGGTTAGGAGTTTGTCAGGGTTTCCAATGCATTCACTGAGAGAACTGGTTTTCATGTGAATGGAGATATGTTTACATGCGATTAATTAGCATTTGTGTAAATTGTAGAATCAACGAACAACTTAAATATCTGTTTTGTTGGAAATAGAAAGGTGAATTCCTTGTGCAATTCAACAGCATTTCGGTGTATATATTTCACAGCATTGTAGAGCTTATGAAGGAATGTACACAAAATGAAAGGCAGCAGTCAAGGAACATAGAGGAGTAGTAGCAAACTCATCTTTCCAGGTCCCTTCAACATTTCATGTCCTCAACTGGGGAAATGTCACAATGTAGCCTAATTTATGCCTCTCCTGTTAAGGTATGGCAACCTAATACCATGTGTGTACCCAAGTCATTTTCTTCCACTTATTTTCCTTTTCTTTGGAAAAGATGACTACTGAATATGTGCCAGTATTACAGCAAAAATTGATTAGAATTCCTTTTTTTCCCTGTTTTTTCATTTTAAAGCTCTCTGCTCAATCGCTTGTTTTCTCTCAAAAACCTACTATCCTTGTACTGTTGGTTGCAAGCATCTAGGTGAGCTGCACACAATGTCTGCTGGAGGTTTTCAGTTGGTTTCAAAGATTGGTAGACATGTTTACTGGTGGAGCATGTTTAAGATAAAGGTGATCTTGCAGATTGACAAATCATGTAAGTTAGGAGACTCAAATGGAAAGATGAACTCCCTATCATTAAAAAAAGGGAAAATAATTTTACAAAAGGATGAACCTGTGTCCTAGTACTCTAAAAGTCAGGACCATCATTTCTAGTTTTGCCCATCCGTGTTCCATAGAATGTGTCTGCTTTATTATATAAAACAAGGTTCATTTTCAGTCTGAAATGCATGATGGGCAAAATGTAAGGTACATTTCACTCATTTTGCCCCCTCTCAAATAGTCATCTGACAGATGTATTATTGCAAGGCTCAATATTCACCTGCAATTTCCATCCAACCGTCAAGGAGGTGTGGGGTTGCATGGAAGTAGAATATCCAAAGATCAATCTATTTTCCAAAAGTAAAATGCATTTCAGAAACATATGGGAAGCCCAAATGCAGCCATTGATCAATTCATACTTAATTGATAACACAATTGCCGAAGGTGCCAATTCAAAGCATGTTAGAGATTGTAAGCAGAGTTTCAGGAAGGTAGGCCCCAATCACTTATTTTGCAGAAAAATAAATAAGTAAACAAGAGCAGTTGTTAGCTTCAGCTGCTGTTGACTCGGTTTTCTAGCGTGTGAAATGCTCAACAATTCAACATGGACCTGTTTGTTCCATTCATAAGAAATATGGCAGGGCGAAGACGTCTTCTTTCTCTTCAATTATATTATTTGTCAGCTACAATGTTCATTTTTCTTTGGTTGACTAAATTAGTGTTCATCTAGCTTATTCAGCACATATCATGCACCCATAATGAGATCAACAGAATGGTGAATTTTGAATTATCACACTCTATGCACTCTAATTAGAGTGGATTGGATTAGTGTTTTTAAATAGGAGGCATGTGGAATAAGCGAGTTGGGCTCAAGGGTGCTCGAATTTATATATATATATATATATAGAGAGAGAGAGAGAGAGTAGTTGAAAGAGTAGTTGATCCAGATTAAGTTATAATGAAAATTATGCTGGCTGTGAGGCCTATAATAGTAAATGCATCTCACTTTGCAGGAAATTCGGGCGTCACATGAGCAGAAGTTTAGAATCCGAGTCTGGATCCCCTATTTCGTCCAAGCAAGGGTACCTTGTTTGGACGAATGAGGGGGCGACACATGCTGAAGTTGAAATAAAGACAAGGAAAGAGAAGGTTGTTGCCCCCTCATTGTTCCAAACAGGGTTTCCATATTTGGACGAAACAGGGGATCCGGATTCTTAGAATCCCAACCATCTGATTGTTTTAGAACTTTAGATCAATGCCCACATGGGACTACAACTAACTAGGATGAGACTTTTCAATTCATCTGACCCATTTATTGACATGCATGAGCTGAAGTTGCTACTGGTTGGCAGCTCAAGTTTCCCATTACAATTATTGGTCGGATGGGATCACACACAGTCCCTCCTAGGCGTTTCAAGTTCTATCTATTTTTTTAGTGTTAGTCAACTAGTCCCGGCTTTAAATCAGCAATGGCTGACAAACAAAGGAATACTCTATGGCACGAAGCTTCCATGATGATTTAATAAAATAGGCCATATGAAACTCTTCCCTATCTATTATTCATAGAAGCATCTGATGAGTCAGGCCCAAGTGGCCTAGAATATGATGAGCCAGATCCAAATCCACCAGGGAAGCCCAGGTCCAGATCCACGGAGTGACCAAGTCAAGGCAGGCATCTACGTCGCTTTGGAAGCAGTCCCGCTTCTACCAATTCCTGCGGAGAATATCTCACCTGCCTCCACCTGGCCCGTCCCTCGAGGACAGCTCTGAGGCTCCAAAGAGAAGTCGTCCCCATCTGTTAGGGGAGGACTATAAATAGAGGAGCCCTCTTATCACTGAGGGGATGAACATCTTACTCTCTCTCTCTCTCTCGCTTGTAATCCACCTTATCAATCAAAGATCACCATATTCAAAGTGGACGTAGGTCATACAGACCGAACCACTATAAATTCTCTCTCTCTCTCTCTCTCTCTCTCTCATTTATTTACTACATTTTCACCTAGCATTTATTACTTGACCGGTGGTGTCCGAAACCTATTTTTGGCATCATCAGCATCCAAAAGAAAAATCCACACCCTCAGGAGAATGTCATATATATCTTACATCAGGATCCAGAAGAAAGAACCACAGCCTCTCAGTTGAACATTAGAGAGCTGCAATGGCGGATAGTGAAAATGAGCCTCATCTTCCTCTCCTCTCTCCCCCTCCCGCAACTTCTCCTGAAGGGGGAGATGCAATTATATTGGTACAAGAATCAGAGATCGACGCCTGTGTAGGATTCATCAATCATAGGCTCAAGTCAAGGAGAAGAAGTGCCCAAAAAACATCAAAGAAGACCCCATGTTCTCTATCCCAAGAGTCCCTCACAGGCTCCGGCGAGGTAAGAATGTTGATGCCTATGATCCCGAAATCATCTCAATTGGCCCATACCACCGTGGAAATCCTAGGCTTCAGTCCATGGAGAACATAAAATTCACTAATCTTGACAGCATCCTCTCTCAAAATCCCGGCTTACGTTTAGAAAAACTCGTTGAAAAGCTAAAGCAACTGGAGGATCAAGTGTGGAGATGCTATTCGGATAAGATCAAGCTCAGCAGCAACGAATTCGTGGAAATGATGTTGCTGGACAGTTGCTTCATCCTTCACCTCTTAGTAAAATCTGGCTGGTCTGATTTGGATAAGCCCCTGATGCTTTATGATCTTCTCTTGTCAGAAAACCAAGTTCCTTTTTTACTCGTTCAAAATGTATATGATATCACCAGTCATGGAGAATCCTCATCAATCCTCCTCGAACTTGCCTGTAATTTTTACTGTCTAGTGACCCGTCAGAAATATTATGAAGATAAAAACAAAGTCATTCCTCCTAATAAGAGCAAGTCTATCATCTACTCCAATTATATCACTTCTGTAATATATTTCCACTGGTTTCTCTTCCTCAGCAGAAACCTGAATCAAAGTGGATTGACTTCATCCATTTCTTGCATGTCCTCAAAAACCATTTTTCATTTTACCTTTTGAAATGTCCTCAAGCGGTTGAAGAAGGAGAGGTATTATGATAATATACCATCAAAGAAGTTGGAAGAAAAACAGGAAGAGATCGGAATCATGATTCCAACAGCAACAGTACTACATGAGGCAGGAATCAAGTTCAAGAAGAGCAAGGGGCGCAACATCTTGGATGTAAAGTTCAATGGTGGAGTCTTAGAAATTCCGCCTCTGTTCATGCACGATGGTGCGGTGTCTCTGTTTCACAACCTCATCGCGCTAGAGCAATGCAATAATTTCTACTTCTCTGACTCACCCCAGTTCAAAGCGTATTTTAAGTTCATGGATCACCTCATCAATAACGTTGGTGATGTCGCTTTACTTCAGAAGAATGGCATCATTGAACATGCATATGGAAGTGAGAAAGAAGTCGCGCATCTCTTCAATCAGCTAACTCGTGGGGCTACCATTAATCCGAACAATTACCTGAGCGGCTTGTATAAGGAAGTGAATATGTATTGCAAAAAGAAGAGGCACATTTGGGGGGCAATGTTCCTAAAAGAGGCATTGCAACAATCCATTGACAATTCTTTTCACAATAGGTTTTCTCTTCCTACTTTCTTTAACCTTCATTCAGTCCTACTTCTCAGTATACACTTATTTTCGACCTCACTCTTAATCTCCCTCTTGGCTTCACCATAGATAAGATAAAGAAAATATGTACTAATAACTTCAAGTCTGTTTCATTTATTATGTTGGTAGAGCTCTTTTTATAGCTAGGTTTTGCTATGAATGATCACCCTTTTTTGGTTATTCTGCATGGAATGTAGTATCACAGCAAAACTCTCGCACTCATCTAACTAACATTCCATGTTGATTTTCAAGAGGGGAAAATAACTTCATATTATGAACTATGAAGCCATTAAATGTGTTGTCTTCCCCTAATTCATAGTCGTCTATTTACTGGGGTTCTATTGATCTAGATATGGGGTTCCTTGTAGATGAAGTTCCATTTTTTTCTGATATTGACCAATGAATCTTTAATGCAAAAGTTTATCACTCCTTTAACTGTTAAAGTATGCACCATTTTCTATAATAAATATTGGTTATATTAGATATGGGGATCAAACCTCACATTGGCACTCCTATCTACATTTATGTTAGATAATAATAACTGTCTAGCACTCCTATCTAGATCTCACATTGGCATCTTACCTGAGCCAAAAGAGAATTATACATAGCTAAGGCCAAAGGCTGCAATTAGGGATGACAATTTCTTATCCTGGCTGCCAACTTCACCCAGTAATTCAGGGTTTGCTGGTTTGGATTGTCCTTTTTATTTTGGGGGTGAGTTTGGGTTGACATTTCTGACCTATTTAATAAACAGGGTGGGTTGAGGTGAATGTTATTTGACCTGCCAACCTAACCCCAACCTAACTAGTTGTACTTCAACCCCTCAACACATTCCAAACCTATGTGTTGGGGTATGCGAAGGGTTGGACACAAGAATAAGATTTGATGCATCTGCAAATTCATCATTAGAAGTTATACTATTATTCAAGCACGGCTTCTTACTCGATTGAATGGAACGGCAACATCCATAGTAACGGACACACAGAAAAGAGAAGAAGGAATAAGACAAAAAAGAGGAATTGGAAGAGTTTTTAAATTAGGCTAATGATATCGTTAGGGGCAAACTGGTAACAATATTGTTAAGGGGCAAATTAGTCCAAAAAAATATACGAACCACCAATCCGATGTTTTTATGTATTTGTTAATAAATACATATGTCTGGATTTAAGGCCAATTTTTTCATAAAAATCCCAAGAAAGTACTATAAGTACCAGCAGAAGAGAACAAACCAACCCTTCCCGAAAAGGGGAGGTGACTTCTGTTTAGGAATTATTTGGCTCTTCACCATATAAAAGGGGTTTTTTTTTTTGAGGACTTACCTTTTTATCATGTCAACACAACAGAGCTTCTTTTTTTTTTTTTTTGTTTGTTGAGGTTTTTAGTTTTTTTTTTGCTAGAAAACACAAATGAGTTTGGTTTTGCCATCTTAAAAAAAATGAAATTGGTTTTGAAAAGGGGATCGCATAGGAGTTTCTATTCCCTTCATTTTAAGCCAGATTTGGATTTAAAAGAGTTTTTCTTCTTGTGATTCTCATCCAGTGGAAAGCCTTTTTCCACTTCGCCAATGAACCTAATCCAGTCTATCTTCTTAAGCCTGCTGATTATTTTGTGAAATCATTTTGTATAACTTTTCCACCTTCATCAGTGCAACAACTCCCTCTTTCACTATGTCCTTCCCCTTCTTTCTTTTTGACATCTAACAAGTTCTTTTGGACAACCATAGCTAGGCCCATTGTCCCATTGCAAGCACTTGTAAATTCCACTCAGGACCAGGGTTGGCACCCCATCACCAACACTCCGAGTAATCTGGTCAAAGTGGCCAAATATGAACCTCACATGGCTTGAAAAAAATCCACCCCAACATATGCTGGTTAGTCATTTAAAACTTAACCATGGGCGCTATTTTTTCGCGCTGTTGATTTACTAGAATTAATGGAAATTCCTAACATGGGAAATTCATAAATATGATGTGAGTGCCCTTGGCATTTGTAAATACGAAGGTTTTTTTTTTTTTTTTGCTAGAATTTTAACTTCCCGCCATTTGAAAGGTCTCAAATGACCTTTGGATTTCTAAGAATTGTACCTTATTTGGCATTTGTTGATCCTCCATCAAAGAGGAGGATTAAGGAATTCCAGCCCACGGGGTCAACTTTTGGAGAATTTGTAAAATCTCCATACATGAAGTTTTTAAATTATGGTAAAGAAACAGACCTTGATGCTTCATACATTTAGGAATGTGTTTAGGTCCATGCCTCAAAACTGTGATTCTTACTGACACGTTTGGATATGGTTTGTACATTGGTTGAGTTGGGCGGAGCCAACACTTCTGTTGTTGGACCATCCTGCCTGGGAATCTATCTAAACCCCAATTCGGAGCCCATCATGGATTTAAAAGAGACACCAAGGTCGAGCCTACACCAAGGTCGGGCCTAAGTCTTCTGGACTAGATTTCGTCCTGAAGGCTCAAAATTAAGCTCATTTCAACAAGGTGCAGAATTACTGGTTTACATTTGCATGAACCCCTATTATTGCCTGTCCCAAAAATGAAGGACAGTTGCGCTAGTCCCAACTTCAATATGAATCGAGCCGATTCTAACATAGTTGGGACAAGGCTATAAAAATGAAGATGATGATGTGGTTCAGATCGTTGGTCCATTTAGATACATGCCTATTAGATGGAAACGGAGATGGAAAGGTCTCTTCAAGGAAGGGTTAGGCAAAAAATTAGTATTAACCCTTAATTTAATAGCCTCAAACTTAATAGTATCATGTATTTATTTACTTATATGTTTACATTTAATCCAACGGTGAATAAAAGTCAATGTATCAAATTCAGCAGGATACCAATTCACCTGGGCTCATGGTGGAGGGTAGTGAATATCAAGAGCATAGACTAATTAAAACAGAACTGGAAAGCATATGAAACACTCTCAGATTAAATTAGTGTTCATCTATAGCTTGCTCCTTTTCTTTTATCTTTTAAAACCGGATTTGGGCTAAATATCCATAAATCTAAGCCGCACATATCATAAAGCCATACATGTGACCAACCCAATAGTGAATGTTGGATGATCACACTCTATACAGTATAATCAGTGTGAACTTTGGCTGAGTGACTTTTAGAGTTATTAAAGGTGGTTGTCTGAATTTAAAAAGTGAAAGATCATAATTGATTCCCTACTTCAGTACATGTCAATAACTGTGCAGGAAATTGAAGTGTCTCATCTTAGATCAGTTGTGGGCCTCACATGAACACAACCTTAGAATCTTAACCATCTGTTTTAAGTCATCAAAAGATCAATGCGCAAGTGGGCCCACAACTGACTAGGATGATACCTTTCTCTCCTTCTCCATTTATTGACATGAACAAAGTAGTTTTTTTTTTCCTCACTCTCTGGTACATACTCTGTACAACAGTGCACGAGGTTAATCTGAGGGTGTTTAATACAAGACCTGAGGAGCAAACCGAGGCTTTATGCCAACTAACCATGGTTTAAAATTCCGATCTCGGTCGCGGTATCGGCCGGGCAGAAAAACGATATCGTCGCGGATATCGGTCCGTCGCGGTCGTCGCGGAGTGAATTTCTTCTTTAATCCAAAAAAATTCGCAAAAATATCCAAAAAATTCAGAATATTAGAAAATGTTGGAAAACGATATTTTTTTCCATTGATAACAACAATAAATCAAAATCTCGGTCACCTTAAGTTATGAGTCCTGTTTGTGTCACTGTTCGCTTTCTTCTCCAGTATTTCATATAATGCAACCATTATTTATGCTCATAATCAATTTATTAGTGTAAAATATAAGAAAATAAAGATAACATATCAATCATCATTTAATACTAGCTCAATCATCAAATAAGTTGTGAAATTCATGACCATGAAGATAACATATTAAATGGGAGGCCCCACCCCTTGTGGGCCCTCAATTTGAATTTGAATACTAAATAATAGCATATTTTATTTAATTATACTAATTATGGGGTTTAGTTAATGGTAGTTATGTATTTTTCCTAGGTTAGCCTTGTTGTATAATTAGTAGAGTCTTTAGGGTGTCTTTTATAATTTTAGAGCTTGTTAGCTTGTTAGGGGCCCTAGTTAGTTATTAGTATTTTCTATAGGGGGGTATCCACTAAAGTGTCTCCTAAAACCTACCTAGTGGCCAAAATACCATCTACCCTAACCCTAATCCCATTTTAACCATAAGGGCATTTTTGTCCCTAGCTCTAAAACCTAACCTATATAACTTAAACCCTCCCCTGCCCAACGAAGCTACTGTTTATCTCTTTCTCTCAATTCCCATCTCTTATTCTTCAATCCCATTTCTCTCCATCGAACCCTCATCTTCCCCTCCAATTCTCTCTCCCTCCCTCTCTTTCTCTTCCTGGAATCCTTAGTGGGAGGCCGACCCCAGCTAGAACCCCCAGGCTGATCAGTAACAGAGGAGACCCTGCAGCTGGAAACCCCTTCTTCTTTATTCCGGATTGGTTCTGTTATCTTCCCTCTTCCCTTTGTCTGCATCGATCAAGGCAAGTAACATGTGCTGGTAACTTAGAATGCATGATTTCTTCCTCTTGATTATGCAAATTCCAATTCATGTATATACATGATAGATCTTTCATTTTGCTTGTATTTGGGTTTTTGGCCGGTTGATGATGGATGGATGGAAGTGTTTTACTGTTTTTATATGTGTGATAAATGGTGTGGAATGGAGGAGGTTTGCTGGACAATGGGTTGAGGAGGAGAATTCCAGAAGAGTTAGTGATCTGTATCAGATTCCCGGAGGTGGAATTGTGAAAACCCATTTGGTTTGCATTGAGACCAAGACCCAGGTGGGCCACCCGATGGCCGATCTGACCCGTGGATCTGATATAGGACCCACGGGCGACCTTAGAGGGGCTGGTCCCATGGTGTGTGGACATCCCCTTACCCTCAATCCAGTATCTGATCAATGGAAGAGTGGACTGTTGTGTAGAAAACCAGTTTTGGCTTGATTAGCCACGGGACCCACGGATTGATCAAATCATAGATCTGGTCCGTCCATTGGGTCGGATATGGTGGGGTGACCTTGGGGGTGGAATCTGATCTAAAATTGATCAAGGACAGAGGGGCCACGATCTGAGTGTGATTGGGAACTGAAAAACCCAAAACCATGGATTGGAATTATTCCGTTTTTTTTGGAACTGTGGGCGCCCATGTGGGCCACCTTTGGAAATCAGGACCCCACATCTGATAAAGGGGCCCTGGGCGGCCCTAAGGGGAAAGAATGATCTAGTTTTGATCAGAGGTGAGCCGCCATATGTTGACTGTAGGGAGCCAGGGCATCATTGTGAGTGTTCTGTAACAGAACATGGGTTCTGTTATAGAAATGAAAACGAAAAAGGAGAAGATGATAGCCTTGGTGGTCTGCGGGTGCATGGGAAAAGAGGGAAACTGAGGGAGCATGGGGAAGTTGGTCCAGTGGACTTGTGGGGCCTAATGGGTTCCTGATTTCAGATGGTCCAGTGGACTTGTGGGGCCCAGGTGGGTCCCTGATTTCAGATCAGGTCCAGACATAGGATTAGGGACTGCTTAGTGACCTTGATGATGAAGACTGATCTGGGACTGGGACCAGTGGGGCCCACTGATCATTAACCCATTAGTTTTATTAATTAAAATAAAATCTATAGTTTATAATGTATACAATTAGACCCATTAATTTTAGAAAATTAGGAAAAAAGACCCTTAGCCTTTAAGGAACCCAATTAGAATTCTTGTGGTATTTTCTTTAGACCCAGAGTTCAGTATGCGTGGTTGACCGAACTCAGTTGTTTGGCCGAGCTCAATGTTTGGCCGAGCTCAGTGCCTTAGCCGAGTTCAGTGTTTCGCCGAGCTCAGTGTTTCGCCGAGCTCAGTGCTTGACCGAGCTCAGTGCTTGACCGAACTCAGTGCTTGACCGATCTCAGTACTTGACCGAGCCCAGTGCTTAACCGAGCTCAGTACTTGACCGAGCTCAGAGCCAAAAGACTGAGATCAGGATTTCTAGCAAAAGAAGCTGAAACCTGGTACACCCCTTAGACAGAATTTACAGTGTGCGCGGTTGACCGACCAGGCCAGGAGGTCGACCGAGCACACTGGAAATTCCAAAAATTCAGGACTTTACCTGAATGGTGAATACTCTCTGATCCTAGTGTGCTAGGTTGACCCCAAGCCATGAGATCGACCAAGCACACTGTGTACAGTAAGTTTCCCAGACTTTGGTTTCTCATGTTGTGATCGTTTGTCGGGCCCTTTGACCATCCAAATAGACTTCTATCACTGTGCCAACCATGAGTCAATGGTGTGGCTCAACCTTGACTCGTGGAGTCCATTAAATAAGGCCCAGGTTATGTAATCTAAGATGATTCGATCTTTATACGTTACCAATGATGCACATAACTTCTGAGCACCAAACACGGTATTCCTTAGCATCTGTGGTTTCACTTAAAGATCGAATTACCTGAGATAGACCTGAATCTGAAAGTGGATTATTTAATTAGGTTTGACTGTTGTTATCTCCCATTGATCCTTGTACTTGGAGATTCATCTCCCTCATATTATTACTGTCACTCTATTGTCCTTATTATTGCTTATACCTATTAATTAAATGGAAAATGGATGACCTGAACCTAGGGCTACTTAGAGGTGACCCAGTAATATGATTGAGTGAACATTGACCTGTGTCTGTGGCTAGGCGGGCCCTTTTATGGCCTAAGCTTAGATGTGGATTACCCTAGACTAGAGAGGTTAGATTGTATGGGCTTGTGACTCATCATGGGTGTAATGGATCATATGTCATTGGAAATGGACTTGTATCTTATTTGGACTGTTGTAGACCAGGCCATGTATTTGGTGGGCCTTGGTATGGTTCCAATGTTTGGACTTGGACCTGGACTATGATATATGGGCTGTATTAGGTGCTTGGACCTCTTAAGATTTTGTTAGGAACTTGTTCACGCAAGGCAAAGCCTAGACATACACCGACCTTTATTGTTTCCTGAGTCGGCATAGACATTCACTCAGTTGATCTAAGTTTAGCCAGTTGGACTGATCATCACTGGTAGGAGTTATTGAGAGTGTTGTGTGGCTATCATTTGAGCATTGTTGGAGACGGACGGTGTGATACCGGGTCCGGTCTCAGTGTGTATTGTGGATGATGTTATTTGCGGGGCTAGATAATCCCCAATACCGTGAGATTTTTTCCGCCGCGACTGTGTTCAATATGGGAGGGCTGCGGCATAATATCCCGCGGCATCCAGCTTTAGTGGATGTGCCATATTATGTAGGTTTTAATATTATGTTTATCTTGATTCTATTTGCTTATCTTGCTCAACTGCTTAGGATCTGTACCATTGCTATTCTCTTGACTTTATTACTGTCTCTACTCACTTTGATGCATGCATTCTATATTATTTGCATACTGTGACTTGCCAGATCTTTAGATCTGATCCACTATTGGTACTTAGGTCTTGACCCCTAGTTCGAGGGCGATGCGTACACACTCGTAGAGGCGCCCGTAGTTAGTGACTACGGACGGGGACAGGTCGACCATGAGGTCGAGCCTGAGGTTGGAGAGCCGACACATGGGGCATGAGAGTACATCTGTTTGTTTGGGTTTTTTAGCAATATTTTGTAGTGAGCTGGGTAGTTAGTCAAATATGTAATAAACCTTTGTTTTTCTCACTTAATATTTTTAGGCCGGACTTCCGCCCGTTACACTTGATATATCATTCATGATACTTTATGCTTCCGTTATCTCTGTTATTGCTTCTGCTTCCGCAATATTAACCGTTGTTATAATATTGTTGAAAAAGTTTAAATTCAGACCTCACTGCGGACCTACGATCTTGGAAGTTCTCGGATTTTCCGGGAAGTAGCATGCCAATTTCAGTACTTTGAGGATTTTCTCGGTATTCGGAATTGGGGCGTTACATTAAAATCTGAAACATGATAGTGAGATAGATAAATCATAAAGCACTTGGGCATCAAAAGATTCATGGTTTACCTGAAATTAGAGGGGACTAGAGAGTAGAAACTAGAGAGAGAGATTGATGAGTATGAGTGTATGACGGATTGACAGCTTAATACCAAGTGGAGTGTCGCCCAGGCTGAATATCATCATCATTTCTTCAGTATTGGTTAAAAAGATATGCTTCATACTGTTGTGCAGCACTATCATACCCATAACCATATTCAGATTGTTCTTGATAAGATGATGAACTATCTTGATCCCCTGTAGATTGTTCTTGGTAATTGTGCAGAAATTGCATGAAATAGCCATGAGGGGCATCTAAAGGTCGTTGGGGATCATGTGGTGGTGGGGGAAGTCTCCCTTGCTCAATTAATATCTGTTCGATAGACATTATCGGTGTTGGTGAAGGGGGTACCTAATTAGGATCATATGAATAATTCATATGTTGTCCATACATGGCACCTGTTGGCCAACATAACCCCCATGATGACCATGAGTACCTTCCCCCACTCTTTGCCCAGCAGCGTCACTACTACTCCCTGTCTGTCCAACATGTCTGACATAGCCACGGCGAGGATCTAACTCGGTAGCAGTAGGAAAATGCTCAACTGTCTCATAAATGATAGGCTCATTATCTCTATAATGACCCTCATCCTCGGGAGAGTCAGGTGAAATTCCTGTTGACGATGAAGAAGTAGAAATACTTGACTCACTCTCCTCGTCCACCTCCTATCCCCTTGGCTCACTTGTATCAAGCGCGCGCCCTTGTTGCACTGTCAAGTTTATTTCTTCCAACCTTTCTGAGGCCCTCACTGGCTCAGGCCTATCCCTAGTCAAGTCCTCCATCAACCCCTCTAACTCTGGGTCTTGGTCTTGGTTCTTCTTGTTCCTCCAGCCATTTATGTAACACAGTATCCTCTTCTGAAAAGATATAGTCCAAATTAATTGGACAAAAATAATCACGGTAATCCTCAAACTGTCTTCTCCTTCTATTTCTACTCCGGATCTTGAGGTTGTAGTGGATGTAGACCAATTTATTTAGCTTCAACATTGTTAATCTATTTCTTGGTCTTGTGTGGATAAAGGAGAAGGTGCTCCAGTTTCTTTTACAATTGGAAGATGATGTTGTTTGACTAAGGACTTTAATAACAATCATCCTTAGTGTAGGAGCACTCTCTCCATCATTCAGCCACCATTCAGCTGAAAAAAATAGAAATGATATTAGAGTCAATAAAATAATAATAAGTCCTTGAATAAAATAGAATGCAAATTTACAATCAATACTGGGATTGGTCTGTGTGATAGCTCTCCGCGCAGTCGTCGTTCCAAAGCTTCCAGCACGTACATTGTATATATCAATCTGAAGACATTAACATATTAAAATAAATTGGAGAAATTACAATGTTATACTTTTTTTCTTAATTAGTCTACCTGATTAATAGCCCAAATTGCTTCATCTGTATTCGCTGCCAATCTTTCAATTACATTTTTTAATCCCAAACGGATTTCATCAGATATACGTCCATCCGAAAATTGTGGATTAAAAAAGTAACCTATAAAAGTACCAATGAATTTTAGTCAATGATAAATTAATATAGTGAGGCCAAATTGAATACAACAATTCAAATATTAAAGGAAATAGCCTTTACTTACCAGCAATGTGTAAATCATGTTTCAATTTTCGTCCCCATCGATCGTTGATGATCTTCCAATACTTTTTGTAATATCTACAATCTGCTTGAATAGCCAACTTTGATTTCTTCATGGCCTCATGTAAGAAGCCCATTGTTGGCTTATTATCGCCGTTAACCAATCGAAGAACCTTTATAACAAAAAACATTCAAAACACTCTTCACATGAGGCCAAAATTTGTTGGACTCAATTGTTTTACATACTTCTATTGTAATGGGACTTGGCCTCTTTCCCCATTTTGAGTTCATGAACTCTTGTGATTTTATTAATTTCAGAAGTCCTTCTCTATACTTGTAAACACTTTCGATGGCAATAAAGTGCGTGACAAATCTAGTGATGCCAGGTCGCAGTAGTTCATGGTTGTCTGTATGTGTTTTCATCATGGAAATGAGTCTATATGACTGATAAGAAAAATTAGTGATCTGCTTTATCTTACCAATCACTAGCTTCATGACTTTTCCTTTTGCAATATCTTCAAGCATTAAATCCAGGCAATGTGCTGCAAATGGAAACCAGAAAATCCTTGGCCTTTGTTTCATAAGCATCATTCCTGCAGCCTTTATGTTTGCAGCATTGTCGGTAACCACCTGAACTATACAATCTGCCCTAATTTCTTCAATCACCTCATTCAATAATCTATTAATATATTTTACATCTTGGATGTAATCAGTTGCATCAACTAATTTGATAAACACCGTGCCCACAGACAAGTAAACTAGAAAATTCAAGAGATGACGATGTGTGATGGTCGTCCACCCATCGCACATTAGTGTGCAACCTCTTTCTTTCCATGCCCATTTGAAAGATTCCACCCAAGCCTGCAACTCATCATACTCTTTCTCAACACAAACATGCCCAATCTCATAAGGGGTGGGTGCCTTTATTCCTGGACCATGTTCTGCAACTGCATCTAACATGGTGGTGAAATAAGGAGAAGATACCCTCCATCCAAAAAAACTTCCCGGTAGCTCTCAGTAGATTATCTTTTGCTTTACCAAACTTGCCCTTTAGTGCTTTTATGATGCCTGTCTGCTTTGATGTTGGTTTTCTATAAGCAAATGGGTCAGTTGGCCCCACCACATCTGGCCTACGAGGTGCCTATATAGGAGGTCTTTCAACTTCCTCAATGTTTGGATCTTGACGGGGATGTTTATGACTAAATGCCCGACGCAAACTTGCTCCCTCCGATCCGGATGAACCGCCCTGCTCATATTGGCTACCTCTAGCTGCTGCTTCATATTGCATTCTTCTCCTTTCTTCCTCCTCCTGAAGTGACCTTACACTTTCTCTCCTAGCCCTTGTCATTTCAGGGTCATCATCGTCATCATCAGAGGAACCAAATACCTCTTCTCTGCATGCTTCAAGTTCCACGGTTCTTCTTTTTTCTTGTAGCCTTTTTTTTGTGCAATTACCTTAAGGAGCCCCTGCATTTCAGCTCTCACATTTGGTGGCACTTTCGGATATTTTATCACCTGTCTTGATACATGTGCCAAATGTTGTTTCAATCGGGTAATCCCCCATTGAGAACATTTTCATAATAATTACATTTTATTTTGCTTTTACTAGTTCCTACTACTTCACCGTGGCTCCATGCCGGATCTAAGTCACGCACCATTGTTCCTATAAATAAGAAATTCATATAATAGTAATACTTTAACAACAATTATAGATTTAATAAAATCATTTTCAAAGTCCTAAGCCTTTGGTAGTTAAAGTATCATAAATATTAAATACACTTGAACAATTATGTTTAGAAAATACTAAAGATTTAATAAAATTAGTTTCACAGTCCTAAATATATAGATCTAGCATAAAAGTATGTAAATCAATCATTTACATGCCACACAATGATCATGAATCATTAAAAGAACATATTTATGATGAAATCCCTAAAAAATGATATATTATAATTCAAATATTAGAAAATCTAAAATTAAAATAAAAATCTAAATCATGTTTATGACTATGAGTAGATGTAGATCTATCATCTACACAATATTAATAAGTTTTTGGTATCAAAAATACCCTAACAAGTAACAATAATTATTTTTAGAAAAAATAATGATTTAATCAAATCATTTTTAAAATCCTAAATATATAGATCTAGCATAAAAGTATGTAGATCAATCATTTATATGCCATACGATGATCGTGAATCATTAAAATAACATATTTGTGATGAAATTTAAAAAAAATGATATATTTTTATTCAAATATTAAAAAATCCAAAAATAGAAGAATTGAAATAAAAATCTAAATCATGTTTATGACTATGAGTAGATGTAGATCTATCATCTACACAATATTAATAAACATTTGGTATCATAAATACCCTAACAAGTAACAATAATTATTTTTAGAAAAAATAAAGATTTGATAAAATTATTTTTAAAATCCTAAATATATAGATCTAGCATAAAAGTATGTAAATCAACCATTTACATACCATACAATGATCATGAATCATTAAAAGAACATATTTATGATGAGATTTCAAAAATATGATATATTTTTATTCAAATATTAAAAAAATCTAAAAATAGAAAAATTAAAAAATAAAATAAAATCATGTGTATGAGTAGATGTGTGAAGAAAATATGCAAGAGAGATGTGTGAATGTATGGCTGCAACTCTAAGGTGTTTGGATATGAGAGGAGAGGGGAAGAAGATGAAGAATGTGAAAAAAATTAGGGTTGGTGCTTTTTAGGGGATATCGGCCATATTTTTAAAATATCGGCTGATATCTCATCATGGCCGAGATGAAGTTCATCTCGGTCGATATTTATCGATATTTTGGTGATTTTTTGATGATTTTAACGAGACCGATATCTCGTCCCGATATCGTATCGGAACCAGCCGATACCGGTTCATACCGGCCGGTATGAACCGGTACCGACCGATTTTTTAAACCATGCAACCAACCAACCAACGCCAAAGCACTCTATAGAGATCTCACCACTCGAGACAAAAGTGGTTTGGCATAAGCTACTAGCTAGCAGCCTAATTTTCTTCTTACCATTATTAGTCATGTGGGATGTGGGACCATAGCCCATGATATATGAGATTTATCACTTTCGATATCATGCATTTTATGCAACCAACAGGCGAACTATTTTTTTTTTTTTCATATTTCTTTCAATCAAGTCCTTTTTATTAAAGAGTTTTAAAAAATGACAAAAATACCGTTATGACATGTTTTTATCATTTTTAACCTTTTTTATCTTGGCAAAAAACTCAATTTATGGGCCACATTGATCCAACGTAGATGGTGGGGTTCCAACTTTTGTTGGTTTAGTCACATAGAAGAATGCTAGAAGTGGTCTTGAATTGATTTTAATAATCATAACCATTTACTTAAGCTAGTTTTTTAGTCATTTGAATCCATATAAAATATTTTTTAGGCCATTAATGCATAAAGGTAGTTTAAGCCCCACTAGGTTGTTTCTCTTAAATGATTTATTAAAGAGAGAATATGAGAAATAATAAAAGTGCATTTTTGACACTTATCAGATTTTTTCTGCATTAAGGACTTGATTGAAAGAAATATGAAAAACTTTTACTCTTTTAGAATATCCAAAAATTAAAATAATTTTTTGAAAAAAAGCTAAAAAGTTTACACTATTTTAAAATTTTCAATCAGATTCCATTTGGTTGTGTGTGATTGCTTATTGAAGGCAATGTTTGAACTAATAACATACACACTAAAGGATAGAACTTGAAGCTCCGCGGAGGGACCACATCCCACTTGACTAATATTTGGTTAATTTCCTGGTAAGGTCAGAATATATAATGAGTCCACTTGAGGATAAAAACAAGATGGTTGTTACGAGATCGTATGGGTCATGACATTGCCACAGTACAAGCAATTGTCTTGATGATGAACGTTGAAACCAAGAGGGACAAACAAGTCCACACGTTTCAACAGTCCAACAAGGTTTCGGGCTTTCAACAATAATAACTAAAAAAAAATGGATAATTACCTAAAAGGGCCTCACAGATCTAGAAAGCACCAAAAGAGTAATATCAATCTGAATAATTCCAAAGTGGTTATAATACAATGTTTTTATTTGCATTCATGAAACTCATGCGTGTGACTATGAACAAAAAGGTTATACAAAAAGTTGTACGATGACCACTTTGAAGGTTTTCTGATTTGTATAATTCTTTTGGTGTTTTTTTTATATATTTAAGGCCTTTCTTTTGGTAATCGTCCAAAAAAAAAAAAAAAGGGACCATCGTGCAAGTCTAAAAAAGAATTCCAAATTAAAAATAACCAATTTCTGTAAAGAATTCCACATAACGATTTTATGAAAAAATAAGCTTCATAAGAATTCCATACGGCCTTTCCCGCTACACTCAGACCAATATTGCATACAACCCAATGCAAAAGTAAAATGTGCCCATACAAAACTACTTAGAAGCTGCGATAAAAAGCTCCGGATCGACCCCAGCTGGGGCCTGAAGCTCGTCGCCGACGCCCTCATCTCCGATTGCGCGGTCAGCCTTTGATCTCATCTCCCTCCATAGGGGTTTCGGGATTAAAACAGTTTTTTTACTTCAAGGGTAAAATCAGTAATTTTAAAAAGGAGAGAGAGTGGGGAACCGTCCGCTCCATCTCATTAGTCAATGCATGTATGTATAAAATTTAAAAAGACAGTGGGGGTTTTTGAGGTTTTCCTAAAAACACAGTGTCTTTTTGTTTTTGTCAAAAACCTCTTTAAGAAAATAGTCAATGTGAAAACTCTGCCTGTTTATTCTTCTTAAATAGATCTTACTTCCAGATCCAGAACTAAATTGCACAGCATCAGCTGAACATTAGTGAGCTACAATGTCAGTCAGTGAAGATGAACCTTTTCTTCCTCCCCCCTCTCCTGCCACTGCCACTGAAGGGGGAGACGCAATTATATTGGTACAAGAACCAGAAATTGATGCCTGCGAGGAATTCATCGCCCGGAGGCTTGTCTATCAGACGCGCGACAACTACAGCGAAGAAGAACCCAGGTTCTCAATCCCAAGAGTCCCCAACAGACTGCGGCGAGGTAAGAATAATGCGTATGAACCTGAGATCATCTCAATTGGCCCATACCACCACCGAAATCCCAGGCTCCAGGCCATGGAGAAGAAAAAATTCCAACGTCTTAATGGCATCCTCTCTCGAAATTCTAACTTCAGTCTAAAAGACTTCATTAAGGAGCTCAGGCCAATGGAGGATCGAGTGCGGAGATGCTATTCAGATAACATCAATCTCAGTAGCAACGAGTTTGTGGAAATGATGTTGCTCGACAGTTGCTTCATCGTACACCTCTTGCTGCAAGCAATTGAGGATGCAAAGAATCTGGATGGTATGATTTGGATAGCCCCCTTGATGCTTTATGATCTGCTCTTACTAGAAAACCAGCTTCCTTTTTTCCTTGTTCAATCTGTATTCGATATCACCAACTGGGGAGAATACTCATCATCCCTAGTCGAACTGGCCTACGATTTTTACCTTCTTGTGACCCATAAGAAAATTTACAAAGATGAGTGCACGTTCCTTCCTCAGGCTGAACAAGTGCATCACCTTCTCCAACTGTATCACTGGTTTAATACATCACCACTGATTCATCCTTCTCCGCAGAAACCCATTTCAAAGTGGATCAACTTCATCCATATCTTCCATGTCCTCAAAAGGTTAAAGAGGGGGCGGTCTTCAATTGATTATGATAATATAACAACAACTACGGAAGAAGAACAGGAAGAAAGTGGAATCATGATTCCAAATGCAACAAAATTACGTGAGGTGGGAATCAAATTCAGGAAGAGGAAAGGGATTAGCATCTTGGATGTGAAGTTCAGTGATGGTGTCCTAGAAATTCCGCCTCTGTTCATACACGATGGCTCGGTGTCTCAATTTCAGAATCTAATCGCGCTGGAGCACTGCTATGACTTGTACTTCTCTGATTCACCCCAGTTCACAGCGTATTTTAAGTTCATGGATCACATCATCAATACTGTTAGTGATGTCGCGCTGCTTCAGAAGAATGGCATCATTGAATACGCATATGGAAGTGAGAAAGAAGTCGCGCGTCTCTTCTACCAGCTAACTAGTGGGGCTACCATTAATCCAAACAATTACTTAAGTGGCTTGTATAAGGATGTGAATAGGTATTGCAAAAAGAAGAGGCACATTTGGTGGGCAATCTTCCTAAGGAGGCATTGCAGCAATCCATTGACAATAATTTCCTTGATAGGTGCTCTCATCCTACTTGCTCTCACCTTCGTTCGGTCATACTTCTCCGTCTATTCTTATTATCGACCTTCATCTAAATCTCCTTGATTTCATCATTGATGAGATGGAGATTTTGTGCAGAAATAAATTCAAGTCTGGTTTGTTTATTATTTTTGATTTGCGCTCTTTGTATGGCAAGGCTTGCTATGAATGATCACCCTTTTTTTTGGTGTATGGGATGTAGTATAACAGCACTGATCTCGCATGCATCTAACATTCGAATTAAGTTTATTTTCTTGACAAAAAAGTTAAAAAAAAAAAAAAAAAAGATTTCTTCATTTCATGAAGCCATTAGATGCATTGTCCTCCCATGATTCATAGCAGTTGATTTAATCGGGTTCTAATGATTTATAAATGGGGTTCCTGGTTGATGAAGTTCCGCTCCTTTCTGATAGTGACCACTGAATCTCCATTGCAAAAGTTTAGCAGTTAAAATTTTTAACTGTTGAAATGTGTGCCCAATTTTCAATAATAAATGCCAGTTATGTTAGGTATGGGGATCAAACTTCTCCCATCTCCTATCTAGATCACACGAAAGCCAAAAGAGAGTTGTATATAGCTAACGCTAGAGGTTGCAATTAGGAGTGGCAATTTCTTCTTTTGAGAATCATTCATCTCAAAATTAAGCCCATTTCAACAATGCACAATTAGGGGTTTACATGAGGAATGACCTCATTATTATCTGTCCCAATTCCGGATAAAAGAGAAAAATTAGGAAGTCCCAAGTTGAACATGGATTTAACAGAGTCCAACTTAGTTGAGACAATACTTTGAAAATGATGCGGTTCAGCTTATGGGGACCGTCTAGAATAAGGCCTATTAGTTGGAGATGTGGATGGAAAAGTCTAGTCAAGAAAGGAGGCAAAAGATTAGCATTAATCTTTGATTTAATAGGGTCAAACTTAATCTTGTCGTGTATTTATTTATTTGCATTTTTTAGATTGATTCAAGGCCAATAAAAGTGAAAGTGTCGTCAAATTCAGCCTGATGCCCACTCACATGGATTCCTCACTCTATCCCAGAATAGCAATTGGCAGCTTCATGCTGGATGAAACCTTGAGATCTTGTCCACATATGACACATGTAACAGCATGGGATAAGATAAAGAAAAGAGAAGGTGACAAAACCTTAAAAAGTAGGGAACAGCTTAGATGTCCGGTTGGCTTAAAATGTAATTTTAACCTCCATTTCTCTAAATCAGTCATTTTTCACGAAATGATTTTTTTATCACTTTTCAACTAGCATCTCTAGCGACTCTAGTTTTATAACGTTAAGGGTCGCCAGGGACCCTGCGGTGTATACGAAAAGTAGAACAAAAGAGGGTTTTTTCTCTCTTTCGTTGTCCAGGTCTTCTCCGCCAATCCAATCTCGATCTCGCCTTCCAATTCCAGTTGCAGGAAGCCATAGCCGCCTCTCTTCTTCACCAACAACCACCCTCCTCCTCCTCATCTCTTCTCCTCCATTCATGACTGCTGAAACCCTAGAATTAGATCTTGATCTCGCCTTCCAATTTCGTTTCTCATTTTCAAGAAAGAAACAGGTTTGGTGGAAGGGCATATGTCCAAGGTTGACAATCTTGTGATGGGCAGAAGTAGAAATAGGAGTTGTTAGCACTTAGTATGCATCTGTTTGCAGAATCTGGATAATAAAAAATATTTGGAAGCCAACACACTCTTGCTCCTTTCCTTTTATCTCGTCAATGAGTGAAAATGGAGAGTTTGAAATGTAGTTTTTTCCTGACTTCTGTATCAAATATGAGCAAAGACCCCATCCTAAGAATCTATTTTCTAATGAAACTAGAAAAAATTTAAATTGGGTCCAGTCATAGGATATTTCCCTTAACTGTGAGCATAACTTGAAACTTACTTTTTTTAAACGATTATGCCTTGGGCTTCCTATAACTATATTGATTTCGATGGTTTTGGTGATGTGGAATGAAATGAGATTGTTTGAGAGATCTTGTCATCTAGGTTTACCATTTTGGTTAGCAATGGTCTGATTTTGGGCTTTTTCCTAGTTATGAAGACAAGACTATTATGCTTTTATGTTCTCTTTTACTGATTTTAAGGTGATTTTCTTAATTATGAATACAGATTACTCTGTATTCTTAATAAGTGAGACGAGAGGTAGCAGAGAAAGGACGGTCGGCTGGTTCTGCAAGTGAGGTAAAGGCCCCAGTTTGGTTAGGGGGATTGAGCAGAGGTAGATTTATGAGTTTGGAGGATGGTAATGAAAGGTGAAGATGTTGAAGGTGTTTTGCATGAATCATGAAATGCACTCATCAGAGCCATCACCTCCTCATCAGAGGGGAACCTTCCCCTCCTCATACCCATCCTCAAGAAAGAAACAAGATACTTTGATCTGACCTCTAAATCCTAAAACAATTAAAGAAGACAAAGGAAGAATAAGGAGGTTAACTATCTTCAACATGGGTAATTTCGATTAAAAAAAATACACAAACAACACTGCAACTGTTATTGGAAGGCCTGGCTGCTGAGAAATGGAGAAGAGATCGATTGTTCTAATTTGTGTACACCCCAGAGTCCCTAGGGACCCTTAACATCATAAAACCTAGGTCGCTAGGGACGCTAGTTGAAAGTGCTAAACGAAACTACTCTATGTGCACCGCAGGGTCCCTAGCGACCCCTAACGTTATAAAATTAGGGTCGTTAGGACGCTAGTTGAAAGTGCTAAAAAAATACCATTTCGTGAAAAATGACTGATCTGGTGCAATGAAAGTTAAAATTACCTTTTGAGCCCACTGGACATCTAAGCTGTTTTTTTTTTTTTTTTTGGTAAAATCCTCTAAAAAGTAATATGTAAATACCTTTTTATCCCGGTGGTCTTACATTTAGACGTAAAATTCTTACTGAGGAGTTGAACCACCACCTACCTCTTCCTTGCCCAACAAACCACTTTAACGATCAAATCAATTCGTTTATCTACTGCCTGCTATTCTACTACGGCTGTCAATCGGGTCGTGTTAATGAATTCAAATTGCGGGTCAAGCTCCTAAAATAACTCTAGGGTATTGCCCCAACCATCTCTTTGTCCATGCCCTTCTAAGACAACTTCCTCACCTTCTTAGTATTTAAGATCCACGACGACCAACCACAAAGTGAACCCGCTTGTTTTCTGTCTTTCCCTCTCCCACTCCTTCTCTAACGTTCTACATAACATTATATGCAGAATAAAAACAAAGAAACAGTGCATCAAATAGTTTTAAGTAGGATATTGTCTATACAATGATTTTTAGACTTGACATTCGCCGGTGAATGATCAAAGTTTAGGTATTCCACAGGGAATTATTTGTGCGATATTTTAGCGCCATGCAATATCGCACACATCATACTATTAGATATCGTAGGGCAATGTGATATCGCACCATATTTGTATGAACAAACCTTGAAAAAAATACTAAAACTTCACCTATTTTTTGGCAAATGTCAAATTTAAGGGTAGTTGTACGGGCAATTATAATATATTAAAGCCAATCGTTTTGGCTTTTATTTTGACTGACAATTCTAGTTTTGACCGACAATTATTCCTTTTTTTTTTTTAAATGTTCTACATCCTCTCTCCACTACTTATCTCATGCAACACGTCTTCTCTCAATTTTTTTAAAATCTCAATTCTTCATTTCTGTAAAAACTCTCTTCTAACCTATCTCTTTTATTTCCTTTCTGCTTCAATTTTCCTATTTCTATTTTATGCAGCTTGCTCCATGGAAAGATGTAACCATTTAAATGTATGATTATTCGTTTTTCAAAGCATGGAGATATCGTGCTAAGCACAGATTATTGTATTAGTATCCCTTTTAAGTATATAGGTGTGGAATTTCTTTATTAACTTGGAGCTCTGACATATTAATCCTCCGTAAACTTATATTTTTCGATTTCATGACTGGAATTTAGAAAATGTCACCAAAGTCATTTGACCATAGTCAACATTTTTTTAAAAAACTTTTTTGCCCTAGATACCCTGATATCATGGGAAGAATGTATGTTATAGAAATTGTTAAATCTCATAATATCATTGGATTGTCCCATGATGTCATGGATTTTAAGCACTATCGTAGGAAAAAAATTTTGAATGATAAAACTTGAGAAATTAATAGTGATCAGATGTGTATTTATTTTTCATAAAATGTCATTTTTCATTAACTATAAAAAAATAAGCTAGCTTGTTGGTTGCAGATAATGCAAGATATCGAAGTCAAGCGGCTCTGGTGACATCATGTGAAAGTCAGTCATAAAATTGAGAAAATCAGATTTAAAGAGGACTAATATGTCAAAATCCCTATTAACTTTGCTAAAATATGCACTAATAGTAGCGTCTAAGCATTTTTGTATAAGCACATTTTACTTTTGCATTGGGTTGTATGCAACATTGGTCTGAATGTAGCAGGAAAGGCCGTATGGAGTTCTTATGCGGCTCATTTTGTCATAAAATTGTTATGTGGAATTCTTTACAGAAATTGGCTATTTTTAATTTGGAATTTTTTTTTTAGACTTGTATGATGGAACTTTTTTTTTTGGACGATTACAGAAAAAAAATGCCTTAAATATATGAAAAAACAACAAAAGAATTCTACAAATCAGGCAACCTCCAAAATGGTCATCGTACAACTTTTTGTATAACCTTTTTGTTCATACTCGCACGCATGAGTTTCAAATGTGCATTCATGAATGCAAATTAAAAAAATTGTATCATGACCACTTTGGAAGTAGGGAAAACTACGGAAAAAGTCCCTATAGTGAGTCTTAAGTAGGTGGACGGCCCAGTAGGTCTTTAGAGACAGGAGCTTTACCTTACTGCCAATTTGTCTGGTAATCTGTTGAGTGGTGTCATTCCCAGTAATTTGGGAAATTACAGTCGGTTACATACTTTATTGTTGTTTTCAAGTCTTTTTTACGATATCATTCCACAGGATCTTGGTCGTCTCCATAAGCTACAAGGTTTGGATGTATCAAGGAACCAATCTTAGTGGCCATATACCTACCACGCTCGAAAACTGCATGGAATTAAATGTTCTTGTTCTTTCAAATTTGTACAACCCACTGCCCATTGGTGATAATCTAAATGCGACTTTTGATGAGTCGAATTTTTTCTAAGGGGGGATTCCTTCCAGCTTTACCTTACTGCCAATTTATGCTTTTCTGCTTGGCCAAAACATTCTCACTGGTTCGGTCCCAAGAGTTTTATTTGGTTCTATATCATCAATCTGTCAGGTTAATAGACTTGTTCTTATCCTCCTTTTGCCATTGAACATAATGAATTGTAGCAATATTTTCCAAACTTTTGTTGGATCATGTATACTTTGAGTTTGATGGTATTTTTTCTTTACTGTTAGCAGATTGTATATAGAATAGTTAAATGCATGTGTTAGGGTTCCACAGCCTGTATATAGAATGGTTGAATGCATATTTATAGATTGATTGATAAAGGAGTGACAAGTAAGTTGTCAGATGCAGCCCATCTGGAAAAGAGAGAGACAGGGGGGGGGGGGGGGGGGGTTGCTATGTTTGGGGTGAATTGATGAAATAGTTGTTTATTATGAATTGCAGGAAGGTGTTTGATGCTGTTGTTGTCATTTTCACAGGCTTAGGTGCAAGGCAGTAGTTGCGGGAATATATAAAAGTTGTCGATATCGACAACTTTAATCTATCGATATCGATTAGTTTCGTCAGTGGGATGAATTAAAAGTTGTAAGTAAGCAACTGCTGGAACAGATATAAGTTGTCGATAGCGACAACATAAAGTTGTTGATATCAACTAGTTTCGTCAGTGGGATGAATTAAAAGTTGTAAGTCACCAGTTGCTGGAACAGATAAAAGTTGTCGATATCGACTAGATTCATTAGTGAGATACTGCTGGAACATAGCCAAGTCGTCGATATCGATAACTTTTAGCTGTTCCAAGAGCTGCTGATTTACAACTTTCAATTCATCCTACTGACGAAACTAGTCGATATCGATAACTTTTATCCATTCCAGTAGCTGCTAACTTACAACTTTTAATTCATCCCACTGACGAAACTAGTCGATATCGACAACTTAATATTGTTGCTATCAACAACTTTTATCTGTTCCTGCGACTTCCGAAGGCCGTGGAAATGAAAACAACAGCATCAAACAGCTTTCTGCAATTCATAGTAAACAACTCCTTTATCAATCCACCCCCAACATATCAAAAAAACCCCCCACCCCCTTCTCTTTCTTCTCCTCTTTGGCAGCAGCTGACAACCTGCTTATC
Source organism: Litsea cubeba (assembly GCA_012931725.1). Taxonomy (NCBI): domain Eukaryota; kingdom Viridiplantae; phylum Streptophyta; class Magnoliopsida; order Laurales; family Lauraceae; genus Litsea; species Litsea cubeba. Next base: position 21,850,619 of record CM022949.1, read on the forward strand.
ACTCCTCTATCAATCATTCTATATACTGCATTCAACCATTCTATATACATGTTGTGGAACTCTAACGTATACATTCAACAATTCTATATACAATCTGCTAACACTAAAGAAAAAATACCATCAAACGCAAAATATACATGATCCAACAAAAGGATTCTATATAGAAATACAATTCATTCTGTACAATGGCAAAAGGAGTCTAAGTAAAAGTCTATCAACCTGACAGACTGATGAAACATAACCATATCAAAGCCAATGTTACAGTTTCCAATAAAAAAAGTACAATAAAGAGGTAGCCCCATAAGCAGTATCCATCAAAACATAATTTCTTTCCTGCTCTTCGCTCTTTTTTGGAAATAACCATCAAAGCCATCAAGGGAAGTCACTCAAGTCAGTCAAACCCAGTCTGTTGGTATTCAACTGCCAGCTCCTTTTCAATAGCTCTGCGATAATTTTGCTGCGAAAGTAGGGGAAGACATATAAATACCTAAAAGCCTACAAGCCTTCAAGCCTATAAGCAAGTACCTACAATCAAAAGATGAAGACATAGTAATATCTCACATTCACGTCATTCCCCGATGCTTTGAGCATTCTCTTCACATCATTGTGGTTGTCAATACTTGCCATTGAAAATGCCCGTCCATTGTGATATGTATTGTACACTTAATCTCTGGATGGATGAGTCCCACTTATAAAAAAACTATACTAAGTGCCACTTATAAAAAGAATGTAATAGATAAAAACAGTGCCTACAAAAAAAAAAAAAACACCCTTTTAAAACCCTAAAACCCAGAGATTCTTTGTTTTATGAACCAATCTTAGCCATGTAATTTGTGCTTATGAAGGCTGAGATGAAAATGCTTAGCTTGTCAAAATTCAGATGAAGGGCTACGGAACCAGCTATTAGACTCATATTTAAGTATTTCTAAGAGACTTCCTGTCAAAAAGAAGGGAGCATACCTATGAAAATTAAGAACCCAGCAACCTGGGATACCATTTTATAGCATGGTTGAAGATATATTTCACCAAATAAATACCAGACTATAACATATGCCACTGTTCAACTACAAGACATATTACATCAAACACTTATAGGGCAACAATATATGTCTCTCTTCAACTACAAGACATATTTCATCAACTACAAAGAAATAATCATCTTCCAACAAATGTCAAGTTCTTCTCACAAGAACATAATTTAGAGAAATATGTAAGATGCATTCATTTTGAAAGACATAGCAACTTTCAGGTTGCCAATAGAAATATGGATCGGCCTACTAAAAAGAAACCCCCTTTCAAACCCTAAAACCCAAAACGAAAATCGCCATTGACCAAGAACAATACGAAAATTGCCATCAACCAAGCCCAAAGCTACATACATTGAGTCATATATTGGATAGCATGTACGGTTTCAAAGGGCATTTTTAAGGTTCAGACTATGGTTCATATTGAAACGGAATCAAGCTGATCCTCTTTTAATGTAGATGATGCAATATAAGAAGGAATTTATTGTGTGTACCAACCTTTTAATGGAATCCAACAACCACTTTGGCTAATTCCATGTAAGAGTTTTATGAGAAGGAAAATTGTCGGAGTACAAGTTGCAAACGATGAAAAGGGTCTGACAAAGAAATGCAGACATCGGGCGATGCATACAGGGTTTACGCATATTTGTCGATATCAACAACATCGCAACAACAAAAAAAAAAGCCCACCCACAGGACCCCTTCCATCTCTAAACTCCTAATGGGTCGTCTCCATACTCCTGGGTCACTATGAGGATTTATCCGGTAGTTTTCTTTTGGAAGTATTCAGATTTATATTACTCTTTTGGTGCTTCCTACATATTTGAGGCCCTTTTAGGTAATTATCCATTTTTTTTTAGTTCTTATTGTTGAAAGCCCAAAACCTGGTTGGACTGTTGAAACGTTTGGACCTGTTTGTCCCTCTTCGTTTCAACGTTCATCATCCAGACAACTAATTGCTTGTACTGTGGCAATGTCATGACCCATACGATCTGGTAACAACCATTTTGTTTTTACCCTCAAGTGGACTCATTATATATTCTGACCTTACCAGGAAATTAACCAAATATTAGACAAGTGGGATGTGGCCCCTCCGCGGAGCTTCAAGTTCTATCGTTTAGTGTGTGTGTTAGTTTTTTGGTCATGAAAATAAACTTCGAATGTTAGATGCATGCGAGATCAGTGCTGTCATACTACATCCCAACAGAATAGCCAAAATAAAAAAGGTGATCATTCATAGCAAGCCTTGCAATACAAAGAGCTAAATCAAACAAAATAAACAAACCAGACTTGATTTTATTTGTACACGAAATCTCCATCTCATCAATGATGAAATCAAGGAGATTTAGATGAAGGTCGATAATAAGAATAGACGGAGAAGTATGACTGAAGGTATGTGAGAACAAGTAGAATGAGAGCACCAATCAAGGAAAGAATTGTCCATGGATTGCTGCAATGCTTCCTTAGGAAGATTGCACACCAAATGTGCCTCTTCTTTTTGCAATACCTATTCACATCCTTATACAAGCCACTTAAGTAATTGTTTGGATTAATGGTAGCCCCACTAGTTAGCTGGTTGAAGAGACGCGCGACTTCTTTCTCACTTCCATATGCGTGTTCAATGATGCCATTCTTCTGAAGCAGCGCGACATCACTAACAGTATTGATGATGTGATCCATGAACTTAAAATACGCTGTGAACTGGGGTGAATCAGAGAAGTACAAGTCATAGCAGTGCTCCAGCGCGATTAGATTCTGAAATTGAGACACCGAGCCATCGTGTATGAACAGAGGCGGAATTTCTAGGACACCATCACTGAACTTCACATCCAAGATGCTAATCCCTTTCCTCCTCCTGAATTTGATTCCCACCTCACGTAATATTGTTGCATTTGGAATCATGATTCCACTTTCTTCCTGTTCTTCTTCCGTAGTTGTTGTTATATTATCATAATCAATTGAAGACCGCCCCCTCTTTAACCTTTTGAGGACATGGAAGATATGGATGAAGTTGATCCACTTTGAAATGGGTTTCTGCGGAGAAGGATGAATCAGTGGTGATGTATTAAACCAGTGATACAGTTGGAGTAGGTGATGCACTTGTTCGGTCGGAGGAAGGAGCGTGCACTCATCTTTGTAAATTTTCTTATGGGTCACAAGAAGGTAAAAATTGTAGGCCAGTTCGACTAGGGATGATGAGTATTCTCCCCAATTGGTGATATCGAATACAAATTGAACAAGGAAAAAAGGAAGCTGGTTTTCTAGTAAGAGCAGATCATAAAGCATCAAGGGGGCTATCCAAATCATACCATCGAGATTCTTTGCATCCTCAATTGCTTGCAGCAAGAGGTGTACGATGAAGCAACTATCGAGCAACATCATTTCCACAAACTCGTTGCTACTGAGATTGATGTCATCTAAAGAATAGCATCTTCGCACTCGATCCTCCATTGGCCTGAGCTCCCTAATGAAGTCTTTTAGACTGAAGTTAGAATTTTTAGAGAGGATGCCATTAAGACGTTGGAATTTTTTCTTCTCCATGGCCTGGAGCCTGGGATTTCGGTGGTGGTATGGGCCAATTGAGATGATCTCAGGTTCATACGCATCATTCTCACCTCGCCGCAGTCTGTTGGGGACTCTTGGGATTGAGAACATGGGTTCTTCTTCGCTGTAGTTGTCGCGCGTCTGATAGACAAGCCTCCGGGCGATGAATTCCTCGCAGGCATCAATTTCTGGTTCTTGTACCAATATAATTGCGTCTCCCCCTTGAGTGGCAGTGGCAGGAGAGGGAGGAGGAAGAAAAGGTTCATCTTCACTGTCTGACATTGTAGCTCACTAATGTTCAGCTGATGCTGTGCAATTTAGTTCTGGATCTGGAAGTAAGAGCTATTTAAGAAGAATAAACAGGCAGAGTTTTCACATGGACTATTTGTTAGTCTATAATTAACATGAACCCTAAGATCGAGAACATCATGATTATCACTAGTAGGATTTAATTAAAGATTACCTCCAGACATCTTGATGCAGAGAGGTTTCCGATCCTGCTGTCTGATGTTGATGTTGAGATCCGCCCAAGAAAGCTTTAGGGAATAACTTCAGTTTTCTCTCTCCTTGCCTATAAGCCTTAATGTGTTGTATTTTGTGAGTGAGTCTTTATGATGGAGTAAAGACTCTTTTTATAGGTGGAGAGAGGACCAATTATATTCCAATTAGAATTCCATTAGTTTTAATCTCAACCGTCCATCAAGGTAGAGTTTATTATGGAATATATCTCTTTAGGAAACCTTATATGATTAAGAGATAGCATGTATCCTATGAAAACGGAATTCCTATAATGACCACAATTTATGGAAAGGTAAGGACTTGTGGTCTAAGTAAAAGACCTAAAGTAATTTCCTTACACTATTTTCTTTCCAGCCCTACTACATGGCCTGATGTTCGGGCCTGAAAAGTGGCCTGAACATCAGGTTAGACCCTTGGATCTTAATTCAAATGTGATTCAAGGGTCCTGTTCATGCCACTTTTCGGGCCTGGACATCAGGCCATTTAGATTTTTTGTTTTCTTAAAAAGGTTTTTACAAAAAGACGCTGTGTTTTTAGGAAAACACCCACCCCCCACACTGTCCTTCTAAATTTTATACATACATGCATTGACCGATAAGATGGAGCGGACGTTTCCCCACTCTCTCTCCTTTTTAAAATTACTGATTTTACCCTTGAAGTAAAAAAACTGTTTTAATCCCGAAACCGCTATGAAGGGAGATGAGATCGATGGGTGCCGGCGCAATCGGAGATGAGGGCGTCGGCGACGAGCTTCAGGCCCCAGCTGGCGTCGATCCGGAGCTTTTTATCCGCTCCAACTTTGTCCGGTTTTTGCTCCGGATAAAGGCAAATTAGGGAGAGATGCCATTGCCATCCTTGCTTTGCAAGACTTTTTTAACAACTATCCTTAGCCATATTGTTTCATTCAAGGCAATGAAGTGGATGATGGTCAGCAGCTCATATTCACCATCTTTGATTGGATTGCCAGCACTATTAATAGTGGATGGAGCTGTCTGTTGATCCACAAAAATTCACAGCTTTATATTTGAGAGAATTTAGAATTCAAGAGCCATGTGTTGTGTGACTATTTGATGTACCGTACAAATTGAAGAGAGGTTTGCCTGTGTGCGCGTGTGTGGAGGGATTAGAATTTGGATTGATTGGTGCCCTCAATATAAAACTAAAAAAAAAAAACGGAGAGTGGAGCGAAGTGAGAAGGCGTTCTGGAGAGTTTACCAACAGTTAATATTGTTACTTTTTAAATTATTTTTCAGTTTGGGTTGGGTTTAGTGGGTGTGTCTGACCTACGCCCATCTATAGTCCTATTGTTCAATTGGCTATACCAGTCAATGTCTTAGTGGGTCCATTCCACACCCTAATCTGCTACCGGTTTTATGCTCTGGGTAAAGGTAGAAAAGTTCAGAGAGAGAAATGGGGATTTGGGATTAAAATCGATAATTCTAAATGGGAGAGAGAGAGTGGGGAAATGTCCATTCCTTCTAATTAGCCTTAGACTGTCAGTCCAGACATGTCTGTATAAAATTTAAAAAGAGGGATTTTTTTTATTGGTTTCTGAAAATATAAGCGTCTACTTATAAAAACCTCTTTCTTAAATCATCATAAAATGGAGCTTCATGTCTGTTTGGATTCCCTGGCTCGTTTGTTAATTTAAATAGTGTAGTGAAGGTGATGTATATGTCATATCATTGCTTTTTATGGGTGAAAAAGTAAAATAAAAAGAATGAATAAAATATAAGTGAGTTATGATGGTATTTTATTTTTAGTTGTTTGTGATGGAATATTTTTGACTTTTTATAAAGGGAAATGTAGTTTTTTTGTCTTTTAGTTAATAAATGTAGTTACTTTTTGACTTTTTGTTAGAAAAGATGAAGGAAATTTTGGTAAAAAAGTATTTTTGATTGGATGTTTAACTTGACTTAAATTTAGAAGTAAAATTAACAAACGGGCCCGTGATTACTGATTGAAGGTGATGTTGAGCTAACATACACAATGGATAGAACTTAGAAGTGCCAAGGAGAGAACACATCATATGGCACAAAAAAGGATTTTAAAAAATGTTGACCAGAGTCGCTTCATCTTGTGAATGTCAGTCATAAAATTGAAAAAATCAGAATTATAGAGAACTAATATATCAAAACCCCTATTGACTTTGCTAAAATATGCACTTATAGCAGCTACTAGGCAGTTTTGCATGGGTACATTTTCCTTTTGCATCGGGTTGTATGCAACATTAGTATGAGTGTAGCGGGAAAGGCCGCATGGAATTCTTATGCAGCTCATTTTGTCATAAAATCATTATGTGGAATTCTTTATAGAAATTGGCTATTTTTAATTTGGAATTCTTTTTTAGACTTGTAAGATAGAACTTAGGGCCTTAAATATATGAAAAAACACCAAAAGAAAAAAAGGGCCTTAAATATATGAAAAAACACCAAAAGAATTTTACAAATTAGGAAACCTCCAATATGGTCTTTGTACAACTTTTTGTATGACCTTTTTATTCATATTCGCACGCATGAGTTTCTAATGTGCATTCATGAATGCAAATTAAAAAAAAAATTTGTATAATGACCACTTTGGAAGTATTCAGATTTATATTACTTTTTTGGTGCTTCCTAGATCTATGAGGCCCTTTAGATAATTATCCATTTTTTTTTTTAGTTATTATTGTTGAAAGCCCGAAACTTTGTTGGACTTTTGAAACGTTTGGACTTCGTTTCAACGTTCATCATCCATTTTTTTGGTGCTTCCTAGATCTATGAGGCCCTTTAGATAATTATCCATTTTTTTTTTAGTTATTATTGTTGAAAGCCCGAAACTTTGTTGGACTTTTGAAACGTTTGGACTTCGTTTCAACGTTCATCATCCAGACAATTGCTTGTACTGTGGCAATGTCAATGATCCATACGATCGATCTGGGAACAACCAATTTTTTTTTTTTTAATCCTCAATTGGACTCATAATATATTCTGACCTTATCAGGAAATTAACCAAATATTAGTCAAGTGGGATGTGGTCCCTCCGCGGAGCTTCAAGTTCTATCGTTTAGGCCCTGTTTCTTTGGTGGAATTTCTGTCAGGAATTCACCATGTCCAGGAGTTTCTGGACATGATGTGACAGGCTGTCCCCTGAAATTTCTGAACTCCATGTTTCTTTTCTAGCATTTCTGGATTCCAACCATCTTTTGACATTTGGGAATCCAGGAATTTCACTCTCTATGTATTTTTGTAGAATTTCTGAATGCTCAAGCCCAAAGAGGCATCCAGAAATTCCACTTTGTCTGAGAATTTAGGAATTCCCCAGACAGGAATTCCTGAAATTCTACCAAAGAAACGGGCCCAATGTGTGTATGTTAGTTCAAACATTGTCTTCAATAAGCAATCACACAAAACCAAATGCAGGGCCGTCTCAAGACAATATGTGGCCCCAGGCGAAAGTATAAACGAGGCCCCTTGCTTCTATGTGTAACATGAGAAAACCCTCTTCCTTAATCTAGCCTTGGGACCGGCAATGTACACTATGAGTAGTACATTGGCGGACTTAAAAAAAAAATTTGGTTTTTTTTTTATTTTTTTGGGTTTTTATTTTTTTTAGAGCTTGTAGAGGGATTTATTTTTTTTAAGTGAATTTAACCTTTCTTGCCTTTTGTGATGCAAACTTATTGATCAAGTTTTTGTATTCAAGGTTTTCCAAAATTTTCTTCTTAACAGATAAAATGGCTAACCCACTTAATCTCTCTTCTACTCTCTGCTCCCTCTTCTGTTTCTTTTTTTTTTAATTTGACTCTTTTTTTTTTTTCATTTCACCCCTCCTGTAAACAAACAGGCCCAACAAAGGATAACAAATTCCCAAAGCAAACAACTCCGCTCCTCAATTGCTAATTTGAGTGTTACACTTCCCAATAAACTGTGGTTTTAGAGGATCCAAACTCAGTTTTCTTTGTTACAACTTGGTTGGTTCATTGTTCAGTGGTGGATTATGTTAAGGAGTGGGCTCCACGTGAGGAAGAGCATTGAAAATTATTGCATCGTCTACTAACACTTCAAGGTTTTGATAAAAATGGTTAGCTAAGAAGGTTACTATGGTATCAAAGTCAACCGCGAGCTCGAGCCACAAGAGGAACGACTCACTGAAAAAAAAGGTGTGTTGTCAAAAGTTTGTTGACCGGGTTCCACTTGAGGGGGAGTGTTGATGAGGGGGTTCAGCCAATGAGGGAGTATGCAAAAGTTTTTCCCTTATCTTTACCAACACCTCAAGGTTTTGGTAGGCTTGGTTAGATAGGGAAACTTAATGGATTAAATATAGAAACAACTGTTTTTAAGACAACTAAACATAGAAAATGGGAAAATAAGGAAAAAAGTTTCAAAAAAATTAAGGTTTTTAGCCATTACTCCATCTCGGCCGATATTTTTAAATATCGGCCGAGATATCGGTAATATCGGCCGATATATCGGTTAAGCCGATATTTTGACTTGAGAATATTTTGCCAGACTCGGTATCGCGGTAAAATATCATTGCGGTATCGGCCGAGATTTTAAACTATGGGCAGAACTACCATGCGGGACCCATGTTAAATACATGCATGGGGCCCACCTTTCGAAAATCCAAACTTCTTATTAGCCCTAGCACCCATTGTGGTAATCAAATAATAAATTATTATTTAAATTAGTGAGATGGCAACCGTTGGATTAACTGAATCTGGAATCGGTGATTTACTTTCTTTACTTCTTATTTTAATTGACAGAAATGGAAGAGGTCTCTCATCTGTGAAATCTGGTGATCAATCCATAGGCTGCCCCACTGAAATTGACTTTAAATATTTAGATACAGAATATACAATGAGTCTTAAGACTGTACAACGGTTTGGATTTTCCTACGGTGGGCTCCAACCATGTTGTTAATAGTTCTGCCCCTAATTAAAAGTTGCTCATTTACAATAATATAAGCTGGGCCCAATCACCAAGCATATTGTTCATTTACGATAATATAAGTTGGGCCCAATCACCAAGCATGCTGTGGCAAACATTCAACTAAGTGTGCTCCAGCAAAGGTGTGGAGAAATAGTAAGCAGCCATGACAAAATCTTTGTTGCAAGTGCGGTCCACTATGTGTAGAGAAATTCGCACAGCTTAACCACGACACTATCCTACACTATCCTCGCTTTTATTATAAGGTAATAGAGTAAGGGTAATAGATTTTTCAGTTTGGGTTGGGTATAGTGTTTGTCTAACCTACGAGGCTACGCCCATCCACCCAGCTATAGTCCTATTGTTCAATTGGCTATACCAGTCAATGTCTTAGTGGGTCCACTCCACACCCCAACTACCGGTTTTTGCTCTGGGTAAAGGTCGAAAAGTTCAAGGAGAGAAATGGGGTTTTGGGATTAAAATAGTATTTTTTACTTCTAGGGTAAAATCAGTAATTTTAAATAGGAGAGAGAGTGGAGAAGCGTCCATTCCATCCCATTAGCCTTTACTGTCAGTCAAGGCATGTGTAAAATTTATAAAGGAGGAGGGTTTTTGTTGTTTCCTGAAAACATAGGCGTTTTTTTTATTATAAAAAACTCTTTCTTAAATCATCACATAATGGAGCTTCATGCCTGTCTGGATTCCCTCTGTGATTACTTATTGAAGGTGATGTTGAGATGACATGTACTAATGGACAGAACATAGAAGTGCAAGGAGGGAACACATCATATGGCACAAAAAAAGATTTTAAAAAATATTGACTAGTATTTTTTTTTTTTCGCTAACCGGGGGTATCCAAGATCTCTTAGAGCACCTGACTAAATCCCCCGGGGCGGTGGCCTCCCCCTGTTTCCACTCACCGGGCTCGTTGGGCTAGGAAGCCTAGCCTGGGGTTCCAACACTTGGTGGGATTCGATGCTGAGACCTCCGGGTGGTTACGGAGTGCCCCAACCAACTACTCTACCAAGCGTTGGTAAAAAAAAAAAAAAAAAAAAAAAAAAAAAAAAGACTAGTATGAATATCAATCATAAAATTAAGAAAATCAGATTTAATGAGAACTAATATGTCAAAATCCCTATTGACTTTGCTAAAATATGCACTTATAGAAGCTTCTAAGCAGTTTTGTATGGGCACATTTTACTTTTGCATTGGGTTGTATGCAACATTGGTATGAGTGTAGCGGAAAAGGCCGTATGGAATTCTCATGCAGCTCATTATGTCATAAAATTATTATGTGGAATTCTTTACAGAAATTGGCTATTTTTTAACTTGGAATTCTTTTTAGACTTTTATGATGGACCCTTTTTTTTTTTTGACGATTACCAAAAGAAAGGCCTTAATATATGAAAAAACACCAAAAGAATTCTACAAATCAGGAAACCTTCCAAGTGGTCATGGTACAACTTTTTGTATAACCTTTTTGTTCATACTCACACGCATGAGCTTCTAATGTGCATTCATGAATGCAAATAAAAACATTGCATAATAACCACTTTGGAAGTATTCAGATTTATATTACTCGTTTGGTGCTTCCTAAATATTTGAGGGCCTTTTAGATAATTATCCATTTTATTTTTAGTTATTATTGTTGAAAGCCCGAAACCTTGTTGGACTGTTGAAACGTCTGGACTTCGTTTCAACGTTCATCATCTAGACAATTGCTTGTACTGTGGCAATGTCATGACCCATACGAGCTGGTAACAACCATTTTCTTTTTTTTTTATCGTCAAGTGGACTCATAATATATTCTGACCTTACCATGAAATTAACCAAATATTAGTCAAGTGGGATGTGGTCCCTCCGCGGAGCTTCAAGTTCTATCGTTTAGTGTGTGTGTATGCTATTAGTTCAAACATTGCCTTCAGTAAGCAATCACACAAACCAAATGGAATCTGATTGAAAATTTTAAAATAGTGCAAGCTTTTCAGCTTTTTTTCTCAAAAAAGTATTTTAATATTTGGATATTCCAAAAAAATAAAAGTTTTTCATATTTCTTTCAATCAAATTCTTACTACAAAAAAATTCTGATAAGTATAAAAAATGCACTTTTATTATTTCTCATATTCTCTCTTTAATAAATAATTTAAGAGAAACAACCTAGTGGGGCTTAAACTACCTTTATGCATTAACGGTCTAAAAAAATGTTTTATATGGATTCAAATGACTAAAAAACTAGCTTAAGTAAATGGTTATGATCATTAAAGTCAATTCAAGACCAATTCTAGCATTCTTTTAGGTGACTAAACCATCAAAAGATGGTACCTCACCATCTATGTTGGATCAATGTTGCCCATAAATCTTGTTTTGGTCAAGATAAAAAAAAAGGGTTAAAAAACGATGAAAACATGTCATAACGATATTTTTGTCATTTTTAAAACTTTTTAATGAAAAGGACTCGATTGAAAGAAATATGAAAAAAAGGGAGCTGATGTTGGCACAACTCCACTTGCTCATTGCACATCCCTTTTTTGCAAAACCCGGGCACCCCTGTGGGAAATCCCAAATTGTTCCTCTCCCTACTCGCCGTCCACTTCCGCCAGCGCCCTCTCCCTCTCCCTGCTCGCCCCCACCTCTGCTCGCGCCCGACCCTCTCCATCTCCTTCTCCCTATCTCTATCCCTACTCGCCGTCCCTCTCTCTCCCTCTATCCGTCGTTGGGCCACTCAGGGCCGTACAAATGAGTATATTGTCCGGCCCCGAGTGGCGGAATGGTAGGGAGAGGGAGGGAGAAGGAGAAGGGTCGGTGAATGTTTAGGGTACAAGATCTCTAGATTGGTCCACTCAATAAATCAGCTCGTTATTGTGTAAAAAATAATAATCTACGTAGTGGTAATAAAATCACAAGCACACACGAAAATGACACCAGATTTAATTTGAAAAACCCTAACTGAGCGAAAAGCCACAGATCCGAACTAGATCAACAATCAAACATTATGAATCTTATAATTACAAGAAACTCAAATTTACTCCCTAGATATCCCCTATCTAAATACTGATGTTACCTTGTGTCGCTCACGCTTCAACGACTTCACACCGTTGATTGCAACAGACCCAAATCTTTTACGCAAGAAGATGATATTCTATAAGGAATGCAGAAGAATTTGGCTCTCTAGAGTACTTATAGCACAACTCTTCAATAAATCTCTAGAGAATATTTCTCTCTATTAGATTACTAATTCAGAACTTGAGAGATGATCTGTGTCTCTTTTGGTTGTGTTGTAAGAAACACCCAATTTATAGCCCCAAATTCATCCATAAGATTCCTAATAATAATCCACTTAGAATATCAGTTCATCTCAAACTTCCACTCAAGAGTCCAAATCCAACAGGGCTTTCTGCGCCTAGCTCACTATAGCGAGTAGCATTCTCACCATAGCGAGAGTGCTCTCTACCTCTGGCCACCTGACATTCCATTTGACCTTACAGTCGACCCCCTTGCAGAGGTGGCCGGCGAGCAAGGAAAGGGAGAGAGACGGGGAGAAGGAGAAGAGAGAGGGATAGGGTGAGGGTCGGGCCATGGGCGGAGGTGGGCGCTGGTCGGAAGTGGGGGCGAGCAGTGAGATGGAGCAAGAAAGAGGGAGAAGGAGAAGGAGGGAGGAAGAGGGAGAGGGAGAGGGCGCGGGCAGAGTTGAGAATTTTGGCTTGGGACCAGAGGATTGGAAAACAGAGTGGGAGGATAGATATAGAAGGTATCTATGGATGAAGATCATGAAGAGACAGTTCGAGTGGATATGTGTGGTGACTGTCGAGGGGCTAGGGTTATGGTTGTTGATGATGAAGGTTGGAGAAGTGGGTAGGCTTTGTAGTTAAATGAAGAAGATGGGCATGGTTCTTGTTGAGGGCAACAAGTGTTTTTTGGTTGTTTGGTTGAGTGGAGTCCAGAAGAGAGGGAATGGAAGATGGGTATTGTGGTGATGGTGATAAAGATTGAGAGCAGAGAGTGAGTAAAAGAAGAAAGAAAGAAAAAACAAAATAAGAAATAAGAAATAGGGGATTTGACATTTAATACCCCTTAAACACTCAATCTCCAATTTCATGACTAAAATTCTGTAAATGTCATCAAAGTCGTTTGACTCTGGTACACTTTTTTTTTTTTACATTTTTGCCCTCGATCCCATAATATCATGGGAGTTTTAAAAACCCATGATATCATGGGGTCCAAATGTTAAAAGTTTAAAAGCTACCCGGATTGAAGGATGTATATGTAGCGAAAATAAGGATCTATAAGAGCTGGCTGCTACAAACGCAATAAGGACAGCATCGGCTTGAATCGGGTATTGGTGTGGAGATTTGTGACTGTCTACGAGAGATCAATCACGTATGATTCACTCTTCAAGATCCAAGGGCAAGGATGAACACCCTGGATATAGAAGATGGTGATGGAGAATTAGAAATCTAGTGGAAGGAAGATAAATTGTTGAAAGTTGTTCCAAGCTATATCTCTCATGTCTATTTATAGCCCTTAGGCTAATGGGTGATAAGATCTCTATTCAAATTCGAATTGAGAGATGATTAGATCAATCTCTCTCAATTTGAATTTGAATGTAGATATGATAAAGAGATAGAGAGTTGGATAAAACTCAAGCTATCATTATCCATATCACCAGACTCCTTGTGAGGGGTGTATATTTGTGACTGGGGTCCAACCACATGTAAAAATAAGTGGGCCCCATCACAAATGCCAACATCTCCCACTCGCACCGAACAAGATTCATCCTATTTGATCACTAATTTCCATCATCAAATTCTACAAAGTAAAAATGGACCTGAAGAGTGAGACCTCCACCATACCTATTCACTGAGAGAATGTACACTAAGTCTCCATCTAACTAGAATACACCAACTCACCGACACATCAGTCTGCCCTAGACACTCGCATGACCACACCGGAGTGGATATTGACTCATACCCTTGAGTCGTGTTCAACCCACATACGTGCTTATTCAACTTATCGAGTAAAACTCTTTACAAACATTTCTTTTTATAAAATAACATATTTATACATATATATAATTTAAAATTTTGTTTATCTTAGAATTTTCAAAATACTCGATATAGCCCGGGCTGATAAGTATCGTAAGCACGTATAAACCAGAGTGTGATATCAAGGGGTCTTCCCATGGACTTACGAGGGTCAGAATCAACCAAGCAGCTTTCCTAGCACGGCGGCTCGTGGGCTCCAATGTTACCGTGGAACAACCGCAGCTAAAGTAGCATCACCGATCTCATCTTTCCAACGTAGAGGTTGGTATAAGGGCACAAGAACCTCAATAATTGGTTCACACAATAATCAACTCTAAGCTCAAGAGTCACATACGGGACTAACACTCGCACAACAAACAGGATTCTAAGGTATTATCCTGTTGCTCGTAGGTAGGTCCTTAAACACGCATGTCTGTAGACAAGCGTCGCTTAGCTCCATCACAGAGCCCATGTTAACATTGCACCGATTCACTACTGCGCAAGCTGATCGTCACAAACACAACCACGCTTGGTTTCTAAAACAGGCTATCGGACTTATTAGGGTGTGATTTGTCCGATGACTAATGCTAAGTCTCATTCAGTCTTGTGATCCACATCACCCCAATGCACACAAGACTGAGTCGGCGTTTCATACATCTGTACGGACCAATAAGATCCATATTGGCTTAATTATCATATCATACAAATGCATGCACCTCATCCTATCAGTCACTAAGACATCAAAGGCGGTCTTTATCCGTGCGAGTGGATGACCTCACCTGTTTGGTGCCACGTGACCATCTAATACACACGCTTATTGTGTATGTTGCCAATGTAATGTATATGTACATGCATGAATGAAAGGAATATAACACGTGTTTAACCACAAAAAAAACTTTTATTAAAATAAGTCCAATCACTCCCACTGAATAAAAGGATTACATATATTGCATTCCCATACGCCTTACATGAATAGCAAATAGTTCTCGCGCCAAGGGTTTGGTCATCGGGTCAGCAATCATTTCCAAAGATGGCACATGAGATATCGCTATTTCTTTTGCTTCTACTTGTTCACGGATAAAATGCCACTTTCGTTTGATATGTTTTGCCCTCTGATGAAACTGGGGGTCTTTTGCCAAGCATATGGCAGTTGTACTATCTGTTCTCAATGGAATGGGATCACGGGCAATATATACTAGTCCCAATTCCAACAGAAAATGGAGAATCCATACGGCCTCCATGGCCGCCAGTGCACAAGCAACATATTCGGCCTCCGTGGTTGACATGACCGTACACTCCTGCTTCTTACTGGACCATGAAATGGCTCCCCCGCCCAGTAAGAACACATATCCCGATGTGGATTTGCCATCGTCGGGATCATCCGAAAAAGATGAGTCACTGTATGCTAATAAACTCAAGTCACCACCGTGATAGCAAAGCATCATATCTTTTGTGCCCTTTAAATATCGAAAGATTCGTTTGACGGCATTCCAATGAGCAATACCAGGGTTACTTTGAAATCGACTAACCAACCCAACCGCATAGCAAATATCGGGGCATGTGCACA
Source organism: Litsea cubeba (assembly GCA_012931725.1). Classification (NCBI taxonomy): domain Eukaryota; kingdom Viridiplantae; phylum Streptophyta; class Magnoliopsida; order Laurales; family Lauraceae; genus Litsea; species Litsea cubeba. The sequence goes on from CM022949.1 coordinate 21,866,202, forward strand.
ACATAGCATACATTAAACTTCTTACAGCGCTGGCATAGGGTATGGAAGCCATTCTTTTTGTTTCAGCATCGGTTTGAGGACATTGCATTACACTTAATTTGCAACCCTTATCAATCGGGTCTCAACGGGACTAGCATTGGCCATTCTAAATTTCTCTAGAATCTTCTCAATGTAAGTTGTTTGGGACAAGCCAAGAATGCGTTTTGAACGATTCCGCGTAATTTTAACCCCCAAAATGAACTTAGTCTCACCCAAATCTTCATTTCAAAAACAGTTGACAACCAAGCTTTGGTCTTAAGTAAAAAACCAATATCATTACAAGCCAAAAGAATATCATCAACGTAAAGGGATAGTAACACAAATTTATGTTTAGATCGCTTAATGTCAACACAATAATCTTCATAACAAATGGAGAAACCATTTGACATGATTGTATTATGGATCTTTTTGTACCATTGTCTCGAGGATTGTTTAAGGCCATAGATAGATTTATGGAGTTTACAAACTTTATCATCATAGCCTTTTTCCACATATCCTATTGGTTGTTTCATGTATATTTCCTCCTCAAGATCACCGTTTAAAAAAGCGGTCTTAACATCCATCTGGTGTAGTTCTAAATCCAAGTGAGCCACAAATAGATAAGATCATGCGGACAGAAGAAAATCTCACCACAGGGGAGAAAGTTTCTTCATAATCCACATATTCTTTCTCTGTGAACCCCTTAGCCACAAGCCTGTCTTAAATTTGTCAATGGAACCGTCGGCCTTTCGCTTAATTTTCAAAACCCATTATTTGTAATGGCTTTCCTATCCTTGGGAAGATCCACAAGATCCCATACATGGTTCTTACGCACAGAGCTGATCTTATCAGTCATCGCAAGCATCCATTCCTTCGAGTTTACCGATTCCATTGCTTCGTTATAAGAACATGGTTCGTCCTCGTCAGTTACAATGTATGCATAAGAAGTTTCCTCAATTTCAAAATACTTCTTTGGAATTAATCCACGAGAAGAACGACGAAGGGCATTATGATCACTCTCACTTATTCGTGACTCCATAGGATCTCTCCCACTAAGACCAGCAAGTGGTGTTGGCTCCTCTTGGTAGGAGAAGTCATCAATTTCAGATAGTTCAATGGACACCCTTGTCTTCTTCTTTTCAGGGTATTGAAACTCGAAGAAATCTACGTCATGAGATTCTTTTTCAATTAATCTGCCGTTGACATCCTCATGAACTCTATGTATCCTTTTGACAATTCAAAGTATCTCACAACGATACTTGGAATTGTCTTACGTTCTAATTTATTAGGATGCGGGATAAGGACATGCCCTAAAGAACCCCACGGGCGTAGGTCTCCCAAGGAAGGTTTTCTACCGGTCCACAACTCATACGGAGTCTTTGGAATAGACTTAGAAGGGACTCTATTTAATATATATGATGCAGTTAATAATGCATCTCCCCAAAAGGAGACAGGTAAATCTACATGAGCCATCATTGATCAGCCATGTCTAACAGGGTCCTATTTCATCTTTCCGCAACTCCGTTTTGTTGTGGGGTGTAGCCATAGTCAGTTGACGAGAAATTCCATTTTCCATGCAAAAACTTTTAAAAATCTATGAAGTGTATTCTCCACCTCGATCAGTCCTAAGGGTCTTGATGTTTTTGTCAAGCTTATTTTGAACTTCCTTTGTAAAAATTTTGAAAAAAATCAATTGCCTCAAATTTGTGGGAAATAAAAAACACACGACTATAACGAGAGTAATCATCAATGAAAGTAATAAAATATCGAGTTCCTTGTCTATTAGCCACGTTCATGGGTCCACAAATGTCAGAGTGAATGATTTCAAGGGTGGCCTTGGATCTTTCTGCTTTTCGAAAATGTTTTCTTGTTACTTTGCCTATTACACAAGATTCACATGTTGGCAACTGTACTTGTGTGAGAGATCCAAGCAATCCCTCCCTAGCCAATCGGATCATTCAATCTTTTCCTATGTGGCCTAATTGAGCATGCCACTTAATAGCTTCGGAACTTGTGTCATGTACCATAAATAAATCAGAAAATCCAATCATTGAATTATGGAAATCCAAAACATATAAGTCTCCTACAATAAAACCCCATGCATAAATAGAATTATTTTTTTCTAAAAGAAACTCCATCCCTAGTAAAACGAAAATCAAAACCGTCCCTCGCGAGCCGACAAACAAAGAGGAGATTCCGCCTCATGCCAGGTACAAAAAACATCTCATGGAGCACCATAGTTTTTCCTGTAGACGTTGGAAGAAAATAATCACTGATTCCCAATATGTCTTTTAAAGGATTATTTCCCATGTAGAGCTTGTTGCAACCGACATCTATTGATTGGAACTCCCGAAAACCACTCATATCCTTTGTCACGTGCTTGGTTGCCCCTGAATCAATCATCCATCCATTAGAGCTTTCATCCACATAAAGTGCTTCTGAGCAAACCAAAGAGAGTGACAAAGTTAGGGTGTTTACCGTTTTTCGTTTGGGGCAAGTTTTAGCGATGTGGCCAAGTTCCTGACATTTATAGCATTTGGTTTTGGCTGAGTCTCTGGGCTTGTTACGCTTCCGATGCTTCTTTTGGTTTTGCTTGGGTGTATTCTGGTCATGTTTAGGCTTCTTCTGGTTGTCTACCCCATTTTGAAACTTACGTTTACTTTTGGTCCCCTTAGTCCCTGACCCTGATACAGGTTGTTGTTTTGCAAATAGTGCTTGTCCAGCGATCTCTACTTGAACTCTTTAGGCTTCGAGTTCGAGATGGCGACACAGATCCTTAAAAGTTTTGACTGCCTCTATGTGGGTCAAAATTTTTTTTATTGTGCGCCAAGAATCAGGTAAAGATCGCAGGACTGTAATGATCTTTTGGTCCTCAGTTAGTACATTCCCTGCTCTTGCAAGATCCGCAATCATTTGACTCATTTTGCGGAGGTGGTCCCTGAGGTTTACACCTGGGGCCATCCTACACATCGAACTCCATGATCATTACGCGGGTCTTACCAGTAGTAATCTCACCATATTCTCCTTTCAAGGCATCCCACATCTCCTTAGCCGTACCGTAGGTTTAATAAGTGGGAACTAGTTCAAAATGCATACTACTCTGCATAATGTTGCGAGCAGTTCGATTATCTTTATCCCATTTCTCAAAATCATTCAATGCGGGCATGGGTGCAACATCATTTGCTAATTCAGGTCGGATCTTAATCGATTCCAAGGTATACGTGACCTCTTGTTCATCGAACAAGTAAATCATGGTCCGGTACCACTTATCATAGTTATTACCATCTAACTTATCTCCCTTATTAAGGTCAGCAATGATATTTTTGGAAGCCATCACTGAAAAAAATAAGATAGAAAAAATATGATGATCAATGAATGCACAACATTGGCAACTCACACAGACGTATCGATTACACTTTTTGCATTCAAATCATTCCGAAAATTAGGACATTATAGTGAAAACCCGTCATGCCTAGGGCTAATTCGGGGCAGTCAAAAACAATTATCGTAATTACATAGGTGATTTGATAGCATCATGCAATTTAATACTTTGATGCAAATTATAAAGATGCATAGAAAGATAATTTTTGGATGATGTGAATCCTTTTAATAGGGAAAAATGTTGTAAATAGTTTATTATCCCCCGCATACATTAGGGTCCACAAAGAAATGCTCAACTGGTTGAAGATTGAACATAAGTCTCCATTTCGCTCTTATGAAATCAAATCAATCAAGTAAGCCCCCAGGAAAGTGGTGTGGTCACAAAGGTCCCGCTTAAAAACCACTTTTCTCGAACATAGACTGTCTCCCTTTAGTGGGACAAGGCTTTTCTTGGAATCGACTCGATCAAAGATCGCAATTGGGGCAACTCGGTGGTCTTCGTCCTATTAAGCTTGAAAATTAGGGACTACCCATAAACACTATTAATATGGCCCATAATAAAAAAATGTGGATCCAAATAATGCATTGATAAAAAGAAGAAATCCCATCATGAAACACATAACATGATACATAATTTAGAGCTCAAAAGGTAAACAGTGGATAGGAGTAAGTATAGGCATCATAGCTACTCAATCCATCATAGCCAATTTGATTAATAAATTATTAACATGGAAACGAGCAAAAATTAATCGATTTATTATCTACTTGGCCTTAAAAACATTTGGGCCAATACCAAGTCCTAATGACATCTTGCTGTCTCCATTATAATTCATTCTTTCATAAAAAATTCCAAGATAAGACTAGCAAGTAGGTTGCAGAACTCACATGTTCATCAAGAAGACAAACTAATAAAAGTTCCATCTATAGAACATGATCGACCTGGTGTGCATGTCCTTTGCTTAATACACAACATATACACGCATGATGGCATAATGGGCATTTAGATCAAATTAAAAGAAAATAAATGTATAATAATGTACAGTCCATACAGGTGTCCAGTGGCCACACTAATTATCATGCATTGAGGTTGGGATCCACTGAAAAAAGGTCTATCATGATCTAAGCGTGATCAAAAGGTGGAAAGGATAGATTTCACTTAGGGCCCACAAGGCCACAACGCGCGCCTTACCAGGTGGTGCACACCACCTTCTAATCACTCACAAAGATAATTACAAAATGGAGATCTAATACTAGAGACCATTCTAGATTCGAATGCGGAGACCCACCCATATATGTGTTGCCCCACAATAGTCCACAGATAGTAATATCAACATGGGTTTAGGCCTCAGGTCTCAACAGGGACGAGTTGGTCCAAGCCTTCCTAAAACAGACAAATCTTGACCAGAAAGTGCCAATTGGTTGGACCATGATTCATTGGTTCTTAAAATCACTTCGACCCAGGAATCAAACAGACCTCAGGGACTTGATTAGACTCGATCGATCTGGTGCCATTTGATTCAAGTGAGCTTGGGATGAGCATTTTGAGGTCTAAATATTAAATATTTTTTTTTAATAACACTCATGATATGATTCGCAGGTCATATCATGCCGATCACACGGTTAACATTACACACAATCTAATGTTATTGCCAAGGTCTTGGGTTACCTGATTCGCAATCAAAATCAATCCAATCCCCGCGTGAGCACGCCAATAAACGCTCTGATACCAATGAAGGATGTATATGTAGCGGAAGCAAGGATCGATAAGAGCTGGCTGCTACAAACGTGATAAGGACAGTGTCGGCTTGAATCAGGTACAGCTGTGGATATCTGTGACCGTTTACGAGAGATCAATCACGTATGATTCACACTTCAAGATCCAAGGGCAATGATGGACACCCTGTATATCGAAGATGGTGATGAAAAATTAGAGATCTAGTAGAAGGAAGATAAATTGTTGAAAGTTGTTTCAAACTATATCTCTCATGTCTATTTATAGCCCTTAGGCTAATGGTTGATAAGATCTCTATTCAATCTCGAATTGAGAGATGATTAAATCAATCTCTCTCAATTTGAATTTGAATGTAGATATAATAAAGAGATAGAGAGTTGGATAAAACTCAAGCTATCCTTATCAATATCACCAGACTCCTTCTGAGCGGTGTATATTTGTGAGTGGGGTCCAACCACATTTAAAAATAAGTGGGCCCCATCACAAATGCCAACACGGATCCCATGATGTCATGGGATGCAGGGCAAAAAAGTAATAAAAAAAAGTATACCAGAGTCAAACGACTCTGGTTACATTTAGAGACTTTTAATCATAAATTTTGAAATTGAGTGTTTAAGGGGCATTGAAATGTCAAATCCCCTAAAAAGTAATAAATGGGGTGCAGGGAATGTTTGGTTAGGGGGATAAGAGAAATGAAGGTAAAGAAGAAAGAGACGAGAAAAAACAAAAACAAATAGGGATGAAGATGGAGGAAGAGAGAGGAGAGTGATGAAGAGGAAGAGATAGGACGGTGTGCCTGGAGATGCAAAGTGCGAACGGTTGGATGGATGAGGGTGAGATGATGAAAAACGATGAGAAAGAAGATGGAAGAAGATGATGATGAAAAAGAAAGGTGGGTTGTATATGAGATGGGAGATAAAGAGGTAGGTGAGTTGGAGGAGACGGAGGAGGGTGGGTTGACAGAGTTGCCGAGAGAAAATGGGAGCCAGAGGCAGCAAAGAAGAGAGAGGAGAGAATTCGGTGGGTTCAAAAATTCTCAAAAGGGCATTCTCGGAATTTTATAGAAAGCCGGAAAAAAGTGGGGAACGGGGATGAATGATCAGATGGATGATTTGAAATAAATTTGAAAAACTTAAGGCCCATTTTGAAATCTATCTTTTGGTTTGTCCTGATTTGAAATGTCCCCATAAAATCAAGGACCATTTTGAAATTTTCCCTAGATTCAACTCAGAGTCTGCGCAATTAAAAAAAAAAAAAAAAGAAAGGCCTGTGCCGGGCCACCAACAAATCCGAGTAATATGGCCAGAATGGCCAAATGGCCCAGACCTAAACCTAACATGGCTTGTTAAAAATCTGCCCCTTCTTCTGCTGGTTAATCATTTAACCTAATCCATGGCCCCTAATTTTTGATGCTTTTTACATTTAGACATGTTTAAGTCCCTGCCTCAAAAAATGCGAGTTCTGCCAAACCGTTTGGGTATGATTGTACATTGGTTGGGTTGGGGACCAACACATCTGGACCATCCTGCATGGGATCTATCTAAAACCCAACCCTGAGTTCATCATGGGAGTAAAGGCCATGCTCGAGCCCAAGTCTTCTTGACTGGACTTTTATACTAAAGGCACATAATCAAGTCCATTGCAAGAAGAGGTGCAAATTTATGGCACATTTGAGTAGGGCCGCGAAAAATCAATCATGCAGGCTTTTTTTTTCCACTTTTACCCTTTTTTTTTTTTCCGACTCCCTCGTTAAAAATGATTTTCAGATGAGTAGTAGAAAATTCAGCTTAGTTATGTATTTCTTTTCAAAGAAAAGTTGCCACACCAAACGTGGTTGAAAAACAAAAGAAGATGAAAAATGTGCCCTTTGGTACTTTTATGAGTAGGACCCTATTATTTTCGGAAAAAATGATTTTTCTCCTCTATGCGGTTCAGCTCACGGGCCCACCTAGACACAGAAGCCTATTAGTTGGAGATGGGATGAAAAGGTCTAATGAAGGAGGCAAAATAACAGCATCAGTGGATTGTTCTTAACCTTGATTTATTAGCCTGAAACTAATTGTGTATTTCATTTTTCATTTTTAGATTTAACACAATGTCAAATAAAAGTCAAAGTGTCAAAATGCAAATTCACATGGGGCAAGTCGAGCAGTGGCGGATCCAGAATTTTTATTTGGGTAGGGTGAAAAATGGTCAATTAAAAAGGCCAAAATCAACACTAAATTGCAATGATCTCCACTTATTTAAATACATGATTTTTTTTTTTACAAATTAAGTACAAATAACACATATCCTATGGTGGGGCGACGACTTTATTAAAATGGGTCATGGCCATAGGCCATTTTGGATCAGACCTGGGGCGACCGCGCTCAGGTATGTATCATGTAGGTCCACCCCTATCTCCAATTTCCATCTAATTGTAATAGGCAAAAGTAGTAATTAGAATGCAGCATGTGCCATAGGCCATTTTGGATCCCCAGGTTTCTATCATGTAGGTCCGCTCCTGAGGTGGAGGGTTGTGAATATAAAAGGCGTACACTTATCAAAGCTTGGCCCCGGGCCCCACAAAACTAGAGAGCATATGAACCACTCCTTGGTAAAGTTCTTTTTTTCTTTTTTTATTTTTTCAGAAAGGTTGGGGATTGATACTTTAGAGCTAGTTTGGAACTTTACAAACATAGTAAAAGTCAAGTAAAGCCTTCATTTTTCAGACAAATTGTACATCAAAAGCACTTTAATTCAAAATTTTCTCCATCTTAAAAAAAAACGTAAAAAAGCAACTACCTTTATCCAATAAATACAAAAAAAAAAAAAAAAAAAACCCTCCACTTTCCCATATAAAAAGTAAAAAAGATTTCATAACAAACAACTAAAAATAAAATATCATCATAACCTACTTATATTTTATTCTTTCTTCAAGATCAATTTTAATTCACTTAACTCTATTAGTAGAGTTGCCAAATTGGCCCTTAGACTTGAAAACCCCGGTATGGGATCTATCATGGACCGCGAGTATGTGTTGGCAATCAAATCCTTGGTAGTTGATTTTTAAGACTCAAAGTTCCGTGACTTTGAGCAAATTCCTTGTGTCAATGCTATGTAACCAGGGAAAGCATATGTGAATTTCACATTCTCGGAAGAACGTTAGATGGATGTAACATCCATCCAGATCCAAAATTAAAATTCACAGCCTGAGTTGAACATTTGAGAGCTACAATGGTGGCGTATTTTGCAAGTGAGCATTCTCTTCCACCTGTCTATCCCTCTCCTTCTACTACTACTCAAAGGGGTGATGGAATCAAAGGGGTGAACCAGATATTAATACCTACCTAAAATTCATTGACGACAAGCTCAAGAAGAGCACGAGCGCCACCCGCAGAAACGAAGCCCCCATGTTCTTTATCCCAAAAATCCTTAAAATACTCTGTCACATCCCGGTCCCGATTCACCCTGGCCTAGGGTAATCCCCGAGGTGAGATTGTTTCTGTCGCGAGTCAAATACAACCACACGAATGAGAAAAACAACTTTTAAATTTAGCGGAAGCTGTAATTTCATTCACAAAATTAATATCATTTCCCCATCCAGTCCATTTACAAAATTCAAGTTTAATACAAAAGAATTATACATATATTTACATTAATTTTACTAAAAGAGGGTGTATAAAACTACCATGTACAACTATTACAAAAAAAATAATTAACCCGAAAGTTTAATGAAACTAAATGTGGCCCACACAAAAAAGGGCTAGCCACACTTTATCTGTAAGGCTCTCAAAATACACGGCACTCTCCGAAGAAGGAGTATGCATTGGTCCAACGTCCGGCGACTCCTCTAATTTTGGAGGAATCTCTTAAGTATCCTCCTCTCCCTCCTGGGCCTCTTCAAGGCCGGGAGCTGCATCTGCGCCTGTGACACCAAAAGTAGTACCTCAAATACGACGAATTGGCAAGCATAGGCAATAAAAAGGAAATACATAATGTTTCAAATGAATTTAAATGAAAATTGATTAATAAGATGTTAATGTACAAGAATAACTAGGCAGTTGGGCAGTTGTGTTAGAATAAACTAATCCATGCTTTTTGGATCAATGAATGATGATACACACTAAATGACAACTACATTAAGCTCATCATCTCAAAGAGAGCAAATCTAGTTGGGATGTCACCAGCGGCTCGGCCAAAGGCTAACTGGCTACCCTATTCAGGAGTTCCGGTACTCCAAACGACATACTGCAGTAGTCTCAAATATTAATATAAACCGAGTTTAACCACATCGGGTATCACTATGTCGAAGCTAAGTAGTACCGACTCGATCGAATCAAATAAAAATCAAAATTGAGTAAGTTAATATATTTTTTCACAATCGAATCAAATAATAATTCCACATATAATCGAATACTTACTCAATTCAAGTTCTCATCAAATACCGAATAGTCGTATAACAATTGTAATAATGAAATGGAAAGAATAGGAAATCAAATCATGATGCAATAATTTAATAATTGGAATTTATCTTGATGAAAACATCCAACTCCAACACCAAATAAAAAAAATTTAGGGGAGTCAAGATATTTACTAGCCAATCTAACTAATTGTAGTCTATCACTATTCGATACAAGGTGTATTAGAAGGATCAACGTACTACTACTTGTTTAGGTGTCACTTATTATGAAAAGTATGTTAAGTCTCTAATTTAACCTTCATGACATAGTAAATAGACTATTGATTTCCATTGGACTAATTAATGAGGTTAATGGTTCATTATTTAAGGACATAAGGTCTTGGAAACCCTAATTGCCTTGGAATAGGGGTGTGCACCTCAATCATTCATTAGGGATGATTAGGGTGGTTTAATAAAGGTCAAGGGTGATAATTCACCTGAAAATTTGGATCAAAAGAAGCCCAGTACACAGCTTCAGGTTCGCTCGAGCGGACCCATGTTCGATCGAGCGGACCCATCCAGAGAGTTGATCGCTCGGGCGTCCCCCTTTGGTCACTCAAGCTTGGGTTCAGAAGGGATGTTCGATCGAGCGAATGCTCCAGTTCGCTCGAGCGAGCTGTCCAGAATTTATGTTTCGAATTTCTCATGTGTTCTTCCATTCCGTCCCATTTCTAACTCCTTTCCACTACTAAAAACCTATAAATGAAGCCTTCATGCTCCCATATTAAAGTACATAACCCTACAAAAATAACCAAAACCATACGTTCATTAAGGGATAAAATCATTAAAGATAGAATGTTATGAATCAAGAGAAGAGATACAATATATAAATCCAATTTAAAGCTTATACTTGCCTCAATAACCAAGCTTTCCAAGCTTTCTTCACTAATCTTAGCTTAATGAACCAAAACCCCCAAATCACAAATCCTAACAAGAAAAAATCCATGGAAGGATGATAAGAATGTAATGCATGTGGGATTATGAGTCTCCTTGACTCTAATGCAACTCAAAATCATGCTTTGAAGGTTTTGTTGCTTACCTCTTGAAGATGATTCCGAATTTGAGAGAAAAAGGAACGTGATGGGGATGACTCCTTGCCAATTAAGTCAAGAGGAAAGTGAAGAAGATGAAGATGGGTCCAATTCTAGCTTCCAAGGAACATGCACTCTCCCTTGTGGTGATTGAAAGGAGAGTAGAAAAGGAGTGAGGAAGAAAAAGTGTAGAGAGAAGAGGAAGGAAAAAGGAATGAAAAGGAAAGGTCGTATATTAAGGGATAAGGTTGCCCCCTTTTTATAAGAAAGTCCTTCCTAAATTTAGTATTTCCACAAGGGATCAAATGGTGGTCCATTTATTCAACGGTTGGTCAAATAAGGTCGAGTCTAATACGAAAGTTAGCGTGCTCGACGAGATACACGCGTTGGTGCCAAAATGACGTGTAAATGATACAAAATATAAAAATCAATAATTACAAAAAAGCCCTTGACTCCACCCAACCGAGTCAAACCGGTTCTAACTCACCTAGTCTAGACTCAAGATTCAACTAACTCAATTCACAAGGACTAATTAACAGTAATTACTCTAATTAGCAACTAAGCATAATTAATTTAGCCAAAATACGATTAATTAGCACTAAACATGCTTAATTAGGATCGGGGGGGTTCTATTGGTACCACAATTTTATCTCTCCACACCGCAAGGAATTTTATTTATTTTTTCCTTCCTAAACTACCCCCTCCTCCCTCTCTCACTCTCCCTCCACAGTCCACCCACCCTCTTTCCTCATCCCCTCACCCCACCCCACCCTCCAGGTCTCCAGCGCGAAGGGATCCCCGGCCGGCTTCTTGCTGCGGCAGCCCCGGCCGGCTGGCCGGGCCCCTCCCCCTCTCTCTCGCTCTTTCTTCCTCCCTTCCCCTCCTCTATTTTCTCTCCCTTCCTCTCCCTCTCTCCCTTCCTCCCCTCCCCCTCCCAGCCGGCGGCAGGGAGGGAGATTGGGCAGGAGGGCTGCAGCTACACGAACATCTCTGAGAAAATTTATTAAACCTCAAACATTTAACAGGCAGTGTACAAGTCGCTCCACTTGATAAAACTGCCTTCGTCTTCCAAAACCGCTCACAAAAAAAGGCGGTTTACTGGTTTCATCGGGAAACCACCTTCTTAAAGCCGGTTTTGGAAAAATGAAAGACCCCATTTTGATTGCATGAAACATAAAGCACATATATATAGAGAGAGACCATTTTTAGGAGAATAGCAAAGACTCACAAATCGGATTCTTCAGAGAGAGAAGAGAGAGACTTGAGAGAGGGTTAAATTGGGTGGTTACTTATTTTTCGGAATGCAAGCCGAGATTTTAAATGACTGAAACAGACACTCATATATATACAAGTCGAAAATGTTAAGGAGATGAGTACAGCTTCCCTGAAACAAAGAGACCAAGCAATAGAGAAGAAGAGAAAGGGAGAGAGGGGGAGGGGGGCCGGCGCGGCGGCAGCCGGCCGGGGATCCTTCCCCGCCGGAGACCTGGAGGGTGAGGTGGGGTGGGGTGGAGGGAGGGGATGAGGGAAGAGAGTGGACTGTGGAGGGAGGGAGAGAGGGGGAGGAGGGGGTAGTTTGGGAAGAAAAAAAATATTTTTTTTTCTTGCGGTGTGGAGAGATGAAATTATGGTGCAAATAGAACCCCTCTTAGGATCTGGGTGTAACATACTACGGCGAGGTAAGAATGACACTGGACCTAAAATCATCTCAATTTGCCCATACCACCGTGGAAAACCCAGTCCAATGGAGGACGAAAAATTCCGACGTCTTGATGAGATGCTCTCTGAAACTGGCTTAAGTTTACAGGACTTCGTTAAAGTGCCCGCGCCACTGGAGGATCAAGTGCGGAGATGCTGCTCAGAAACGTGGGTGGTCAAGAGCGAAGATTTTGTGGAAATGATGTTGCTGGACAGTTGCTTCATCCTCCACCTCTTAGCACTAATAAGAAAGGATGCCACAAAACTAGGCGGTATGAGTTGGATACGGCCCTTGTTGTTTAATGATCTGCTTTTATTAGAGAACCAGCTTCCTTTTAACCTTATTCAATGTGTATTTGAAATCACCAACAAATGTGGAGCATCATCGCCATCCCTCGTCAAAATTGCCTTGGATTTTTACCATGTTGTTTCCAAAACGGTAGAGCACCCCAATGAGAAATTGTTCCCTCCTGCTGGTCAAGTCCATCATCTACTCCAATTATATCACTGGCTTCAGATACTACCACTGATTGGTGTTTCTACTCAGAAACCCCCTAAATCAAAGTGAATCAACATCTGCCCTATAATTCATGACCACGCAGAAAAATATTTGGAGGGGCAGAATTATGATGAAGAAAGTGGAATCACGATTCCAAGCGCGACTGCACTACAAGAGGCAGGGATCAAGTGCAGGGATCAAGTTCAAGAAGAAAAGAGGGAAATTGCATCTTGGATGTAAGTTTCAGTGATGGAGTCCTAGAAATTCCTCATCTGTTAATACAGCATGGTGCTTTCTCCGTCTTTCAGAGCCTCATCGCGCTAGAGCTATGGTATGGTTTCTACAAAAGCGACTTACCTCAGTTAACAGTATATTTTTACTTCATGGATCACAGCATCAATACCGTTAATGATGTCTCGCTACTTCAGAAGAGTTGCATCATTGAATACGCACATGGAAGTGAGGAAGAAGTCGCGGATCTCTTCAATCAGCTAACTCGTGGGGCTACCATAATTAATCCAAACGATTACCTGAGTGGCTTGTATAAGGACGTGAATAGGTATTGCAAAAAGAAGAGGAATATCGGGCGGGCTATCTTGTTAAGGAGGCATTTCCGTAATCCATGGACGATTGATAGGTGCTCTCATCCTACTTGTTCTCACCTGCATTCAGACCTACTTCTGTGTCTACGCTTATTTTCGACCCTCTTCGACATCTCCATACTAGCTTCACCATTGATAAAATTGTCACTTGTGTTAATAAGTTCATCCATGTCCATTATGTTGTAAAAAAAAAAAATGACACGACCCGAGCCTTAGATTTAGATTAAATCCGAGTTAACCCCGACTCGCGTTTCATACTTACTCCAGTGAACTTCATTCCAACAAAATTCACAAGGGATATCAAATTACACATTATGCGGAAATATATACAATATCCTCTAAAATATGTACACTGTTACTTGTACACGACAAAGTTTTATTTACACTATATAACACATCCATTTGCATATTTAATACAATGCAAGCATGGAAAGTTTGAAACGTTTCAAAACAAATTCAGTTCTCAATTCTTCTCAAATCGTTGTACTCATACGATATTGTGTCACATGTCACCTCCACTCTACGAGTCCTCCTAGAGGAACCGGTGCGGTTTACTCCGCTGGCGCTGCGGTCTCGGCAGGACCAGTAGTGATAGTTGGGCCTGTAATGCCATCAATAACACTGTAAATTCGACAATTCAGCAATGAATAAACAAATCTATGATTACACATGCTAAACACACACTTAACCTGTGACGTTTTGCTATTTTATATATATTATATTATTTTATTTAATTATTATATAATTGATTATATATTAATTAAATACGCGATTAGTCTAAGTGGGGACCACGCTAGACTTAAGTTTGGTGAGTTAGGCTTGTTGGATAGGTGTCCTAACCCAGGCCCAATTTAGTGGTGTAATTCTTTTTCAATCCAAACTCCTATCTTCTTAGAAAAGAAACTCTATTATTTTTAGACTTTAAGTCAGATTACAATTCCTATTCCTATTTCCTATTTATACACCACACTCTTTTATTTTCACACACAATTCTCTCTCTTCCAATTTTTCTCTGGGATAGCACATTGGGTTTTGGCAATAGGAATTTTAGACCGTCTCCATCAACCGCGGACATCAGGCAAGTACTTAACCATAATTTATAGATTTAATACTTGTATTCTTCCTTGATTTGCGTGTTGATGCATATAGAAACCCCTTTGATGCATTTTCATATGTTAATGCTAATATGTTATTTTGACTTATGATGTGTTCCGAGATTGTGATTTCATCGAATTTTCCTATTTTAGTATCACTGTTGCAGTGTTTTTTTCCAAACTGTTGTTGACCACCGCCCACCCTCTTTGGATTTCAAAACCCCTTTTTAATCATCCAAGATTTTGTAAATTGTGTGTTAGGTGGGCTGGAATTGGAATTTGTAAATTGTGTGTTAGGTGGGCTGGAATTGGAATTACTACAATCCCATAGAAATTCGATGGAGTAGCAGATCTGGAATAGGTCTCGAACAGATTCAGTTTGGGAGTTGTCCCGTGTTTTGGAATGTGGGGCCCACTATTTAAGCACCTCAGACTCCATCGTTTATGGGATAGGTTCTATATGGACATGAATTGAATAAAAAAAAAAGGGTTGTGTGTGGCTGTTTGACTGGCCACGTTTTGAAAAAGGGTAAAGACTAAGGTGACAGTACATAGTGTTTGGGTAGGTTATTTCTTAACTTGCCCCATGACTTTTTGAGAATTAAAAAAAAAGGGCCTGATAGTTTTAATGAAACCAAATTAGACCCTTGGGCTTATTTTATAAAGAGTTGAATTTGAAAAATGTTATAGAGTCCTCAAGTTTTCTAAAATTATAAATTAAAATTGGTATTTATCATTATTATTTACAAATTAAATATTAAATGATATCTTTGGTTTTTAATGTGTTAAATTATATTTTTGAACTCTATTAATTGGATCATTGGGCCTGAGTAAATACCGTCCGGGCAAACGGTATATTACTAATGTGGGGTTTAGTACCTTGTATGACCTCGGGAAAATCCTAATGGATTCGAGCTCAACCCATCTTTATTAGAAAACCCTTAATTGGGTCTATGCACCATTGATTGAGAAGGGATGTGTTGACCTTTTATCTATTTAGAGATTCATGTGGTTGCTGGGTATAAGACCTTATGTTTGACCTTAGGATTGGCTTGTGATTATTCCTTGACCATCGGGTTTGCATATATGATTGTGATTGATGTTGGTCTATTAGCTGCATACCCTATGTGGATTGGATATGGACTGTGATGTGGCTTGGTATCTGATTGAGATATTGTGGAGGTTTATTCGAATGATTTGATTGGTATTCGATTGTGGATTATTGTGCAGCCAGCCCTTCACTTTGACTTAGGTTTCTGTGTCAGAGCTTTACAAGATCATTAGGTTTATTCTACTATGATATGTATATATATATGTATTTCGATTGGGTCATATTCGAACGACTGCAGTTGTAATTGGACGGTTGATCACCGATGTGTACGGACACTGTAATATCCGAATTTCGAACCGGTTTATCCGGCCTACGATTACGAACCGGTTTATGACCACCGGCCTTTGAACGGGTTTTCCCGCTTTATAGTTAGGGCTGACCACCCAAAGCAGTGGCATTGCTTCTGCGTGATTATTGTATTGCTCTATTGTGTAGATTGGATTTAGGATATCCGTTCTTTTCGTCATTGATACATTGTTATTCTCTTATGATCATTACCTGTCATTACTCACTTTGTTCTTGTGTTTTATTTATGAATTATGTTTTCGTGCTTGCTGTTTACTTTATTTATTGGTGCATAGGTACGAATCTCTACCCTACCAAGGAGACGGTGGAGGGTCAAACGTTTCAAGCGTTTGAGCCAGTTGATGAACCCGAGTGGAGAGCCGATGATGGTCAAAGAGCCGTCTGAGTCTGCGTCGGAGTGATTTTCATCATAGAGACTATTTTAGTAGCAAACTATTCATAACGAACCTAATTTTATTTAGTTATTTTGTTTAAGATATTTTGGAAACTTTAACCTTAAATATTCAGTTAGTTATGTGTTGGTTTGATTTTGAATATCGATACCAATTGATTTAATGCTTCCGCAAATGTTTTTATTATGACTCACCATGTTTCGAAATTTTTGTGGGTCCATATTTGGGAGCTTGTGTTGCATTAAACACAGGAAATTGAATATTTATTCTTATTTTTCACGTCTTCCCCTGGTTGTATTTTGGGGACGTGACATAACCTGTCTAATTTAATATTAGACTAATATAAGTACAATTAAAAAAAAAACAGCGTGAGTCTTTCTTTAAATTTGACAACTACTATTGCATTTCATATCACATCTTCCTAAAAAGAAAGGAATCACATCTTCTTAAAAAGGAAGGAATCACATATTGTGGGATTTATCAGTCCCCGGGCCAGAGACTACTGACATCTCACGGAGCACCGGAACACTCCCAAATCATCTGCTGCAGCAGGAAGAACTCATATTGAGTAATAGTCAAATAGCTATATATGCAGTGCCAGACTCAAGAGTAAACACAATCAACACATTTACAACTAACACAATTAACCCGTGTTAATTCAATTCAACTTATAATTTTATTCAAAACAAATAAACGAATAAATCCTTCTAATTACAATTATTTCTTTCTCAATTCCAACCAACTATTCAGGTATAATCATCGGTTATTTAATGTACGTGTTATTCTCAATGGACACCACAATTTATTTTATAAATTTGTACCTTAAAATCCCCTTAATTAACAGCTATGGAGGTATAAGCAATAGTAATAGCCTCGATATAATCAATAGGCTCTTCACTAGAAAAACTAGAAGTTAATATGAATTTTCCACAATTTCGATTACTATTTCGGTTACCTGTCGGTTAACCGACCTCTGAAATGTGGCTAACCGAAATTATTTCGGTTACTTACACTTACATTTCCAGAGACTTATAAATTTTCTCTGACTTCGACTACCTATTCGGCTAGCCGAACTTTGGAATTTGGCTAACCGACCACTTTCAATCACCTCATGGTCAGCTTTTCAGAAGCTGACATTTTCCACGAAACTAATACCAGATGAATTTGGTCACCCTACGATCATGTTCGGCTAACCGAACATTGTCCAGAATTTTCTTCATAATTCTGAAACGAAATCTGTTTTGAACTCCAAGAGTTCTTACACGCTTCTACTAATTCTAATTCATCTTGAACCTGTATAACAGATATTATAGGACCTCTTGTCCCTCCTCAACCATTATCTCCATACATATACATATAATCTTCTCCTTCTCCATTCAATCAATCACATATACAAATCAATTTCTAACAATTAAGGCTGAAATCACTATTGTAACAAAACCAACTGAAATCTATACAGTTTGCATCTATTCATAATACGTTGTTTATACTTGCCTTTAAATCAAATTTGACACAAAAACCATCTTTCTTTTGAGCTTGAAGTTGATAAAAATGACCCAATTTCAAATCCTAACACCATGACATTTCCAAAAACAATCTCAATGAACTATTTGATATTACAAAAGGTCTAAGAAACTTAATCACAGCTAAAATCTCTAAACCAATTACTTGACAGCTTGATACAAGAAAATCTAAGATCTTTCTCAAGCTTTAACTGCCAGCAACTTAGAGAAGATGATGGTTACAACTCAAAATCCCTTTGTAAACCACTAGCTTAGCCTCACTCCAATACTTGAGAACAAAGAAACGAAGAAGAAAGCAAGGAAGAGTACCTAGGGCTTACTCTTAGCTGAAACTGAAATGAAACCACCGAACGAACTGAATTCTGGGTTCTTCTTAACCGTTATCAACATAAATTTTCATTTTGACCCCATTTTTTTTTTTTTTCCAGTTTGAGTCAATTCAAGACTCATTTGCCTCACTTCAAGTCAAATGCACATGAGTATATTATGTAAGTTGATATACTCATCAAAATACATATGATGGTATCAAGTTTTACCTCATTCGACGAAATACGTGAAAATTCGTGCTTACAGAAAAGCCCTTAATTTCATTAATTTGAGTTTAAAATCAACTCAACAACTCAATTCCTTCGAAACTCATTTCATTAAGTCCAATCTCATCATTTGAGACTAACTCAATTCATTCTAGTCATTAACCATCACTAGTTTCATTAAACAGCGTTCATCCATACTAATCTCACTCAATTAGTGTTAATCATGATTAATTCAAGATGGGTGTAACAAAAAATGTCCATTATGTTAGATTGAGCTCTTTCTATGGCTAGATGTTGTTATGAATGATCACCCACTCTCTTATGGTAACATACTAACGTCCAATGTTTATTTTCATGTATTTTTGTCATAGCGATTAGACGTCCCCCCCTAATTTTACGAAGTCAATTTAATTGGGTTTATCAATCTAGATACGAGGTTCCTTTGTGTTAGTAGTAATTTGATTTTTCGTGTTCTTATGGGTTCTTTTGTTGATGAAGTTACACTCCTTAATTTGTGATGTTAACCACCGGATCTCCATTACAAAAGAATTAGCAATCTGTTAACTGTTGAGAGGCGTGCACATTTTCAGGAATACATACCAGTTATCTAAGATCTAAGGATGAAGCTTTTGCCGCCTACAATCTGGATCTCAGATTGCTCTCTCACTTTCAGCAAACGAGAGTTCTCGATGGTTCTATACAGCTAAGCTCATGCTTGCAATTATGCATGGCATTTTCTGAACTGAATCGCCAACATAACCAAGTAGTCAAGGGTTCTGATCGACATTTCATTTCAGGTGGAGTTACGATTCACATTTATGACCCGTTTGATAAATACATCATGGACATCATATTTGGGTTGAATCAATTCTTAATGTTTGACTTGCAAGCCTGAAAAACCAGTCTGGTATAGGTCCCAATAACAATATCTCTATTAAATTTGTAAAACCAAGTGATTAATCTTATAATTAAAATTAATCCAGATTAGAAGCAAGTAACCACATAAAGAGAATGATACACGATGTATATGTGGAAAATCCTTGTCTGAAAAAAAAAAAAACCACGAGCCTTACCGTCTAGGCTAACAGACAACCAACCACTAATTAAACTTAAAAGTTACAAGAGAAGTCACAACCCTTTTCAAGTTGCAACTCAACCTAAGGACTGCAAAATCTTATTGACTACTCGCCGTACGCCTTCACCGTGCTTGAGCCAACCACCTTGAAGCCGTCTTCAAGATGTCTCTACTTCAGAAGGGTAAATGGACAGAGAACCAAAGCTCGATCTTCAGCACAGCAACAAAAGGCCTTGGGTGATGATGGATCTCTCTAAAATCTTCTCTAGGACTTAGTATGGGAGAGAAATGC
Organism: Litsea cubeba; assembly: GCA_012931725.1. Taxonomy (NCBI): domain Eukaryota; kingdom Viridiplantae; phylum Streptophyta; class Magnoliopsida; order Laurales; family Lauraceae; genus Litsea; species Litsea cubeba. The sequence continues at coordinate 21,885,930 of CM022949.1, forward strand.
GTTACAATAGAGAGAGTGGCTATAAATAAGCCCAGAATCGTGCCACAAGAGTTGTAGAACAATTAGGATTGAAATTAGCATCTTGGGAGAATAAGAAGTAGTGTCCAGTACAGGTTTCTACCTTCGCACCAGGTTCGCTCGAGCGGTTGGTGGAGTTCGCTCGAGCGAAGTGGATTCTGTCGAAAAACGAGTAGAATAGAAATGGTTCGAGCGATGGAAAAGAGAGCTTGAGCTAAGGAGATTCTATGATGGTTCACTCGAGCGAATGGAATCCTTGGCTTGAGTGAACGCAGTGATTTTTCAAGAAATCTGCTATCTGCTTCGCTTGTTAGTTGGGCAGTCCATTCTAATAAAAATACATCATGAAACCCTATTTCGTCCATTACCATATGAATTAGCCAACACTTATAAATCCTCACACAACCTGACTAACAGCTGTCCAGTGCACACTCGCACTACAAACTTTGATGTCTAAATCACACTCGCACTACAAACTTTGATGTCTAAATATAACATGGGTATGACATGCACAGGCTATGTATTTCATACATAAAAAGTAAAATATCATATAGATAACATAGAACTTGATATATTGTTTATTTTGAAGTATTAAGGTACCATAAATTATAACCTACTAACACAACCCAAACTTGTGGTCAATGAAATTCTCATATGCTTACCTGGTGAAATAGCATTGACCCAAGGAATTTGCTTAAAGTCGTGGGACTTTGAGTCTAATAATCAAGGGTTTGGTTGCCAACACTTGTTTTAGTGGTGTGGATACCTTGGTTTCACACATATGATCATGGATTGATCCCTCTGTCTTCAAGTCTAAAGTATCACTCCTAATGAGTAGGCCAACCAAAAAAAATAATTAAAATAAAATAATCAAGGGTTGATTTATTTGATTGAACTTATATTGGACATACTCTTTGCTAGCACATTCAAAGCCACTATCTATGCATTGTGGTTGCCATGCATCTAGGTGGGCTACACAGGTGAGAGTGCACATGCAAGTGTTTTCCAATTGCATTCAAGATTGGTGGATGCATTTAGTGGTGGCATGTTTAAGATGGACCACAAATATTTAAAAGAAGAAAGAAATAAAGAAAGACGAACCTATGTCCTAATATTCTAAAACGCAAAGGACCATCATGTCTACGTTTTGGCTACTCGTCTTCCATTGAATGTATCTGCTTTATTACAAGAGAGAAGGTTGTTACTTGTTACTGTAAGTGCCTAAAAATTTCGAACTTGGTTAAATAGGATTAGATGAAGTTTAGCTCTTCAGAATGAAGGTAGAATGCCTTGAACCTGAAAAGGAGAAGAAGAGATATAACCCTGGCTGTAGTCAGCGCAAGGCTCTCCAATGCCTAAGTTAATTTAGAACTCAACAGTAGGATGGAGATTTGGAGAGACAGAGTAAGGGCACTAATGTGTTTTTCACATACCTTGGAATAGAGTTGAGGTCCTCTATTTATAGGTGAAAAAGTTGACCTTGGCTAGTGGAGCTCATGATGAAACTTGGTACTTTAGGAAGTACAGTCACATCAGCCCACGTTTCATTAAATGATTGTCCAGTCATCTCATTTTGCATTAAATGACAGTCTTATCGGGCCTTACCCTGCTGACTTTTGGGCCTAGTCCCATCGAATCTTTGCCTGGAGCCATGCCCTAAGGTGGACATAGCCGCTAGAAGCCGCTCTGTCAGGAATGATGGGCGGCATGGCATGCTTCTATGTGTGCCTTCTGTCTTGTCACTCGTCCCATGACGTGGCTGAGCACAGCCATCAGAGCCCGTCTCGGCTAGCATGATGGCACTGTCGCTGAGATGCGTAACCAAGGCCGAGGCATGATGCCGAGGTCGGTTGGCGCCTCAGCACTGCAGCCGAGGCGCGCGTAGCCAACATTGAGATATGATTAGCTGGCACTATTACCGGAGCTAATGGAATCTCGGCTTCTTATGAAATACCCCCACACAGTTACCATAAAAACAAAAAACAGAAAACAAACAAGAGAAAAGGCTCATTTTTAATTAGAAATTCATAGGCAAAATGATGGTACATGACTACATTCACCCTCTCGAATTGTCCTCCGGCAAATTTGGGCGTGTTTGGCAATTAACTAGTTAAGTTACAGTAAATTGAATCCAGACAAAAAAAAGACAAGGGGTCATATCAAAAGTACACAATTTCAAGATTTCCTCTGAATTTTTCAAAAAAAAAGTAAAAAAAAAAAACAACCTTTTTTCTCCACTAAAAGACGAAAAAACTCAACTTTTCTATACAAAAAGTCAAAAAAATCTCATACCAAACAACGAAAAACAAAACACCATCATTTCACCTTATATTTTATTCTTTAAAACACCATCATTTCACCTTATATTTTATTCTTTCTTGATTTGATGCTTCACCTCACTATACTTCAATTCACCATATATCCAAAAAGCCCAACAAAGATCTTTCGACTTTTACGAAAAGAGTAAAATACCTTAACAGGGAACTAGGAGAGGCCAAATGCAATGCCCAACAATTGAACATTCAGCAGTGTAAGTGCACAAAAATTCACAGATTCGAGGTAGTGATTTCGAGACTCACTTGAGGAGGACGGAGGTTGTAGCTCCTTGGTGATGATGGATGAATCGTTGCCTTGAGACCTGAAAGAGGGAGAAGAAAAGAGTCAGAGGACCCTGGCTGTGGGTAGCGCAGGGCTCTCCGATGCCTAAGTCGGTTCAGGGAACTCAACAGTAGGATGGAGATTTAGAGAAGATGAAATTTGGACATGGCGTACCAAAATAATGGCCCCCCATTCTGGAACTGTTGCTCAGTTTATATAGAAGAAGAGAGGAGGCAAGGAGGTAGTTGACTGTTTCGTCATAGCCCACCTTGTCAGGTACTAGGGAAGTACAGTCCCATCGTAGTCTACTTTCTTTGGAACCGCGCCCTGATGTATACGGAGCTGCTTGGAGTCGTTTTGTCAGGGATTTGGGCGGCTCAGATATCATGTCGTACGCCCAGTATATTCATGGAGATATGGCTATCTGTCCCTGTCTCGGCTAGTCTGCTGGCACTATTACTAAGATGCATGACCGAGGTCAGGACGTGGCCAAGACCCGGGATGGCCTTCAACTTGGTTGGCACATTGGTACCGGGACCCCGCGGTGCGCGTGACCAAGATGAGGCTTTGACAGAAGTGAGAGCACTTTGCCAAACTGGTGGAGGCTGAGACCAGGTCTTCCCGAGATGGATTAGCTGATGCGGGAGTACGAGATAGAGCATCTGACCGGAACTTTGGTGAGCTCGAAAATATCCCCACACAAGCAGAATCTACCATGTGCAATGTCCAACAATTCAACTTGGCCCTTTTTGTTCTATTCCAAATAAGCCACCACGAAGACGTCACTTTCTTTTCAATTACGTTACTAGTCGGCTACATTCCCTTTTTTCTTAGATCAATTAAATTTGTGTTCATCTAGCTTCCTCTTTCTATCTCCTCTTCTTTTATCTTTTAAAACCGGATATTGCGCTAAGTATCAATAAATTCAAGCTGCACGTATCATAAAGCCATATATGTGAACATTCCAATAGTGAATCATCGATGATCACACTCTATACAGCATAGTCGGTGTGGACTTTGAATATCCGTCAATTTGTGAGAGGCATGTGTATTAAGTGACTTTAGTTTTTTTTTTTTTTTTTCCCCGGGAGGTCTTTCACCCAATAGAATTAATCTCTTGAGTGGCGTTCAATAAACCTACACAAATAGTACACACGAGACAAATAAGGGCAGTTTGAACACGAATTAATGTTGAAAAAAAAAAAAACCACTCCTTAAAATTAAAGGTGTGTGTCTGAATTTGAAGAGAGAGAGAGAGAGAGAGAGTAATTGACTTCCATTAAGTTATAGTGAAAATTAGGGCGGCTATGAAGCCTACTTCAGCTCATGTCAATCACTGTACAGGAAATTGAAGTGTCTCATCTTAAATCAGTTGTGGGACTGACATGAGCTCAACCTAAGAGTCTTAACCATATGTTTTAAATCGTCATAAGAATCAATGCCCACGTGGGCCCACAACTAACAAGGATGAGATATTTCTCTCCATACACCTATTTTTTTTGTTTTTTTGTTCTAGCAATAAGGATGATTCATTAACCAAACAAGGCCAGAACAAGGACAACAACTAGAGGACCCAAATAAAAACAACAGGTATCCCAAAACAAAGAGTTTTTTTTTTTTTTTTTTTTTGTAGAAATCCCTAAACAAAGAGTTATACCAAAGCTTGGGCATTTGTTGAAGTCCCCGTTTCAGCAATGCTCAGGCTCCCATTTAATGGCAGCACTAGGGCTGCATGCCAAGTATTAAATTTTCTCTGATAAACAATCCTTCCAAACCTGGGGACGTTAATTAAAAGAGACAATAAAAATACTTTGGGAATTTTACGAAAAAGACTCGGAATTTGGTCATTCCTCGCGATTAGTATTTATAGATTGTGTAGCACAAACAGGGTCCGTCGGGACCTCTTTCATTTTATTTTATTTTTAATGCTGATGGGAGTGTCGCTAGCGTCCTTCATGTCTGATAGGAGCGACGCTGCGCGATTTTCTTAATACACAAAACTCTCTGTGTTTCTTCTTCCTCGTATATTTAATTTGCCTCTTCTCCCACCTATTTCTCTATCTCCTCCACTCAATTTTCTCCCAATCATCTTTGGGAGAACATTATTATAGGATTTATAAAAAGGTTACTACAGTACTGACCCACATACTATTTCTTTCTTTCTTCTTTTCATATTCTCAAGATTTTATGTTGAAAAGTAAAAGAGACGGGAGAGAAAAAAAATGACAAACATAACATGGAATAATGGTTCTAATAACAATGTTATGCTCGTACATTATCATGTAGAGCTTACCTTCAACCCATGAACCCATTCATGAGAAAACGAGAGAGAGAAATGAAGCTTGGCAGGGTAAACCTGTATTTGCACGATTGAAAAACTTGTATTCGCAGCTTTTTACCCATATAAACAGTGGATAACTTATATTCGCCGCTTTTTCAACCCATATGAATAGTGAAACACTTATATTCGCATATTTTCCTCCCACATGAACAGTGGATAACTTGTATGTGGAAAAAACTTTAGGAAAACTTGTATTCGCAACTTTTCCACATGTAGGAAAAGTGAAAAACTTGTATTCGCTATTTTTTCCACCAATATGAATAGCGAAAAACTTGTATTCGCAACTTTTTAACCAATTTAAATAGTGGAAAACTTGTATTTTTTATGGGCAAGACGAAGACGTGAGGAGCTAGTCGTCCAAATTTTTCTCAGAGACGCTATCGTCATTACGAAAAAAAAAAATGGCGGGATGACCGAGTTTGTGCTGCACAATATTAGTCATATGGGACTGTGGCCCTCCTGGGTGCTTCAAGTGTTGCGGATTCGTGTATGTTAGCTCTAACATGGTTTAGCTCTGACATGGCCTTCAATCGGTAATCACACCCAATAAAAAGGTTTCTTCATAAGCATGAAGCTCCATTCTGTAATTTTTTTTTTCTTCCGGAAAATGTTCTGTGATGATTTAATAAAATAGTCCATGTGAAGATTCTGCCCTGTTTATTCTTCTTAGAAGAATCCCTTAAAAAGAGTCAGAACCTCATGAGAACGTGAGATAGATTTTACACTAGTCGTAACATTCAATGTTTATTTTCATGACAAAAATCTGCATTTTTGTAATGGGATTAGTTGTCCACGGCTAATTTTACTGAAGACAATTTACTGGGATCAATCTAGATATGAGGTTCCTTGTGTTAGTAGTAATTATATTATTCCTGTTAGTAGGAATTCTTTTGTTGATGAAGTTACACTCCCTTCTGGCTTCTGATGTTAACCACTGGATCTCCATTATAAAAGAATTAGCAATTTGTTGACTGTTGAGATGCGTGTCCAGTTCATGAATAAATAACACTTATCTATACAGCTAGGCTCGTGTTTGCAACTAGACATGGCAATTTCTGACCTGACTCGCCAACATGACCCAGTACTAGTCAAGGGTTCAGATTGATATTTTATTTTCAGGTGGAGTTATTATTTACATTTATGACCCATTTAATAAATGGGTCAGATTTAGGTTGAACTCATGGTAACCCCTCCCCATTTGCAACTGACCGGTTTCACTAAAACCTATGATTTCTAAATATAGCACGCATAAACACCATGGATTCATAAAAAGTAAACTATTACATAGCTAGGATAGGCACAATAAGTTGCCTATTTTGAAGCATTTGGCTATCATTGACTATAACCTAGCTACCAACACAACTCAACCTTGTGGTCATTCGTGTATGTTTATACCTTAGTGAATTAGCATTGATTCAACTATTATTCACGGTTGTTTGTTAATTTATTTGTATAGTAAAGTGAACTAAATGGTTAAATTAAGAAGAAAAGAAAAAGAAGAGGGGGTCAAAAATACAATATTAAATAAAAAAAATAGTCACTTTCTCCCCCACGTTATAGCTTTTTGGTCATTTAATGTGATGATAGAGTAATTTTTTTGTTTTTTGTTTATATAAAAAGAAGTACTTTCTATCGTTTAGTTTTTTTAATTCTTGATCTCTTTTTTTTATTTGACTTTTCACTTTACTTTATTATAATTTTACCAAACAATTCCGCATTTAACCAGAGGATATTTGCTCAAAGTCTAATAATCAAAGGTTTGATTTAGGGTGTTAACGTTTACACCCACCCTACACTACAAGAAAAACATGTTTGGTGACATGAAAAAATGTCACCGAAGGCTCATTTTTTGTCACCTATTATCATTGGTGACACGGGATTGGGTGTCATTGTATCCATGATACTAAAAGTCAAGGGTGACAAAGTTTGTGCACTTGTCACGGAATGATGTCAACAGTGACAAAAATATGGTGTCATGGAAGAAAGATTTTTTATGACATAGTAGAGTGTCACTAAAAGGAATGGTGACAACAATGCGGGTGACATAGAAAAGTGATTTTCTGTGACAAGAATTGTCATTGAAAGTATTTACCCTGACAACCAAATGCGTGTCACCAATAATATTACTAGGTTGGCACACAAGGGTGACATACTCTTTTTGTCACACAAAAAAAAAATCAAAATATTTGTGCCACCCAAATTATCATTTCGCACATGCTTACAAAGTTTCAAATATTTGTATCTAGATACACTCATTAGCAAAACTTATACCACAAAGACGCAAAATATCATTCAAATCAAATATCCAACAAGTCAACATTCTATCATCCAAGTTCACAACCCTTCAAAATATTCATCCTTAAACAATAAACACTTCAAAGTTAATAGTTTTAGCATAACTACAAAACATCCATACACGGTATGTCGTGTCAAATTAATTACAAAAATAATTCAAAACAAGTATTCCGGTTAACTACAAAAATTCTTCAACTCCATCTCGGTCATCTTGGTTAACTGCCAAAAAATAACTCCATCTCGATAGTTACTTACCTGTATAAAATCGCAATAAAAAATGTAATTATTTAACATGTTATGAAGCAGACAACTCAAAATAAATGTATGAGAAAATAAAATGATACTATTCAATAAGTAACTCCATCTCGATAGTTTTAGAAGGTTTTGTGCAACAAGTAATTTCAAGAAGGAAACAATTAAAAAGCGCCAAGATTTTTGTCAAAAAAATTTCCAAAACCCATCATAGCTTAGGCCCTAAGCAAGAAACTTCCTAAAACCCAATTCCTTGCAAACAAAGCCAAACCACAACTAAGAAATAGGAGCACCTATGCATGGGACATCCCATGCTCCCTCCCATTTTGGACGTCCACACTAAGAGGGCCGCCACCTCCCATCTCTCCACAACACCGTATCTTGCTCCACCTCTCTACCATCCTCTTCACCCAAGGGTCTTCCCTAAGGCCAAGAGGGTCCAATTAATAATCAGGTTGAAAATGGGATCAAGTAATAAACAAACTACATACATGTTTTTTTTTTCTTTTATTTTGATGGCTGTATACATTATTATAGTCTACATGGTACAGAAGCCTAGACCTGACTAATATTTCAGAGATGAAAAAACATGGTGGTAAGGTGTGCAGGAAATTTTTTAAGGGTTACGTTCTTGTTTTACCATGATAATGATACATGTTAATTTAAGTGTCTTGTCATTGATATCATTGTTGTCTATACAGCTTTATGTTAGTTAGAAGTTATTGGTAACAACATCTATTAAGCATGCATGATTGTGCAGAGTCACGCAGCTTTCTGCATATTGATTTTTTTTCCTGCTTTTACTTTTCTAGTTAGTTGTGGACATCAATTATAGAAATGCTCTCATGCAAGTGGAACAATGTAAAATTGATGCTTAAGCCTTCAAATGTTTTTAATTGGTCTTATAGAGTCAGAGAGACTAAGAGACTTAAAAAAAGGGGATTTAAGAGCCCTCTGGTTCCAAGTGACCTTTCATGTATCATTTGTCATGTATCAAGTGGCCTTTCATGTATCATGTACCAAGTGTGGCTTTACTACGAAGCATATAGCATTTTTCATCTTTGTACTTGTTGCAATCTTACAAAATAATTCAGATATGACGAGAATTAGATAATTACTTATGGTGTTGATCTGGTTATGTCTTTAGGTGTCTACACATATAGTTTCAGCATATGTCACTATTTTTCAGCGTACAACAAAGCAGATTCAACACTTAATTACATGGAAAGTTACTTACCGAGAATTAGAGCATTCCCCAACAAGACCTCCTTGCATATAAGCGGACATAACAGCGTCGAAGCGCGCAAACTTTTCATCATATACACGTATTGTCTCCTGTTGCATTTGGCACAAGTCCTTCAAGGTCTCAAACTAATTCTTAATTTTGTTCTTGGCACATAGCCTTAAGTGTCTCAACCTGATTCTTCAGGACTCGCACCTCGTCATGTGATTTAGCACTAGACCGCTTAGATGATGATCGCTTCAAACCAACACCATATTCCTTCACATAAAACTTCTTACCAAGAACTTTCACTGGCATCTCCTCTTGTGGCATGATGACTGGTAGCCCAAGTGCCTCATCCTCTTTGCGACATGACTCATCCACTCGGCGGCGTACCTCAAGTTGTACCTAATAGCAAAGAAAATATAGAATCAATATATTGCATGAAATACAAAAATATAAGTTGGTGATGCGACTTCTATGGTTAATGCTCACATGTACTTGCTCACATATTGGTACTCTTTGCTCATTCTATTCTTAATTGTCATTCAACTCTTATCCATATTTGCTCACCTACAAAGTCAAGAATAGTAGAGCTTCGCTGGATAAAAATATTTAGACCAAATTAACTTTGATTTTCAAAGCAATGAAATCATTCCAAAAAAAAAAATTGTTCAGATGGTACAATCTTATATTGAATACATAACAACCAATGGATTTCTTAAAAGTAAAGAGAATTTTTACTAGAACATATGCCTTCAATGCAAAAAACCAAGCCCCATCAGGGATAATACTCAAATTCCAAATCCAAACTCCAAAGCTCATCAATTTGAGCTTGAGATTGAGCCTAAGCACATGTGATTTATAAGTGTATTATATATCATATATGTTATTTGAATAATGTGGTCTGAGACTGGGCCCAAAATGGAACAAGCAGCTCGGATTGTGTTTTCAAGTGGACTCCGGCGTGGTGTGGCCCAAGTTGTACCTCTGGAGATACAGTATTGTTGAGTGGTCTATGAGTGGAATGCCTTTTCATTTATAATAATTAAAGGGGTATTGCCAAACTTTAGCATCATCAAATCTATATATGAAAAAACAATAAGAAAACTCAATTCTAAGTAGATTCTATTTTTAACCTAATGTTCTGTTTCAAGTGATCAAACTACATATTCAATGAAAAAAAAATCTTTTTCACTAGTAATGATGGTTGACCAAAGCATTCACAAGAAACTTCTACCCTTTGCTTTTATGTTTAAATTCTTACCTCTCATAGAGGAGAGGGCATATAAACAATGCTACTTTCCTCACTTGGAATGGGTGGGTCAGTAGGTTTAACCATGTTACATTATGTGAAAGTTGGAACTAAGGTGTTTGTAAAGGATATGCTAGTGAGGTTGTCTTGTCCAACCCACAACAGAAAAGCCATAAAAAGAGAACAGTTGTGGTATGTTGCCAGTTGCTTCCAATGACCACATGAGGTGAGGAAAAACAGAGGTGGAGAAGTATTTCTCTCTCGATGTGGGTCTCTAAATGAATAGACACCGATCCAAACCATCCAAATTGTGGGCCTTACATGGGATGGGGGCATGACATAAATAGTTGGGATTCTATTGCTAATTGTATCCATCATTAGAGGATGGATTTATTCTATTCACTACCATGTAAAGAGGGTCACCGTCCAATTCATGTCAATGATCCTAGTTTGTTGCATGCACCTTGGATTTATTCTACCCACCACCAAAATCGGCAGTGGAAAAAAACCATATCGTGAATAAGTAGAATGCAAAACAAAACAAATAAAGAATGGAAGTTGCTTATAATGGGTGGGCTTTTGGGTGCTCGTTGTCTGATTTTATTATTTTAGGGATTTTTAAGGATGAGCACCTCTTAACTTGATTTTCACAGTCCAAGATTAAGACATTAAAAAACCCATAGCAAGAGAAACAAAACAAGAACGCAGCATCATCATAAACCACATGCCACATGAATGAAAGGGGGAAAAACCCATATCAGGAACAAGAACTCAACATCATCATAAAACAAAGCCCATCACAGGAATAAAAGGGGGAAAACCCCAAATCGACATGTGGTGTTCTGCAATGTGTATTGGAGTAGTTCAGGCCTGAAACATCATTAGTATGATAGAGAGATCTATATATTCTGCAATGTGTATTGGAAGAAAAGTAGACAATCACCTACCGGGAAAGGGAAAGTCCAGAGATGGAAATCCAACGATGGCTTTGCGGAAGTTTAGATGGAGAAATAACGATCCAATGCTGGCTGAAGAAGAAGATGCGCATAAAGGGTGGGGTTTCTTGGGCTTCTGCCTTCAAGTGAGACAGGCGCGAAGGGATTTTTGTTTTGGAGGAAGAACGAATATTGGGTTTGGGATCGATGAGATTCAGGCGGAGGGAAAGAAAGAAATAAGTTAGGGATAAGAGCTAGGGAAAGGGGGGAAAGGGCTTGGAGAGGGAAAAGGGGGACTGTGGAGGCGGGAGAGCTTTCGGTGACAAAAATTTTTGTCACCGAATCTATTAGTTCTTTCAGTGAATCTCCTCTTTATTTGGCACATTGGTTAAAGCTTTTCCGTGACAAGAAAAAAAAAATTTGCCACCTTCGTGTGCGTTCCGTGTCAACATTGATTTTTTGTCACCAAACGGTGTCACGAATGGTGTTTTTTATTGTAGTGCTATATGGCTATACCTTTGTAATCTAGTCATACACATACAATGAACTCATGTGTTGTCTTATCATGTCTTATCTTGTTTTGTCTAAAGCAACTATAATGTCATGATGTAATGTGACTCAAAACGTAAAAAAAGGAAGATGAGACCTTTTTCTCCCCCTTTGAATCCTCCCCCCAGGGAATGAAGCTTTCAAGTTTCAAGTATAAAAAAGCATGAGATATAAACAATTTTCAACGCGAGTAATTTGGCGTCTTACCTAACTTAAAATACATACAAAGCATCCAACTCTGCAATTATTTAGACAATACTTATCTAACCGCTACTTTGTCTTGCATGCATGTGGCCATTGATGATCGACTACCCCATGAGTAGATGATCAAATTAATGGTGATGTCAGCATGAGAGTTTCATGATGACAACAACTTACATTGAGGGGAGGGTCATCTTTGCTTGAACCAAACCATTTATTTATCATATGACCATGAATGGTGAGTTATCCAAATTTCAGTACAATTGAATTGATACTGACCATTGCATTCATAAATATATAAGAGGATAAGATTTTGATTTTTTACTCATAAAAAAAGAGGCAATTCATCAAATCACCAATAAGGTATGCGTTATGCGTGATTCTTCTCCTTTTATTCTTTCTTTTTCTTGCATATTATTGAGCTTTGAATCCTAATCCTCTCGAAGTTTAAAATTTATAATCACCAGAGCTTGTTCAATTTATTTTTAATACTAATTACATGTCAAATATTTTTTTCAATGTTAGTGGTTTTATTAAAGTTTTAGAAAGGATTTGGGCTCTAAACAATGGGATAAAGTTCAAGAGTTTTTAGAAGTGTCTACCCAATATTATGATCTTAAAAATTATTTAATTTAGTTTTTAATTAAAATTATGTGATCATAAGTAGAAATGCTAAAATATGCAGTTCACAATTCTTCTCTAGTCTTTCATACCCATTTATATCATTATTGGAAATAAAGACCAATTTAAAATCATTTTTTTAATGTTTTTGGAGTATAATTAATAGCCTATAATTTTTTATACCCATTATAAAATAATAATAATTTTGAGGTATGGCCTTAAAAGAGAAACTTTTGCGTCCACCCCCTAATAGAGAATCATGGCTTTATCAGGGTGCATCACTGTCGTCAACTGGGTTAAATTTTGTAAAATAAATATATGAACAAGTTTTTCATCATTTTATAATCCTTCTTCGTAAAATCTTTTGATTAAAATTTAAGCTAATTTTTCTCGTAAAAATCCCTTCATTTTGTAGCTTGAGATAAGATGGTGATAATATTTAAAGTTTGTGTGCATGGGTTATTTAACATGTGGGACCCACATGGTCCACATCTCACCGCGTTTATTCTTATGCCGATCGGGGCTACCGACAGATCGACTGGAACATGCATTTTTTTTTGAAAAAAATAAAATAAAATAAAAACAAAAAACGTAACCGAACTGGTTCGGTTCGGTTCGATTTGGGAAAATAGAAAACCGATGGGTTCGGTTTGATTTATGGTTTTCCTTCTAAACTGATTCGAACAGCCCATGTGCACCCCTAATTACATCTGGTCCAAAAAAAAAAAACTTTTTTATCATTAGATTCAAAATTTGTCAATGCTATTGAGTTGTGCTCGTCACCACGAATCCGCAAAACCAAACCGCTCTTCGATTAAAGTTTAGATAAGCATGATATGGCCCGTATATTGATCGTAGAGCGAGATCCACCTTGCATCAGCAGTACAGGAGCATGCGTCACTCTCTTACTTTTACTGATATCACAATGATGTCATTGATGAGCCTTAAAATGATGTGCGTCCCCACCATGGAAAGACTTAATTAAGATATAGGATGATATAAAAAAGTAAATATGATGGGCGTATTTAGAAATTTCCTTTCATTTCTTTGATTCATTCAAAGTCAAACCCGTTGCTCTTGGTCATCATTCATCAATGCGTCCTAATGAATGATGGGACAGCGACATGAAGGGCGTCCCAAATCCTAAGGTGACCGTGGGTAATCTCCCACGTTACCATAGAACAGCTTTGCTTCGATACGGACAGACTGCTCCAATGCATGACAGGTTGGCATGAGAGCTGCCTTAACAGCCTAACAGTGATTGATGGACGTGTAGTGTCCACTCACGGTCTCCGTGGTGTGACGCCTTTTCAGATCTAAAAGTAGGGGTGTGTATAATTTGGTTAAAATCTATTAACCGAACCGACCGACCATTAACCGGATTTATCGGTTATTCTTAGCCGATCAAGCGGTTCGGTTAAAGATATTTGAATATTCCAATTTTTGTTAACGGTTTGATTAATAAAAAAAATTAACCAAATTAATCGAACCGAACCAAAATTATAGCATACTATATAAATATATAATATAAATAATAAAATGTATACATGTATATAATATGAAAATCAATTAATATTTATATAAAAAATTCAAAATAAATATAGCATACATCAATTAATAAGTATTAATTCATGTTATCAAGTACCAACTTAGTAACTTAACAAGTTACCATGTAACGTAGCACCTTCATTATATTATATATTTATATTTATCAAGATAAATATGATAATGAAATTAATAATATGACAAAAAAAAATATAAACCATTGACATTAAACCCTCAATCTTAAGGTTAAAGGTCACAACAATTTAAAACCTTAAACAATTTCTTTCTTTTTTTAATTGGGAACCATAAACCATATAAAATCTTATAAATATAAACCCTAAACTCTATTAACTATATAACTATAATCATGTTATAAACTTAAACCCTAACCGATAAAACAATAAACCTATAAAACTATATTATGATAATATAAATCCTAAACTATAACACTATAAAACCTTAAACCTTTTATTTTTTTAATGGGAACCCTAAACCCCATAAAACCTTATGAATGTAAACCCTAAACCCTAAAACTATATAACTATAGTCATATTATAAACTTAACCCGAACCGATAAAACACTAAACCCATAAAATTACACTCTAATAATATGAACTCTAAACTCTAACGCTATAAAATCTTAAACCTTTTGTTTTTGTTTTAAATGGGAACCCTAATTGAAATTAACCGAACCGACCGAAATTTAAATCGATATTTTAGGTTAACCGAACCGATGGTTAATCCTCTAAAAAATCTTGGTTTGGTTAAATGGTTGAAATTAACCGAAAAATTTTGGTTAGGTTAAAAATATGTCAATAACCGAACCGACCGACCGATGCACACCCCTAATCAAAGGACCGATATAACGTGGACTACGGGTCTCCCCATGTCAGCAGCAGAGGCCGTGGGGGCAGTACTTATTGGATTAAAAAATTTATATGGGCATATTTTTTTTTGCGTGAATTTTGGATAAATTTTTATTTTATTTTTAAGTATCACTGATATTAAAGAAATAATATAAAAATTTATCCAAGATTAATGTTAAAAAAATATATACAAAAAAAATATTATTCTCATTGAACAGGTAACATAGAAATTTAAAACCTTCAGTGTGGGCCCCACACCATGAAACATGCGCAGAGTAATAGCACCACCTAAGGATGATCCTGCCCACATTCCACAACTCTGACATTCTACAGGGGCCCCACACGGCCGTACTTTTCACTTCCATCCATACTTCTATCAATTGAAAGCAAGTTCAAGGGCCGGGATCATCATCAAATTGGGAGTTTTCACTGGGCATCTCTGGTGGGGCCCAACAACCATCCACATCAACATCATTTTGCCCTGCTGCACAGTGGCCCCACTGCAGTTCCGAAATGCATCAGTCGCCGGTGCTTGTGTCGCCCCGAATTATTGTGAGCCTTTTGCATGCGGGTCCCACAATCAGCCATCCCACAAAACAGCGGGTGGGTCTTACCTAAGATGCTGCAGAATATCCTGGCCATCAGAGTTGTGGAATAGGGGTGTACACGAATCGGATTGGTGCGGATTGGATCAAATCCGTCACCAATCCTTTGTTTTCGGATTGAGGGATTTATAATCCGTCACCAATCCGTTACTGTTGAAATCCGATCCGATCCGATCCGATTCGTGGAGGAACGGATCGGATCGGATTAATCCGTTCAATCCGTTACTATACATTACATGGAAAAAGAAAGAAGAAAAAACCCATAAATTTTGAAGCCACTGAATTAAAAGGGCATGAGTTGAGAGCTGTATGTCTATTCTATTCATAAGGTTAGTGACTCCTTATATTTTTTTTTCTTATTTTATATATATATTAATTTATATTTAACAACAACGGATCGGATCGGATTAAATCTACGGATTAAGGATGAAATCCGCCACCGATCCGTTGCTAACGGATTACACAATTTTCAATCCATCACCAATCCGTTGGCCTTCAAATTGGATTAAAATCTGCGGATCGGATCGGATTAGATCGATGGATTGACGGATTTTTTGTACACCCCTATTGTGGAATGCCCCGCTCCACGTCCTACCTGAGATGCTGCAGAATATATTGGCCGTCAGAGTTGTGGAATGTTGCAACACACCCGGGTGCCGACTTGGGGAGTCTATGTCGGATCGGTCTGAAATGGGACTTCCCAGTCAGTCCATAGACTTATTGTATTCCAGCCAACCAACACCCAATGTCTATATAGAGATCTCACCACTTGTGATAAAAGTGGTTTGGCATAAACTACTAGCTAGCAGCCTAATTTTAGGTCAACATCACCTTCAACCAGTAATCACAGTCAACAAAAGGGAATCCAGACCATGAAGCTCCATTCTGTGATGATTACGCTGTGTTTGGAAAGGGGGAGGGGAGGGAAAATTTGAGGGGAAGGAAAATGAAGGGGAGGAGAGGAAAAATTAATTTTACATTTTTTTGTCTGGGAAGTTAAAAATAGGGAGAAGAAAAGTATAAAAGTAGGGTTTTGTTTGTTTGTGAGGTAGAAGGACAAAGACCATTTTATCCTTATTTTTGTAAAAGTTTTCATTGGACAAAAGGGCAATTTAGTAATTTCAACTATTTTCCCCTCTTTGCTCCTCATTTTTCCCCTATTTTTGAGGGGAAAATCCTAGAGTGGGCCCTACACTCATTTTCCTTCCACTTTCCCCTCCTCCACATTCCCTCCCCCCTTCCCAAACACTCTCATTTTTCATTTTCCCTCCATTTTCCCCCCATTTTTTCCTTCCCCCCATTTTACCCCCTTCCCAAACGGACCCTTAAGAAAGGAGTCCGGATCCCTTGGTCGGACCAATCAGGGTGTGCCACGTGGCACTTTTTCCCCACCTCAACTAAGGATCCGGATCCCCATAGAAGTGTCGCCCCTTGATTAGTTCAAAAAATTGCCACATCCTATTTAGACCAAACTGGAGATCGTATTCGAAAGAAAGAGATTTTTATAAAAAGACGCCTATGTCTTCAGGAAACCTTAAAAACCCCTCTATTTTTTCAAATTTGACACATACATGTCTTGACTGACAATCAAGGCTAATGAGATGGAATGGAAGTTTCCCCAACGAGAGCTTCTAAATACACTAGGTTTTGGACCTTCCACACGAAATATTTTTTTTAAAGTCCCTAAAATACCCCCACCACCCCACTCCCCTTCCCCCACCATCCCCTCTGCCCACATCCCCACCTCCACCCCTCTCCCTCTGGGCTCCCTCTCCTCTCCCTCTACCTTCCACATACAGCGAGGCGAGGTGGTGCAGCCCGGACAACTTAGAGGGGATTCTCCCGGTGAGCAAATTTCGGGATCTCAATCGGGCACGGAGTCGCCGCAGCAGCAGCGGCACATGGCGGTAGGAAAGACGCCGTCGCCGGGGGAGAAGCTGTACAAGGCATGGATAACAAAATCGGCCGATACCGGTACGATAAGGCCCCGAGATATCGGTATCTGAGGGCCATATATCCCCAATATCTCGGCCAATATCGGCCGAGAGAAACTTCATCTCGGTTTTTTCCGAGATCTCATAAAAAAGAATAAAATCCTATTTTTTCTATCTTTTTCCCCATCTTCATCTTCTTCTCCTCTCCTCTCATCTCCTTACTCCTTAGAGCAGCAGTCATACTCCATCACACATCCCTCTTGCATATTTTCAAATCTCACATCTATATCTTGAAGAAAATATTATTTAAGGTAAGAGAAAATCAACTTAAAGTATTTTATTATGTTGCTTTATTTTTTATTTTTAGATGAATCATATAAATCATTGGATTTGTCACTTGTGTTGTGTTCTTTATTTAGAAGTTAGATCTACATACTTTCATGCTGAATCTACTCATACACATGATTTTTAAATTTTTTTTTTCAATTTTTTAATATTTGAATTATAATATATCATTTTTTGTGATTTCATCATAAATATGTTCTTTTAATGCTTCATGATCATGGTGTGTAAATGATTGATCTACATACTTTTATGCTAGATCTATATATTTAGGATTTTGAAAATGATTTTATTAAATCTTTATATGAAATACTGGAGAAGACATCGAACTACAACACAGACATGACTCATGACTTATAGTGACCGAGATTTTGATTTATTGTAGTACTATTGGAAAAGAATATTGTTTTCCAACATTTTCTAATATTCTGGATTTTTTGGATATTTTTACAAATTTTTTTTTATTAAAAAAAATTCACACCATAACGACCGCGACGGACCGATATCCGCGACCAATACCGATATCATATCGGTTTTTCGGCCCGGCCGATACCGCAACCGAGACCAAGATTTTAAACCATGGTACAGGGCATATGAAAGAGGAAGTGGGGGGAAATGGGTGACGGAGATTAGGGAATCAAATAAGAGATGTAGGATTTGGACGAAGCAGGTCTGCCGGCAGGGTGAGAAGCCGTCTTCGTGTCCCTACCAAGATTTCATCGAGATCTGAGATACCTGGTCTCAACCAGATACTAGAGCCTAAAATATCAGATGAAGAAGAAGAATTCTGAAATCTATCTGCAGACCTGGTGACTGGGCAGGTGGAGGGAACCGATTGGAGGGAGAGGAAAAGAGGAAGGGATAGAAAATAGAGGAAAAGGTAGTAGGGGGGGGTGGAGGTCGGCCGGCCGGGATGGTGTGGAAGGGGGGGGGGGGGGGGGGGGGGGGGGGGGGTCGGCCGGGATGGTGTGGAAGGGGAGTTGGTGGTGGGGGAGGCCGGCCTGGATGGTTGGGGATTGTTTAAAAAAAAAAATCCACCTGTGTGGGGAAGGAAAATTCCTTATGTATTTAGAAGCACTCTTCCCCACTCTCTCTCCTATTTAGAATTACCGGTTTTACCCTTGAAGTAAAAAATATTATTTTAATCCCAAAACCCCATTTCTCTCTTTGAACTTTTCTACCTTCACCAGAGCAAAAACCGGTAGCAGATTAGGGTCTGGAGTGGACCCACTTAGACGTTGACTGGTATAGCCAATTGAACAATAGGACTATAGATGGGTGTAGGTTAGACAGACACACTAAACCCGACCCAAACTGAAAAATAGTTTTAAAAGTAACAATATTAACTGTTTACCAACTCTCCAGAACGCCTTCTCACTTTGCTCCACACTCCCTTTTTCTCTAATTTTATGTTGAGGGCACCAATCAATCCAAATTCTAATCCCTCCACACGCGCACACAGGCAAACCTCTCTTCAATTTGTACGGTACATCAAATAGTCACACAACACATGGCTCTTCCGCTCTTGAACTCTAAATTCTCTCAAATATAAAGCTGTGAATTTATGTGGATCAACAGACAGCTCCATCCACTATTAATAGTGGGACAATTACCGTACGGACGGCCCAAAACTCGATATTTACCCAATAAAGATGAAAGAATGTAATTTACTGGATCAAAGATCGTATACAAAAAAACGCCCAAAATGAGATGATTTTACCCTTTTTCCAGCGATATCCTAAGGTTGTAGGATATCGAAGGGATTCGATATCTCAGGCTCTTAGAATATCGCACAGTTAGATATCCTAGACCTATAGGATATCGCACAGTTACCTACTCCGATCTAAAGTTTTTTCATCTTTCCGCTCAACTTTTCCAGCGATGAAAAAACTTTGCTCTTCCCTGTCTCTTCTGGTCTTTTTTCTCCGTAACTTTCATTAAGTCTCATCTCTCGCAAACTATCTTGTCCCTCCAACCCTCTTTTTCTCCTGGTTTTATCTTGTGCTAAACCTCACAAACCCCATGGATTCAATAGAGCCATGGTTTCAACTTTAACTCCAGCTCCAGCCCCATTGCAGCTGTCGATTCCATTACAGCACGACCCATCTCAGCTCCACGTCACATCGCAGTCGACGGCGTCCATCCCTCTCTCTTTTCCATCATGGAAACGAAAAGGGATACAATGACTCTTTAACAGGATAGAGTTCTAAAATTATGTTAATTAAGATTATTTTAAAGTTTTTTTTTGTGTTTTTTTAAGGATTTCTATTGTGTTTGTTTAAGGATTTTTGAAATCCCAATAGGATTCTTGGCAACCAATGCATATATACGTTTATTATATTTTTATTAAACAATTTTTTTTAATTCCAGATCGTTAATAAAGCATAAATAGTGCAACCTCGAAAGAACATTACCCATTGAGGAAATAGGATAGTGAGCACAAAGATGATCAAATCACTACAATCCAACAAGTATATTAAAAAAAAAAATGGGGAAGGACCCACACCGAAAAGAGAGGGGTGCTGGAAATTTATTCTCGCTATAGCGAGAATAGTCCTTGCCTCCGCTTATGCTCTTGCTCTATTTTTTTTTATTTTCCTCGCTACATCCTTGCCAAAGTGATAATATGTTTCGCTATAGCGAGACCACTCACTAGAAGCTAGTGAAAATATGTCTCGCTATAGCGAGAGACACTCTGTGAAAAAAACTCACTATAGCGAGACCACTCTCTGGAAAAGGGGATGTATGTGAACGAGAAGAGGGGGCGTCTGTGAAGGAGGTGTTGAGCAAAAAAAATTTTTTAATTTTTTTTAAAATGTTTTTAACAAACATATAGGAAAAAAGCCTCGTGCAATTCAATGGAAATACCCTCGTCACTTCGAGGCCAGCGAGAAAAGTCTAGCTATAGCGAGACCTCCTAAAGCGAGGTGTGGTCTCGCTACTATAACGAGAACTAGGGAGGCCAAAGTACATGTCCAGAATGCAGCGTCACAGGCATCCATCATTTGAGCTTTTCTCTAGAGGGGAATTGGATCCCATCCCACCACCTGCACTCATTCAAGTGCTAGGGCACTGGATTGTTGATGAGTGGAAGGTACTGGGCCAAAGCTTCATCTCTACCGAGTGTGTCTGATTAGTGCTGCAAGCAGCCTACCGCTGATCATCACTTCCCGTAATGACCTCAGGTCCTCTGCTCACATGGTTTTGGGCCATAACTGTTAAAATCCTTGAACACAGCCAGCTTTGAAGGTAATCTGATGACTCATTTGACCCACCTGTCTAAGATAGAAGGGCTGATTATTATTATTATTATTATTATTTCTTACAACAAAGGGCTGATTAATTAAGGGGAGAAAAAAATTGTGAAATGGGCCCCTTCTCCATTTTTATTCCACTATTTTTTGTAAAAACTTACCCATTTTAGTCCAATTGTCCAATGTAAAATTACCATTCAATATATTGCATCACACTCATGGTTGAGTGGTGTTGGCATGTCAGTACCACTCACCTGCCTAGGGATTAATCACTGGTCTTCAAGTTTAAAGTCTCACTCCTAACCACTGGTCTAACTTAGCTACAACAACAAAAAATAAATAAATAAATAAATTAAATAAAAAAAAACAAACAAACAAACAAACCACAAGATAATCTACGGGAGATACAAATTACAATGCCCTCAAGATAATATAGACAATGACAGGACACAGAGAATCTTACCTTTCATTCATGCCAAGTTATCTGTACAATTAAGGCAAGTCTTTAAATTGATCCAGATCACTAATTTTGGGCCATACATTGGACACATAGGTATGGAACATAAATCTTAGCCTCCAAGGCTCCAACCATTTAAATGGTAACTTTTCCACAGTTGAATAGGGAGCCATTCAAATTCAACCAAATTTAACATAAGGCATGTAGGGAACCATTCAAATTCAACCAAATTTTACATATGGCATTGATTTTCAGTGGAGACACTACTTTCTGCATCATCAATGCATGTTCTGTCCAGCACGTGAACAATCTATAAAATGACTGCACCTTTGGGGCCACTACTGTAATTGCATTCTCCTTCCAATTGCAACCTGCACCCCGTCACCTCTGTCATCAAACACAGTGAGGGGTAACTACACAATTCACGTGAGCAGTGCAGGTTAGTGGAAATGTAAGACCCCGTCCCGAGTTAATCAGGATTAACTCTCATTAATCTGAATTAACACTAATTAATCATGTTTAATTAGAGTAATAAAGGAAAATGGTCAATTGATAATGGATTAGCCTAAATTGAATGATTTAGGCTTAATGAGATGACACCTAAGGATGGTAAATGAATTAAATGGAGTTTTGAACTCAAACATGAAATTAAAGGACTTTTATGTAAATACGAAATTTTACGTATTTCATCGAATACGAAAATTCTCGATACCAACACGCGTATCTCGAGGAGTACATTTACTTTCGTCAAAGGCTCGAAGTTGTTTGATGAATATTGGATCAAGTGATCCTTCATTTGACTCAAATTGTAATAAAGATGGAAGTGGAGGGCTCAATTGTAAATTGGATGTTTATATATATGTTAAGAGATGAGTTTCAAACTCATTCTCCAAACCCTAGCCTCCGTTTCTTCTTTCTTCTCTCTTTTCTAACTTCTTTCTTCCAATACTTGTATCAAGAGTGGAGATTAGAAGCTCACCAGTAAGGTTTTGAAGAGCCTTCATCATCTTCTTCATCTCCTTCAAGTTTGTTTTCAATTGTGAAAACTCAAAGCTTGGGGAAAAGGGGTTTTTATCTCAAAACTCAAGCTAAGCAAGGGGTTTTCATCAATAAACCTTCAATCAAGGCAAGTATATACTCTTCTTATGATTTATGGTGTTTTTAGACTTTGGTAGGTCTCAAGGAAGCCAAAACCAAGGATTTCACTTCGGAAATCCGAACTCAGAAATGAGTTCTGGGTTCAGTTCGGTCGACCGATAGGTCGACCGACACCGGAACCGACATCGACCGGGGACCTGACTAACAGGTCTGGGTCTGGTTTCCGTGTATTTCAAGTCTCTGGATTTATGACCGACGAGGGGTCGGTCAGCCGACATAGGGTCGTCGGTCAACCGACGACCTGACCGACGTTGTAAATGTAGAAATCCACGTCTCTGGTTTTCGAACCGAGAAACGAACCGATGTGACCGACTCATGTCGGTCAACCGACAGAATGTATGTCGGTCAACCGACGTACAAGTACAGGAAGTTCGTGTCTCGGGAATTCTGACCGACGTGATGCCGGTCAGCCGACATGGAGCTATCGGTCAGCCGACAGCTGACCGACGTGCTGACCGACAGTGAAGGAAATTTCATATTTGGAATATGATTTCCCTGTTTCGAAGCCTAATTTATACAGGCTGTTTATTGTTAATGTATAAGCCTACATAGGTGTAAACTAAGTTCTCGGAATGCACAATTCAATATATAAAGTGATGTTCATCAAGAATAACACGTGCATTGGATAACGAAAGTTTCACTCAATTATTTGGTTTAGACGTTTGAATAGTGTTGTATAGAGTTGTATAGACTTAAATTTGATTTCCGCATTCAATGATATTATGATTCTTAAGCTCAATGTCGAGCTATGCTATTTAATGTTTCATAAAGCTCATATAGAGCTGAACTACATTGATTACATGAGATGAATGAACAGCCTAATACTAGACCGTAATTCCCTAAGCTCATTCTTGAGCTATACTAACATAATGAATTGAATTGTTGAATGAATAGAATGTAATGAAGAATTAATAATTCCTACTGTAATAGATGAGCTAGGAGCCTTCCGGAGCTCCGTGGTGATACCAGTGATCTCTGATCAAGACACTGGAAATCCCACACCTCATAGGCAAAATTAGATCAGAGCCAGGTGGCGCGGGTCCATGAGCTGGGGCAACATGTAGGCCAGAGCCAGGTGGCGCGAGCCCATGACCAACACGTAGGCCAGAGCCAGGTGGCGCGAGCCCATATCATATAATAAAGCCTTGAGGCAACATGTAGGCCAGAGCCAGGTGGCGTGAGCCCATGAGCCAAAGAGGATTATATTATAAATATTATTTATAACTGACTGATATTGGTGTTAACAGAAATACAGAACAACTTTCGTTTGAAAGCCTAAAATGAGATGAAATATAAATCTATTACTATAGTCATAAGTAATGGTTATTACTTGATTCTACTGTTTATATCTGTGTAATATAGAATTGTATCGATTCATATAGAACTGTTAAATTGGTAAATTGACAGGTTCTTATATATGTGATTATTGATTAATAATATGATAGCATATACTATCATAGAACTGTATGTACATTGTTGAACCGTCGTGTTCACGGTGTTATTGATGACATCGCAGGCCCTGTTGTCCGCGCCATCAGCAGAGGATGTTGATCGAAGGGTGTAAATATTCAGAGTGCGAGTCGACTGAAAATGTTTGAAAGATTTTATTTTATAGGTTTGACATAGAAGTAGATGTCCCCTGCATTGTATATAAATATGCAGTGGTTGACTTTATTATATCAGAGATGTATGTGTATATATGAACTTTACTTTTGGTAAAGGAACTCATATAAGTAATAGTGTTTTAGTCAATGTATATTTTCCGCCATTGTATACAATTGACAGGTATGGTATTTGATATCCCTTGTGGATTTCGTTTTAACTTTATGTTAATTCGAAGTTTACGGGAGTAAGTATGCATTCGCGACTCGGGGTTGTCCGAGCTAATCAGATCTCGGGACCGGGTCGCGACAGGAAAGCACCACCAACACACCACTCAGTTGAGAAGTTCCTCCTCTGTACAAACGTGTGGATTAGATGCATTGCTGCTCGTCATCTTAAGATTCTGTTGATGATAGACTTGTCTTAGCCTCTCTATTTCCTTCTTCAGAGCTTCTTGGTGAGCTGCATTTTACAGACAAAAACAGACCCATCAATCACTACTACGGCAACACATATTTACCTCAAGCTTAATTTCCAGAGTGTCCAAAGTCCAAATAATGCGCCTGTACGTTAAGCACTTTACTTTTACTACTACTAATTCCTAAAATTGGGCCCGTTTGGCACTTTACTTTTAAAGTGAAGTTGAGTGAAGTGAAAAGAAAAAAGAATGAATAAAATATGTAGTGAGTTATGATGGTATTTTATTTTTAGTTGTTTGGAATAGAATATTTTTGACTTTTTGTATGGGAGAAGGAGTTTTTTTTGTCTTTTAGTTAATAATTGTAGTTGTTTTTTTAGTTTTTTTTTGAAAAAGATGGAGGAAATTTTGGTAAAAAGTGATTTTGATGTGATATTTAAATTGACTTAACTTTACTTGACTTTACTAGTCAAATTACCAAACGGTAAAGGCATGGAAAGGCGGGTGATAGTGACCAAGCTTTTTCATTTTTTTGCTTATTCTAGTGCAGTCGGTTCTTATGTGCTTTCTTTAGTAAATGAGAATTCAAGCACACACTTTTAAACTTTCAAGTGAATGCTGATTCTTTTTTTGTGAAAATGGAATGGAGCTTTAGCCCCATATGAGCTATAAAGTATAGCAGCCATGTTTACTACACATTTTTCATCCAGACTATTTAGGCATTGATGAAAAACAAAGACACATACACCATAATCAACCATAAGCAATTAACAAGCAATCTAACATAAAAAAAAAAAAACAGAATTTAGTCCAGCTCTCATTATCTTGACAAAATTGTCATAGAAAAGTTAGTACAATAGATTTCTATTTTTTGGATATTTCACTGCCTAAGAAATAGATTTTCATAAATTCAAATCAAATCAAATAGAGCCATTAAAAAAAGAGATATAAAAAAAAGAGGCTAAAATTTAAAAAAAAAAAAAAACAATGTTTGGTACTGCACGAATCTATTTTAAACAGACCATGCCCTTTGTTTGCCTCTTTACTATTTACTTAGTTGAATTTGATCTCTACATAATCAGACACATCAAAAGAATAACATTAAAGAATCAGTTTTGGGGGTTGCTAAACCCTACCAGTAACATTACACAACAGCTCATCAACAAAAACATCAAAATATATGAAAGAAATATAGATCCATGAAAGAAATTCTAATACATATATTTATGAAAACTCTATCTGAGCAGGATTTGCAAAAATACAAAGTGAAAAATATACAATTCTGCAGGCACATCAAAATGAGGAATTATTTATTGTGGACAATTTTGAAGTAACATGAACGTGGAAATGTAGCTGAAAGTAGTTGAACTACAATAGATAAATCTGTGTGTGTTGCAAATTATAGACAAAAACCTCTGATCACCTCTCTACTAGTAATCTTTTGCATTATTTATTTATATTGTCATATATGCAGTCTACCATACTAGAGTAGATTACTTATGTTTCAAATCAGTAGCATTCCTCTATTTTTCCTTTGCTACTTTTTTTTCTTTTGGCTCTAATGAGCTGGTACAATGTAATCATTTTCCTTCTTACAATCCATTTGCCCTTAGTATAAAGAAAAGTTGTTTAGATGGAAAACATACAAACACCCTCACCAGAAACTACAAGAATATTGGGGTGATATGTTAGTATTATAGTTGCCACCAGAACTTTATACATAATGGGGTTCATTTTTCACGCACGTTCAATTGGTTACAGTTGAATTGTGTATTTTTCACTATTCTCCGTGGCAAATTTTTTTATTTATACATACACATCTCATTCACTGTCACCCCATAAATAAACCCCATCCATGATTGATGACTTTTGAGTTGTTTAGGCCCTTGGATGAGTAGTGTGAATCAACATTTAAGGAATATACCAAGTTTGGTATTGGGTCAGAAAATGCCACCACTAGTTTATTCAAAAAAATTCCCAAATCACTCTAACCCTTATCCTTTCACTGCGTTTCCAGAATGGTCTCGCTATCTTTTGAGTTTTTTTGGAAAATGGTCGCTATAGCGAGACACATCCAAAGGATCTAGTGAGGATGTGGCTAGGAAAGTATGAAAATGGAGAATATAGCGAGGAAAATAGGAAAATATAATAAATAATGGGGGAGATGGTGGAGTACCCTGAAAATTAGGAAAATATAATAATAATGAGGGAGATGGTGGAGTGCGTCAAGCGAGACCTGCTCTCGCTATAGCGAGAATACAAAACCATGAAAACATTAAAAACCCATGGCTTTTGCATGTAAACATTAAAAAACCATGGCTACAAAACCCATGACTTTTTTTGAAAGTGGAAGTATTGGGATTTGGGTTTTTTTACCTGCAGCTGAGAATGGGCGAGAGGGTTTGGATCTTCCAAAAGCCATAGCAGAGAGTGTTGAAAAGTATAGCCTCAGAGTGAAGGACCTAAGGCCGAAGGAGAATCGAAGATCCAAAACGTTACACAGTAGAAGATGATGATGATGACAGTAAAAGGGGGTTCCTGCAATATCCATAGCAAGACGATGACAATAACACAAAGGAAAAAATAATAGAAGATCGAAGAAGAAGATGATGATGACAGTAAAAGGGGGTTTTTACCAAGTTGAAGCTCCGTGCTGTTTAACCTAGGTTGAAAGGAGACAATAAAATTTTTGTAGAGATATCCCACAGATATAGGATATTTAACTATGCGATATCCTACATTTGTAGGATATTGAACTCTGCGATATCCTAAGTCCTTGGGATATCAAACGGTTCGATATCTTAATGCCATAGGATATCCCTCAAAAAAGGGTATTTCCGTCCCATTTTGTGCATTTTTTGTGTACGATCTTCCTTTAGGTAAATTATAATGTTTCATCTTTAATGGGATAATTATCGGATCTTAGGCCGTCCGTACGGTAAATTTCCCTTAATAGTGCTGGCAATCCAATCAAAGATGGTGAATATAAGCTGTTGACCATCATCCACTTCATTGCCTTAGAATGACACAATACAAAAAGTCTGCATGCACCGAAAAAAAGAGCCTGAAAAAGGCCCTGAAACCTACTCTACCCTAGGATCTCCTTTTGAAATGAAATCCTAGGGTAGGGGAGAGCTTCAGGGCCTTTTTCAGGCTTGTTTTTCGGTGCATGTAGAACGGTTGGGTACAATATGGCCAATGATAGTTGTTAAAAGAGTCTTGCAAAGCAAGGATGGCATTGGCATCTCTCCCTAATCTGCATTTACCCTCAGCAAAAACCGAACAAAATTGGAGCGGATAAAAGCTCCGGATCGACGCCAGCTGGGGCCTGAAGCTCGTCGTCGACGCCCTCATCTCCGATTACGCCGCAACCCCTTCGATCTCATCTCCCTTCATAGGGGTTTCGGGATTAAAATAATATTCTTTATTTCAAGAGTAAAATCAGTAATTTTAAAAAGGAGAGAGAGAAGGGAAACGTCCATTCCATCTCATCAGTCAAGACATATATGTGTAGAATTTAATAAGACAGTCGGATTTTTGAGGTTTTCTAAAAACACAGGTGTCTTTTTGTAAAAACCTCTTTTAAGAAAATAGTCCATGTGAAAACTCTGCCTGTTTATTCATCTTAAATAGATCTTACTTCCTTCCAGATCCAGAAGAAAAATGCACAGCATCAGCTGAACATTAGTGAGCTACAATGTTAGACAATGAAGATGAACCTTCTCTTCCTCCTCCCTCTCCTGCCACTGCCACTGAAGGGGGAGACGCACTTATATTGGTACAAGAACCAGAAATTGATGCCTGCGAGAAATTCATCACCCAGAGGCTTGTCGAGCACGCGCGCGCCAACTACAGCAAAGAAGAACCCATGTTCTCTATCCCAAGAGTCCCCAACAGACTACGGCGAGGTGAGGATGATGCGTACGAACCTGAAATCATCTCAATTGGCCCATACCACCGCGGAAATCCCAGGCTCCAGGCCATGGAGAAGAAGAAATTCCAACGTCTTGATGGCATCCTCTCTCAAAATTCTAACTTCAGTCTAAAAAACTTCATTAGGAAGCTCAGGCCAATGGAGGATCGAGTGCGGAGATGCTATTCAGATAACATCAATCTCAGCAGCAACGAGTTTGTGGAAATGATGTTGCTCGATAGTTGCTTCATCGTACACCTCTTGCTGCAAGCAATTGAGGATGCAAAGAATCTGGATGGTATGATTTGGATAGGCCCCTTGATGCTTTATGATCTGCTCTTACTAGAAAACCAGCTTCCTTTTTTCCTCGTTCAATTTGTATTCGATATCACCAACTGGGGAGAATGCTCATCATCCCTAGTCGAACTGGCCTACAATTTTTACCTTCTTGTGACCCATAAGAAAATTTACAAAGATGAGTGCACGCTCCTTCCTCCGACCGAACAAGTGCATCACCTACTCCAACTGTATCACTGGTTTAATATATTACCACTGATTCATCCTTCTCCGCAGAAACCCATTTCAAAGTGGATCAACTTCATCCATATCTTCCATGTCCTCAAAAGGTTAAAGAGGGGGCGCCGGTCTTCAATTGATTATGATAATATAACAACAACTACGGAAGAAGAACAGGAAGAAAGTGGAATCATGATTCCAAATGCAACATTATTACATGAGGTGGGAATCAAATTCAGGAGGAGGAAAGGGAGTAGCATCTTGGATGTGAAGTTCAGTGATGGTGTCCTAGAAATTCCGCCTCTGTTCATACACGATGGCTCGGTGTCTCAATTTCAGAATCTAATCGCGCTGGAGCACTGCTATGACTTCTACTTCTCTGATTCACCCCAGTTCACAGCGTATTTTAAGTTCATGGATCACATCATCAATACTGTTAGTGACGTCGCGCTGCTTCAGAAGAATGGCATCATTGAACACGCATATGGAAGTGAGAAAGAAGTCGCGCGTCTCTTCAACCAGCTAACTAGTGGGGCTACCATTAATCCAAACAATTACTTAAGTGGCTTGTATAAGGATGTGAATAGGTATTGCAAAAAGAAGAGGCACATTTGGTGGGCAATCTTCCTAAGGAGGCATTGCAGCAATCCATGGACAATTCTTTCTTTGATTGGTGCTCTCATTCTACTTGTTCTCACCTTCCTTCAGTCATACTTCTCCATCTATTCTTATTATCGACCTTCATCTAAATCTCCTTGATTTCATCATTGATGAGATGGAGATTTCGTGTACAAATAAGTTCAAGTCTGATTTGTTTATTTTGTTTGATTTAGCCCTTTGTATGGCAAGGCTTGCTATGAATGATCACCTTTTTATTTTGGCTATTCTGTATTGGATGTAGTATGACAGCACTGATCTCGCATGCAGCTAACATCCGAAGTTTATTTTCATGACCAAAAAAGTGAAAAAAACAAAAGAAAAGCTTTCTTCATTTCATGAAGCCATTCGATGCATTGTCCTCCCATGATTCATAGGAGTTGATTTAATCGGGTTCTATTGACTTATATATGGGGTTCCTGGTTGATGAAGTTCCACTCCTTTCTGATATTGAACACTGAATCTTCATTGCAAAAGTTTAGCACTTTTTAACTGTTGAAATGTATGCCCAATTTTCAATAATAAATACCAGTTAATGTTTGGTATGAGGTTCAAACTATTCCCATCTCCTATCTAGATCTCACATTTGAAAGAACTAGCTGGTCCCAAATGGGTGTCGGAACCGAACTCGCCGAGAACCTTGTGCGTTCTGGTGTGGGGTAGACCTGCGAACTCGGTGCGAATACTCTCAGATCTACTGGATAATCAAGCAAGGATTCTCATCTCCCTTATATAGAGCAATCCCTAAGAGTAAGACTACAACGGACTCTACCCCTCCTGGAATCCCACATCTCCTGACCAGCGTGAGAATTTTGCCAACTAAGAGTCTGAACTTGATCCAAACTCTACCACCAAGAGTTTGATCCTTATCTGACTCACCAGATCAAGACTTGTTGGGAGTTCATCCGCGGCACACCACCGGGTTCAATCTGGCATGGGCCTAATGGCAGTCGGGCCACACAATTTTCCTAACAACATTGGCATCTTGCCTTTTGCCAAAAGAGAGTTCTATATAGCTAAGGCTAAAGGTTGCAATTAGCTAGGAGTGGCAATTTCTTATTTTGAGAATCATTCATCTCAAAATCAAGCCCATTTCAACAAGAGGTGAGCAATTAGGGGTTTACATGAGGAAGAACCTCATTCCTACCCGTCAAGTCCGGATAAATTAAAGGAGGAAAATTGTGTCAGTCTCAATTTGAACATAAATTTAGCTGAATCCAACATAGTTGAGATAAAAGTTTGAAATGGATGTGGTTCGGCTCATGGGGCCATCTAGATACATGCCTATTAGTTGGAGACGAAATGGAATAGTCTCGTCAAGGAAGGAGGCTAAAAATTAGCAATAATCCTTTATTTAATAGCCTCAAACTTAATCTAGTCTTGTATTTATTTATTTCTTTTTTGAGATTGATCCAAGGTGAATACAAGTGAAATTGTTCATATTCAGCCTGATGCCCACTCACATGGGATTCGTCACTCTATCCCATCATGACAGTTTTTGCTGAATGAACCTTTGAGGGGAAGTTCTAAACTCACCCACATGGTTTGCTGAGCACACCCAACTTTAAAAAAAAAAAAAAAATTTACACATAACAAAAATACCCTTCTTCCTCTCCTTCCTTCTCTCTCCCTCTCCCTGCTCCGACGACCTCCGGCAACCTCCGCCCGCCATCCCATCGGTGCTGCCGAAGGGGAGGGAGCGACAGAGAGAAAGGGAGGGATAGAGAGAGATAGGAGGGGGAGAGGGAGATGGAGAGGGCTGGGGGAGGCAAGCAGAGGGAGTAAGGGAGAAAGAGGAAGAGGGCGGGCAGGGGCTGTGATGGAGCGGGCGGGAAGAGGGAGGCAGAAGGAGAAAGGGAGAAAGAGGGAGAGGGCAGGCGAGTAGAGGGGAGATGGAGATCGAGGGCATAGGGCGGGCGGGGAGATGGGGGTAGAGGGAGGTAGAGGGAGAGGGCGGGCAGGGGCTGTGATGGAGCGGGCGGAGAGAGGGAGGCAAAAGGAGAAAGGGAGAAAGAGGGAGAGGGTGGGCGGGGGCTGTGATGGAGCGGGCGGGGAGAGGACGGGCGGGGAGAGGGAGGCAGAAGGAGAAAGGGAGAAAGAGGGAGACAGCAGGCGAGTAGAGGGGAGATGGAGATCAAGGGCATAGGGTGGGCGGGGAGATGGGGGGTAGAGGGAGGCAGAGGGAGAGGGCGGGCAGAGGTTGCGACGGAGGGCGGGGAGAGGGAGACAGAGGGAGAAAGAGGGAGAGGGCGGGCGGGGGTTGCGACGGCGGATTGTTACAGCGACGGGCGGCGAGTGAGGGCAGGTGGTGGGTGAGAGGGAGAGGAAGAGAGAGGGAAGGGAGAGGAGAGAAAATGAGGGTATTTTGGGTATTTTTAAAAATGTGGGTGGGCTCAGCAAAATAGGTGGTTGCATTTATAATTTTCCACCTTTGAGATCTTGTCCAATGCCACATTTAACATGGCATAAACATACATGGAAGAGAAGGTGACAAACATTTAAAAGGCAACCGTAAATACTTTTCTATCCCAGTGGTCTTACGTAGAGATGAAATTCTTACCCAGGAGTAGAACCACCACCTACATTTGCATTGCCCAACAAACAACTTCAATGATCATTCAATTAATTTATCTACTCCCTGCCATTCTACATCTCCAGGGTACTGCCCCCTCCATCTCTTTGCCATTCTACATCTCCAGGGTACTGCCCCCTCCATCTCTTTCTCCATGCTCTTTTAAGACAATTTCCTCCCCTGCTTAGTATTTATGATCCAGGACGACCAACCACAAAATGAACCCACACCTCTTTAATTCTCCCTCTCCCTCTCCCTCTCCCTCTCCCTCGATCTCTAACTTCTGTGTAACATTCTATGCCAGAATAAAAACAAAAAAACAATGCATCAGCTAGTTTAAGTATATCAATATGGGTGCGGAGTTTCTTTATTAACTTTGCTAAAATCTGCACTGATATCAGCTTCTAAGGAGTTTTGTATGGAGTTTTTACTTTTACATTGGGTTGTATGCAACATTGGTCATAAAATCTGATGGGTCAGGCCCAACCCGGATTGCGGTAAAGGGTCAGGTCCAGACAACCCGGTCCGTCCAAGGTCATGGGTCGAGCCAGTTTAGCTCAGCGGATATTCGAAACTCGTTGAAGGAAGCCTCGTCACGTCAAGGCCTCCGAGTCATCACAACGAAGTCCTCCCCTCACCCGCTCTTACCAATTCTCGCGAAGAAACTCTCACCTGCCCTCCACCTTGCTCGCTCCTCGAGGACACGTCTGAGGCCCCAAGCCCTCCGCCTTGCTCGTTCCTCGAGGACACGTCTGAGGCCGCCTTGAGGACACGTCTGAGGCTCCAGGCTCTGAGAGAAGTTGCGCTCCAAGCCCTCCGCCTTGCTCGTTCCTCGAGGACACGTCTGAGGCTCCAGGCTCCAGAGAGACGTTACTTTATTTTTGAATCTCATCTGTTGGAGAAGTGTTATAAATTCAGGGTCCCCTCATCACTTGAGGGGCAATGAAAAAACTCTTACTCACCTCTCTCTCTCGCTTGTAATCTCATCTTATCACTGAGCGAAGCCCTCTCACGGGCCTTCACAACCTCAGCCTCACTGAGCGAAGCCCTCTCACGGGCCTTCCGTAGCTCGGTCTCACTGAGCAAAGCACCCTCGCGCGTCGCCACTAGCTCAGCCTCAGCCTTGGTCGCCCTCATGTGAGCCGTTGAGAGCTCAATCTCAAGCCTGTTTGCTCTCTCCCGAGCTGCTAGAAGATCAGCATCATAAGTTTTCCTGGCGGCTTCTAGTTCAGCAATTTTTCCTTGACTTGCAGAGAGATCCCTATGAATACCTGCATTCTCCTGTCTCAGCTTACCGAACAACTCAGCCTTCGAAAATAAATATATGGATGATGCAGACATCTGGAGCAAGAAGAAATCAAGAGAAATGAGAATACATATACAGAAGGAAAACCTGAAGAAAATTCAGACAACCTTTTACCTGAGATAAACCTTCTAGGTAAGCGTTTATCATCCCCTCTGTGCTAAGGGCGCTGACCCGAGTAATATCGTCACGAGCTGGGAATCTCCAAAACTTCTCTCGAGGAGTCAGCGGCTTGGGACCAGACGGAGGGGCAGGAGGTACAGATGTGGCGGAAGAAACCAGAGGAGTTTTAGGTTGATGAGGCACAGCCGCGGGGGCCACTACATGGGTAGTGACAGGAGAACTCGTCTGCGGCTCCATTAGATGAGTGGTTACAGGAAGATCACCAACCATCACACGGGGAGAATCCCTTCTCGGGGCAATACCTATCCTCGATATCTTGGCAAGATGGGTATTAGCACTTGCACGACGATCTTCAATTGCCTCCTTGGCCTCGACCAACTCCCTATTAACCACCACTGCGGAAGCAAAATGAATGGTTAGAAACAGGATATCAGGAAAAGGTATGCCTAAGCCACTGAAAGCTCCTTACATTTTCTCTTAGTTGATGCCCGGGAAGGCTCACCCGTCCTACGAGGAGAAGGGTCAACAGAGGGCCCACGATTGCTGTCACTCTCTTTAGAAAAGAGAATACCCAAATCTCTATCCGGATGATCTCTTACAGCCTGCAGTTTCCGTTGTATATCCACGGAGAGCACAGGTGACTCTATATAAAAAAAAAAATGTAAAATGATGAGCATATGTATGCAAATGAGTAATGAGGAGATGACAATGAGTGGCGTACCAGGTCTTTTGGCGTCGGTCCACTGTTTGGGCACCAGAGCCCTGTCTGCCTCTGAGGCCCACTCGCCACCAACAAAGAAGAAACGAAATTTCCAGCTGTGGCAGTTAGAGCGCAATCCCGTGAGCAGTCTGCCGCCCTTGGGGGTGAAATAATACCATCCCCTGTTAGGAGCCGGAGATTCGAATAAACTATAGGCAGCATGGAGCTCCAGGGGAGATGCCTCCTCGTTATGTGTTCTCCTCCAAAGCTCGAGAAAACCCAGCATGATCCTCCATCCATTGGGTACTAATCTCCCCGGAGTCAGGGAGAAGTAATGAAGAATTCGACAGACGGAGGGGGGCATAGGGAATCTCAGCCCAGCTTCAAGCATATCCTCGTAAATAACAATGTCACCCGATGCGTCATCACAAGCTGGCTCATCAATTTCGGCCCGGCGACAAATCACGGTGGAAGGAATATGATAAAAAGTGATGAAACTGGAAATATCATCATTGCTGACTGTGGTACAAATGGTACTTACCTTGGGTCTGTCATCATCCCTTACCATTTTTCCTTTAGAACGCGGACGCAACTTGCCCAGCGTGTCTGAAGAAGGACTGCCCTCGGCATGACCTCCCCCCACTATTGTTTCTTCCCTGGCCGAGATGCCGAAGGACTGGGCGCCACCTGACGCGCCAGCTGCTGCGAAACCGCCTGAGCCTCTAATACCTGCAAAACCACATGCGCCTCCCCCTGCGGCGCCCGGCGCCCCTGCTCCCGCTGCCGCGGCGCCCGACGCCCTGGCTCCCACTGCCGCGTCGCCCGGCGCCCCGGCGCCCTCGCCCGCGACGCCCGGCGCCCCGGCGCCCACGCCCGCGACGCCCGGCGCCCCGGCCGCGCCGCCCGGCGCCCCTGCGCCCTCGCCCGCGATGCCCAGCGCCCCTGCCGCGGCGCCCGACGCCCCGGCGCCCTCGCCCGCGACGCCCGGCGCCCCGGCCGCGCCGCCCACGCCTGCGGCGCCCTCGCCCGCGGCGCCCTCGCCTGCGGCGCCCGGGGCCGCGGCGCCCCTGCCTGCGGCGCCCGCTGCCGCGGCGCCCACGCCTGCGACGCCCGCTGCCGCGGCGCCCCTGCCTGCGGCGCCTGCTGCCGCGGCGCCCCTGCCTGCGACGCCCCTGCCTGCGGCGCCCGCTGCCGCGACGCCCTCGTCTGCGACGCCCGCGGGCTGGGCGCCCCC
Organism: Litsea cubeba; assembly: GCA_012931725.1. NCBI lineage: Eukaryota > Viridiplantae > Streptophyta > Magnoliopsida > Laurales > Lauraceae > Litsea > Litsea cubeba. Next base: position 21,921,416 of record CM022949.1, read on the forward strand.
TGCGGCGCCCAGCGCCGCCGTGCCGCCCTCGCCGCCCAGCAGCGCCTGGCGGGCGCTCGCCGTCGCATCGCTCGCGCCGTCGCCTCTTTTGCTGCCTGTCTCCATATTTTTCTCTCTCAATAATTTTTCTGCAGAGGCTAGTTTCTTTCTTTTGAAGAAAGACTACTCTAGGGCTTATTTTATAGCTTGAGTTTTCAAAGAAGAGTAGCCCAAGCCGGGAGGACTCTCCGAGATACATATCTAAAGGAACTAACAGATAGACAGAGTTACAACCAAGAAAAAGAAAGATTTTTCAGGAAGACGAGAGCTGGATGCACAGAAAGCCCCACTTTCAAATATTATCGAACGCGGGACTTTGAGGGGCAAATGATGGGTCAGGCCCAACCCGGATTGCGGTAAAGGGTCAGGTCCAGACAACCCGGTCCGTCCAAGGTCATGGGTCGAGCCAGTTTAGCTCAGCGGATATTCGAAACTCGTTGAAGGAAGCCTCGTCACGTCAAGGCCTCCGAGTCATCACAACGAAGTCCTCCCCTCACCCGCTCTTACCAATTCTCGCGAAGAAACTCTCACCTGCCCTCCACCTTGCTCGCTCCTCGAGGACACGTCTGAGGCCCCAAGCCCTCCGCCTTGCTCGTTCCTCGAGGACACGTCTGAGGCCGCCTTGAGGACACGTCTGAGGCTCCAGGCTCTGAGAGATGTTGCGCTCCAAGCCCTCCGCCTTGCTCGTTCCTCGAGGACACGTCTGAGGCTCCAGGCTCCAGAGAGACGTTACTTTATTTTTGAATCCCATCTGTTGGAGAAGTGTTATAAATTCAGGGTCCCCTCATCACTTGAGGGGCAATGAAAAAACTCTTACTCACCTCTCTCTTTCGCTTGTAATCCATCTTATCAATCAAAGATCACCATATTCAAAGTGGACGTAGGTCACACAGACCGAACCACTATAAGTTCCCTCTCTCTCTCTCATTTACTCACCTAGCATTTATTACTTGACCGGTGGTGTCCGAAAACCTATTTTTGGCATCATCAAAATCAATGTAGTAAGATTGTAAGAAAGACCATATGGAATTCGTAACAGCTAATTTTGTCATAAACAGCTAATTTTGTCATAAAATCGTCATGTGGAATTCTTTACAGAAATGTGTTATTTTTAACTTGGAATTCCTTTTGAGACCAGTGCAATAAACCTTTTTTTTTTGCTGAAAAATTACCAAAAAAGGTCTCAAATGTCTAGAAAAACACCAAAATAATTATGCCAACCAAAAAACCTCCAAAGTAGTCGTCGCACTACTTTTTGTATAATTTTTTTTCGTACGAAATACAAATAAAAAAAATTAAAAATTATACGATGATCACTTTGGAGGTTTTTCGATTTATATTACCTTTACGCTTTCTAGATATTTGAAGCTTTTTTTGTTATTAATTATCCATTGTTTTACATTATTATTGTTGAAAGCCCAAAACCATGTTGGACTGGTCAACGCATGGACTTGGTTGTCCATCTTTATTTGAATGTCAGTCATAAAATTAAAAAAATCAGATTTAAGGAGAACTAATATGTCAAAACCCCTATTGTTAAAATATGCACTTATAGCAGCTTCTAAGCAGTTTTGTATGGGCACATTTTACTTTTGCATTGGGTTGTATGTAACATTGGTCTGAGTGTAGCGGGAAAGGCTGTATGGAATTCTTATGCAGCACATTTTGTCATGAAATCGTTATGTGGAATTCTTTACAGAAATTGGTTATTTTTAATTTGAAATTCTTTTTTAGACTGGTAAGATGGAACTTTTTCTTTTTCTTTGGACGATTATAGAAAAAAAAAAGGCCTTAAATATATGAAAAAACACCAAAACAATTCTACAAATAAGGAAACCTCCAAAATAGTCATAGTACAACTTTTTGTATAACCTTTTTGTTCATACTTGCACGCATGAGTTTCAAATGTGCATTCATGAATGCAAATTAAAAAAATTGTATCCAGACCACTTTGGAAGTATTCAGATTTATATTACTCGTTTGGTGCTTCCTAAATATTTGAGGGCCTTTTAGATAATTATTGTGTGGGGAGATTTTCAAAGCTCCAGGATTATGTTAATCACAGCCATCAGATAGGACTAAGCATTCTCACGTGCCATCCGCGTGCCATCCACGTGACACCAGACTCACCTCGGCTACCGGGACAGAGGCCTCAGCCAAAGTCAGGCAGGTCTTGGCCGTTAGCGCCGAGCTCGGGTACCCAGGTGCCCACCTCGGCTAAAAGCTTGACCTCGACTAAAGGAGCCGGGACGAAAGCCGAAGCAAGAAAGAATCCCCACTCGCGCCCTTCGCCCGCCACGCCATCAGACGCGTGGAAGAATAGGGGCGCGAGCCAGTGAGACAGATGCGACATCCAGCCGTCCACAATCTTCGCCAGATCACTGACAGGGCGGCATCTAGCGGCTGAAGCCAAATCAGGACAAGGCCCGAGGGTGGATCCGATGGGACCTCTACCGCGAAAGGCGTCCAACATGATCTGGCCCAACATGACGCATATTAAATGCGATGTGGGCTGATCCGACTGGCATTAAATGTAAAGTGGGCTGGAATGGACCGCATTTATTACTTTGTGGGCTGATAAAGACTTCCCTATCAAATCATGGGACCCACGCCAAAATATCATCCAAGATATCATCCAGTTCTCCATAAATAGAATCCCATTTCACATGCAAGGTATGCATTATTCACACTTGAGAGTCGCCACTCTGACTCTCTTCTCCTCTCCTTTGTTCCAGTTCACTTACTGACTTAGGCATCAGAGAGCCTTGCGCCGCTCAGGCCAGGGTTCTCTGACCGTTTGCTCTTCTCTTTCAGGCTTTGAGGCAACAGGTCATCTTCTTCATTTGGATAAGTACTGTAAGGCACCCCGATTATTGTGGGTCATATTTTTCTGCACCTACAATTATCCAATTTTTTTTTAGTTATTATTGTTGAAGAGTCCTGCTACATGGACTAACTCATGGACAGAACCATGGACAAACTCTATAAGTTAGTCCATGTAGACTTTTTGATTGTTGAAAGCCCGAAACCTTGTTGGACTGTTGAAACGTCTGGACTTCGTTTCAACGTTCATCATCCAGACAATTGCTTGTACTGTGGCAATGTCATGATCCATAGTTCCATACGATAGATCTGGGAACAACCATTTTTTTTTTTTTTTCGTCAAGTGGACTCATAATATATTCTGACCTTACCATGAAATTAACCAAATATTAGTCAAGTGGGATGTGGTCCCTCCGCGGAGCTTCAAGTTCTATCGTTTAGTGTGTGTATTTTAGTTCAAACATGGCCTTCAATAAGCAATTACACACAACCAAATGGAATCTGATTGAAATTTTTAAAATAGTGTAAACTTTTCCGCTTTTTCTCAAAAAAGTACTTTTAATATTTGGATATTTAAAAAGAGTAAAAAAATTTCATATTTCTTTCAATCAAGTCCTTACTACAGAAAAAACTTGATAAGTGTCAAAAATGCACTTTTATTATTTCTCATATTCTCTCTTTAATAAATCATTTAAGAGAAACAACCTAGTGGGGCTTAAACTACCTTTATGCATTAACGGTCTAAAAAATGTTTTATATGGATTCAAATGACTAAAAAACTAGCTTAAGTAAATGGTTATGATCATTAAAATCAATTCAAGACTAATTCTAGCATTCTTCTAGGTGACTAAACCAACAAAAGATTGTACCCCACCATCTACGTTGGATCAATGTGGCCTATAAAATGAGTTTTGGTCAAGATAAGAAAGGTTAAAAATGATAAAAACATGTCATAATGGTATTTTTGTCATTTTTAATACTTTTTAATGAGAATGACTTGATTGAAAGAAATATGTAAAAAAAAGGAGCTGATATTGGCATAGCTCCACTTGCTCATTCCACACCCTTTTTTTGCAAAACTTGGGCACCCCCGTTCGGAATCCCAAATTGCCATTTTCCCTCTCCCCTCTCCCTGCTCGTCGCCCACCTCCCCCCACGCCCTCTCCCTCTCCCTGCTCGCCCCCACCTCGCCCGTGCCCGACGCTCTCCATCTCCTTCTCCCTGTCTCTATCCCTGCTTGTCGTCCCTCACTCTCCCTCTATCTATCGTTCGGCCACTCACGGCCGTACAAATGAGTATATTGTTCGGCCCTGAGTGGTCGAATGACAAGGAGAGGGAGACAGGGAGAAGGAGAGGGGTCAACCCGCCTGCGGAGGTGGGCGGCGAGCAGGGAGAGGGCGCGGGCAGAGGTGGGCAACGAGAGGGAGAGAGGGAAGTAGAGGAGCAGTTTGGGGATTTCTCACATGAGTACCCAGGTTTTTGAAAAAAAAAAAAGAGGTATGCGTAATGAGTGCCAATAGTAGCTCCCAAAAAAAATCACACTTTTTTGAAATATTCATATCTTAATGTACTTTTTCTATAAGGAGCAAAATATTTTGTTCTTTTTATAAAATTTCCGCTTTTTTTTTTTGTGATGATTAAATAAAACAAGCGATGTGAAATTACGAAGATTAAAAAAAAAAAAAGTCTAGCGTTACATATATCTTACATCCTGATCAAGAAGAAAAATGCACTGCCTCAGCGGAACATTAGAGAGCTACAATGTCCGAGAGTGAAAATAAGCCTTCTTTTCCTCCTCTCTCCCCCTCACCTGCCACTTCTCCAAGAGGGGGAGATGCAATTTTACCGATGCCGATTTCAGAGCCTTCTTTTCCTCCCCTCTCCCCCTCACCTGCCACTTCTCCTACAGGGGGAGATGCAATTTTACCGATGCCGATACCAGAGCCTTCTTTTCCTCCTCTCTCCCCCTCACCTGCCACTTCTCCTAGAGGGGGAGATGCAATTTTACCGATGCCGATACCAGAGCCCGACACCCATGTAGAATTCATTCGCCAGCGGCTCAACGAGCAGATGCACACCAACGACGACAACAACAACGAAGAAGACACCATGTTCACTATTCCCAGAGTCCCTCACAGACTCCGCAGAGGTAAGAATGATGCCTATGAGCCCAACATCATCTCAATTGGCCCATACCACCGTGGAAATCCCCGGCTTCAGGCCATGGAGAAGAAAAAATTCCAACATCTTTACTCCATCCTCTCTCCAACTATCAGTTTAGAAGGCCTCATTCAAAAGCTCAAGTCACTGGAGGATCGAGTGCGGGGATGCTATACTGATAAGTTCAAGCTCAGCAGTAATGAATTTGTGGAAATGATGTTACTGGACAGTTGCTTCATCATCCAACAGTTGTTACAATCAACTGATCAGGATGCGGCGGATAATCTAGGTGATCTGACTTGGATAGCTCCTTTGATGCTTTATGATCTGCTCTTACTAGAAAACCAGCTTCCTTTTTTCCTCATTCAATCTGTGTTTGATATCATCTATCACAGAGAACACTCGTCATCCCTCATCAGACTTGCCTGTGGTTTTTACCGTCTTGTGACCCATAAGAGAATTTACGGAGATCAGAATAATAAAATTTTCGACCATAGGCACCTGTTCATTCCTGATGAAGATGAAGTCCCTCATCTACTCCACTTATATCACTGGTTTATCATATCACCACAGTTAAAGCTTTCTTCTAAGAAACCCAAATCAAAGAGGATCAACTTCAACTGTTTTCCTTGTTTTGGTAGAAATGTCCTCGGACAGGGGCGGTCCAATGATCAAACACCATCAAAGAAATCAGAAGAAAAGGAGGAAGAAGCTGAAGTCATGATTCCAAATGCAACAGTACTACATGAGGCAGGAATCAAGTTCAAGAAGAACAAGGGGCGCGGCATCTTGGATGTAAAGTTCAATGGTGGAGTGTTAGAAATTCCTCCTCTGTTCATAGATGATGGCACTGTCTCTCTATTTAATAACCTCATCGCGCTAGAGCATTGCTATGATTACTACTTCAGAGATATACCCCAGTTCACAGTGTATTTTAAGTTCATGGATCACATCATCAATACTGTTAGTGATGTCGCGCTGCTTCAGAAGGATGGCATCATCGAACACACATATGGAAGTGAGAAAGAAGTCGCGCTTCTCTTCAATCAGCTAACTCGTGGGGCTACCATTAATCCAAACAATTACCTGAGCGGCTTGTATAAGGAAGTGAACAAGTATTGCAAAAAGAAGAGGCACATTTGGGGGACAATCTTCCTAAGAAGGCATTGCAGCAATCCATTGACAATCCTTTCCACAATAGGTTTTCTCTTCCTACTAGCTCTTGCCTTCATTCAGTCCTACTTCGCAGTCTATGCTTATTTCCGACCTCCCTCTTAATCTCCCTCTTGATTTCACCATTGAAAAAGATTATGAGATATTGTGTACCAGTAATAATAACTTCAAGTCTGTTTTGCTTATTATGTAGATTTAGCTCTGTTTATAGCGAGGTTTTGCAATGAATGAATACTGTTTTTATGGTTATTCTGTGTAGAAGGTAGTATCACAGCACAACTCTTGCGCTCATCTAACATTCATTCAACGTTTATTTTCATGAGTAAAAAAAAAAAAAAAACCCTTGTTAATAGTATGAAGTCATTAGATGCATTGTCATCCCCTGATTCATAGTAGTCTATTTACTGGGGTTCTGTTGATCTAGATTCTAGATATGGGGTGTATGAAGTTCCACTTCTTCCTGATATTGACCCCTGAAAATCTTCATTGCAATACTGTTGATGCATTCCCCACTTTCAATAATAAATACCAGTTATGTTAGAGAGGGGGATCAAACTTCTCCCATCTCCTACTTGGATCTCACATTGGGATCTTACCTTGGCAAAAGTGAATTCTACATAGCTAAGGCTAAAGGTTCCAATTAGGGATGTCGATTTCTCATCCAACCATCTAAGTTCACCTGCTGATTCAGGGTAATTCAGGGTTCGGATTGACCTTTTATTTTCCGGGGTGACATTTCTTGCTTATATATTTAATAAATGGGTCAGGTGAAGGTGAATGTCATCTGGCTTGCCAACCAAACACAAACTTGACTAGTTGTTCTATACGTACAACCCCCCAATTCAATCAAAACCTCACATATAAATTAAGTGTTCAGGCTAACCATTTTAACTTGTAAGTTGGATATAGATTGATGCTTTCAACCTAATTTATAAGTTGATCAGGTTTGAACTCGAGTTCGGATTGAACCTATGAATATTTCCCTTAAGGATTAGGATCCAACCCGATCTATAGATTAATCATGCGAGAAATTTGTAGCTGTTTTTTCTATACATATTAATGTGAAGGTGTAATTCACTCTAATTTGACTAAAATGTGGCTGATCTACCGTGGCAATTGACATATCGAATATCATCAAGCAAATGTGAGCCTCATATGGATTAAATCGGTAGTTAGCTGTCATCAGCTCGACATATATTCATTTTTCATAAAATGAAATGATCTATAAAATAAATAAAAAGTATTATTAAAAGGGAAAGAAAAGAAAAAAAAAAAAAAAACAGAAGCAGTGGAACAGACCAACCCTTTCCCAGAAGGGAAAGGCATCTATGTTTAAGAATTATTTGGCTGTGCCCCCATATACAAGGAGTTGTAGGAGGACTTTTCTTTTCATCATGTGAATGAGGAGCTTTTTTTTTTTTTTTTATTGCAACAGCAAAGGAGTTCCTTTTTGTCTTCTTAACAAGAAAAGGAAATTGGTTTTTTAAAAGGGGATCCCATTGGAGTTTCTCTTGCCCCTAGGTTTTGGATGTAGGAGTTTTCCTTCTTTTGATTCTCATCCATAGGGAAGCCTTTTCTCCTCTTCGCCTATGAATGGTGACCCACATGAATCTTGTCTATCTTATTATGCTTGTTATTTATTTTATGAAATTTTTTTTTTCTCATCTCCACTTTTACCGATGCAACAACTTGATCTCTCACTATTTCCTTCTTTCCCCCTACTTTCTTTTATAATTCAATGCTTGCTGGTGGGTTTGGGTGTGAGTTTTCTTTTATGGTGACCAGCTATAGGAGGTTGATACCCTGCCCTCGGATGAGGTGATAGAGCCCTTGGTGAAGGGAGTATACTTAGGTGAGGGAAGGTGGCATACACATGATGGCATATCTAGGATTTTAACCCTAAGTAGTCAGGTGAAAACTAAAAAGATGACAATTAACTGTCTCCTCGGTGAGGGAATAGGATTTTAACCTTGAGTCAGTTAGGAGAAAATTAAGAAGGTGGAAATGAACTATTTTTCTCTTTCCATTGTGGTAAGAGGCCCTTCTTGGAATTGGTTGTGAGTTATGACAGTACGAAAATCAAATGCTTCTTTAAGGGCGTGTTTGTGCGGAGCCGTGGAAGAGGAAACTTGGGTTTCTTCTTCCACGGCTTGTGTTTTCGACCTAGGGAGATAGGAACCGCAAATCTGCTCCAGCGATGAAATTGCATACAAAATGACAGATTTCTCTGTAGTTTCGTCGCTGCACCGAACAAAGGAAGAAGTCACTGGGATTTCCGGCGCCTTGTCATGCAACCTTTGTTGCGGAAAACGCAGTCACACAAACACACCCTAATGCTCAGTGCTTATAGGCTCTATACAAGTCCTAATTTAATTTTGTCCTTTTAGATAGTTACAAACTAGTCCTATTGTCCTATAAGTTCGGATCCCATGTGGCAAGCTATTATATGGGAAACGGTGTAACACATGCCATCGGCTCATCATTGGCCCCACATATAGATAATTTGGACCATTCGAGATGAATATCATCCCCTTCGTTAAACACATTTTTAAATTTCACTTTAATAGGAATAGGCTCCCCCATAAAATTGAAAATGTGACTAGGTGCTTATGTGGCCTTGCTATTGAAGTGGTACGTATCACATTTCCGTCATGTGCTCAATTAGAAGGTGGGCCCCACTCTTTTTAAACTAAAATTTGTGGATATATCCGTGGAGGGGATGAGATTCAACATGAATGGTTCGGATGATCATCGTGGGAGCCTCATGGTGGAAACCCGAACGTGTTAATAGCTGTGATCGGGGATTAGGACTCATTGTCCGATTGCAAAGCACTTGTAAATTCTATTACGGTTGGCACCCCGTCTCCAACACTAAGAGTAATCTAGTCAGAGTGGCCGAACCTAAACCTAGCATGGCTTGAAAAATCTGCCCTGACATCTACTGGTTAGGCACTTACGGCTTCTTTCTTTACTAGGATTCTTTACCGGAAAGTTAAATGTTGAAAATTCGAAGCAATGATATGATGTTTTCCCTTGGTATTTTTGCTGGAATTTAAGAATTTTGGCCACCTGGAAAGTCAAAAGTTGCCTTTGGAGTTCTCTAAACTCCAACCTCCTTGGCATTTTTGGATGCCAAGTGTAAAGGAGGATTCATGAATTCCACATGGGGCTTTTGGAGAGTTTATAATTTTTCCAAATGCGAGTTTTTGAAACTCCAATAAAAAAATAGTCCCAACCTTATCCATGAGCGGTGAGCCCCTTTTTTTTATTTTATGATTTAGACATTTATACAACCATCTTTAAATACATCTCTCAAAGGCGTAAGTCGTGCCGACTCGTTTGAGGATGTAGTGGACATTGGTTGGGTTGGGCGGGGCCAACACTTTTTGGTGGTCCATCCTTCATGGGATCTATCTAGTCCCAACCCCGAGCCTATTGTGGAAGTAGAGAGAAAGACCAAGCTCGTGCCTCAGTCTTCTTGATTATGCTTCAGCCTAAAGGCTAATTAAACCATAGCAAGAAGATGTGCAAATTTAGGGCATGTTTTGCATGTATGTGAAAAATCGGTTTATGCCTTGTCTTAAAAAAAATAAAAATAAAAAGGGGGCTACAAAAATATATATTGGGCCGTTTGAGTATTTCACTTGTAAACTGAATTGAAGTGAATGGACATTTTCAGAAACAAAAAAGAAGAGAGATCATATCAAAAAGTATAAAATCTCAAAAGGGAGCTGCTATTTGCAAAGCCGGAAATGCTCTTTGTAGTCCTGCACATCCATCCATGGGACCCATGATGGACCTCTCTGGAAGATCTCCAAAACGCCCTCCCTTTCTTCCCTCTCCCTCCTTCTCCTTGTTCGATTGCTTACCTCCCTCCTCCTCCCTCTCCCTCTCCCTCTCTTGTTCAACCTTGAGTGCCCGAATGAGAGAGGGAGAGGGGGAGGGGGAGGGAGAGGGAGAGGGAGAGAAAAAGGGAGAAGGCGGAGGTGGGCACGGGGAGAGGGAGGGACATGGATGACAATCGGGGAGGATGAGAGGGGGCGGAGTTGGGCAGTGAACAAGGAGAGGGAGAAACACTGGGAGAAGGGGAGGGAGAGGGAGAGAAGGAGAATGAGAGGGAGAGAGAAGGGAGGCGGGCGCTGGGCGGCCGAGCAGGGAGAAGGAGGGAGAGGGAAGAAAGGGAGGGCATTTTGGAGATCTTCCAGAGGAGTCCATCAAGGGTCCCATGGATGGATGTGTTGGAAGCATTTTCGACTTTGCAAAAAACAACTCCCATATCAAAATTTACCTTCTTAACTTTTTGTCATTTTGTGATATGAGAAGAAACCATTTTTTACTACAAAAAAAAAAAGTGGCCAAAATATTTATGCCTTTTCTATGAAAACATACTACACAAATATTCCTTGGCTTCCATGAGCATTGACCCTATTATTTGGGGAAACATTTATTTCTCCTTTATATTAATCAACTCCTCCCATGGCCCACCTAGACACACACATTAGTTGGAGAGGATGGAGAGGTCTCATCAAAGAGGGGTTACGCAAAAATATTAACAATATTATATTATTCTAAACCCCCATTTAATAGCCTCAAACTAACCATGTCTTTTATTTTTTATTTTTACGGATAAAAGTCAAAGTGTCAAATTCAGCGAGATGCCTTCACATGGGGTAGGTGGAAAGTTGTGAGTACGAAGAGCATAGGCTGATCAAAGATGCACCAAGGTCCCTACAGAAGTAGAAATCATATGAACCACTCTCAACTAAAGATTATAGGGAAAATTACATTTTACCACCATCAACTATTACCCTTTTTCACTTTACCCCATAAACTTTAAAAGGTATCAATTAACCCCCTAAACTAATCGAATTGCACGGCGGTTACCCCCTGAGGCCAAAATCTTTAAAATAGACGAAAAAATTCAACTCGACCCAACCCAAACCCATACCAGATCCGAGCCCACGCCCGTCCGTGGCCCATCACCTGCACTCGGACGCCCCCATCTCCTTTTTTTTCTTTCTTTCTTTCTCTTCTCCTCCATCTTCTTCTTCCCCATCTTCACTGCGCCCCACTCACACGGCCCTCTCTCTCTTTTTCCTCTCTTCTTCTTCCCCATCAGATCTCCTTTTCTCTTTCCCTCTGTCTCTCTCCAACACCCTCCACTCCACCTGCATCCCATCTCCCAGCGATCTCTCCACCTTCAGCCCTGTGCAGAAGATCCCACACGCAGCACCCTGATCATCACAGCCCCTCGCAGCACCGCCGGACTCCGGAACAGGTACTCCCCTTCTCCTCCATCTCCCCCCTGCACTCATCCCTGTATTTCCCCCTGCATTCATCCCCCTACATCCTCATGCACCACCATCCCCCCTGCACGCCCCACATTTTCTTTCTTTTCTTCTTCCTTCTTTTCTTCTCTTCTCTTTTCTTTCCCCTTCTCTTCTCCCCTGTATGCCCCCACCTTCTTCTCTCATTTTTTTTTCTTTCCCTTCTTCCTCATCCTTGCATCACCCATCTCTTTTTTCTTTTTTTTCTTTTTCCCTTCTTTTCTTTCTTCCCTTCTCCACACACACACGCACTCTCCCTGCTGCGCCCACTTCACCCACCTTCTCTCTCTCTCCCTTCTTCTTCTTCACTGCACACACGTCCTACACCCCCTGGATCCATCTCCTTTTCTCTTTCCCTCTTCTCTTCCTCTTCCTTTCTCCACCAGCACCCCACACCTGTGCACCCACCTACACACGGACGCCCCATCTCCTTTTTTTTTTCTTTCTTTCTCTTCTCCTCCATCTTCTTCTTCCCCATCTTCACTGCGCCCCACTCGCACGACCCTCTCTCTCTTTTTCCTTCTATTATCTTCCCAGCCCACCTACATCGCCATTACACATAGCTCCTGCACCTTCCTTGCCGCTACACCCACTTGCACGTCCTGCCCTTCTCTTCTTTCTCCTTTTCTTCCTCCTTCTCTCCTCCCCTGCACACATGCACACGTCCACCTAGCAGCCCCCACCTGCGCGCCCCACTTGTGCGAAACTGCTAGGTGGGGAGTGAGAGGTGGAGTGCAAAGGTTGGGTATGTAGGTTCAAAGGTGGGTTAGCGAAAGTGGGTATAGCAGTGAGGGAGGAGTGCTCGGTGGGTGTGCAACGATACTGCAGTGGGGAGTGAGAGGTGGAGTGCAGCAGATGGGTGTGCAATTATGACAGCAGGTGGGTGTGTAATTGTGACAGCAGGTGGGTGTACAATGGGATGACACACAAGTGGGGTGCATCAGGTGAGGGGTGTGTTGGTGAGTGTGGTGCGTAGGGGAGGAGAAGGAGGAAGAAGAGAAAGAAAGAAAAAGAGAAAAAAGAAGATGGGGCGTGCAGGGGAGTGGAGGGTGTTGGCGATGTAGGTGGGCTGGGAAGAAGAAGAGAAAGAAAAAGAGAGAGAGGGTCGTGCGAGTGGGGCGCAGTGAAGATGGGGAAGAAGAAGATGGAGGAGAAGAGAGAAAGAGAGAAAAAACAAGGAGATGGGGCGTTGATGGGCCACGGACGGGCGTGGGCTTTGATCTTGTATGGGTTTGGGTTGGGTCGAGTTGAATTATTCTGTCTATTTTAACGATTTTGGCCTCAGGGGGTAACGGCCGTGCAATTCGATTAGTTTAGGGGGTCAATTGATACTTTTTAAAGTTTAGGGGGTAAAGTAAAAAATGGGTGATAGTTTAGGGTGGTAAAGTGTAATTTTTCCAAGATTATATTGTCAAGAAATTACTGAGTAGAAATTTGAGACATATCCACATTTGAAAAATCTTAATTGGAGGCCCACCTCTGATGATCAAATAGGTCTCTACCCACATTGAATGTGGATGACTGAGATGATATGGCAGATCTGAAATTACAAACCCTAGAGCCTCATATAGGGTTTTGGTTGGGCCACACTGGTCCCGAGCCGACGTGCCATGCACTATTACCCTTGAGCCCATTCCAATAACCAAATGGGCTTCATAATTAGCCATGGTCCTGACCCATCAGTAAGGGCCCCACTCAGGTTGACTCGGACTATTTCCAACCCGGGAAGGCCCGGGTCCGGCCCTGTCCCAAAGAAATATCTATCACAAACACCATCTATTTAATGCCTTCAATAGCCCAAAACCCTACATCGCTCTATCCCCATCTACAACAACCACAACAGCAACAAAAGGGCGCGATTGGCGAAAATCCCTACAATCTAATCCAAATCCGCGAAAACCCAATTTCAGATTCACGCTTTTTCCATCTGGGTTTTTCGTTTCATCTCGTATCGACACCGATTCCTCGATCTCTCTCGCTCCGCAAGCAATGGCAGAGGAAGAAATAGCCGTAGCAGCTGTTGCAGAAGAAGTTGCGACCGATAAGAAGAGAAAAGTTGATGACTTGGAGAGAGATGAGGCTCCGGAAAAGGACGTTTCCAGCCCACCACCGGGTGAAACTCCGGTGGAGCTGGAAGAGCCGAAAGCAGACTCCAATGGCGTTGAAGAGTCCATGGCGAAGGAGGAGGAGGTAGCCTCGGAGCTTTTGGATGAGCGTGAGGCAAAGCGCCCGCGTCGTGAGGAAGAAATCGACGGTTCTGGTATTTCTTGCATCTACCTTGATCACCATGTCCTTTTCTTTTAGGTGGCAGTGTGTTTTGAGCTCTGATTGGTTTTGGTTTCTTGAATGGGGTGTTTTGAATTTTGTTGTGTTCGTTACCACTATGGATTTCTTTCTTTTTGTAACCACATTTAGGGTTTTTGAAAAAAAGACCAATTAGGTTTTTCAGCGAACATGGTGGTTAGTGGGTTGAAGGGTTTGGGTTTTTTTTTTCCCCTTCAAATTCTTAAGAGACGAGCTGGGATTGATTTTTATGAGGAATCCGAACAATTTAGTTACGTTAGTTTTGTTTTTTCCTGGTTTACTGTTTGGATTAGGCTATGTCTATTTAGTTTTGCTTTCTTTGAAACATTGCTGGATCTTACGCTGAATTTGGATGTGCCACATTTTTTACATATATTCCAGCTGTGATCATCTCAAACCAACGCCCCCTCAAAAAAAAAAAAAAAAAAAAAAAAGAGTCCCCGTACTAGAAAAAGGAAAACATTGCAGTAATCAAACATGATAATGCTTTAATTGTTAAGAGAATGCTACTGAATAGGGTCACCTGGATGACAACCTAAACTTTCATTTCCTAATATTCAGACTGCATGTGTCCCATCATACAAATGGCTTAAGATCCTAGATTTAAAACCTGGCGGCACTTGTGAATTAAAAGGATTGTTTTGTCCTTCATACACAGAAATTATCTCATTCTACTCATAAGGAACCGGGATAATTGACATGAAGCGAACCACAACCCATGAACCATGAACCATGAACCATGAACTGCAAATTATGATAGGATGGTTAACCCTCTATGCTCAAAATGCAAGCCCTCGTTTCTACTTCGTATTGTATTTATAGAACTCATAGTGAAGTGGGTTCTAATGTAGGACTATGAAAGAGATGAGTGAAGGATAGGTGGAGATGTTGATGGGACCCTCCCTTTCCCAGGATTAAATAAACTTAAGTGATTGTTGGGATCATTCCTACCAAATGAAAGCCTCTTTGATGGCTATCCATGGATCTTCGCCTTAACTTCTTCAATTTAGAGCCTTTGATAGGAAGGTCTTGCTTGGAATTCCTAGGAATTCAACAATGAACAAACAAATGGCCCCTTAGGACCTTTTTTGGCTCGGCTGCTTGATAAGGGAAATGATATGTTGCAACACTGTGTTAAAGGTACAATTTTGTGCCAACTCCTAACACACCCTTATTTATCTTTCAAGTATGCAGTTATGCACTTGGCTGCAAACCAGTGTTGTGAGATTTGTTTCAGTTTGGCCGAATTTGCCAAAATTTTTCGGTTCGGACAAAAGACCGAACCGAAATACCCTTCCCTAAATATTCAGTCGGGATTTCAAACCGTTTCGGCTGAAATCTGGAATTTCAGTTTGAAAATCCAGATTTTGGCTAACATTTCTGGAATCCTGAGTTTCGGCCAAATGTGAAAAAGGAGAAAAAGAGGGGTTGGGGGGACCTTCTTTCGTTCTTCCTTTTCCCGCTTTTCATTTCTCCAGAGTGCCATATTTACAGGAATTAGGGGAAAGAATCTTTTTATTAAGGGTCAAAATGCCCCTTTCGCCCCTTCTAATAACTCGTCTTTTGTTTTGGGAATGTGTGATAACTTGGTGGGGCTATCTTATTGAAAATCCAATCTGTTCTCAAAGTAGTATATGACATAAATGCGACCTAGTCATATTAGTGCTAATTTAAGATAGATTGAGTCTCCTCTTAATAATTATATGGGCCCTGACCATATTTGACACTTAAATTGAAATAAGATAAATGCCCCACAAAAAATTACATGGGTCCTAGCCATATTTGAGCCCTCAATTGAAATAAATTAAATGTCCCACTAATAATTACATGGGTCCTAACCATATTTTAGCCCTATATTAAGATAAAGTAGATGTTACACTTATGATTACATGGGCCCTAGGCAAATTTCATTCTAATACAAAAATAGTGCCCTAGCCAAGTTTCACTTTATCATTAATATTTGTCTTATATAATGAAAATTTGAAACATTCCGCCGAAATTCTGAATCGACTGAAATATTTCTGTTTGACGGCCAAACTGAAACACGGTCCGAAACGAATTTATCGCCACTGCTGCAAACCTTTTCATCTTTTACAACTAAGCCATCCATGCGGTCATCTATTCGGACATCCTTTACATCTGTTATTGAACACAATTCCATTTTGTTTGAGATTTAAAGGGCAAGATTTACTTGTTGGGTGATTTCAATAGAAGAGTTTGAAGACATCTTTTGTGCGAACATAGGTGGGCTCTTAGCAGATGGGAAGTAGTGATGAACTTGCTTCGGTGGGACCGCACTGGGTGGTGACCTTTAGGTGGGCTCTTAGCAACTGGGAAGAAGTGATGTTAGCAGGTCCATTTTATTTTATTTTTGTATTGTGAGGTCCATCAAGCCAAGCAATTGACTATCTCTTCCTCAAGCTCTTTTGGAATTCCAGTGGT
Source organism: Litsea cubeba (assembly GCA_012931725.1). Taxonomy (NCBI): domain Eukaryota; kingdom Viridiplantae; phylum Streptophyta; class Magnoliopsida; order Laurales; family Lauraceae; genus Litsea; species Litsea cubeba. Next base: position 21,937,684 of record CM022949.1, read on the forward strand.
AAGCCTCTTTTGGAATTTCAGTGGTAAGCCTGGCCCAGCACTGGTAAGAGTTAGTTTCGATGACAAATACTTTTAGTTAACTGCCACACCAGTGGTCAGTGGATTTTAAAGAATCAAGTGAGTGGAGTTCGTGGCTATTTGGGGGACATTCATATTTCTGTCTTCACTTCTGGCTCTCTAATCATGAGCCTTGGTAGATGGCTTTTATAGTTAATGAGGTTGAGGAGTATTCTTCACTTCTGGGTTTCTTTGGACATTTACAGGAAATGCTAACAAATTGGTGGGTTTTCCTTCAAAATCAGGGGTTGGCAGGGATGGCATGTTTTTGGGTTGCCATGATATTTCATTCTCTTTGTTTTTTTTTTTTTTTTTTTTTTTTTTTTTTTTTTTTTTTGGTGGCTTAGTTTTATACATTTTTTAAAGGTCTCTCTCTCTCTCTCTCTCTCTCTCTCTCTCTCTCTCTCTCTCTCTCTCTCTCCATAATATTTCAGCCATTTTTGGTGGCATAGTTTTATACACTTTCATTTTCAATCTTTTAATGATATGTTAGTCTCATATACTTTAACAGTTTTTGCAACTATATATATATTTATTTAATATTCGTATTTGGAATTATATACTGTTGATGGTTCTATTAAAAAATGTTGATGGCTGAAAAAGAATCATTTGTAGCAACTGTTTGAATTCATTCACCTACTATCGCTTAGTTTTATTCTGTATTCAGTATGTGTAAATAAAAGTATTTAACGGAGAACATGAATAAGCACGGGCAAGTCTATACTTTCATCATACTTTGGCCTCCAATATGAAGGTGTATTGTTATCTCCCAAAAATAATATAATACACTTGCTGGTTCCAATGTGCCTGACTGTTGTGCTTTGCATATCTTTTACTGATATCAGATTATTTGTTAAAAAAATTCACTGTGGCATCTATCAATTTTTTTTGGAAAAGTATCATATCGTCTTGGCAGTTGTGAACTGACTTGTATTGTATCTGTGTTATCATCTTCCATTACTTTTACTTATGAATCCTTTGGAAGGAAAAAAATGGCAATATGCTTGGGAGGGAGGAAAAGATATTATTATTCTTACCATCTGCTAATATTAGATATAATTTCTTTTATTCTGAGCTAAATATCTTGTGACAATACTGATTGAAGTTGGATTGGGTAGGGCCACATATGGAGGATTTGAGGGAGGGCCCCTTAACTTTTAACTCTCAGATTAACTCCTTTTATTTTTATTTTGTTTATTTTTTAAGTGTCAGATGGAGGACGGGGGTTGGTTTGGCTTCCTTATATGTGAACTCTATTGGAAGTGCCTTATTTTGAGAATAAGGAACCATGTGCCTCTGAAGATTTGCCTATTTAATATTGATGAGTAACATGAAACATGAATATTTTATTTTGAGAGAAATAAGGGAGAAGCGGGTCCCACAAAGAACACAAATGTGACTACTTGAAAAAGAGAGTACAAATGTGTGCAAAACATATAGAAACATTGAAGTGATACTTCCATTTGTGATACCACTACTAATTCTTGCCCCTCCAGGCCAACAAGAAGCAGAAAGGGATGAGGTGTCACAAACAGAGGATCTGCAACATCCCTTGACAGAGAATGTCCAGAAACCTGCCATCGAGGATCCTCAACAAAACGATCTTACTACAGAGAATATCCAGCAACCTGCAGCTGGGGCTCCCCAACAAGGCGATCTTCCTCCGAGCAATATCCAGCAACCTGCATCTGGGGTTCCCCAACAAGGCGATCTTCCTTCGAGCAATATCCAGCAACCTGCATCAGAGGTTCCCCAACAAGGCGATCTTCCTACAAGCAATATCCAGCAACCTGAATCAGAGGTTCCCCAACAAGGGGATCTTCCTACAAGTAACATACAGCAACATGAATCTGGGGTTCCCCAACAAGTTGATCTTCCTACAAGCAATATCCAGCAACCTGTATTAGGGGTTATCCAACAAGTCAATCTTCCTCCCGAACAGCCTAAGCTTGACGACCTTCAGCCAGTGTCTCGTAAAATTGAAGTTCCTAACAACAAGGTGAATAATGCCACTGTTCTGAATTTCTCTCTAGTTACCCATTTGTTTATCCTTAAATATCTGTTTATCATGTTTGGTTGCCTTTTTTTATATGCTTATTTGTCCAAAGATGCTCTTTTTATCCAAGTTTGATAAGGCCCTTTCCCACTGAGATAAATATTTCTACTTTTGAGAAAAAAGTTGACAGGTATAAAATTAGTTCTTTGAGAAACAGGGAAATTAATATATAAATAAAGAGAAACAAGGGTAGTATATATGGTATATATAGGGCAGGAGCACATGCTGAGATATTAACTATTTATTTATTTTTTCTGCTCCTTGTCATTACATGTTGTACTTGATCTTTTTTCATCTCAAGTATAATATTATAGTTCATGGAAGATGTACCACCAATTTTTTAAACTGATTCTTATCATAAACAGAGGGCTAAAAATTTGAAATAATCAAATTTCTTGTTGCTCACTTTATTAGTAGATATATTGCATTTATCAACTGTGCAACTGGTGTGTATGGATAAGGCTTTCGCCCTCTTGAGGAGAATTACTGGGGTCATATATGGTTAGGGTGTTCTTCCTCTTGAGGAGAGGTACTTGGAGTCCCTACCTTTTTTTTTTTGTTGTTGTTGTTGAGAAATAGCCAAATTTTATTTCAAAAAGGAACAAAGAACGAAAGCTCCGCTTGAGGAGATTAGAGAAAAAAGAAAATAGGAAAACAGGGCTACACATTTAATAACCTATTAGAGGATGGATTACTTAAGGATACCTATGTACATTGATTTCATTTTACCAAATCAACAATGTAGTTTGTCATTCCTACTTGTCAGAGAAATAATTTGTAAGCTATTTGTGCCTATTCCAGTGTTAAATTATGGCATCCATTGTTCTCATATCCATTTATCTATGTAATGCCCTAAAATAACATAAAATAAGCACCTAGCACCATATTCTAGCGGGACAAATTAATACCTGAGTCAGTATGAATATCATATCGATTTGTCAATGTTATGCCCTAAAAGAACATAAAATAAGCACCTAGCATTATATTATAGTGGGGCAAATTAATACCTAAATGAATATGAATATCTTTAAAGAAATTGGAAAATGCATTACTAGACCCGGCCTAAAACTGGCCATTTTTGTTGGAATTTTACCAAAATTGACTGCTATAATTTTCAAGTTAAGCAGCACATAACTGTGTGTACATCCTTAAATTTCTATAGGTAACAATGATTCTGCCTGTTTTAATGTTTGCAATTTACAAAGGCTATTGTTTTGAGCACGTTCCTTTTATTTACAAGAGGGACATATCCAATTTCATTTTACAAAAAAGAAAAAAATCCGGAGCCTCTTATTTTGGGAATCAACTTTATCCCATGAGGTTCCTTTGTGGGGCAGCAGGGCCCACTTATTAAAATCTGAACTGCTCAAAATAAATGTTCCCTCTTCTCACCAAATGTTAGGCCCACACTCAGATTAAACATGTGTAACATGCATCCATAAATAAAATATTTTCATGTTTCACATGTGATGAATCTAATGGTGGGCTCAACTTTGATTAAAGTGAAATTTGGTGAGCCAATAAAAGTGGGAGTGTGAAACATTTATTTTGAGCGGCTCAGATTTTAATAAGTGGGCCCTTTTAAGGAGCCTCACAAAATTTTTAATATATATATTTTTTGAATCAGAGGATCTGGGCTCCAAATGATATTCTGATGTAGCATTGCATTTCCATCATTATGAAACAAACCATAAATACTAGACACATGTCATCTAGGTGGAATTGGTCCTACGGTACGATAGAGGGCTTGTGGATTTTAGTTTTCTGCATAGGAATGCCACTCTGAACATTGATAGTCCAACCAAAAGCATTTGTTTCAAACTTTTCATTGCTTTCATATTTATCGTTCAATTTTAATGCCTTTGATCCAGTGGTTTTTAATGCCCAGTGATGCTGATGTCTACTAATCTAACAAACCTACATTATTTGTGGGCAACTAGGCTGCACCTTCATGCCATGTGTCATGAAATAAAATTGTTGACACATTTGACATTGGACTTTCACAATGTCCTTTTCTACGCAAGAGATGCATGATAGTGTAATTTGTAGATCCCATTAGACCTCGGAAATACAGGAGGCAGGTGTAATTTGTGGATTTGACCACTTACAAAAAAAAAAAAAAAAGTAAAATGAGACATTCTTAACTAATAAATTCAAGATTTTGAAATCCATAATCAAAATAAAAATAAGTTAATGGCTAACAATCATTGCCTTAGATCGGATGGCTAGAAATGCAAATAACTTTTCATTTGGCATTTCTAGTCGTCTGATCTAAGGTGGTGATCGTTAGTGGTTAACTATTTTTTTATTGTCTTCGATCCAGTGGTAAATAATTTTTGATGATGTGCATATTTGGTAGATGCTCTATCTGCATCCTCTTGGGTCCCTTAAGTCTAGCGTGGGTTTCACAAATTGGCACACATTTTTTGATGTGAGATGTTACGCTCAGTGTCATAACTTGCCAAGCTACATGCTTGTGTGCCTCTTGCAAAAGGGGAATAGTGTTCATTGTAACTTGCTGTGTGAGTAAAAATGGCATGTTGTTGAGAGTCATCATTCCACAAAATACAAGGGTGATTGTTAAGTAGCCATCTATCAAAAACCTGTTTCATTTGGCGTTTCTAGGCGTTCCATCAATTAGATATATGATTTTTATTCTACTATCAATTTCAAAATCTTGGATCAAATGGTTGACATCGTCCAATGATGCTCATTTTTGTTAGGTGGCTAAACCACAAACTCCTATTTTATTTCTTTGGTCCATTGGGCCTCACAAATTACACTAGACTTCCTTTTTCAAAATGAAATCTTTTACGTGAAAAGGATGTTTTATTTGAAGATTCCTTCTAGTACTGCTTTTATTTTGACAGCAAGTTGATCACGGGATGCGTGGCATGGAGGTGTGGTCTAGCGGTTCCTCATGAAAAAGAAATTTGTTAGATTAGCTATTTGTAACGTATCAGCCATATCGGTTGCTACCATTTATCTGACAATAGGACTTGAAATTGGGGAGTAGATGTGGAAGCAATGAAAGGTTGGAATTGATGCGTTTGATCAGATGGCTAGTGACATTCAATGAAGCAGATTTTTATAGAAAATTAATCCACCAAATTAGTCCTCTTGTGCATGGTGGGGTCCATTGGTCCTCCCTAGATCCTGTGCTTTGTGTAACCAGATAGGATCCCCTTTTAATTTTTCCTTTTTTCACTTGGGGCTGTGATATGGCTAAGTCACTATGGGATGTCAGGAATATTGGGTGCTTGATGAGTTTGATTTAGGAGTAGTTTGCCTTCTATACATGGGAGAGGAAAATGGGTTTTACATTTGTACATGTTATGTATGCGAAACACATTTCCATGTTTTTTTTCACGTGAGCACATCCAACAGTTTTAGATGTGCTTGGTTTTGTGGACTTTTTTCACACCTCTCTCAAAATCAATGAAGATTCAAGATATGAAACTAAAACTCTTGTTGCTTATCATTAATATAGAATATTGAACGATTCAAATTTTTGAATTTGGGTTCCACAGAAGTGTGGAAAATCACATCTTTAGGTTGGGATTTTTTGGACGTTTTACCCAAATTTCTCAGAATCCATTAAGGTCTAAGGTATAAAATTACACTTCTTAGGATTCATTAGACCAATGAAGAAGATGAGACAAAATTGCAAAAAAAAAAAAAAAATGGTTGAAGGGGTTCGAACCTTCAACAGTTCAACTTTCCTGGTCGGGTGCCCCTATTGCAACCTTACCTGTACCACCGCTTCTACTCATTTACATATATAATTGTTTACCACCACCTCAGATATGTAAATGAGAAACTCAAAATGGACACTCAAAATGGCCTCATTTACACCCATTTTCACACGACATTTATGCATCACATGCATAAATGAGCGCAATCAAACGTGATCATGCATAACTGTTATGCGTGTGCAATGTGCATTATTCACATATGTAAATGATTGTAGGCAAACGACCCCTTATTTCGATCATTAAGGGCCCTTTTGGTAATTTTACTTCTAAAATCAAGTGAAATGAAATGAAGTAAAAAGAGGGAATAAAATATAATTGGGTTATGATGGTATTTTATTTTTAGTTGTTTGGTATGGAATCTTTTTTACTTTTTGTATGGGAAAGTGAAGTTTTTTTGTCTTTTAGTGGATAAAGGTGGTTGCTTTTTGACTTTTTTTGAAAAAGATGGAGGGAAATTTGAATTAAAGTGTTTTTTATGTGACTTTTTGTTTGGAAAATGGAGGCTTTATATAACTTTTACTTTACGGTAAAATTACTTAGGGCCCGTTTGATAATTTTACTTGTCAAGTAAAGTCAAGTCAAGTCAAGTAAAGTTAAAGCATCAAATCAAAAGCACTTTAATTCAAAACTCCCTCATTTTTTCAAAAAAGTAAAAAAGCAACTACCTTTATTTATTCACTAAAAGACAAAAAAACTCCATTTCCCCATACAAAAAGTAAAAAATATTCCATCCCAAACAACTAAAAACAAAATACCATCATAACCCACTTATATTTTATTCTCTCTTTTTATTTCACTTTACTCCACTTTATTTTAAAAGTAAAATGCCAAATGGGCCCTGGGGGTTATCCCATTAGTATGGGTGGATTTTTATTGTGAAAAAATCTATATTCACAGTCCACAACTTCTTTCTAGCTATGGCACAAAAACTGTGATTCTCTTTGTGTAGGCGCATTGTTACGAATCCAACAATATGCGCATGCACGTGCATTATTACGGACTATGATATCCTGATAATCGTACAAGCCCAATGTATCTGTATCGGACCGATACGACACTTATATTTCTACCTGATACTGCACCGAAACTTCTAGGGAACGAGTTTAACATATCCTACTTGCCAAATCCTTTATTTATGTAGTTCTTTTAATTTTCTTACTTCTCACCATAAAAAAATTGCGAAAAGGGAAGAACGATAATTTTTTTGATTCTAAAGTGGTCTAAAGTAAAAATAATAGACACCCGTAATCGTATCCATGTCCTAGATTTTCAAAAGTGAGGAGTCTATCCCGATCCATGTTTCAGTGTCCGTATCCATATCTGTATCTGTGTATTCGATATCTGTATCTGTGCATTCGATATACACACCCTAGAGAGCACAATAAAGTTTTAAGTTGACCTCTCTCTAAACTAATATACATCATGCATTAATTACGTTACCCTCAGACTTTTTGAATCTCTCCACCTTGGGGTCAGCAAAAATGTCGTTGTAGCCTTATCCCATTGTTTTACTGTTTAGCGTCCCTTTTGTGAATTTTTGCATTTTCTTTTGACCCTGTTTGTTGTTACTCTACTGTCTAATATTTCTTTCTCTCTACCTTGTTTAAGATCTTTATTGGTCTCTTCCTTTTCTAGGTTACTTAAATTTGTAAACCCTCAACACATCATAAAGAGCTGTTTTTAGCCCTTTGTGTACCCGCCAGACTATCTCAAGTGACATTCTTGATGATTCTCTTACATTGAACTAACACAACTTATTTTATTATATGCTTTGTTGTAACCCCACCCATCCATCTTAGCTGCATCTACTTTAGGTTCTTGTTTCTTTGTTGTACAAGATTCAACTCCATACGACAAAGTGGATCTGATTTCTCATATACCCATAAAAGGTTTTTCAAAAAAAAAAAACTGATAAATCTTAGCCTGCTTCTTAGTCATTTCATATAATGGCTTGTCAAGTTTTTAAATATTTTGTTAACTGTTTGCTCTCTATACTTTTTACAGGTTGGAGTTCTCATTGGTAAAGCTGGTGATACAATCAGATTACTGCAATACAATTCAGGTGCAAGAATTCAGATAACAAGGGATTCTGATGCTGATCCATATTCTTCTACCCGACCAGTTGAATTGATAGGGACGTTGGAAAATATCAATAAGGCCGAACAACTGATAAAAGATGTTATAGCAGAGGTTTATTTACTTCTGGCTGCTATTAGTATTGTTATTGTTATTGTTCTCCTTGTTTCTTACTGGGGTGTTGATGCTCTTAACCTTGTTTGATTCCCTCTCCTTGTACTGTGGATTAAAATGCAAAATTGGACAATTCCTTATGTGTTTTGCATCTTCCACAGGCTGATGCAGGTGGTTCCCCAGCACTTGTGGCCAGGGGTTTTGGCACTGCACAAACCGGTTCGGAGCAAATTCAGATACAAGTCCCATATGAAAAGGTTAATTTGTACCCATTATCGAACTCCACACATGCATATAAATTATCACATGTGATTCATTCTATCATAAAATTCATTCTGTCATAAAGTTCAACACACAAATGCTTTTAGACCATGGACAAATGGGCAGTCCAATCTTCCATTGAAACTGCTTTTTTTTTTTTGGGGCAAAAAATGAACTGATTGGATGATCCTAAAGACTCAAATCTCTTTTCAATCCATGAATGGATGACCAGCATCTGCCGGTTGATGCAATTCTTTAGTACATGATAAGTCCATGTGGGACACATCAAATGAATGATTCTTAATAATGATGGGACTGTCCATGTATCTAAATGTGCCTGTATTTATGTATGTATGCATGTGTATGGCACAAAATATATCAGCATCTTTTTTTATTTGGGCCATCTATGATATATGTGCAATTCTGTTCAGGTGGGATTAATCATAGGAAAAGGAGGTGAGAACATCAAGAACCTTCAGACAAAATCTGGCGCTCGCATTCAGGTAGCTAGAGTTAGATGCATGGAATGGGTCATGGGATGTCAAAATCCTTTGGTTTGATGAGATAGATCTCTTGTTCGAATTCTCACTTTGTCCATTACCTGAATGAAGAGAACCTTTCTGCCTTTTAGGTGATATTGCAAAACATACCTGAAGGGGAGGCATCTAAGGAAAGAACTGTACGAATTACTGGCAACAAAAGTCAGATTGAGACTGCAAGAGAACTGATCAAGGAAGTTATGAGTCAGGTTTGTGTAGCAGCTTGTAAATTTTGTCTGTTCTACTGACAAATGTAGTACTGGATGTCTGTTGTCCTTGTTTGAATGTGGCATCTGTTTGATATCTGATCTTACATTTATGTGATTGTAGCTGATCTGATGATGTTAGTTTAACTTATTTGTAGTTTTGAAATCTAGTAGCCAGCTGAAATTGTAGATTGTTTTTAGGCAGTGAGAGTGCAGATTCCTAGGTATTTCCCTGATGGGGTAGATCTTTTTTTCTTTTCTTTTCAACCTTTTAGAATCTGCATTCCTAAAGGGCTGTCCTCCATAATGGCTGATGTTATGCTCCAAAATGTTCTATCAGTCTATTTTGTCCTCCTTTTATTTTGAGATAATTGCTGAGAAAAAAATCTCGTTAAATGATACATGTATGTGTTTATTCATGGTTGGTTGCAACACTGGCCAGCGAGAGGATTTAAACTTATTGGGGGAGCTGGCAAGAGCTTGAGCACGGTGCCTTCCCTGCAGAGGGAATGCAAATCACTGCAGTGTTTTGAAGACTCATTTTTAAAACCCTTTTAGGTTGTTTTAGATGTAAACAAAAATTAATAATACCTCACTGAAAGGATTACAGATTGTTGCATATTCCTGTTTGGTGGACCATTGGAACTCAGTTGTCCTGTACTCAAGTCTACTTGTATATCTAATTACCTTAACTCCTTTTACCTGTACTTGTTAATGGCAAAGGGCAAAACTACTGACACTTACAGGTAACTCAGTTTATCCAAATGCATGAACCCTCATTCACCTTTAACTAAGTTTCCTGCATTTGGTTTGCACTTTGCACTGATCCAATTGTGCCCATAGTTCCTTATACTTTATATTTGGATACTGTTGACTCCTATGATACCCAGATACTTATACAGGCCCTAACGTATCCGTATCGGACCGTTACACTTCAATTGGTACCTGATACTGCACCAATACTTCTAGGGAACAAGTTTAACATAGCCAACTTCTAAAGTCCTTTATTTCATATATTTCTTTTAATATTTTTACTTCTCATCACAAAATATGCTAGAAAGGAGTGAAAACAATGATAATTTCAATGATTCAAAAGTGATCTAAATAATAAATTTGGACACCCGTATCCGTATTTGTGTCCTACATTTTTTAAAGTGAGGAGTCGTATCCCCAATTCCCGTATTAGTGTCCGTATCCATATCTGTCTCTGGGCATCATAGGTTGACTTTGCGATGAAGCCAAAAGGTGTACTTTTGAACTGTTGCATTTTATTGTTATTATATGTTTACAACAACTCTTTATCAATTATTTAGTTTTTTTCGATTTAAAAAGTACAAATCTATATTATTTTCAGTTGTGCATTAACTTTGAAATATTTTTTTTTCCTTTTCACATTTTCTAATCCTGTCCAGAACTTTCTTATCTTCAATTTGTGGTCACCATAAGTGTTATAATTTTTATGTTGCTTAACAATAATTGGACATCCAACACGCCATTTTTGTCCCATTTTGCCATACAGTGTTTAGAGTTTCCTCTGTTTTTTGGAAAAAGGGATTTTAAATCTTACAATTTTATGTATTATATGATTCCCAGTGTGAACTGCTTCCAGTTTTATGATACGATTCGAGTTTCAGAATATTGATTTGGATTATAAAATATGGGTCTGCTATAGATCCCTGCTATTGATCAAGATTGTATTGGTTAAACTTTTTGTAAGATCCTGTGTTCCTCAAGTTAGGCTTGAAGTACACAATTGAAGATTCTGCTTCTTGGAGCAAGGATGCTTTTCTTCTGAAGTACATTTATCTTTTGTGGTGAGCTGTTTCTTGACTGCATGTTTCAATCACCATCATATTGAACCAAAAACCTTCAGTCTCTTTGCAAGAAAAGGAAGGCATTCGATGAACTACAACTGTTGTAAACATGTTTGTTTGCGAATGATGAAACTGTGAAGTTCTGAACTGTGTTTTCTACATTTCAGAAAGAGATTTTTTGTTAGTTTGCCACGATTATAGCTATCACAAATTTGTTCATGACTAGATATGTTTGTGAAACCATGTACCCATAATAATTCTTAGCTTAAGAATTCCTTCTATTTGGTCAGTATATTTCATAGAAAATACGACAGAATATCCCGTTCTTATTTGTCAAAACAATATGCCGTTGTTGTACATATGGAGTATGGAGTATGGACTATAGAATATTCTCAGAGAAAACAAAGTATTGCATGCCTACATGTACTGTGCCCCCCAATATGTTGCCATTGCACGTCAATCGGATATTAAGTAATTCTACACTCTATCGAGAATTGAGAGTTTGTTTGTCTGAAAAAGACTTAACAAGGATTTAATCCTTTCCATGCATCATCCATGAGAACTCACATGAATGCAGTTAAGAAGATCTTACGTTCAGTATAAGATGCCAGTTACCATGGTTTATTTATGTTGAATGTTCCGATTTGGAATTGGTTGGCTTTCATAATGCAGATCTGGCTATACCTTTCAAATGGGGTCACCATTGGTTTCTTCATGTAGCAATAAACAACTATTCTTCGGTGTCATACACTGCAGAGGGATGTCAAGCTTTAACCCTTGCAATTGCAGGATATTTATAGTTGGTAAGATGCTTTGAGACTTAAGAATCAAAATTCATAATAGTAAGACTGTATTATGATGACCATAGCTCTATTTAGTGTCCCATTGTTCCATGCATGCACCATGTCCTTGAAAGTAGAAGTGTCTGCCTAATTCAGTCAACCGTATGTAATATACTAATATTTACATGGGATCAATCTTTCCTTGAGTTGCTACTTGATGCTATTACAAAACCTTGAAGAATATGTTCTCTATGTGCTTGAATTCACAAATTTAATATGAGGCGAAAATCTAAAATAAATAAGCAGGTAACATGTGGGATGTATTATGTGTGTTGAAAGTGCTGTTTTTCTTTCAAATTTGAAGCTCCAGAGATCTTAAATGACTGTCCTATCTGTACACAAGTTTGTCAAGAGTCCATTCTAATTTCAGCTTAGAAGTATTTAGTTTACATAATTACAGAATATTCATGTAGCAAATGGGTTTTAGTAGCTCAACCAATTGTTAGACTTAAGTGAGTGGTGTGGAGCCCCTTGTTTTCATGTATAATCATGTAAAGCTTAGAGAGTTTGTAGAGTTTCATGTTACAAATTTCAAATGTTCTAAAAAATGGAAGCTGCAGAAATCATGTGTCCCACATTGTTATCCTTTTTGTTAATTCGTGTTGAACTCATTAACGGAAGCAATGTGAACCAATACCGATCATATTGGTAATATTCCTATTAGCTATGCAATGATAACTTTACACTTACATGGCTTCTTCTTCTCAGCATGCGAGTTTAAAACTCTGGGACGTGACTCCATGCATGTCTGAGCGTATGTCTGAGCGTTAGTTGCTATAGTAAAATCTTGTGCTATAATTCTAATCTTAGGTTTATTATCATTTCTTTTTATATTGGAGTATTCATATTTTGGTAATGCATGTTAAATAGATGAGTATTTTATTATATTTTCATAGACACATCGATGCATCATGCTTCTTGAAGTTCCTGCGTCTGACCTTGTATGTGTGTGTGTTAGAAAATACTATGCTCCCATTGAATCTCAAGCAATTACCTTGTATGTGTGCTGACTTTTCACAATTAACTATAAGTCTATTATCTGTTGTTCCATCTGTATCTTTGTGTTCTCAGATGTTTCCTCTCAGTACCAATTTTGTTTTGCTAGTAACCTGCTGCAGATGTTTCAATGCTTTGATGCCATGTGTTTGCTTAAATATTATGTTGGGTATGATGTTTCTTTATCACTATTTGGTTACTTGTTGGAAAACAACAACAAATGAAGCTGCTGTTGATGTTGATCAAGTGTTGTTTTGGAAATTTTGCCACATATTTTCCTATTTTGCCTGGTCTGATTACTTGCTCTGGTCAGAATCCTGGGAGGCCTTTGCATCTCTCTGGTGGTTTTAGCCAGCCAGCCTATCGTCCACGTGGGCCTGCTGTCCCACCTCAGTGGGGGCCTCGTGTTTCTACACCAGCACAGCCCACGAGTTATCCTTACCAGCAAGGAGTCATATATCCATCGCAACCTTCACAATATCCACCGCAAACATACAGTGGCTATCCTCAACAACAGGCTCCAAGAAGCAGCTTTAACCCTGGCTGGGATCAAAGGCCTTCAGCTCCTGTACAGGCTCCCCCACAGAGTGGTGCAGCATATGATCATTACAGTCAAGGAGGACTTGTAACAGACCCAGCACCAGCAGCCCACATCCCTGCTGCCTCTGCTGCTGCCCCCACCTCTGCTCCTCTGACAAACTACAATTACGGACAGCCACAAGGTTATGGGCAGCCTTCTCCTTATCCTCAATCAGTGCCCCCACAGCAAAGCTATGGACATGATAATCAAGCCCCTACCCAGCATGCCTATGGAGGACATGGACCTTCTCAGCCTGGTGCCTATCCGCAACAAGTCAGCACTGAACCTGGCTATATGCAACAACCATACAACAAGCCAGCTTATGGTACTCCATCACAAGGGCCACTACCGCAAACTTATGCACCACCTCCCAGAGCTAGTCAACCAGGAGATGTGCCATATCAGGGGCCTGTTCCATCATCCCAATCTTATGGACCCCAGCAGACATACCCCTATGCATCAAGTGGGCCGACCCAGCAGCCATATCCATATGGTCCCACTCCAACCACTAATGATGGGTATGCTCAACCATCCTCTGCAGCGGCGCCTACACCTGGCTATGCTCCGCAAGGTGGACCTGTTGCACCCGGTTACTCCCAACAAGGTGGACAGATGGCTCCTGGTTATGCCCAACAAGGACAGCCTGCACCTGTGTATGCTCAACAAGGGGGACAGCCTGCACCTGTTTATGCTCAACAAGGAGTAGTAGCTGGTGGTTATGGACAGTACCCATCTTCCCAGCCAGGATATGGCGACCAACCAGCTCCAAATAATGTGAATTATGGTTACCAAGGGTCTACTGATGCTGGCTATAACAGTATGCCAGCTCAAGCCTATGGTGCACCAGCAAGCGCCCAGGTTGGGTATGTGCAGCCCACCTCAAACCAGCAGACTTATGATCAGTCAATGCCTCAAGCAGGTTATGGCAGCCATCCTGGAACAGCTCCAGTTGGTTATGCTAAGAGTTTATCGCCGCAGCCTGGATACAACCAGTATGAATCTGGTCAAATGTATGGTCACCACTGACCAATTTTGGCATTTATCATGCTTGGGAGTTGGGACAGGTGTGTAGTGCTGGAAGTTCCAGAGGCCTGATATTTTAGAATGGAATTATTGGTTTTCTGGCTTCTTGAGGTTCACTGATCTGACCTGTTACCGGTATTTTATTTAACTTGGATGGATTCAGTGTCGGTCAATGCTCTAGAGTTAACATGATTTAGTCCCATGGTATATCTATTTCTTCTGTTTCGACATGCTTTTTGGCATGTATTTCTCCGACAAATGCAACATGGGCGTTGGTGGGACGTGTCACATTGATGGTGATTTTGGTTTGAACTCTCCTTTAGCATATTCCCTACTTACCTTATCCCTTATCTGGAAACTCATTTTGGAGCAGAAACGTCTGATATTTCTGGTCTTTATGGTTCCTGCTTGCTTATCCATGAGAATTTTCAGATGCAAGCAGCAAAGACAGACTGTATGTTATGACAATCATTTATGCAATTAATCCTAGTTATTACTGGTATTATGTCATGTTGAATTGATTGCTGGATGTGTTGTGTGCAAGCTCGAGTTTGTTATGCTTGCTTGTGCACCCTACTGCGTGATTGTACCCAGTTGCACATTTTTCTGAGATAAAGTTCAGAAACTTGATGGCTGGTTTTATTGTCGATGAGCCACATCCACAGTGGCTACTTCTGTTATGCTGGTAGCAAAAATTACATTGCTACTTCAGCACAACACAGGATCCTTTCTGTTATGCTTGTAGCCTATTGGTTTGAGCAAGCGTTCTGTGTGGCATTCTTTTTGATGTCGTCTTCAACCGTGTGTGTGAGCACGCGCACAGTAAAAGAAAAGAACCAAGAAGATCATCAGGAGGGTTTTAAACACTGGTTCCCACTTGGATCCTTGGAACTTGTTTCCTTGCACTCAATTTACCTGTTTATTACCTACAATACAACTCTGTTTACCTAGTTTGGTTATGGTAAAGAATTTGCATCAGTCACTGGTAAGTGCCAAGTGGTAACAAAGGCTATTGAAACTCATGAACCTCAGTTACTTTTAAACCGAGTTACCTTCACTCTCGTTTGCAAAGATCAAAACAAACTCTTGGGAATATGGAAATTCAACTGCGTCTGATTTTTTTTTTTTTCGGATTTTGTTAATGAATCGCGGGGTGTTTAGATGTACCTAAAACGATGATGGTTCATGCATTTGGATAACCTGGCTTTCATGTAAATCATGGTTGTTGTCTGTGTTTTGATTGCCATTGTTCATGTATTTGGATGAATCTGTCTTTCAAGTAAATCATGGTGGTTGTGTGCTTGTTTTGTTTGCCATTTTAATTAGAAAAAATGGGTATATCTTTGATATGATTTTGCAAAATGTAAAAATGGATTTTTATAACACCAATATTCGCCAATAAATTGAATTAGGACTCAGATTAAAAATATGCTTCTCAAATCTATTGGGCTTCAAGAATTAGGATGATCTCATTAGAGAGACATAGCGTGTCGTCCATATCCCATCTGGTGGGGGTAATTTGGAAAGTCTGATATTCTTTTTAGCGTCTCACTGAGACTTTTCCCTAAAAATGAGAGGAGCAAAAACTCTACAGCAGGACTCACCTATTGAATATGGTACTCACAAAAAGGCCTCATTGAGATGGTCACTATCTGATTATAATATAATTAATAAATATGAATAATGATGCATAACATTAATATTAATCACATTATTACTCATATTGGGATGATATTCTATTCTAGTAAAATTTAGATATATCCCATTCATGGTTGGTCGGACCTGTTTGGATTCCTCTTCTATTCTTCTTGTTTGGATTCCTCTTCTATTCCTCTTCACTCTACTCAGAACTACTCTCACAATATACAATAAAGTCTTTTTTACTCCATCCTTTTCATTTAAAACTTTCAATTAGCCATTTTCTTTACATTTACACCAATTATATTATATTAAGCCGAGTAATGCTACCTTGGACATACTTTTTGGCATGAATCATGGACAAACCCCTATGTTACCCAAACTGATATTCACGGGGTAACATGGGGGTTTGTATTCATGCCAAAAGTATGTCCAAGTAGACTTTTTGTATTAAGCTAGGAGGTTTTGACTTCAATTTTGACCGTCGGTTATAATTTTAACCGATGGTTATGTAACTACTATTTTTTTTTAATATGTGATTATTTATTTTACAGTGTAGGAATATACCTTGCTAAGCACCGGTTATTGGACTACTTAACCTCAATCAGTTTACTGACTTATATAGTGAGTGAATGTGATTACTGTTTAGTTACCCCCCACACGCGAATAGAGACAAGACAATTTGCATAACTCGTGGGACCGCCCTTCCAACTTCCACGCGGCGCGTTGATGTATTCACTCCGAATCCAAATCCTCCATCTCTTTACAGGGAGAAGAAGCGGCCATCCGTTCCTGCACGGCACACATCAGAGAGATCATCATCAACTATATAAGCCATCAGTTTCCATTTCCGGACGTCAGCAGACATATGGAGTCATCAAACCTCCCTCCTCTCTCCGAAGAAAGCTCGGATAATCATCCCTCTGCTTTTTCTTCGATTCCCGATCGCCCTGCAACTAAGTAAGCTCTCTCGTTTCCCTTCCCTTCGATTCATTCTTCGCTTTTCCCTCTTTATCTGATGTTAGATTCAATTAGATGAAGCTGTTGCCGATGTTTTTCTTGCGATTGGATTCGATTTCTAGGGCATCATTCTTCGTAAATACTCTTTCTCTCTTTCTCTCTATCTCCAAATGTAATCCACTTTGGATAATGAGCCATCTCTCCATTCTTCTTCTTCTTCTTCTTCTTCTTCTTCTTCTTCTTTAGGCATGAATTTGAAGGAAAACACACGGCTTTCGTTGTAGTTTCAATAATTCTCAGCATTCTCTCATTGATTTTCTGTACATTATGAGAAATGATCAGATGCTGATGACGGCACGTGTCTTTCTATTCTGATTTATCTTGTGTTGATCCAGATCGGGGCTCGCTTTTGTTTGATTCAAGCCATTAATATTTTGTTTCCACATTACATGAGTAGTGGCTGTGCGCAACAGTTTTCACTCCAATCTGGTTTGTATACACCGTTGGATTGATCAATGCGTGGAAAGTTGGATTAAACGTTGAGCTGAATTTCGGATTTCTTATCATGCGTTTGTTTCCATATTAGTGAATCTTGTGGATCCTTAAGTAAGGGAAAAAAAAAAAAAAAACAGAGAGATTGGATTGAGCTTTGTCGGACCGCACATGGGCTAACACAGAGTGACAACACTGGATGGTCCTGTGCGGTCATCAACAGGGGCTATTTCTTTTAGACTATTGTAACAATATCTGTTTTTGCATTCAAAGTGCTCTTTCTTATGTATGCACTGCAATACTATGTTTACTTTTAGAACCTTCTTACCTATATTTAGGTTTTATTTGGGGTAGAATCATGCCATTGTTGAACTAGGTCTTCTCGCCTTGTATATGGTTAAATGTGACTTGCAGTTGATCTAATGTATACCACTTTTGAAAATCTAGGACATGGATGCCTTGTATATGTTTAAATGTGACTTGCAGTTGATCTAATGTATACCACTTTTGAAAATCTAGGACAAGGATGTGGATATGGCTGTCCTAATTGCTTCCTTAGAGCGTTTTTGAATTAGTGAAATTACTATTGCTTACATTCCTTTTTAACTTCTTTTTTTTTTTTTTTTAATGTTGAAAAGCAAGAGAACTAAAAGAATTATATGAAATAATGGAAGTATGCGTTAAACTTGTACAGTAGAAGTAACGTGCAGTATCAAGTACCGATACGAGTTTTGCATCGGTCCAACATGGATAAGCTGGCATGTACAAGCATCCAGGAGTTCAAGATATATGGTGTCATTGGTATGAAGCAAACAGTTTCTTGTTGCGAAATAACCATATATTCATAGCTATGGTCATGACTGCTACCATTCTTCAGTTATTAAATGCTTGGCTGATGGTTTTGGTTCATGGTGGTGTGTCATATTCTGAAAGTTGGCAATGATTGCCTTTGTTTAGTCATTGTGGCTTGAATGAACTGGGCTGGGTTCCAAGGAAGCGAAGCTAATGTGGATTTGGTTGTGGAAAGATTTTTTTTTTAGTTTCTATTTATCATTTTTATAAATAATGCATGTAATCCAAACATCATGGATGGCCAAAGGTAAAGTGATTCTTGCAAAATTTAATCTTGGTGCAGAATTCTTTGGTTTTGTGCCAAATGGAACCACCTTTCATATTTTGCTTCTCAAATCTCAATTGTGCATGTAGGACTTCAGCAGAGAAGTACTCACCTCTAGAGTGGTCTGGATATTTTGACCAAGAGGATGATGTTGCCATTCCAGGATCAAATGATGTGGGTGATCATTTTTTTCCTGATTATATTCATTATTTACATTATATGTTAAAAATGATTAAATCTGCTTTGTTGTTTAGGTTTTTCATGTATACATGGCGGGATCTCAAGGACCTGTTGTATTTTGTCTACATGGAGGCGGTTATTCAGGGTATTTACCACTCTTATATGTATTATCTTCTGCTTTTTTGTTTGTATATAACTAGCTAGATGCATGCTTGACTCCAGTGGGAGGTTCCAAATTTCAAGGAGGGAGGCCGAGAGGGGCTTAGCTCTGATCCCTCCTGCTTGGACTTAGATTTCTTATTTTTATTTTATTTTATGTAGGTACATAAACATGATTCTTCTCTATTTATGGCCTTTGATTGTATTTGTATGTAATAAAAATATTCTTCACTTAACTTTTATGGATTTTCCCCTATAATTTTACTGTGTACTTTCATGTTGATGATCATACGTTTTTATCTATAGTTTTTTTTTTTTCTCTATAATCTTGGCGTATCTACCTATTATTGATGATCATACTTTTATGAAGTATTTCTGTAATTGTCTCACATAAGTGCGGAGGATCAAGATTTCAAAGTCTTCACTAGAAAAAAAATGTAAACTCAAAAGAGCATTACTTAGGACAATATGCTGTATGTATCTTTACTATTCTTGTGCGTGCGTATGTGGCTTCGCTTCTAAAATTATGCCCTGAATGAATAAGTGCAGCACAAACAGTGTTACTATCGAGGAAATCATGCAACTCAGAAGCCTGCTATCAACTTAGTTTTAATGAATGGGGAAACATTCATGATGAGGAAGAGAGCAACTTATTAAGCTTCTCTCTCCTTCAGGATGTGTATGTGCTGAATGGAGGTCTTGACTTCACATCCAGTGGCCACTGAAAGATCTTATGTGTGTGTATAAGTTTTGTCATGGGGGCATGTTGAAGATTTAAGAGGTTGATGTATTTGTGGAAGATGTGTGCTCCTCCTAAAGTTCTCGGTTTTTTTTAGCAACAATTGTTGTGTAAGTTTCTTACTGTGGGAATTTTAGGACTAACACATAGGTTAAAATATCGGTACGAACTGATATCAGCCATCACCGTACTGATATTTTACTGTGAACCGGTTCGGTCTTGGGACACCAAAATATCACCGCCATATCAGCATCGGTCGATACAACCATTGTAACGGTTCTCAATTTTTTTTTTAATCAGTGAAAAAAAATTATAGAGGAAGATAAAGAGGGAGGGGGACAGTGACAGTCTGCCACACAATCAACTATGAAATGATGAAATCTGGAAAAAAAGAGGATCGGCATGCTTGAGAGAGAGAGAGAGAGAGAGAGAGAGAGAGAGAGAGAGAGAGAGAGAGAGAGAGAGAGAGAGAGAGAGAGAGGCATACGTGTGAAGGGCTTGATTGCTCCTACTTCTCTCCCTCCTCTTCCTCTCCCTCTTCTCTTTTCCTCCTTTCCTCTTCATCTTCCCTTTTTTTTCGTTCTCCCCCCTTTCTTGTTGGAAACAAAGAACAAAAGTGGAAAAATGCCCATTTAAGGATTTTTTTTTTTTTGGCTTTTAATGCTATGTTGGGCAATGTGTTGAACAAATGCCCCATTTAATGTTGTGTTGAGCAAGGTATTGAATAAATGTCCCTTTTAAGCTCACAAAATTCATGGGCTCCACTTTATAATGTCTAAAGTTATATCTAACTCAATTAAATGCCCCACGCTCCATATCACTTTTTTTTTATTATAACCCTTAATTTTAATTATAACTCTTAATGCACTTAATTTTTTTTTTATTATAACGTTTAATAAACTCAGAAGATTTTTTTTTTTTTGAATGGCTACTTTTATTAAAAATAAAAGCGAGCAGTACAAGTACAAGAGGACTATACTGACAAGCTTACCACCCAAAGAACAACCAGAAAACAAGCACAATAAGAATTAAGAACACCACCGAAACAAATACAAAAAAGGCAAAAGACCAGAGAAAATACAGACACTATAAATCCACATTAAGACCAGCAACTTCTTTCCAGTTTAGCACTGAGAGACCTTGGAACTTGGGATTGATCAAAACCCAACTAGCAATAGAGAATTTAATCCTTTCACACAAAAATTCGCTGTTCTTCTCCACTCCTTCAAAGCATCTAGCATTCCTCTGCTTCCATATAGTCCATATAACTGCAAGGAAAGCTAGATTCCACATTTCCTTGCCTCTAGGATGGCAAATGGGGGACAGAAGATTTAAACCACTAAAACGATGATCTCCTTTTATAATGGGCCCTTATCAAATTTTATTACAATAAGATGTAGACCTACTATCACATCAATGACACTTATACAACATGTGAATAAAATATTAAAAAATTCAATGGAGTATCTAAACCTTTTTTAAATTAAACTTGTACCACTAATTAGGCCTATTGGCCCTTAACAAGATTTACTCCATAAAAGTTGGACCCATTGTCATATTGATCACTAATAAAACATGTGAATAAAGTATTAATAAAAATTCAAGTATATCATAATGGTTAAACCAACATGTGGGTCAAATCCTATTAGAATTAAATTAGTTTCTTCTATTATCCAAAGACTCTACGCCTTAGGAAGCAGTGAGGTCTTGTGTTCGACACCTATCTTCGTTAGCCACCTCCCATAGTTTTACCCGGTGCATGTGGATAGGGGGGTTTGCATGTGCCCCTAGGGATTAGTTCTCGGCTGTCTAGAATCAAGTGTCCCTCGGGCTCAGGCTCCTGGATTGGGCTGGGCAGGAGATACCTTGGGTTATAAAAAAAAAAGGATATTTGATCATGAAACTTTTTTTACATAGCTAATATAGATTTTTATAATTATTTTTGAGCAGTTTGGATTTTGATGATGAATTACATTGATGGATGTATAAATCATGAGGATAGGGAAAAATATTAAACTTAAAACATAAAATATTTATTAGTCAAAGATTAAACAACATTGATATAGAATGTTATGACTTGGGGGGCCAAGATTTTGATTTATAGTTGTTACTAATGAAAAGAAACATTGTTT
The DNA here is from genome assembly GCA_012931725.1 of Litsea cubeba. Taxonomy (NCBI): domain Eukaryota; kingdom Viridiplantae; phylum Streptophyta; class Magnoliopsida; order Laurales; family Lauraceae; genus Litsea; species Litsea cubeba. The sequence continues at coordinate 21,959,420 of CM022949.1, forward strand.
TCTAGCTTTTTACAATATTCTGAATTTTTTGGATATTTTTTTCAAAAAAAGTTTGGGTGAACGAAAATTCACGCCATGATGACAGTGACAGACCATGAACTGCAATCGTATTGGTTTTTTGGGTAGGCCGATACCGCGATTCTCATCCATGGGACAACATCTTGACACAAGTCTTGTATTCATATGTTTTGAATAGCCAATGGCTATTTATAAAAGACGACCAAAGATGTCATGTCAACTTAAACTAGGAAACCTAATCCTATTCCCATCACGACTGTAGCTTAAAATAACTCTAATATAAACTAATCCTAATTCGGAAAACTCACTCTAAGATTACAAATAAACCCATTTATCTAAAATTACAAATTAACCCAACTGTTTCTCGACACTTATGATGAATAATCTCTGGATGAGGATGCACTCTATGGTTTTAGTGAATGCATGTATTTGATGTCTCTATGATGCAGGACTGCTCCTTTTTTTTTTTCCTCCATTCATTGTACCTTTGCTAAGGTGCGGGGTTACTTATCTAGGTTATTTGGTGAATTGTGGGTAATGCCAAACACAGTAAGGGACTTGTTGGTAATTGGAGCCTCATCTTTCCTTGTAAGTGAGGTGCTCTTTTATGGGGATGCTCTTTACATCTTTGCTCCCTCTGGTTGTGGAGGAATCATAGGGTGTTTCAAGATAAGTTGTCTTTTGCTGAGATGGTGATTGAGGCTCAAGTCAACTGACGGTGATATCATGTGTCTTAACAACAAAAGAGTTTGTTGGGTTCTGAGTTCTGGCTCTAGCTTCTAATTACCATTTAAGCTCTAGCCTCTAATTACCATTGAAAAAAAGGACCGAGAGTGGAGAAGGTTTTATTTTATTTTGGTTATGGCATCATTGCTTGATTGGAATTGGTTGTATTAGTTTTACATTCTTTGTGCTTTGCACTTTAGTTTGTTTTTAATATAAGTTAACTGTTACCATTTGAAAAGAAATGAAACTTAGTTTAAAATTTTAATCAGTGTATGTGTGGGCGCCATTAGACTAGCTGTAACACACTGAACCCCATTAAAAGTTCATAAATATGCATCCTTGCATGAGAGTGGTACAGGGATGGATGACTTCTTGGAATCATTTTGTTATACACCTTAACTTTTCTTTTTCCCGAAAAGAAAGTGTGTGCATGCTTGTGGCCCTTTTTTCCCCTTTTCTTCTTCTTCTTCTTCTTCTTCTTTTTTTTTTTTTATTAATTGGGTGTGCACCATGCATCTTGGTCAACTCCTAAGGGAAACTGATTCCTGTTTACCGCAAGTTCTAGAGTGCTGTTAATATGAAAGATCCCTTTCTATTCTCATGTTTTTGGTTTCTGGTTTGATGCTCAACTCTTTATCAATCCAATGATATATATATATATATATTTTGAGTTCTACAAGTTGATAAAGATAGAATAAAAAAATTACTTTCTGTTCCCACTACTTCCCAGCAGACGAAGTTCATAAAATTTCTAAATGAACCAAAATACCCCATTCAGCTTGGTCTGAAATTTCCTGAATATTTCCAACTATCTAAAATTCTGAAAAACATGCTGACACAGTCATGGTGCCAAAAGGAACCCAAAGACAGTATGCAAAGTGTCGGAATACTGCTGCACTGCAGTACATGGGGACTGCTACTTCTTTGGAGTTTGAAATTGACAAGGATTCGGTCCATGCAAACACTAGATTGCACACACAAACACCATTAACAATAGGGAATTAATAACAAGGAAGCAACGCAGAGGTGTAATAGAACAAAATCCCACTATAATTCAAAAGTGAAACTGTAGACTGCACACATCAATCAAATCCTTTACTTATTCAATTACAGTCATTCCCTACTAATTTAGTGCTAGATTGATTCATTGAGAGAGCTAGAAAGCAAGAAATCCAAATCAACTTCACTGACTGGGTGGTCCAGACCCTTCTGGACTTTTCAGTTTGTGGGCCCCACATGGCTAACCTTTTGAGCAGCCACCGATGGGTGACCCAATGGGTGCTGGACCCAATTGGATTTGGGTCCAATTGGGCCCATTTATTTTAGCCTGTAAAATACAGTCAGCGGCTGAATTTTCTTCAGTGATTTTTCTGAAATTACACAACCCACTGTGGTGTACTGTTTTGACAAAACAGTGCAGTATCTAAACACATGGGTCCGGACCCCATGTGCTCAATTGTACACTTTCATATACGCTAAAACTTGTCCCATTATCAGAATTTCTTGCACATTCATATGCTGCAGTGCACTTCATCATCAACATTCTCAAAATTAAGCAATATGCTTTGCCTCCTTCACTAAAATGGTGCATAGGTATTGTTTGCTCTTTCATGGATCTGTTGTCTTTTTTTCTTCTCTCCCATGTGATGTTTAGCTATTTGTATTTACAGGCTTTCATTTGCATTAGCAGCGAGTGAAATTAAAGAGAAGACTCGGGTGGTAGCCATGGACCTGAGAGGTCATGGAAAGTCATCCACGGACAATGATTTGGACCTCTCCATAGAGGTAGAAACTTCCGAGAATCATAAGTTTTTTTTGTGAGGATATGTTACCCTTGGTTTTATATGCATTCCTGTCTTTCTTGACCTGATTTGGTCTTTCTTTAACCTTTTGTTAAGTCAATGATTTTGGTTGTTATAACGGGGACTGGTCATTTGCAGACTTTATGCAATGATGTTGTGGTGGTTCTGGAGACACTGTATGGAGATTCTCCACCTGCGATTGTGCTTGTTGGCCACAGGTTTTACCTCCGACTCCAAGTGCTTTACTGTGGTTAATATATTAATATCATCTGACGCTGGAGTAACTCCAATGAATTATTGGGATTAGATGAATTTTTTTTTTAATTTGGTTATTTTGTTTTAACTTACATTTAGGTATTTGCAAAGTGCATCTAAAGCTTGTTTATATCTAATTTTCCCTGTAGTCTTCATTAATATTAAGTTGATTTCTTGGAAATTGCAAATGTATTTTCTAAAGCAATGCTTGATGCTCAAACTGGGTTGGCCCTTCAGACCATCACTGGCTGATTGGCTGGTCCCTGTTCATTTGACCTGCCCACCAATCTATGGGTTTTGACTTTTCCTTTGCATTCTCTTATAAAATTCCTGTTTGCCATTGCGAATAAGCCTATATCTACCTGTAAGCAATATTTTGTGTTTCAATACTAAAAGGCACAAAATGTGTTGCATAAATAATAATAAAAGCTTATGTACAGAACATGATGGTTATTCTGTCATTTAGACCAATTCGCCTACCATTTGGAAACTCCCTATAACATTATCTTCCTATTTTGATGTTTCTATTCCATTTATGTAATTTTCTCCTGTAAGTTCAAACTTTTTAAGGAACAAAACTTTATACTGCTAGAGTAAAATTACTTAAAAGTGTAAGTAAAATAAAAAATAAAAAATAAAAAAATGAGTGATAAATGTAGTAAATGATATCTCACAAAAACATTTTCACCGTCAGAACCTAATGGCCTTTGTCCTATTAATTTGGGGTCGGCTTTGCAAGTGGTTTAAATGTTGATTTAAACTCTTGGTGTCTGTGTATTTACTATTTATCTCAATCTATAAGTGATAGCATGAACCGTGCATAGTGTGTTGATAGAAATTCCCCCACATACTGACAAAAGAAAGATAAGAATTCTCATGCACTTCACATTTTGAGTTCGTCATAAATAAATTCATATCATATATCAGAGGTTGAATAGATATTAATGCATGTAAATTTATTTTCAGCATGGGAGGCTCAGTTGCTGTGCATGTAGCCATAAAGAAAGTAATACCAAGCTTGGCTGGTCTGATTGTTGTTGATGTTGTGGAGGTTCATTTTACAGCAACCATTTCCAGATTGTATCAGCTTCATTTCTTTTTATGCCAAATACCAACTGTAGAATTGTCATTCCTGATTCCAGGGAACAGCCATGGCATCTTTGATTCATATGCAGAAAATTCTGTCAAACAGAATGCAACATTTTCACACCATTGAAAAAGCAGTATGCAATGTTCTACCTTCAAAGCTGCTAGTCTTTTCAATTAATTCTTGATAGTGCATTCCATTTAAAGTGATATGCTAGTTTCCTGCTCTGTGGTTCAGTTTACTCTTCAGATCTGCCACTATTTTCTTCATGAAATATATGAAGAAGAATTAAATTTGTTAAGTACTTCATGGGCTATGGGAATTGTAAATTTAATTATTATTGTATTAGATATGTTTTTTTCTTTTTGGTCTTTTAAAAAGGTAGAGAAGTTGGGCAGTTTGTACTAATTTATAAAATCTGGTGTTCAACATTCTCCTACTCTTTGGTGCTGAATAAACTGACTTTTAATAATGATCATGACTATAAAATTTATTTTTGTTTAGTTATAGATCATCAAATCGTTATCTCAACTATGTTGGGGTCATCTACATGAATTTTGTATTTCCATTCCAGTCTATCTTGGGCCAAATCCTCGGATGGGTTTCACTTCTTCAAAACTATCCTTACTACTTCCATCTATGTCCTCTTCCGCCTACTTCTTTTGCTTAAATGCTATCAACTTGCATAGAAAATTTTTTCCTCAAGCATCATCGCTGGCCTATGTTGGACATGTCCAAACCATCTCAAATGAGTTTCTTAATTTATCACTCTATTGATGCTACCCCTAAATGCCCTCATTTTTTATTCTATCTTTCCTAGTTTTACCATACATCCACTTCAATGTTCTCATTTATGCTACACTCATTTTTTTTGCATGTGTTGTTTCCTAATTGGGCAACATTCTGCGCCATAAGTCATAGGTGGTCTGATCATTGTATTGTAAGGTGGTATGCGCCGATCACAAAACACTCCAGAAGCAAGTCTCCACTTCATCAATTTAGCTCTTATTCAGTTATTCTATGTTTGACGTGAGTTGTCGAGGATAACGGAAGGAAGAGTGAACAAAAAAAGTGAGTTTTATTTTTTTATTTTTTTTGGTAGAAAGAAGTGAAAGTTAAAAACACGAAAAAGATGAACATAACAGCTAACAATGTTTCCTTCTTTAGTTATCAACACATTGAATGCATGCCCAACATTTCTACCTTTTAAAAGAAGAAAAAGAAAAGTGCCTTCTTTCAATCTTAGCTATCCAATCAGAAGAAGTAAATCCCAACAAACATCCAAATCACCTTTGGGATCATCATACGCCACTATTTGTTCATCTATCTTGATCTTTTAAACCCGAACGAGTGGCCCTTTATCGCAAGTGTCCTAAATTAGTGAGTCCGGTTTCCTTGACCAGGTCGTTACAGCACTTGTCCTTGCACGGCAGGTGCAACGTGACTGTGTGTAACCATGTGGAGCTTGGATTGTTTTGTGGATCCTGATACATCTCTTCTCTGGTAGGGTTAAAGATTCAAAAACCCGCTCTCACACGTGTCCATGTTACTTTCCGGCTATGATACCCGGATACTTGTACAAGCCTAACGTATCCGTATCGGACTGATACAATACTTGTATTGGTACCCGATATTGCACCGATACTTCTGGGGTATAAGTTTAGCATATCCTACCTAGCAAGTCCATTATTTCATATAGTTTTTTCAATTTTTGTACTTCTCAACGTACAAAATGTTAGAAAGGAACATAAACAATGATAATTTCATTAATCCAAAAGTGATAAAGAAAAAATTAGGACACCCGTATCTTATTCCGTACCCATATCCATATCTGGGCATCATAGCTTTCCAGGAACAACTTGCTTGTGATGTGTAAGCTCAACATCACGCCAATGATTTGAACTTTTGCCCTTTCAAATTTTCGTGTGATGATGTAAATGGTCCATGATAGATAGAAGGTGATGACCAAATTTTGATTGTTCAATTAGATCAATGGTTCTGTCAACTCACTGTTATGCTGGTAATTTGGTGAACTCCTTAGCTTGGTCCCCTTTCCACTTTTTTCATTGTAAGCAGGCTACATTAGCTATTTTTTCTTTTCATTACCAACTCCATGCTCTTGCCAGTCAAAAAGTTCCTAGCAGGTCAAATCCTCTTCTTTAGGACCATGGTTTAAAATATCGGCCGATACCGGTTGATATCGGTATGAACCGGTATCGGTCGATACCGGTCTGATATTTTGTTGCGATACCGGTCTCGGTATTGCCGACCAAAATATCTCCAAAATATTGGTCCATCTCGGCCGATATTTTGAAAATATCGGTCAAAATATCGGCCGAGATGGAATAATGGTCAAAAATCCTAAATTTTTCACTTTTTCCCTCATTCTCCCCCCACCTTTTTCCTCTCCCCTCATGTCCTTAGAGCAACCCTACCTCCATAGCTCATTCTCTTGCATATTTTCAACACTATTTCTTGAAGAAATCATTTTATTTTGGTAAGAAAAACAACATAACTCCCTTATTTTAACTATTATGTATTTTTTAATAATCTAAACCGAATAAATGATGATGATATCGAGCCTGGGCGACACTTTACTTGGAATTAGGCTTTTTATGCTCATCAATCTCTCTCTCTCTCTCTCTCTAGTCCCCCCTAATTTTAGGTAAATCATAAACCTTTTGATGTCCAAGTGCTTTTTTATTTATCTATCTCCACTATCATGTTTCAGATTTTAATATGTTATCTTCATGGTCTTGGATTTCACAACTTATTTGATGATTGAGTTAGTATTAAATGATAATTGATATGTTATCTTTATTTTCTTATATTTTACACTAATAAATTGATCATGAGCCAAAATAATGGTTGCATTATATAAAATACTGGAGAAGACAGCGGGTCAACGACACAGATGGGACTCGTGACTTATGGTGACCGATATTTTGATTTATTGTTATTATTAAAGGGGAAAAAGCATTGTTTTCCAGCATTTTCTAATATTCTAGAGTTTTTGGATATTTTTGCAAATTTTTTTGGATTAAAAAAATTTTTTCACACAACGATGACCGCGACGGACCGATAACCGAGACCGACACCGATATGATATCGGTTTTTGGCCCCGGCCGATACCGCGACAGATACCGCGACAGATACCGCGATTTTGAACCATGTTTAGGACTAATTTCTTTACCACACTCATCCAGATTGGTGAAAGAACCTCTGCCCACTTTTCACTACAAGTGGGAGCTGCTTATAATAGGCAATTCCCTAGCTTGATCATGAAACAATATTTTCTCAGAATTCATGTTGGGATGTCAAAAGTTCTACACCGACTGTGAGCCAACCTAACACAACCCTCCATTATCCAAGCTGGTGATCGGCAATTACAATAAGTGGCAGTGTTTTTATTTAATAATAGTTGCTTATTAATTTAAATATTTTGTTGAAACCATGAAACCTATTTTCTAGGATTTTCTCCCATTCTGTTGGATTCTGATGTGCATGTCTACACTTGTGCAACAGAGATTCTGTTTCACTCTTCAAATGTGATCTATTGAACATCTTTCAGCTTTATTCCAAGTTTTGATTGCCTTCTCTCCCTTATATATTTCCTTGATACAGTACAATTCTTTATTCTGGGACCGTTTCTAGTGCAACTCTTTGTTCTGGGGCTGTTTCTAGTGCAACTCCAATTGAGTTCACTGACTGAGTGACTGCTCATTTGTTGGGGCAGAACTTACTCGGTCCAATCATCAAGAGTCCTTCCATGTCAAGACTTAATAGATTCTTGTTGATATCATTATACTATTCAATATAATTTTTTCTTAAAAGTAAAAACTTTTGATGTCATCTAGCTGTCAATTTTTTTGCATAGATTGAATGGAGTGTCATAGGAGGATCTTCGAGGAATGTTGAGTCTGCCCGTGTATCTGTTCCTCCTACACTCAAATACGATGATGCAAAGAAGTGGTAAGCACTAACATGTTCAATAAAAGGTTCTACTATACATAATTATGGTCAGTGACGTTTAAATTCTTCTTTTGTATTGTCATGATGGATTAATGCCTTTGTACACATTGGAGTTTTAGGGTGAAACAATCTTCATGAATTCTACATTGAATGGATATATCTCTGATTTTGAAGGTGTGTTGCAGTTATACTTACCGAACACGCCTAGAAGAAACAGAACAATATTGGAAAGGCTGGTACGTGCAATCTTCAATTCTTTGTATATAGTATGGTTATCCCATAAGGATTGCAATATGGCAACATAGTTCATTTATTTTTTGAAGCCATTTGATTAGGGTCATTTATACAAAGAACTAAGGAGTTGTTTGGATGAAGAGGAGAAAATGAGGGTGGAGAAAATTTACACGCATCAATTTTGAAATGTTATATAAGTTTACTCCACTCACGCCTCTTTTTTTTTCTTCTTATCCAAATGATCCCTAAGTTTTTTTTGCATTTTTAGTCTTCAAAATTGTAAGTTTCCATATACCTCTTGCACTATTATATCCTGTCTATGGTAGCTTCAGAAGACTTTGCTTTTACCTCTGTCGGAAGCAGGGTTTTCTCCCTCTGCGAGACTCCCACAAACCACTTGTGCGGGATTTTTAGTCACTGCCATTAAAGCAGGAGTCCCTGTCATGGATGTAGTATCCTTTGGCCTTTGACCTTAGTAATATTTGGTTTTTCCTTTGGGTGTTGCTAGCTTCTCCGTATACCCTCTTGTACTGATTAGCTTCTCTCTAAAAAAAAAAAAAAAGAATTACCACTCAATTTAAGAGATATATCATAAATCATTCATGGAGGTTAGAGATATCATGAGCTGGGTATTGGATAGACATATTGTTTGTATAAGCCTGATTCTGATTATTGATGCTTCGGTTCTACATGGTGAGGGTACAGATAGAAATATTGCCCTTGTCTTGGATCGCCCATTAAGTAGTACCCTCTATATGGATCATAGTAACTATGGCTTTACATTGTTGCTTGTTATCCTCCAACATCTGCTGTATCAGCTCAGCTTGTTTTGGCCTATGCACCTATTTATTGGCCGCATGGTTCAAAATAGGGTAGCGGCCAAGTGCCAATTCAAGTCGCACCTCAAGTCTCTTACTTGGTTGAGTCTTTTGGTTTTGAGGCCCTAGGCCTAAACGCACTTATTTTCTAGTTTTGCTATTGGAAAAAGTAGTAGTAAGCTCTCTACTAGCGCAATGCCCCATGCGATGCACGGTTTAACCTTATGCAAATTAAATAAGAAAATAACTTTAATATTTAAATTAATTATTAATTAATGAATAAAAAATCTGAATGATAAATTCATTTGTGTTATTTCTAAATATAAGTTCATATTATCACATAATTAACTAAAAAGAACATAATAATGTTCGAGTTAAATTCTCAATAATGTTAGAAGCACATTTAGATTTTCAGTAAAATTGGAGGCGGTCTTATTGAACTGAATTACAGACACGCATTTATAATAGAAACCATACCTTCATCGGAATCCGGGGGCATATGTGAGAAATGGAGCGGCACCAATATTAGACACATGATCAAGTCTGTGAGAGTGGGGAGAAAGAGAAATGATAAATTCATTTGTGTGATTTCTAAATACAAGTTCATATTATCACATAATTAACTAAAAAGAACATAATAATGTTCGAGTTAAATTCTCAAGAATGTTAGAAGCACATTTATATTTTCAGTAAAATTGGAGGCAGTCTTATTGAATTGAATTACAAACACGCATTTAGAATAGAAACCATACCTTCATCGGAATCCGTGGGCATATGTGAGAACTAAAAAGAACATAATAATGTTCGAGTTAAATTCTCAATAATGTTAGAAGCACATTTAGATTTTCAGTAAAATAGAAACCATACCTTCATCGGAATCCGGGGGCATATGTGAGAAATGGATCGGCACCAATATTAGACACATGATCAAGTTTGTGAGAGTGGGGAGAAAGAGAAAGGAAAGTTTGTCTGAGGTGCAGAGGAAGATGAGTCTTAATGCTTTAGAAGAGATGTTTCCTTGGGAGGGAAATGCAATATTTCTGTATGTGAAGGGATGTCTTTGTACTTGAAGGGTTGTATCTATCATTGGAGTCCTTGGATATACCATGCTGATGTGGCTCAAGGAGAGAGGAGATTTGCCTTTTTTTCCCTTCTATTTCCTCTGACTAAAATCCAGCTTTAATGTATAGAATGGGCATTTTTCATTGATCTAGTAGATTAAAACCACTTTTTTTTTAAGATTCAAGCATTTGAAGATCGAATGTACTATTCACCGGACTAAATGAAATATAAATGTGGGTAAACATGAGTATAACAATTTAATTTCATTATTATTTAATGAAACACAACACATCTTAAAATTCTAGATTCATAGAACTATATTTTCTATTTTTTAGATTATTTTTTGCTATTTTCATAGTTTTTAAATGTTATTGGAGCAACTCGGTCTGACTAGGCGAGTCCCATCCAGGCGAGTCCCATCCAACTTGACTTCCTTTTCAATGAGTTCCCTATTAAATTAGCACTTCAGGGCTTTGGAGAATGATAACTTATACCAAGTAACAGTGGCTATCTCTAGTTTCTTATATTCATCATGAAAATTTCCCAGAGTAGGGCCCTCCGTTTTTTATCCATCGAGTCACATTCATCAAAACGCACTCAATCTCAAGATTTTCATAGTGTTAAACACTAGTTATGCTAACAGTTTGGAGTGCCCAAATCTCTTGCTATGCTTGAATTCATCCTATCAAAAGGCCCAAGAAATACACAAACCACCTTACCAAGGAGTTGCAAATGGCACCAGCAACATCTGTTGGGCCTTGATTGTCAGATAAACTTCCATCAAGGTTTGATTGCTGCTTCCGTTGAGTGGGGTAACGAGGAGCAGCTGCAAGGCATCACCAATGAAAGGCAACACATCCCCTAAGACATGCAGTTGGTTTTGTTTTATTTATCTTCGTAATGTTTTCTTTGTCTTTTATTTATTTATTTATTTATTTTTGTCATTTTTCCATGTGTTGTCCAAGCATTTTTGCATTTCAAGCTCTTCATTACATATGCTAGGTATGAAGGTCTTTCTGAGAAGTTTCTATCATGTCCTGTCCCAAAGCTCTTACTTTTAGCAGGAACAGACAGATTAGACAGGTACTGCCTTGCTCTTTAATAAATTTATTCAATTATTGATTGCTTTTTTTATATGGACATGGGCATGTGATGCCTGAGATTCAGTTCTACATAGAGAAGAAATTCATCAGATATTTAACCTTTTTTATTGATATTTCAGATAGTTATAAATTTGCCCTTTTTCTCCTGAGTTGTGTTGATGATCCTTACATCATATTTTTACCAAATGATTTCTTCTAGCATGATATATTTCCAGTGAGCATATGTCTCTAGTTTTGCTGATTGACTCTAGGTTACTGAACACGGTTCAAAGTTGTGGTTGGTTAACAAAAGTTATCATGGACTTTGATAGAATCCAACTTCGCCACAGGTGCGAATGTTTCATGAAACCCAATCCACTGGTTTGAGTAAATCCCTTGGCAACCATTCTCGTCTTACAACTTCCAAGACCCATCAGCTCTATGCTTCATTGTTAATACCTTTTTCAAACCAATCCCTTTCAAAAGTCACTTAAGCAACCATTTTTTTTATTACTACTGCTACTGCTACTATTGTTGTTGTTGTTGTTGTTGTCATTTTTAAGAGCTTTCATCTCATCATTCATTGTTACTCTCTAGTGAGGAATAGATAATAGATGGATAGAGACAGCAGACAACTTGAGCAAATAAATAATAATTCGAAGAGGAAGAGTCAGCATGATACAACACAAACTGTTGAATAGGAGGCTCCATACAAGACCATTTTTCTTTGCCTGGAGCAATAAGTGAATTAGCTTCCTCAGCAGCAGAGAACTAAATTCATCATCATTACTAAGCAATAAAATAGGAGGTATATGACGTAGGCTAAACTCTAAACATCTCTATAGTCTTTGTCTGGTCGATGGGTAGATTTGAGATCATAACTCTGATTTTTTTTTAAATTATTACTTTGAAGAACCAATTTGCAACCGTCTAACCAGTAGCCCAAAATTGTGCGAGGTTGAGCATAAAGCATGATCACACAAAGAAAAGGTGTGAAGGCCTCTTAACCTTGTATGATATGAGCCAACTAAACTCCATAGTTGCTGCAACAATCTCTCCATGAAGGGGGGAAAAAAAAGAAAAAGAAAAAATATTACCCAACCTCTTTTTTTAACTAGTCTTTATTATCTTTTTGCTCTTTTGATTGGTGAACCCACCAACTCAAGGTTGCGGTAATCTTTATATCTTTTTTTATTAAGTAAAAGATCCTAGCCATCTAAACATAACAAAATTGAAAATGACAAAAATACCCTTAGATTTTTAACTCTCTTACACCCTACTAGAAGAGCGGCCATAACTTTCTCAATGCGAATCAGTAATAGAATCATATAAACATGGGCTCAATAGAAAGCCAATTGAATAAGCCATCCTGAACTAATTTCAAGTCACTCTGACGTCATTTGACACTTGAAATCCGGCCATCACTAAAAGGACAAATAAAGTTACAACTCGCCCACACACATGAACTATGACTTTGGGTTGTTTGATTGAGACTTGTGCTCAAGTGGGTCCCATGTATTTGAGATGCATTAGTATACCACTAGGAACATTACCTGCTTCAGGTGAATCCCACCATTGATGATCATTCCTAATATAAAGTTGTATCCTCTTTCCTTGTTGGATATGTCAATCTTTTTTCCTTCCAAAAAAAAAAAAAAGATTTGAGAATTTGAACATGTGAGTTACCGTCCATGACCGCATTTGATGTGGTATTTCCTTTTCCTTTCTTTTTAAGCTTTAAATGGTTTTGGAAGGACCGGGTCTGCCTAGGTTGACTTGGCTCAGCATGAGGGAGTCAAGTCAGACTAAAAGGTGACCCAGTCACGGTTCAAAATCAGTTTTAAACCTTTTTGTCCTTTTTATGTCATCTAAAGCATGGGACTACGCTCAATGTAATATAGCACTGAAGTTCCCTATGTTCTAATGCAGAACGCTCACCATTGGCCAGATGCAGGGCAAGTTCCAGATGGTGGTTGTCCGCCATACTGGACATGCAATACAGGTTTCTTCCTTTACCATTTTCTCAGATGTTGATTCTATATAGAATATCAAGGACTGTTTCTTATCACATTTCAAATGTATTTAATGTGATTTACAGGAAGATGTACCAGATGAATTTGCTTCTCTAGTGCTGAATTTTATCTCTCGCAATCGCTTAGGTCCTCATGGTGTAGAGGTTAGTTTTTAAAATCAGTATGAAATAATCAAAGAATGATCAAATTCTTTACTACTTTGTAAGTGTAATCAAAGGCTATACCGAATATGAATATATAAGAATTCTCGTTTCTTAATAATCTGGGCTTCTTGGCTAAAAGCCTAAAGAAGAATGCAGAGACATGGACAAGGGTTGGTGCTAATGAAGAAATACCTGATGATGTGTTCCTGTGAGTTTAACATGCAAAGGCCCTTTTGGATCCCTGTGAATCGAGTGTAGATGCTTGGTTTATGCATAAATGAGGTTCATGCATTTGGATGACCCGAGTTACATGGCCCAAAGCACGATGGTAACTAGAAACACGTTAAAGTACATCAACAGCAAGGTTCGACTGAATCAGTTGGAGCTTAAACATTAGATTCTTCAGCCCTTGAAACTGATGGGTATCATTATCTCTGATCCGTCATGTCAAGCTTTGTAGACATTTTGGACCACTGGGTGAAATAATCAATGACATGCTCCCGTTCCCTTTTGTTCTCATAAATTATTTGACTATTATCATCTTTTTAGTGCTTAATAAGTTATTAAAAGAGAATGCCCCAGCCACTTTTAACAGATAACTTTTTTTGTATCTGTGCAGATTCCAGGGCTTAGACGTCCGTCTCAACAATCATGATCACTAAATTGTGGAGCAGAAAGGTTACTGATGACAAGTAATATGCTAGACTTGCATTGTTAACGTTTTTGAGTATGGAAACTAATTAATATAAGTATAGATATAGGCGCAATTTCAAGATGGGGATGGATAGTTCCTGTCTGTTTGTATAATTCTAATTCTCTATGGCGCTGTCTATTTTCTTATTTTAATGATTTTGCTTTCATTTACGATATTTAATGACAAACTGAATCGTGCATTCTCACAAGTCATGTAAACGCTCATAGTATTTTTGAAGTAGTTGGGATGGATGTTTTCAATATATTTAACAGTAGTAGTCAACAAAATTAGAATGGTTTCCAAACTTCGAACAGATTTCTGTCAAATTCCAAATGGAATTGGTTAGAATACAGGATAACATTTTGTATATTATAAGGAAGTTGTAGGATGAGAAGTAGGTGCCATGTTTTTTGGCAGGGAAGGGTTCCAGCTTTTTGCTTATTTGTTGCCTCTTGGTGGAGTCAGTCTACTTGAAGACCTTTAGATTTGATTGATCAATATTGCATCTCTGAGAGAGGATGGTTGACTGCCACTTGTGTGTCTGGCTAAGAACGCAAAGGGTATCTTACCAAAAATAATTAAAACACAACTCATGCATGTATGAAATAAATTCCTTCTCTGTTTCGGTCGATAGGATATTTGAATGATCGTTTTATTTTAACCCATCCCACTTGCCAACCTTCAATAGTTTAGGTTGCTTCACCTGATTGATCTCTTTTAAGTTGGGACTCGTAGCGTAGGCCCAACTTTATATTGGCGTATAATTGATTTGAGTGCCTGAAACCAAGAAAACAGGAAGGTTTATTTTATCGCTTGAACTCAAAAATGACATCTGTCAGTGATAATCTGACCTTCCAACGGAAACCCGCTGTAACTTTTTTTTTTTTTTTGGGGCAAATATGCACTTCTCAACTACAGTCTCTCACGGTTTCTCGCGCATCTGGTATTTCGTCCTCAAGGTAGAAGATAACAATTAACAGCAAACTGTGTTAGAGATGGCCCACATTCTACCTGGACTGAAACCAGACTTAGTACGATACAGTCAGACCTGTACATACATGAATTTGAACTTACAAAAAAAAAACAAAAAATTCCCCGTGCCAGAGCTGAACCTGTAATCAAGCCGAAGTATTCATATTTGACATTCTGTTCGGGCATCCCAAGTTCTCAACCAATTCGGGACCTGGATGTGGAAGATGCATTAATGATTTGGATCCAAGGACCCAGGCCTCAATGAACAAGAACTTATCAGCGGTCTCCAACTCTTAACAAAAAGAACAACCTGCCAGCAATTGTGGAATCCTATAATACATTGCAAATGGGAAGTATTGAGACACTGTGCAGCCTGAACGAGCTGCATAGCTGCAGAACGGCAGATCAGGATGGGCGCCCCCGAAGCAAGTGGTGAGACGTGGCATGGCAAAAGGCTATCATCCAGCAGTATGTACTAAAGTTTACTCAAGCAAATCAAATCAAATTAAATCATTGACTGATCAATCGAGACAGAAAAACCAAAGACATGACAACTTCAAAGGGCCTGTTTATGGGTGGATACTCCTTGAGGATCGATTTGTCCATATAAGTACACCCAAACACTCAAACCCCATTCAAGCATTTAACACAACAATAGTGAACTTAAATGCAAGTTTTTGTCAACCATTTGATCAGCTGGATGGCTCTCTCTCTCTCTCTCTCTCTCTCTCTCTCTCTCTCTCTCTCACACACACACACACACAAGGATTGTAAGCATGCACAAATAGAAACTGATAAGTTCAAGCTCAAGACCTAATATAATTTGATGGTGTAGATATATATCAGGAGTGAATCCAATGCAGACAATCAATTTCAATCATTTTGAAGGAATTGAGTAGGGGGCCATTCCACCCACCACTGTTTAATGAGTTCATGACCTCTCCAGGTCTTATTACACAAGAATAAGAAGCTCATCAGTCAACTGAAAAAAAACCCTCCAATTGCAGCAAAATAGAGGATGTAGAGATGAACGTCTCAAGAGGATGTGGATTGCTTGAGATAAGCAATGAGATCTGCACGCTCTTGGGGCTTCTTCAGACCGGGGAATACCATCTTAGTTCCAGGAATATACTGCATCAAAAAACATGCCATCATCAAAAAACATAGAGAAGAGAACAAATTAAGCTGTTGCTAACCTTGTTCTAAACCACATACTCAGTACATTCATTCTTTATAAAAGAAAGAAAAGAAAAAGGAATGTTACTTCCAGCGTCTACTCAAGTCACAATTTCTGAAATGTACAAAAGCTCAGTAGACCGATTCTCATGCCACATTGGTTCGACCACATCATTTTAATTAAAAACCTTTTTATTGTCCGAAGTGAACATAGCGTATAGTAGTTAATATAAATATTGTGCAAAGTCACAGCCAATTTCTGAGGATCTGCCCACTCGGTATCAGTTGATCATACATTTCCATCTGATTGCAACTTATTTCAGAATTACTTCACATTTGAGGTTGACAGCACCTTTCCCAACATACCCTTTTTTTTTATATTTCTGTTTAAGCACTCCTTGCACTTTTTTTATATACTAAAGAAAAAAATGGCTGCCAGATTACAGTGCTACAACCTGCTGAGAACAAACCTCTACTGCTTGATGCCCTCATCTGATGAATAACCATGTAAATTAGAAATAAAGTTGACCATTGTTCAAAATATCCCCCAATACATACTTGGCATCAGTTGATGTCGTTATAGTATTTTGATGCAATATTGGTATAGGATCATATCACGATATTTCATCAATATTATCAATATTTTTGGCCAAAATATTGGCTGGCCTTTTTTTTGAGGCTTCATTTGCCTTCTTTAGCATTTTTCAATGTTGCAAAAACATTTCTGCACATCTCTCTTGCCTCCTTTCTGTGTTCTAGGATCTGTTGTAGCGTACAAAACACCGAATAGGTGTTTGTTTCAAGGTGATTGAAAACATTATGCAGAATAGCTCAAGTTAGATTCATAAAGGTAAGCGTGCACTCTTTTCTTCTTTTTCCTAGAATAAATTGATTAGGATAGGTTCATATTTTTTTCTGGTCAATATATAAAAGATTTGGAGATTTCAAGCCCTGCTCTAAAGAGATTTTTTAATTTTTCGAATTCTATATATATAGTTACAATTAATTATTATTATTATTATTATAAAATCAAATTACCATCATCACCATGATAACTACAATGATGATAATGATGCGCAGCCTAGCCAGCATTCTACATGGCATCGATCTTCATCACATAGCTTCTCTAGTGTTTTATGCAGTTATGTTTTATTTGACTCGTAAATGTCAAATCAAAACCCTGCAGGATCGACTTGATGTTATCATCTTCTCACATTTTTTTAACGGCTATTGATTAAAGATATTTGCTTTATTTGCATATATATGATTTTTATGATGAAATTTCTACAAATTTTAGCCAAGACATTTCACCCAATTATTAAATTTAAACATATTAAATAGTTTTTTTTATAAAACAATGATATAAGATCTATGACTTCGGAAAACCTGACAAGTTACTGCATAATATAACCTGGTGAAAAAATACATTGAAATCTAAGATCTTCAAATATTTTGGATTATTTACATGTGTCTTTCTTCTTTTTTATTTCCTTTTTGGAGACTTTTTTTTTTTAAATGTAACATGCTAGACAGCCGCAAATTGCGGCATACAAGGTCAGCTGGGATGCGCACCCACCCTCCTTTTTATTTCCTTTTTGTAGACCCCCCCACCCCTTGTGGACAGAAAATTTAAAACGTAACATGCTAGACAGCCACAAATTGCAGCGTACAAGGTCAGCTGAGATGGAACCCTCTGTAGCTGAAACAGGGAGTTCAGGTAATCATATTTGCCCTTATAACTGGAGGCACCTGGTTCAAAATGGACTGTAATTTTCAAGTTGTATTGTCCAAAAAACAACAACAGAGATTCTTCATAGATGAAACATTGCAACAAAGCCTTTGTTTGTATGACTTTATTTTGTTAATTTGATCTTGTAGTTACAGCATTTACATGTTTCATATTTAAATTTCAGAACTGACAAGTAATAACAGAAAGCTCAGAACCTTATCTAATCATCAGCATCAATAATGAAAGAGAGAAAACAACCAAATCCCCATGCAACTACCACCAAGGAAAATCAACTAGTGAGAAATCATTCATGTTAAAACCAAATCTAACATGAAGTTTGGGGCATTTCAAGAATACAAAAAACTCCAAACAAAATGGAAGCCTTAGGGCTTTTTTTTTTTTTTTGCTTCTATTATTTGATATAAGACTTTATATCAAATCTGTTTATGAAGAAGAGGAAGAATGGGGAGGAAAAGCAACTCCTGCAAATTGACAGGCGAGTTTAACACAGATCACTTGATGCACAGGCAGAGCAACATATACATCTAGAGCCAATTCACAGCACACAAATCCATGAGGTAAAAGGAGAAACCCCATGAATCTCCAAATCAGCCAATTAGATAAATGGAATACTTGTATTAATATAGCCAAAAGAGATTCTGGAAATCTTTATCCTTAAGACGAGCCACCACATCAGCATCAAAGTGTCACCTTGGAAGTCAGATCCAAATAAGACTCAAAATACTGCCGAACATCACAATTATATATAGCACGGTGTCATACAACAGTTACCCAAGAATTAATGGTAAAAGCATGGCTTAATATGCAAGTACGGTAATAACATGTATGATTTCCTCTTGGAGCAAGTCCACAAAAGTACCTGGAACAATAAACACATACCTTCTTCGGATTAAGCAAATAATCATACAAAGTTGACTCTTCCCAGATAACAGCCATGTTCTTGTTAGCAGTTGAGTAAGAGTAACCAGCAGTTGTGCCAGACTGTCGCCCAAAAAGACCATTCAAGTTGGGTCCTACAAATTTAAGCAATTCAGAACCCAAAAAGAAATAAAATAAGAAACTAAAAAAAAAGTAGTTCAGAAAACAGGGTTATAGCCTTATAGGGTTCACTCGATTGCAATCCATGGTTTGGGGGTCATTGATCGCATTTCACTTTTTTTTTTTTTTAATGACATGGGTATCCTTAAATCTTTAACCCAACAAGACTAATCCCCTGGTTGGTGCCCGCTAGACCCACACAAACACACACCAGGCATATCTAGGGCGGTTTTGAACACAAGATGCGGGGAGCAAACTGACATCTTATGCCACTCCACCAACTTCCAGGTGGGTGATCGCAGTTCACTTAATGTCAAGGATCCTAGTTCTCTACGGGCTGGATGAGATAATTCATATTTATGGATGATTTGCATGGACATAAAATTTACTTTTTATCTACTGGTGGCCCTTGGTATAGATTTGCAATTTCAATCCATTGATATGATGGGCCTTTGTCTGTATCCTAATCAAAGTGATGGCTTTCTTATGGCTGTTGCAGCTATGTTGGACAAAACTAACACCAATTGTGAGGACATTGCTCTGAAATTCAAAACCGTATCACAAATTGTTCAAGGAGCTGAATTAAATGCTATCATGAATCATAGAATATTAAAAAAATAATTAATCCATCCATAATAACATAAAGAGTGACAATTAAGGTATCTAATGAAAGGGAAGAACGTCATTGGCATACAACAACAACAACCTATCAATTTTAATTGGTTACGATGTATCTAATGAAGTTAAAGTGTTCATAACGAAAAACTGAAGAGAGGGAAAAAAAATTGTAGGGCGAAAAGTATAGGTGCAGTTGAACGCAGCTTATCTACTTCATGTACCAAACCAAAACTTCTATCTTCGGTGTTCACAAGATTCATAGTTTTTTAACAAAACAACAAAGATAGATATTGGAGCCAATCAAATAAAAGTACATGATAGACAGATATGATTTCAGATCTGGACTCGTCACAAGAAGATCCAGAAAAACGGCGGTTAATACAATGAATACTGATAATATGCTAGGAATCGAAACTCATGCAAAGAATTTATTAACAAAACAGTAACAGATCAAGCAGATTCATAACAACAAATACCAAAATCAGATGAATCGAAGGAAATCATATCAGAAAAGAACCAGATCCGACCATAACACAGACCGATTTGCTTCAAATCGACATGAAAAAATTCGATCCTCGACCAAAAACCGCCATTCTAAAAGAGATCGAAACAAAAACAACCGAAATCCTCATCTTCTCCACGAATAATCAAAGGAAAAGACGAAGAAGAAAGATGAAGAAGGAAACAAGAAAATGAAGAACAAACGAGCTTTCAGTAGGACTGAATCGAAAGAGGAATTCAACAAGACTTCATCAAAAGAGAGAGAGATCATTGATGAAGAGAAGAAATGAGGATCCAAATCCAACAAAAGATGTTTGATTGATTGTACCTTGTTTGTGTCCGGCTCCTTTGTCGACCGTGTGGCATTGAGCGCACTTGGTCCTGAAGATCTTCTCTCCTGATTTTTCATTTCCTGCTGGTGCTTCTGCAAATGTCGCCATTGATTACAAACCCTAATCAGAGAGCTCTCGAGGGTTTCTTTTCTTTTGTTTTCGCCTTCTTTGCTCTCCTCCTCTTTTCTTCTGCTCGTCCCGGAAAGTAAAGAGGGAAAAAAAAACGCAAAGGCTTCGGCGCACGTGGTTTCCAAATTCTCCGCGGAAATGTATGCTTCGAGAAAAGTCGGTGGCCCTTTCTAACCGTATCACGGTTTCTCTCTCGTTAGTTTTTTTTCTTTTTACTCTCTGTGGGCCCAAGCGGGTCCTTCCAATGAATGATTTTTTTTTTTTCTCTAGGGCCGTGCTGCGAACGGTTGATGGTTCTCATGTACCTCTCTATGTGCAGATGGCCTTGTGGGGCCCACCTAAAGGGACCCATCAATCGTTGTTGTAGGTTGGGGATTGAAAGATCTGGATGTGACGTATTCATGTGCAAAATTCAAAATTACACTGTGGGATCATAATCCCTCGATCTTTGACCAATATAAAGGAGAAAATTTTGACCCTCAATCAAGCTGTGCAGTTCATTTAGATAGGTGCAAATCAATGTTTCATTGTGATTATAATGCTCAGGTAGGCCCCACATGGCCATCTGCATGGTTGTCAGATGGTCCTTTTAGAGAGGTTTATCCATTAAATGTATTTATAAATATATGGGGAACATTCACATGTATCTTTTCCTCATCGGGTGAGGGACACTTCCCTTTTCTTTTCAAAATTTTAAAGTACAAAATGTACTTTTCAAGTACATAGAGTGATGTGCAAAAAGGGGAGTACCCCTCAATTTATGGTGAGAGAAAAATGCATATGAACATTCTCCTAAATATTTTATGACACCAATAAATTATGGACTCAAACAACTAAGTGGTTGGCGGAGTGATCATAATCATGATTTCTCCCTCTTTCGGAGTTCGAGGTCCTAAAATGATCCCGGTTTCCAAAAGTTTGCGAACCCTACTTTGAAAGGAAAAAAAATAAATTTACCCCTACCAAATCAAGGTAGGAGTTCCAACCATCCTAACAAAATGGTCAAAAGTAGAACAATTTTGGCCGTACATGTCATTGAAGTTTCTTCTTGACAGATATCCAACGCCCTCAAACTTTGAACGGTCCGTTTCTTTCTAATTTTCTTTGTTGAGCACATGCATGTGAATGTGCAATCACTTTCTATTTGGTGGGTGGGCTTTGGGAGTAATTTGTTTTTTTTTTAGCCAGCCTAGACGGGCTGGTACCTACTACTGTGAGGGAAGTAGACATCTAATAAGGTAAAAGAGCCTTAGGCCTCGAGCGAGGTAAGTATGACAGCCCTCATCGCATGAAGGTGACCGCGGAGGTTCAAGCTCTGCAGTGAGCTAAGAAATGTCACCTCTTAAATTGCGATGGCAAGAGGCCATTCTTAGGCTTTGGGCTTTGGGCTTTGGGCTTTGGGTGGCACTTTAAAATTTATGTCGCGGTGTTCGTTTTTACAGATTGGTGAGTTGGTGTGTATGCGAAGGTATTGTATTGGGACTATGTATTGTGAAAGGTTGCAGACAAAGGAGGCTTCTAAAGTAGGATGTAGTGTGATCTCCTTTCAAGATGATCGGTTCAAGATGCACCACGTGTCCTGAGACTTGTGGAGACGTTTATGTTCAAAGGGTTCTTTTGATTAACCACCTTCTGTTTTTAAGTAATTCTTGGACTTCATGAGCATTAGACTGCAATTGGCAAAAACAACAAAATAGGAAACTGAGACATATTAATGTAAGTTCCTCACACCTCTGCCCTCTGATCACAAGGGGATTCATGTCAAAGGGGCATTGAAGAGGCCAAGAGTAAGCTAAGCCACTCTGATCGGATGATCTGAACCATAAATATAGAGCCTCAAAATTTTATGGTTTTCAAGGTACTGTATCTTTTTTCCAATCCAATGGTTGGTTGAAATTGGATCAGGGTCAAATAGGGTGAACCCAATTAGTTAGATCAGTTTAAATGACTTGTGGTGGTTTGAGTTTGTTGTATTTGTGGTCGCCTTTTTTTAAATTGCTACATTAAGGACATGAACTCACCTGCTCATGCCTGCGTCCCGGACTCGCTGAAGTACAGTTGGGACAAGTTGGTGCTAGTCTTATCTTAGACATGTGGGTTGAAAAAATAATAAGACACTGAGAAAAATGTGAAACCAATACACTTACAAAACTTCTGGTTTTTATGGCTAATCTGAATATGAAGTTTTAAAAAAAAGACAGACTAGGATGCATCGTCAATCTACATACCAAAGAACGAGCGTTTCAAAGCTCTTACTGAGACATATGAAGCCGAAAAATAAAATCTTACAAGATCAAGTGAGGCGTGCAGCAAAATTCTCCCCCGACAACCCCGACAACCAAACACAATTCTCTATATGTTTGCATTAAGATGTAAAACTCAGTACAATCTACTTTGATTAAATGCAATCAACCAACACTAATTTATTATCATATGATTAAAAAAAATTAGGTACTAATGTAACTAATAATAACCATTCATTCAAACTACTGTCAACTAACAAAATAACCAGGCTCTTGATCACATCCTAATCAAATTCTAACTCCCATCTCTTGTTTTCTTTGAGATGGTAACTGTAATTTGTATAAACTCAAAGAAAGCAATATACTCATCTCACTATGATTTGCGCTCATATACAAGCACTAACCTCACAGCCCCAACCTCTCCAGTGCCTATACGAGTACGAGTTGCCCATCACTCACATTTCCAAAGATTCATGGCAAACTTTGTTACAAGAGTATACATTTGAAAGTGAGAGACGGAGCAGATTATAATACTAAAGAGTCATCTGGTCAATTCTCAGCTTCCAACTTCTGTAAATGGCAGCTCAGTGAAGGAAAGAATAACCATGTATCAGATCCTTTTGAATGAAAATGATTTTCGTAGATACCAGCCAGCTGAAGGATAGATCCCCATTTCCATTTTGGATTTGATATTACATTCGTTTGCATACTCAATTCACCGCCAACAGGGCATCGCTTGCCTAGATGAAAGCAAGAAAATTCATTCAACCAATTGCATGATAAAATGTCTTTAACATATTTCTTGCAATCAACATAACTTACCTAGACTTCAGGCCACCTTTTTGATCAGCACAATGGGATGGTATGATCTGTAACTATTACCATGAAGAATAGCAAGTTGGTTTTCTTATTATCAATTATAGATTTTTGTCTAATATATTTAGAGAAGAAAGAGATATTTCAAAGACCTTTCTATGCCCTGATTTTGGAGTTCCATTCTTGGAGAAACTAGGTAGCTGAGAGCCAACAAACTTCAAACTTTGTGGGAACCGTCTGAACTCAGGTTTCTCTTTCACCTGCACGGAAATGAATAAATGTATGGATCACTAACAAATCAGAAAAGAAATTACTCAACCTGAAAAAAGATAACCATTTTATAATTAATACAAGGAGACAATTGCATGTCAAGCTACATTTGAAGCACGCTTATTACGCTTATTACGCTTATTATCCCAATAGGTGGTCCCACACGAGACACGACCACATGCGAGCCCTCTCAAATCCGAGAACACTCAACTCATCTGTAAATGACTATTTCTAGCCATGAACAAATCACTCATATAATTGATCATGGACAAATTATAGTTACATCCACTGCAATATTAGTACTACATCTATTGTACTTTCGTGTAGTAGCTCTCCTTCAGTAGAAGAACAGAAGCAACGCATGCCTAGAATTATATTTTAGACTTTGTGAGATAGCAAAGATAGGCCCAGTCCTAGAATGTTTACATGTTGTTCCAGGACAAAAGACGTCAATGAGAGAATGTATGAAACCCAAGTTTAGAGAAAATCAAATCCTTAAAATTTAAATGCTTCAAGTGCCAAAATGGCTAAATTGCAATTTTTGTTGCATTTTGGCGTTCTACTGACTTTGTTGGCTTCATACTCAGATTTATTTCATTGGACAAAAGAGCAAGCTCTACTGCTATAAACCAACAAAATGACTTTTTGGTTGGTCAATTACCAAGGCATTTTTATGCTCAATGGCGGACCTACATGTTACGATGCGGGTGCGAAATTCGAGAAATCTCTTAAATAACTCCTTAAATTTTTTTTATTTTATTATTTACCTTCTTAACTTGACCATTGCCCACACCACCCAAATGAAAATCCTGGATCCACCATTGTCTATGCTTGCTTACTTTCAGGGTGCAGACATATGCTTAGCCTCTATAGTGCCCAGCCAAAAAAAAAAGGTTCCACTGTCAAAAAAGAATGACATTTGACAACTCTTGTCGCTATTTGTTTAGGAGATGATGTTAATCAAAACATAAAATCTGTCTCCATCAAAATGAAGAAATGCCACATATGACAATAAATTAAAAATGCAATCGGTCATGGTTACTAAACAGAAAAGGAAAAATGAAGAAGGTTTGCTGATGAAAGGCCATGGACTTATGGCCTTGCAACTTAACTTTTCCAGAGAACATAACCTCCAAGTCAAGGAAAATTGGACCATCTTTCTATTTTTAAAGTATCTGGGGAAAAAAGTAGAGAAAGAATCAACAGAGACCTGTCATGACCAGTTACCTCAATTTGTTTCTTTCCCATGTCATTACTGGTGAGGCTGCATCTTGGGCTGGGCTCATGTCCTCTCTGTTGATTTGAGTGCCCCTTAAGATGAGGATTGATAGACCTAGGTATCCAAAAAACACACAGATGCAACAGAATTAAATACCAGTAGTTTTGTGTATACACCATCATTTAGAGTGACAATCCACCATTTAGAGAGAGAGAGAGAGAGAGAGAGAGAATCCTCAGCACATGGTGATTGAATATAAAATCAAAACAGAAAGACTACAAATTTCAAGTTTTCAGGGAAAGAATCCCAAACAAAAGCTTCAGCTATACACATTCTAAAGTTAGATTAAATGATTATGAAGGTTACAAACTATCTCTCTCAGTCTGAATCTGTCTATTTCTTTCCTCATAAGTATGAATGCTGGACATCCTATATCAAAAACTTTCTGACTTATGGCTCCAAATTGTAGTTATATTTAAGATGTCAACACTCAACAATATAGTATCATCATCATCAAAGCCTTGTCCTAACTATGTTGGGGTCTACTACACGAATTTTGTTTCTCCATTTCTATCTATCTTGAGCCAAATCCTCAGATAAGTTACACTTCTTCATATCTATTTTTACCACCTCCATCCATGTCTTCTTTGGCCTACCCCTTTCCCTTGGTGGGCCATCAACCTTCATAGCCAAACTTTTCCTTACCGGCGCTATTACCGGCCTACATTGGACATGCCCAAACCATCTCAAATAGGTTTCTCTAATTTTATCCCTTATTGTTGCTACCCCTAAATGCTCTCGAAAGTGCTCTTTTCTAATTCTATCATTCCTAGTTTTACCATACATCCACCTCAACATTCTCATCTCTGCTACATCCATTTTGTGCATGTGTTGCTTCTTGGTTGGTCAACATTCTGCTCCATAGGCCATAGCTGTTCTAATCGTTCTCCTGTAAAAAATATCCTTCACTCTTGTTGGCATCCGTCTGTCAAAAAGCACTCCAGAAGCAAGTCTCCAATTCAACCATCCCATTTTAATCCTATGTTCGACATCTTCATCAATCTCCCTATCCTTACTAATTATAGAGCCAAGGTAGCGGAAAGAATCACTTTGTGGTAACTCCGTCAGTTTTTTTTACTGCCGGTCCCAAGCCCGGGTAAAGGAGGAGGGTTGCGTTAGGTAAGGTTGACAACCAGCGTCAAAATTTTATCACAGACCAAACTCAACAATATAGTATATACAACTCAAATGCATCTGTAGTAAGGACTTTCCCTATTTTAGCTGACAATATTTAAAAACTCAAAACTTGGTTCAACCTCAAGAGTAGGTCTTGCCATTCACTTGATCATAATATCACTCACACGATCACAAACTGGAAGAAGAAATTTTGGGGAATTTTGGGTCACATTCCTTGCGGATCGACCACTGTTTATATAGATTTGATAGACCCAATTTTGGGCTACAAACAAGTAAATTACAATCAATGAGATCTCCTAGTATGGTATGTTTGTGCTGTACAAGATTTGACAGTTGACCATCCTGTTTTCGCATACATTACAATTGGGCTTTTACATATGGGCCATTGGATCATGGACTTTTATATAAATGGATCTTTAACAGGTCTAAGTCAACAACAAAAATGGTAAAGTTAAACAGTGTACACTGTTTCTTTTTTTTTTTTTTTTTTTTTGTGTGTGTGAAAAAAAGCTCTAAACTCTTTTCTGAAAGTAGTCAAATAATCATTGAAGAATTCTTTCAGACCTAATCAAGCTCTAGCCAAAAATATTTTCAGGCTCTGAAAAAACGGAGGTATCCTGTTCTTAAACAATTGTGACCTAAAAAGTATGTACCTTCTGGTTGCTAGAGATGTGCCTCTCATGCCACCCTTAACTGCTATCTCCACTAAAGTGTTCTGTGAAATGGAAGAAATTGAACACAAATCAGCATCAAATATCAATCATCCAAAACCAGAAACTTTAAAGGTGATGAGAAATTCAATAAACTAGTTAATATTTGGTTTCTAATAATGAAAATAGATGAAAAGCAACAATGTATGAACTCAAAGAAGACCACTCATATGCATCAATAGCATAAATGTCTAATCTAAGGATCACCTGCACATATGGCATGCTTTTCTTGTGACCAGTCGGTTGGTCTAATCTATTTGAGGCTTTAGAAACAGAATGCCTCTGTGAACTATCTCTAGTACTGGTAGGAGCTGCAGCTCGTTTTTCTGTTGAAAAAGTGAAAGGACGAGGAACTGTAATATTGGAGCGCACTTCCTTAAGTGTTCTATCTAATGAAACAGCCATCTGCATTGGAGCATTGTGCAAAAGAATAGTGGAATATAAATTTCAATTATGTCCATCCAAAAAAATTTTTTTATAAAAAAGGCAAATCAGGAACTGGCACATAAAGCAGGATGCTTCCTTCTAATTTAAAGTATTAATGTTTTTCTTGCAAAGTTCACCTGTGAGTGTGATATCTTTTTTCTGTGACCTGGCAATCTTGCCAATCTGTTTGAAGCTTTAGAATCAGAATGTCCTGGCACATCATCTCCAGTTCTGTTGGAACCAGATGCTTGCCTTTCTTTCGAAAGCATAATTGGCAGAGGAACCATAGTATTGGAATGTGTTTCCATAAAATGTCTATTTGAGGACATGGAGGTTGAACTATTATTTGGAACGTCCTTGCTAGAAGTTGTCTTTCTGGAATTGACACTGCTTTCAGCCCTGCAAGCTGGCTTACCAAAAGGGTGTTTGAACCCTTGGGATAATTTAACTCCATCGCCCTTGGACCTATGGTCTGCTGTTACATTGTTTTTGGCCGAAGTAACAACAGCTTCCTAAGAAAAGATCACATGCAAACATAAGAATCCCATTCATTACAAAGAGAACTGAAAGAACACATTTTATGTTAGACTTCATATACCTTGTAAACAGAATCATTTTTCAAACTTGCGGAGTTTCTTATTGAAGAAGCGGTATCCTAAGATAAATATTACCTGAAAGTCAGTCAGCTAAGATAAAAAATGAAAAGGAGATGGGACCCATCAATATCAAATACATTGACCTTGGATATGGATTTGCAGTCTTTGTGTTTTAGAGTACTCGGAACAACTTGGTCGGAGATTTGATTTTTTTCTTGGGGAATGTTTGAATCACTTTGAGTAATGGTTTCTGTCTGTTCTGATACAGTTGCTTGTGTAGCAGACTCAAGCTCAAGACACTTGGCAATGGCTACAGGACACTCACCTTTCCTAGCACCACATTCATTCCAGAGATTATTCCATCCAATCTTGGGCTGCTCAATTTCTTCTATCCTAACATTGCTAACAGTTCTTGATGAATCTACAACAGGTTTCATTGGCTCTTTCACCAAATATTGAAACTGGAAACCATCACTGAAGCTTTTTTCTTTTTCTATGCTAACATCAGCTGTGGTTTCTTCAGATAGAAGACTATGACTTGTTACTACACTTATTGTGTCATCAGCTTCAGCGTTATGTTCTTCTCCACCTTTGCTGCAAACACTACCGTCGCCACCAGAACCCAAAGCAGCTGCAGTGTCCTGCCTGTCCTGCTCCCGCTGCAAAGCCTTAAGTTCTCTAATCCTTTTGTAGTATTCTTCAAAATATGCTTTCTTTTGGGCCACTATACCCGGGGCCTTGAATTTCTCTATTTCTTCTTGACATCTGTTATGTGAGAAGACTGACCATTTTTCCCAAGATAGGGACTCAACTGCAAACCTTCCAAAGGAAATTGAACCATGATCAAGAACTTGGCAGAGTGGCACATCCTGCATGTTAAAATTTGAGTAAAATCTCAAGAAAGAAGATTAAAGGAAAAATAAACTAAGACAGATATTCTAGGAATCTTGAAGCCCACAGTTGAAAGAATGCCAGATATCTGAAATGCAGCATAATCTAAGACTAAGGCAGTTCCATGTTCATTGCCTACAAAAGAACCAATATTGGGACTTCCGGAAATCTCTAAGGTTCCACAATCTCTCTCTCTCTCTCTCTCTCTCTCTCTCTCTCTCTCTCTCTCTCTCTCTCTCTCTCTCTCTCTCTCTCTCTCTCTCTCTCTCTCTCTCTCAACACATACACGCACACAGAAACACGAGGGATGGCTTTCAAGTATTCTTGTTAGAAAGTTATGTTAAATAGATGATAGGTTTATTTTACAGCTTGATGGTAGAACTCAAAATGTTGAACCCAAAATGATGGGTCGCAAAGAAAATGATAATGATGATGGACACTGAAGGAAAGTAAGAGCAAGCAAACAAACAAATAAATAAAGAGGGTGAATGAGAGAAATCATGTAAATTACAATCTTTCCTCTCTTTGAGCATTAGACAATTCATGAATAGAGCTGATTTTTCTTCCTTTTCTTTCATCTGTATCCCCATAAAATGGGTGAGAAATGATTGGACCATGTAAGGCTCATTCCTTGAAGGAGAGACCTTGACGCTCATCAACACTAATCAACATTGCCAAAATCTCAACTGCACAATCGAAAGTATTCTCTTTGCCTGTGATGATGAACAGAAACTGACCAAGTAGATCATGGCCAGATTTCAGATATGCAACCTTCAACTATTTCAAATATTTTACATTCCTTTAAAAAGGAAAGAAAACTCCCACAACAATAGATTCTTGTGTTGATTTTATAAGCTATAAGCTTTTAAGAAAATTTAAAAAAGGGTCAAAACAAGATGAATTGAAACCTGAAGAATCATTATGAGTCGTTAAAAAAAGGTGGGCGACTGATCAAAACTAGGTGAATTAAAAAAGAGTCAAGCAATTTTTTTATACAGGCCTAAATACATTACACAGTACATGGGCGACTGATAGAAACATTATGAATAGCAATACAAATACATTCCAAGACTAATGAATCCAAGAAAATACAGAAATTTAAACTACCTGAGAATCGCCGGACATCTCTTCGTGTGACCATTCTCGGTAAGGTTGATCCATGTCAGTCGCCATTTCTTGTTTTAAGGACTATTTACACATAGCACAATGCATTCTCCCTATGTCTCTGCAAAAGAGAGTTTCAACTGTGACGCCCATAAACTATATCTTCCTTCTCCAATTTTATAAAGGACAGATTTTTCTCATTTGAACGCAAGATTTTAATATCTGGAGCAGGAGAAGCAGAAGACCTCGTAAACACCAACAAGCCACAAAGGCAGAGAAACTCCATGAAGAACCTGTAACTTGGTCACATCTCATTTCTTTCATGCATTTAATATATCGTATTATTTTATTCAATACATTGGATCTGTAACGCCCCAAAATATAAAGTTATGAGTTAAATGAGTAATTGAAATATTGAATGGCTTTGCTGACAAAGATGTGAATCTGATTGTGAAGTGAACCCATTTATGTTTGGGGACCAAGATCAAAATGGTTGAACTAAAAACACTGGTCCAACCCACCTACTGAGGTACAATGTGGATGATAGATGGTGGGACAAGAAGGCATTAATTTAAATAGATTGCCTGTACCTCAACACTATCCTTCATTTTATGATCATAAACTTCTAATGAAGGGCCTTAAAAATAAATTGCTGGAATGATGCTACCCCACAACTGATTTTGCGCTCTCTTAATTCAATGGTTATGATCATCAAATGTTCACATCAATATTGGATAATGCTTTCAAAACCGAATGTAAAAATGTGGTGGGGCCCTCCTATACCACACTGTTCATGTCGATGATAGATGGTGGTCCTAAGAGAAACTAAAAATGGGAAGTCAGAAGCAGACCAAAAGAAGGTTGAGAGGCAGGTGTGAAGCGTGTGGGATAATAAGTTTTTTATGTTAGGTTTGCAGCGTTTGCTTTGGTGGTCCTTAGTCCTATGGGTTCAGGTGTTCACTTTTTCTAGGCCTTGATTCAGATACTTCACGTAGAACCCAGGAAAGATATCCAGAGTCCAGACTGTTCAATCTTCATCAAATTGGCCCACTCAAGGAATGATCCATAGGCAGATTTCTTAAGAAAGACAACAAAATCCATTTGCATGGATCACAAAAACAAAAACTCCCCATGTATGGATTTGGACGCAACTTCATGGAGATTTTCTACCAGGTATGGATTTAAATGTGTAATCAATCATAATAACTTCTTTTAAACTTTACCTATAAAATAGGGTTCATGCATTTGACTAAATTGCTGTCCATCAGAGTTATAAGTAATCTAAATGCAGATCCTTCCAAGGATCCAAACGGGGGCGGCCATAAGGATTGGTGGAAGCTTTTTACCCGAAAAAAACATGGGAGTGGTGGAATCTCCCATGGTAGAGATGAGGGATGTCCAAACAACAGCCCAAGATGCATCAGTGATTGGAAGATGAAAAACATATCTTTTCCTTTACTTTCCATAACTAGTTTTTTTTTGGTAGAGAAACTTTCCATAACTAGTTTTTTTTTTTTTTTTGTTTAAGCTTTCAATAACTAGTTGATGATCACAAATGATATGCAGTTACTAGTTCACATGAACCTAAATACTTAGATGATTTGATCTTAATTTTCAAGGAGTACGCCCGGGCAAGTTGCAACTTAGGCGGGACAGGCAGAGTACTAACCAATCCCAAGCCTGGCCCAAACTGCATACGAGAAGCCCGAGCCCCAGCCCGGATGATATAATTAGTGTATCTCAGTATCTGAGAGTTTAAATCATCTATTAGCCTAAGTCAATAGGACGAGCCCCACCCAAACTTTATTTCTAGGCTTATTTGGGCAATTTACTTATAAAGTGAAGTGAATAGAATGGTCAAATCAAGTGAAAATAAGAGAAGAGAGTTGGATAAAAAGTGCTAAATAACATTTGGGTTAAATAAAAAATTGCTAAATCATAAAATGTCATGTTATGGTTTTCATCATTTAGTAGTACGAGAGTTTAACTTTTTGTATAAAAAAAAAAGAAGATGTTTTTTTTTTTTTTGTCATTAAGTAGCATAAGAAGATTTTATTTATTAAGGAAGAAGAGTTGATTTTTGAAATTGAGTATTTTCTAATTTGACTCATCTTCTTTCCTTCCTCTGTCCCTTCATTTCACTTCACTGTACAAGTGAATTACCCCGACAGTGGAAACGTAACAGCTCAAATTGCACTGTTGACCATTGATTATGTGCTATCTAAATCTCGAGGAAGGCAGAGCATTATGCTTTATCAGATTTAGTCCTGAATATCCTTTTTTAATCTCTATAATTTCCTTAAAATTATATCCAAACATATGCTAAGCACGTGATACAGACAGGAATAAATAGATTCAAAACCCACCCCCCAAGCAGCATGGGAAGCATGCAATCTAAAGTTAAAAGCAGAGAACATTAAGCATGGAAAGCATAGACACCGTATGGAAGTTATAACAACCGCTCAAGCAAGGAATGATTCTCTAGAAGAAGAAAATTAGAATATCACTCAAAAACTTCCCAAAAAATTCCAACCAAAATAAAGAAAGCCAGGCCTAAAAAGGCGTTCTTTTTACATTCGGCATTAACTGCAGTGCAAAAAAACCTGTGCTGCTGATACCTTGAGCGGACTTTCAATACTAAGGCCTCCATTCACTTAAGGGCAGCATGAGACTCGCATATGTTTGAAGGAATTAAAAGGGAAAAGAATTCTATGTAAGGGGGATTTCTGACAACAAAGTTAATGTTTGACATCAATATTAATGGTTGTCTCTAGAGTATTTGGAATTTTTTATTTAATCGTTGAAAAATTTATCAGCCTCATTGGTCTTTGATATTTTGAATGCTAACGATGTGCAAAAGAATTTAGAAGATCTACTTGAGGACAACATATGGAGATATCAGAATTATCCGTGGTAGGATTCCAAACAGACTCTCGGGCCTTTTTCAATATTCAGATTATACCAGACCCTAGCAGCATTCTGCCCTGAGTTGGTATTGGATCCAAATATTTGTTTTCCACTAGATGTTGAATCATTGGTGCTATTTGCTAAGGTTGGTCTATTTTTTTTTAATATATTTGATTTAAAACTGATTTAAAGGATGTTTGTGTTTTTTTACTAATAAATGACAAAGTTTACATGAATGCCCAATTTGAGAGCTTTCACCTTTTAAAAAAAAAAATACTAAAGTAGGCATGCATATAACTTTCATAAAATGACAAGTTTGCTTGCATTGTTAATTGTTATACTTTATAGGGTACATGCGTCCTTAAACCTGCTCCAAATCTATCCGGATAACTGAGCTGAGGTGATTGACAATCCTGCATGTCACCCATTAATAGCTGGTTTCGACAATGATGGGGTACTTTGAATTTGATTAACATGCATGAAAACTGCCAATTATGTACCTTTATTTTAAACTCTAATGCGTACTTGTCTTGCATCTATTTTCATATCAATTATACTACATGGACAAACTTTTTGGTCAGAATTTGTGACAACCCCGATAGACTTTTTCTTTTCATATTGTCACTTCTGCGTGAATATATAAATTGGGGCACCCATTGTTATGTTTCGTCACTGAATATATAAATTAAGTTACAAACCCCATAGAACACCAAACCCTCTTTTCTAAACTTTTGTCATTTAGATATATTTCTTCAGCCAAAAGAAAGATTATTTTAAAAGTCAGTGATATGTGAAATCTTGATTATTGTCCCACAACTTTCTTAATTCTCAGTTCAATTAAGAAAACTCAGACTCGTTGTATTCTGCTGCAAGCTCCGATCATAAGTTACATTAAAGTCCTCTAGAAATTAGATTTTAGATAATGTAAAATTTGCATAAAAGAAACACATTATCATGTTTGTTTGAGACAATCATTTTCACATGTGCAAGTGAATGGGATTTAGTTATTTCGAATTTGTGACGTTTTTTTTCTTAAGAGGCATGATGATTCAAGATATGAAACTTTCTATAGGTTTATTTGTTATAAGAGAATATTGAATGGTTTAGATTCTTAATTAG
This sequence comes from Litsea cubeba, assembly GCA_012931725.1. NCBI lineage: Eukaryota > Viridiplantae > Streptophyta > Magnoliopsida > Laurales > Lauraceae > Litsea > Litsea cubeba. The sequence goes on from CM022949.1 coordinate 21,993,360, forward strand.
AGCCCCGCAAAAAGTGCAGATCTATAGGTTGGCATTTATTTTGAGTGTTTTAACGTATTTATGAAGATATAGGAAGAGTTTTAAGATATGAAATTAGGAAGATTTAAGATCTGAACTAACATTTCGGATCCTTTTTTACTCGCTTTTTAGTACTCAGAATTGGCTCTCACTCCTATCAAAGTGAGACTCATCCAATTGATCACACCATATTTATTAATAAATAACCATTAATTGGTTAGTTGTGACTGTTTGATGGGTCATGATACTGTGGTTAGCATGGATAATTAGGGCTGTTTTGGGAGTTATTCGTCAAGTCAAATGTGTAGCTAATATGATAATGCAAAGTTAGAAGTCTCAATCTCTCGGGGCACATTTGGGCCGCACTATAAAAATCCAGATACACAAATAAGGTTTTCGGCCGACTGTTGAGTGGCTGAGTCCAAGAACACCCCAAAAAAAAATGACATTTAATTATTTTATAAATGGACCCCACTGTAGAGTTCCTCATTGATGAGGATGATTGAGACACTCAAAATTGACCCCCTTAGCCCCACTTTGCTCTGCCCATGGTAGGGTAGACCCTCACCGAGTGGTTGAAAGCTGACTATAAACCATAAAAATTGAGCCAATCTACACAGGCCACCAAATGACTATCACCTGAACCTGAAATATTTATGTCACCACATTAAAAGATCCGCAGTAGACCCCACTACTAAAAGTGAATGGCCCGCAAATGGACCATGTTGTCAAGCCAGACTCAATGGCCACATCTGATCAATCAGGTGCACCAGACAACAACCCAGATGGCTCAATGCGTTCTTACTTCTCACGCCTTATTCCTCTTCACGTGCAATGCACGTGCCCTTTTAAAACAGTGCGAGACACTGAGGACATTTAATTCGCCATTTGCAGTCTATAACTATTCCTCAAATTGCGATCCGAAAAAATCCCGCTCGGATTTTTCCAGAAACGGTACATCCAAACGCAACTAATTCAGTTTCATATTTACGCTAACGCTATGCAAAACTCAAAAATCTGAACTCGTTCCCGGCCCCGCCATATACAGGAAAAAAAGATGGAAAGGATCTTCGATGAGATCATAATTCACGCTCGAGAACCTCAAATCCCATCGAATCTTACTTCGTTTCAATGTTTTCTTATTAAAATAGAAGATTTAACAACTTGAACAATCAAGATTCTGGGTTCAATATCAACAGGAAAATTAAGTAATACGGAGATCCAAATCAGAACTTGCACAATGAAAAAAATCTGTGTTCGTAATCGTACCTTCGATTTGCGATGTTAATGGAATCAATTGGAGATCCGAGATTGCACTCAAAAATTCAGGAACTGAACTGCTCTCTCTAGAGGCGGACTCAGGATTTTCATTTAGGTGGGATTAAATTTTTGCTATGATTTTTTTACATCAACAATCACAAAAGAAAAAATTATATTTAAATAGATTCAAATTTATGAAAAAATGGACTTATTTGTAATTCTGATTTTATAAAATTTTTTCAATGATGGAATTTTTCGATGATTTTAGTTTCATTAGAAAACGGGTCTAACTGTGATCGATTTTCTCTTCTAACTCGGGTTAATTTGAATTTATTTCAGATGATTCACAGTGAGATTTGATACCTTTAAAAATATATTTATTTTAGAATAAAGTAAATTTTATTGTGCATCTTCATTCTTCTCCTCTTCGATTTTCTCTTCCTTATGGTTCCGTTTTTTCGTTTTACCTTTTTTGACGTTCTACCACGTTGACATGGGTGAGGATTTTATTAATATGGGGCGTGGGCCAATGCACATTACTTTTTGATGAAGATTTTGGAATTTGTCGTCCGAGGTCTTTCCAACGTTGATCCGCCTCTGGCTCCCTCTCTTGTTGTTGTATGGTGGGTTTCTTCGAAAGAGAGCAAGAGACAGAAACTGATTGATGTATGAAAATGCAAACGTGACTTACCCGAAGCGTAAGTTGAGCCCCCCCACTCCCCACTCCCGTCACTCCCCACTCCAGTCACTTCACTGTCATGTGAATTTTATTAAGGTCCATTGCCATTCTACACCATACATGTGTTATATGTCAGCGTAAATCTGGGCCGTCCATTCGTCCAGTGATTCTCATCACAAGTACGGATTCTCAGCCTGTTTGGTAATTCTATTATTAAAGTTAAAATAAGGTAAAGTCCTATTTCTTAAAAAAAAATCTCACTAAAAGTATTTTAATTCAAATTTCCCACTGAAAGACAAAAAAAAAAAAAAACATCATTTTCCCACTAAAAGACAAAAAAAACTTCATTTTTTAATAAAAAAAAATCAAAAAAATTCTATCACAAATAACTAAAAATAAAATACCATCATAACCTACTTATATTTTATTATTTCTTCAAAATAACATTTACTCCACTGAACTCCATTAGTAAAGCCTCTTAGTAAAGCCCCCAAACAGGATTGAACCAATAGTGGCTGAACAAACGCCTTGTGGCCCTTTCTTAATTTTACTTTACCAGTGAAGTGGGAGGAATGATCAATTTAAGAAGAAAAAAAATGAATAAGGATCAAATTAAAAGGATTTTTTGGTGACACTAGAATGTAATTTTTTTTAAAAAAAATGACTTTTTTGTTAATTAGTTGTATTAGAAAATATTTTTTTTTTACTTTTTTTTAGCAAAATAAGTATTTTTTTAATTATATTTTTAATTTTACTCATCTTCTATTATATTCGCTTGAATCGAGCAAAAGATGGCAATGGTCGGGTGTGAATAGGGACTTGCCCGGACCTGCTTCTATTAGGGGTAAGTTTGGCAGTGGTTTTTTGAAGTGGGTGCGGATTTGGATTTTTTTATCCTAACCCGGCTTGTCCCGAATATATAATATATGTATACTTATTATTAAAATAATAGACAAAAACTCAAGTGGTGTAGGTGATTTTAGGACTTGACTTAAGACATATGGAAAGAAAAAGTGGCGTGTTAGATCCCTACCACACTCAAGCCTTAAATGTTAAACTCGACCTAAATCAAGTTTGGATCAATTACATTTCAAAGACTTCTAGCTAATTTACTCTTTCTTTCTTCAGTAAAAATACTAGAGTTTCCACGCCAAATCACTGTAATTCGATAAGGTGGCGTACGTACGCATGTACCGTATAAGGAATGGAGTTACTGAACCTGTCGGTGGTGTGGGGCCCAGAGAATCTGTCCGACTCTAATTCAAGATGGCCCACCCACCAGCGGGATCACCTGCTTGAGAGAAGAATCAAAGGTTAGGAGAAAAGCTAATAAAAACAAAGGGGACCAACTGTTCACAGTCATCATAATGCACGTTTTCCACAAATATAATGAGGGCCACATACGTTCAGTCAAGACCAGAACTCAAGTAAAGTCTTAACAGTAAGGAGGATTCGCAACTTTGAAAACATAGAAATTGGTACCTGTAAGTGCACAAAAATTCACGGACCCGGGGGGGTGGTGTTCTTGCGACTCACTGAGGAGGACGAAGACTGAGGCTCCCCGTCTCCTCGCTGATGATGGGAGAACCGATGCCTGAGAACCTGGAAGAGGGAGAAGAAACAGGTCAGAGGACCCTGGCTGTGGGCAGCGCAGGGCTCTCCGATGCCTAAGTCAGTATGAGTACTGGACAGTAGGAGGAGATTTTGGGGGAGAAGGCGATACCAGTGGTTCTCTCGGACGGGGGAGAGACTGTCCCCTTGCAGTTCTGGTTTGGCCCCTTTTATTGGGGAGGAGAGGGGACAAGGAGGTGACCCTGTCAGGGAGCTATCCATCGTGACATGTCGTGTCGCATCGGGCCATACCCGGGCGTCTGTGGACGCCGTTCTGTCAGAGGACGTGGGCGGCATGGGAGGCTCTGTCAGAGAGTATGGGCGTGCCCTTGTCTTGTCGCGCGTGCTCTATCGTGCTTAAGTGTCCAAGGGTGGACAGCTGTCAGGCCCTACCTTGGCTAGCCCTGACCGAGGTCGAGGTGTGACGCTGAGGTCGGGGAGCCGAGGGCGGAAGCCGAGGGCGGGAAGCCGAGGTGAGGCTTTTGCCGAAGTGGGAGCACTTGGCCGAGCAGGCGGAGCGCGGACGTTTGAGATGAGCTTTGCCGAGGTGGATTAGCCGGCGCGGCAGCACGGGATGGAGAATCAGGCCAGTTATCCGGTGAGCTAGGAAATATCCCCACACAATAGCCCCCCAGCTTCTGAGCTCAATAGACTGCTCTTGAGGTCAGAAGGTAAGTATCATGGAGGATGACTGGCTGGCAATGGACCAGAGCTAGAGGTCGGCATCACTGCTAAGCTGTAACAGGGTGCTTCTGCCGAGCTGGAGAGCCACACAACTGCCGAACTGGAGAATGGGTACCGAGATGCGCTAATGGAGATCCCACTGGCTCTTCACCAGGGGCCTGTGCCGGGCATCGGGCGCGTGGCCGAGATGCGCCTGCCGCACGCAATGGAGATCCCTCCGGCTCTTCACCAGGGGCCTGTGCCGGGCATCTGGCGCGAGGGCCGAGATGCGCCTGCCGCACGCAATGGAGATCCCACTGGCTCGTCACCAGGGGCCTGTGCCGGGCATCTGGCGCGAGGGCCGAGATGCGCCTGCCGCACGCAATGGAGATCCCACTGGCTTGTCACCAGGGGCCTGTGCCGGGCATCGGGCGCGAGGGCCGAGATGCGCCTGCCGCACGCAATGGAGATCCCTCCGGCTCTTCACCAGGGGCCTGTGCCGGGCATCGGGCGCGAGGGCCGAGATGCGCCTGCCGCACGCAATGGAGATCCCACTGGCTCGTCACCAGGGGCCTGTGCCGGGCATCTGGCGCGAGGGCCGAGATGCGCCTGCCGCACGCAATGGAGATCCCACTGGCTCGTCACCAGGGGCCTGTGCCGGGCATCTGGCGCGTGGCCGAGATGCGCCTGCCGCACGCAATGGAGATCCCACTGGCTCGTCACCAGGGGCCTGTGCCGGGCATCTGGCGCGAGGGCCGAGATGCGCCTGCCGCACGCAATGGAGATCCCACTGGCTCGTCACCAGGGGCCTGTGCCGGGCATCTGGCGCGAGGGCCGAGATGCGCCTGCCGCACGCAATGGAGATCCCACTGGCTCGTCACCAGGGGCCTGTGCCGGGCATCTGGCGCGAGGGCCGAGATGCGCCTGCCGCACGCAATGGAGATCCCACTGGCTCGTCACCAGGGGTACGAAGCTCTGGACGACTAGTGGCGGCAGAGGACCGTGCGATCAAGGCTGACAGCAGAGGACCGTGCCGTCATGACGGTAGAGGGTCGTACGATCGAAGCCGACAGTAGAGGGTCGTACCGACGTCGTCGCAGCTGACGGCGCCATCGAAGCTGACAGTAGAGGACCGTGCCGCCAAAAATGACGGTAGAGGGTCGTGCGATCAAAGCTGACGGGCGGTCGAAGCTGAAAAATGATTGGAGGCTTCAGCAGCCCCCCGAGCTGGAGGAGACTTCTGTCATGGAGGCGTCCGCCGAGATGGACGCTGCCGCGGAGCTGGAGGCATCCGCCGAGATGGAGGCGTCCGCCGAGATGGACGCTGCTGCGGAGCTGGAGGCATCCGCCGAGATGGAGGCGTCTGCCGAGGTGGACGCTGCCTGTTGATTGCCATTGAAATACTTCTGGGCTCGGGTTTCGTCTGCTTCTTGCCTGACGAACTGGTTTACCCTTGTCATCAGCGCTGCCATAGTGACCACGGGATGCATGACCAGGTCCCTTCGAAGCTCGTTGCCTGGCAGGAGGGCTTGTTGGAAAGACAGGATCGCTATTGCATCTGTAGTATCCTCGATCTGGCTGTAGACAGTCCAGAACCTTTTGGCGAACTGCGTGACGCTCTCGGCCTGCTTCATTCTGAGGGCCATCAGGTCGGCGATCGATCTGGGGATGACCCTGTGAGCTTGGAACTTCGTCATGAAGGAATTCCGGAGCTGCTGCCAACTTTTGATTGATCCTTGGGGGAGTGCGCAGAACCACTTTAGGGGGAGGTCCCCGAGGCTGGAGGAGAAGACTCTGCAGTTTAGGTGGCCTGCATCGCTCCACACCGACATCCTCTGAGTGAAGTGCCGGAGGTGTGCTGCTGGATCCGAGGTTCCGTCGTAAACGACGAACCTCGGGATTTTGAAGTCTTCGGGAAGGGGGAAGCTCCTGATCTCTGGAGAGAGGGGAGATGTGCCGAGACCGTCAGAGTTTGGCCGAACTCGAGCGAAACCGGCAGCCTCCAAGTTTTGTCGTACTGCTTGCTCGATGCGTCGATCAAGCCACTTTCTGATGTCGTGGTTGTTGTCCGGAGCTTGGTTGCTTCTGTTGTCCTTCAGGGTGCGCCTTTTGGAAGGTGGAGTCGAGGTCGAACCCTTAGAGGATGAACCCGACTGAGTACCCTGCTGTTGGACGCTTGCTGGATTAGATCTTGCTCCTGACCTTTCCCGGTGGGGGACCGTCGGCAGCTGTGTCGACAGTGTCAGCGGTTCCTTTCCCTTTCTGGTTCTCCGAGGCATGGTGTTTGGGAAGATGGCTTTTTGTAGCGTTTCCCACAGACGGCGCCAATTGTAAGTGCACAAAAATTCACGGACCCGGGGGGGGTGGTGTTCTTGCGACTCACTGAGGAGGACGAAGACTGAGGCTCCCCGTCTCCTCGCTGATGATGGAGAACCGATGCCTGAGAACCTGGAAGAGGGAGAAGAAACAGGTCAGAGGACCCTGGCTGTGGGCAGCGCAGGGCTCTCCGATGCCTAAGTCAGTATGAGTACTGGACAGTAGGAGGAGATTTTGGGGGAGAAGGCGATACCAGTGGTTCTCTCGGACGGGGGAGAGACTGTCCCCTTGCAGTTCTGGTTTGGCCCCTTTTATTGGGGAGGAGAGGGGACAAGGAGGTGACCCTGTCAGGGAGCTATCCCATCGTGACATGTCGTGTCGCATCGGGCCATACCCGGGCGTCTGTGGACGCCGTTCTGTCAGAGGACGTGGGCGGCATGGGAGGCTCTGTCAGAGAGTATGGGCGTGCCCTTGTCTTGTCGCGCGTGCTCTATCGTGCTTAAGTGTCCAAGGGTGGACAGCTGTCAGGCCCTACCTTGGCTAGCCCTGACCGAGGTCGAGGTGTGACGCTGAGGTCGGGGAGCCGAGGGCGGAAGCCGAGGGCGGGAAGCCGAGGTGAGGCTTTTGCCGAAGTGGGAGCACTTGGCCGAGCAGGCGGAGCGCGGACGTTTGAGATGAGCTTTGCCGAGGTGGATTAGCCGGCGCGGCAGCACGGGATGGAGAATCAGGCCAGTTATCCGGTGAGCTAGGAAATATCCCCACACAGTACCCCACTTACAACTCTCCGCGCCTTAACAAAATAATAATAATAATAAAAATAAATCTTTCCTAAACCACCCCACCCCATTCTTCAGCGAGAAGGCATCCAGCCGCCCCCTCCCCCTCTCTCTTCCTCTTTCTTCCTCCTCCCCCTCTTTATTTTCTCTCCTCTCTTCCTCCTTCCCCTGCTGCAACCCTGCCACCCGATCTCCCTCCCCAACGGCGGCTGGAGGGGAGGAAGAGCGGGGAGGAGAGGGGAGGGGAGGGAAGAAGAGAGGGAGAGAAAATAGATGAAGGGGAGGGAGGAAGAAAGAGGGAGAGCGAGGGGAGGGGACCGGCTGGGGCTGCCGCCCGAGGATCCCTCCCCGCCGGAGACTGGGAGGGTGGGGGGTGGAGATGAGGGAAGAGGTTGGAGCGAGGGAGGGAGGGGTAGTTTAGAAAGAAAAAGAAGAAAAAAATTATGCGGTGTGGAGAGATAAAAGTGTGGTGTCAATAAAAGCCCCCTTGACTATATAGCGATTTAGAGTCAATTGAGCTGCAATGAGAAATTATTAAAGAGACCAATGTAAATGATACGGGGAAGAAGGATATAAGTTAGCAATGTAGATAAGATCTTAAATTTCTTAAAATTTGAATTAATAGAGTAATGGTTGGATAATCATTTTCCACCATCTAGATTCGCTTTCCTGATTGTTTGCATTAGAATATAAAGGAATTGAGTACATAGTTTATTCCATATGTGGTTAAAAGCAAAAATCAAATGTGAATTTTCTAAAATGACTATGAAATAACTTTTCTTTCATGAAAAGAGAATCAAATCAACTTTACTTTATGAAATAAAATAAAGAAATTATGAGAAATGAAAACCTAACCATCACCCTAATAATTCAATTTCGAATGCAAACAAATAGGCAGATATTATTTAATGGTCATTTTTGCATATTTGCATCGGATCTTAATTTCTTAACCACTCATGGCTTGAATTCCTATATTTAATTTATGTGCATCCTATGCAAACAAACAGACTTAAAAAGCAATTACCATGTAACCAAACACCACGTGAGGATGATAATGTGGGCAGTGAGATTTGCATCTGGTGATTTGCTTTGCATAGAAGTTAGATGATAGTTCAAGGAAGACAGGCACTTATACTAACATTTATTTTTGTAAGCCATTAAAGTTGACCCGTATTGTTAGGTATAAGTTGAAACAGATTGGACAATATATCAGTCCAAACCAATTATTGTCAACTGTCCTTGTTTTCTTTTTTACTTAAACTTGTGCTCTAGTTGTTATTATTGTGCTATGGATGTACCACGAAACACTACAGTAACACAGTGGTGGAGATAATCAGGTTGGGCTTTAACTTAAGAAGAACCAAGTTTGTTAGGTTGGGTCAGAGCGTGTCCAAGCTGGCCCACTCAGTTCTGGGTATAATATTTCAAAAAGTCTACATGGACTAACTCATGGAGTTAGTCGATGGACAGACCCCATGATTTGGAGGGAAAATCACCTCATGTCAGGTGATTTTCCCCCCAAAATCATGGAGTTAGTCCATGGATCGGTCCATGGTTTAGTCCATTTAGCAGGGCTCGCTCATAATATTTAGGCCTTTATCTGACCATGGGTCTGAAAGCAGGACCCGACTCGGCTCATCTTCAAATACATGCACCCTTTAATTAAATGCATTGGGCAAGCCAGACTTTAAGAAAACGCAGGCACAGTCGAGCCCATTTAATTGACAGACCAGGAAAATGGCCCAAGTGTAGCACCCAGGCCTAAAAAGAGAGCCCAAAATCCATCCCAAGCTCGGCATGGCTTGTCTTAGGCTCGGGCTTTGTAGTTAGTAGTGATTCATTTTGCCTCTTTGAAGTTTTAAGTAACGATGTATGGTTTGCAATAGTGTATGTTATTGTTGATGCACTTATCACTGTCAAAAGTTCCTTTGCTTTTAAGCCATTCCAGAAAATTTTAAAATCTGGTCGCTAATTGTTGTGAAAGTGGTAAAAAAAGAAAGTTTCATTGGTGATTAGGGGTTTTACGTGTTTTTTTTAATAATATTTGAGAGAGAGACATGATAGATTATCTAAAATTTTATAAACCTTGGGCATCCTGGGCCTGTTTGGATCAGCAAAAAATAGAATAGGGTGAAGTTAAATGGGTCCTAGCTGTCTAAAATTTCAACTGTACCTCGTTTGGATGAGCCTGGTCTGATAGATGAAGTAATGTTGTGAGTCATATGTACTCCATTTCACTTATACTCTAACTACTTCCATTTTTTTGAGTAAAAATAGATTATACTTCAAACCTTAACTTCAAAATAATTATCCAAATAGAGTGAAGTGAAGAAGTACTATATTTTAACTTCAACATACTTCTATTCACTTCACTCCAAATGTGAAATCTACTTCATTTCACTAAACTCCTCATTTATCCAAACAGACCCAAGGATGCCCAAAGTTTACAAAATTTTAAGGATCAAAGGCTTCCCATTGTCACTTATTAGAGTGTCAAGGATCGACTCTTTGGGTCTGTATGTGCAGCACCTAGCGGGAATGCGGTGCCAATTAGGGCTGGAAGCTTGTTTGGAGCATCACTGAAAACAAAAGACTTTTTCGTATTTTATGCCATGTTTACTCGTTATAGAAGTTTCGATTTTCTCATCTATCCCATTGGATATCCAGAGCCTGCACAAACATACCCTCATGGAGTATATTAGGAAAGTATTCCATGGGGGAAGCCAAACCTAACGAGCAATTATGGCGGAAAAGTAACACATGTGGAGCACCACGATTGGGAGGATGACTCTGATCCATAGATTAGGCTAGTTTAGGGTCAGGATGGGTTAGAGTTCCAATTATCTAATAGTTAAAAAAAAAAACCAAGAGAAAGATTTCCGCTAAACAGGTGGAAGCATATGCCAAAAGAATATTAAAACATTCCTAGTCACCCAAAAGCCCAAGACAGCGACCCCAATTCAATCCATTGACCATTGACAACTCTATTGGAATGAATTTTTAACTCTTCAAATCAATTTTACAAAAAACAAAAGTCTTTAAATCAAAGAACTGCGAACATATCTTTGGGTGCCAAAGTGTTCCCAACTCCCAACATTCCCTAATCACATAGGGCAATGGTAATTTCTACAATTTCTCACACTAGACGGCTGGGGAGGAATAATATTAATCTCTCAATCGAATGTTGTACATGGAATCTGAGTGCAAAGAATAAAATCCAAACCTTTTAACTTAATTCCAAATTACCATTGGAGTGAGAACCACACCTAGTGGGGGCCCTCGTTATGATCTATATGAGCTAATCATAAAACAAAGACACCTTCATTCATAATTATCAATTCTAAATTTGACACCCATACAAATGAATAGGACTAGTAAATCGACTTTCTGGTTATTTGGACCATGCATAGGGGGTATTTTTTTGGTCCCTCCTGCCCTATTTTGGGAGGGCTCCATAAGAACCTGCGCTCGAAATAGGAGGGCCATTACAGCCACCATCAAATTGATCTAAGTATAAAGACATGATCAACAAATAACTCTTGTTAAAGTTGAACGGTCTTGATTCAGATTCATGTCCCACTGATGGTTGGACAGACCAGACAAAGAAATTTTTGTAAATCCTGCTCCCAGAGAATCTGGATTCTGGACTCAAGCCATAGAGAATGAAAAAGAGATTGAAGGTTTTGTTAAACGGACCCCGAAACGAGGAAGACGTCAGACTCATGACAGCAACCATCAACCATGTATTTAATCCGACCCGCTACGGCCAAACTATGAGATATTCACGTTTCCCACACCCTTTACCCTTTTCCGAATTCTCTTCTTCTTCTTCCTCTGTCGCTGCTGCTGCTTCTTCTCCTCCTTCGTTTCCGTGTATGACTAGATAACCGAAATCTCTGATTTTTACTCCATCCGCTATCTCGCATTTATCAATCGGAACATGTCGGATGCTTTGATCAACGGATTGGCAGGTGCCGGAGGAGGAATCATCGCTCAGCTCATCACCTACCCTCTGCAAACTGTATTTTTCTTCAGATCAATCTCTTTTTCTTGATTTTTCTTCTCTCCGTGATCTTTCTTTCATTTGCTTTGTGTTTGATCTTGTGTTGTTTTGGGCGATCTAGGTTAATACACGGCAGCAGACGAAGAGGTATCCAAGAAACGCAAATGAGAAGAATCATGGAGCGATCCAACAGATGTGTCAGGTTCGTTCAAAATCTTCATTTTTTTTTTGGGAAAAAAGTGATCTTTTTGACAGTTGAAAAATGGGTTTTGTTGTTGTTTTTTTTTTTTTTTTATGATTTTTGTTGGGATCAAGTGTAGGTGGTGAAGCATGAGGGATGGGGGCGGTTGTATGGAGGATTGGCGCCGTCTTTGGTGGGAACAGCAGCATCACAGGTGAGCATAGTGTAGAAATTTTGTGAGAGATTTGTGGAAGTTGGGTAATGCTTTGTTTTAGAATGTTGTATTGAATCTGTGTGACAGGTACCCAAATTCAATTTGGTTGTGATTTTGGTAAAATAGATAGTACTCTGTTTTCCATTTTACTAGGTAGTCATAGGATTATAACAGTTGGAAATCACACTAGATTTGGTACTACCTTTTGTGCTTTCCTCTTTCCATGTCAATATTCTCAGTTGGGTTGGTATTTGCAGAAGGGTAGAAAAAAAACTCTTTACACATAATGGGGTTTTCGATTTTGTTCCACATTGAAGTCACAACAGGTTCTATTGTATATTCAAGCCAATTGCAACATGACCCATTTCGTTGCACGTGTTTTTTTTTTTTTTTTATCCCATTTTTTTATCCGCATCAGTGAGGGTTACGTGTATGCATTTGAACATTGCCTATGTTTTTCCTTCCAATTCGAGCCTGCAGCTGTTTAGAATGTCTTTGCATGGGTGTATGAGCGGTGCTATTTGTAACGACCCAATTGTATGGTTTGGCTAATCATGTAGCATGGAGCTAATCAATTCCTCGTGCATGAGTTGGAATTTAGTGGTGGTTCTCAAAGATTTATGTAGAAGTAAGGCTTCTAAGAAGTGGAGGGATTGCTTGAACTGTTGGAACCCCTCATTTCAGGAGATAATGGAGGAGAGGAAGCCTACACTTTTGGGGAAGAGATGATAGGCACGGTGACTTATTGTGTTAAGTTAGCATATCTAGCTGCTAGGGAAGTTGTATGGCAGCAGCTGGCTGTTGTAAAGGTATTTCAACTGGGTGAATATTGTAATGGGGCAACGGGTTCAGCTACTGGTGGCTTTTTTGGATAACCTACATTGGGAAAGTCATAAATGTCCACGGGGTGTAATATATAATGCAGGAGAAGCACATGCTGTAAGATACCAGGAATCAATATGAGAAAATATTGCTTGGGTAAATATTCTCACAAGTCGAACAGGGTCATGCCTTAGCTTATTATGGTTATGGTAATTGGAAAGTTGATTATATGTGATCAACCATTATTCTATCATACAGTGCCGCATGAATTCAGTTATTGAACTTTTTATAACTCCAAGAATCTTTTTTTTTTTCTTCATACAATTCAACCAAGATAAGAGATTGATGCCTCAGTTGCAAGACCCCATGTGTATGGTTGGTGAATTTGTGATGGTAGGTTAGAATTGCATGGAAAGTATGTGGATGTCAAGTTGTTGCAACGACACTGCTCCATTGTTGTAAGTTGAAGGTTTGAGGCAGTGGAAGTCCCTATTTCCTGTGGGAACACAGTTTTCATTGGAGGGATGTCAGGCAAATGATATGAGTATGATGTGTTAGTGGAATCTCTTTCAAGTTCTTGGCAGCAAGCCATTCAGTTTCTTGATGGCCTGAAGCCATGGATTTAAGAGATGTTGCAAAGCACTAAACATACCACACTAGAAAGCCCTAACAATGCAAATTTGTGGGTGAACTTTGCTATTTTTATGTGGACAATTGACTTCTTTGAACCTGACCCTTACCTGAACAAATTTAGAAAATGATGCATTTGTATCCTTGGAAGAGTCACATGGACCCAACTTCCCTAATACACAAATCCAAATTTTGGGTTTAGGCCTTGTACAGTTATGTCCCCCTTAGTTGAGTAGTTCCTATTTTAAACAGCTTTCCTATTTGTGTCCTAGCTGGAAAGTCTCCTATTAGTTAGGTCCTAGTTGTCATGTTATTGTACAAAGTAAAGAGTTCTATGTCCCAAGTAGTGGATCATGATCTAAACATGATTCTCTCCTCTGTTTTTTGTTCTTTTTTTTTATTTAAGAAAGGGAGATGCAAAATAGATCTTTTTTTTTGGAATGGTATATACATAATACAAGAGAGAATAGGTGGTGTATGTGCAAAATACCCAGCTTATAGAAAGAAGCTAAGGCAGGACAAAAAAGGAAAAAAAAGAAGCATAATCATCACAATCCAAAGGAAATGAACAACTATAAAATAACATGCATTTGATAAACGAAATATTCCTAAAACTCCTTGTTTAGTAAAGGAATCTGCCACTGCATTAGTTTTCCTCGAGACATGAAGGGACTCCACTTTCTAATAACTGAAGAGTGATGCTTAGTTTTTTACATCATGAGATGAAACATCCAAAGATACCCATATCTATGGTGATCCACTCGGCAATGTTATAGGAAATTAGGAATCACTTTCTACGATCAACTCCCCGCTGAAGGACGTAATAAAGATCTTCTTCGGTTCTTTAACAGTGAGTGTACAATTCATCTTCATTGGAGTCGTTAGTCCCTATCGACCCCAAGAAAGCAGTGAGAACCTTGCTTGGAGCCCTGTCAATCCTGGTTCTATTGGGTTCTCTCTTTTTTATGTGGGAAAAATGTAAAATATTTACATTACCAGCAATAAAGATGACATTTTCATGCTCTCAAAAAACTAAGTTTTCCCTCTTATCTTGGTGTACCACCCTCTTATAGTACTTTCATGAGGTTCTTATGTTGGAGAAGACTGTAGAGTGATTCAAAAGCCGCCTCTTGCATTAGTAAACCTAATAGAGTGATAGCTATAGTGGATCAATTTTCCCTCTTTGGTTAGAACTAAGGTTTGAAATTCTGGTACCTCTCTTCATCCTTGTTGGGATTGGCGCAATTCTGTTTTGCCCACGGCGGCCATGCTAGACTAATACTGGTGAGTGGTGAGCCGGTCTGTAAATTTTTTTTTTAATTTAAGAAAAATGAAGAAAAAACTGGAAAAAAGCTGAAAAGTGTGAAAATACGATGATTTAATAGTATCTTATATCAATTACATAAGTACCTAGTTTTTCTAGCACCTAGCGCAGTATTCATGACTTAATGTGGCCAGTAGAAGGATCAGTTAGCACATACAATGTACTAAATTACCAGTGTATAATAGCTATTTATAACTTACAAAAAGCCACCATCATTATATTAACTAAGAGGTGAGGGCTTGGAGCCATGGGGTGGTCAATTCTTCAATACAACGTCGAGTTTCGAGTTGGGTAAAATCTATTTTCATGATGGTCACCAGAATCTCCACTACTTCTCAGATTGTCACATCCCGGACCCAAGAATTCCCTGATTAGGGTGGTTCCTGAGGTGTGACATGCGTACTCCCATGAACTCGCACCTGTTCCGGACCAGATCCGAATTCACGAAGGAGAAAATTCCACGTTTCATGCTGTGAGGATTACTCACTGACACCTGTCAAGAACATTTATTTGCGGAAACATGTATATCAACAATAACAAAGCCATGAGCAGTCCATTATCCAATCCATTATATTACAATTTATCAATAACAAAGCTATTAATTTAAATCTCTTAAATGCATACTTAAACTAAGTGCAAGATTAACTATCTAGTTTTAAGTCATAATTACCACACTTGTACGTACTCTGGCGGTCAAAAACTAACCATTAACCTTACCAATCAACTCTCTAATCTGAAGGCTATTAGCTATCATGTTCGGTGATCTGGATCCCTGTGACACCAAGTGTAGCACCATGAATACGACGATTCAACAATATATGAGCAATTAAGATTCAACACATGTTATTCAAATTTCGAATTTAAAGACGAATAGATTAAAGAGAACAAATAAATGTCAACTAGGCACATTGTGCATTATGAATAATTCATGCTTTAAATCGAATCAATAATCGAATAATCACTTTCTAGTTGGCTACTACATTTGCTCATCCTCTCCGATAGAGAGCGAATCTAGTTGGGATGTCACCAGCGTCCCGGCCAAAGGCTGACTGGCTACCCGGTTCTGGAGTTCCGGTACTCCAGATGACATACTGCAGTAGTCTCGAATAACTGAACCAAGTTATAACCCCGTCGGGTATCACAAGGTCGAAGCTAAGTAGTGCCGAACCATTCGAATCGAATAATAATTAGACTGGAGTAAGACTTTTCTAATTGAATCATTTCTAATCAAATCCATTATTTCGAATCATATGCTTACCCCGTTCTAATATCACATCAATATTGTACGATAACATTTGTAAGGCAATTGTAGTACAATTTGTGGAAAATACGAATAATGCATATAACAAGTAACTGAATATTTGAGGGCAATAAATAAATCAATCTCAATATGCAAATGCAAATAGATTAATAGAATCAAGGATATTTACTAGCCAAACCTAATCTAATTACCCGTCGTCTCTAACCATCCATTTCGATGTAGTTTTAGGTAATTTGATGCACGTGCTACATTTTATTGGTGTCACTTTGTGTGTGTGCGTGATGCACCGAAATTCCTAAACCAACACCCATGGTAAAGTGCTAGACAAATGGATAGGCACATGAGATAAACTCAGCCCAAGATTTCTCATGTGTTACAATTTCCCTTGGACAATGATAATCGGTAATGGGTACCATTCTATGGACCTACAAGGTCAAACATTTACAACCTAAAAACCTTATTGATTGGTTTAGTGTTTACATCACAATCATCCTCAGGGATTGATTATGAAGAGTTTAGGCCTTCTGAAGTGGGATTAGCTCCCTTAATGGCCAATGATTCCAACCTAAGAGTCCAACTAGATTTAAAGTCCCTTTTTTCTAAAAGATATAGGGACCGATTCAATTGTCAAAATATTTACTTTCTCTCCCAATCTCTGATCATTATGTGGTGTATATCATTGGATTCCACACTTTGAGAGCTTTCCAACGGTATGTGGAACTCCAAAATCCGACATACGGGTAAAAAGTTATGGCCATTCCAAAGTTGGCACTGTTGGGCCCAAATGGGCCGACCCACTCGAGCGGGCCCAACTCGGCTGGCCTATTTCTGGGCAATTTCTGAGTCTGAAATGTCCAATTCAGTTGTTCATTCTTCCATTTCACTTGCTAATCATCCTTAGACCATATTAGGTATGATTTGAGCCTCCCAAAGCTCAATGTATAAACTATTTTATCAACCCACATTCATTCAATTATCCATTAACACTCATATATATAGAACCCATTGTTAATTATGAATCTAATTCAAATAAAAAGGGCTGAATTAACATACCATGGAATAAATAACATAATTACATAACTCAATCAATGAATCAATTAACTTGTATAAATCCAATTTGCTCATACTTGCCTTTAATGGTGTCTTCCAATACTAATCTTCTCTTAGACTTAGTTCATCCAAAATCCCCAAAATGCTAACTCATAAGAACTCCTACAATGATTAATGCAATAGATGATGCTAATTAATATGCATGTAATGAAATTGGATCTCTACAGTCATAAATAAGTAAAAATAAAATGAAGCATTATTAGTTGAGGCTTTCTTACCAAGAAATGGGTGTGGAGAAGATAATGATGAAGGAAGCTTGAGGTTTGGAGAAGATGACGAATTTGGAGATGGATATTGCTCTTTACTCTTCAACATCCACATACATGGCCTTCCATGGCTTGATTAGAAACACAAGAAGATGATTGGAGGGATTTCTACCAATGAGAGGTGATAAGAGAGAATGGCAGGTTATAGAAGATGGAGAAGGGTAACAAGGGTTTGATGGTGAAGAAGGAACCTAGAGCACCCACATGCATGATCTCCCTTTGAGGCTTTGAAAGAAGAAGAAGAATAGGACAAGAGAACTTCTCTTGTAGAGGAAAAAGGAAGAAAGGAACGATGCAGTAACTGGTTTGGGCTTTTTAACAGGCATATGTTGGGGCCTGGGTTGCATGCAAGTCCATGCAATTTGAGGAAATTTGGGAAAGGGGCTTGGTGATGGAAATGGGCTCTAAATGGATCCCAGTTGGGCTCAAATGGTCTGGGTCCAAACATGAAGATTAATGCTAATGACATGCACTTAAACCCATTAGACTTTGGCACACATGTGGGGCCCAACATGGTCAAAAGGTCATAAGTCTACCTAAGTTGGCTCAAAAACTCCACTAATCTACCTAATCCATCACAAAATCAACCAAAACACCAATTAGGCACTTAATCAAAATTAATTAAGTGCCAAACAAACCTAGGCGGGGTCGGGGTCTTACATTCCTCCCCCTCAGGACATTTGGTCCTCCAAATGTAAAATCATAACACAGAATAAGTAATGAGAATGCTTCTCAACACCTGCAAATTGAGTTCTTACGTGGAATCATCTAAACTCTGAGCCGCTTGAGTCTTCTGCGGGTATGGTCATACGACATCTGTTCTTTGGCGTTGATCGCACGCAACTATTATTCTCGTAGTTTGTGTTTGTCTTGATCTTCAAGGGCTTGTACTTGATACGGAGAGACAATTCTGGAACATATCTTTACTATCTGGATTCATGAAGTACATCATGTACTACTGCTTGACCTGGTCATAATCTTGATATGTGGCTAATCTCTGACTCCGTGGTGAATCTCGAACGTTCAACACAACAAGGCGACACTTGTCTTATGTCTGAAACCGAATAGTACTTTTCACCTTTTCCGCTGCACAACTCTGCTATCAACACTCCTTGCTTGCCAGTGAAAGTTCCTTTGCTTACTCAATTATCTCCAGCGTCTTTGTATAAGTTACTTTTAACATCGGTCTTGTTCAAAATCGGGCCTAAGAAATTTCTTTCTACACACTGATGTCTGATACGCTCTTTAATAAGGAATCTCAACGATGTCAAGCCAATAATCACATGAAAGTTGTCGTTGCCAGCGAACTTGCACCAAGTTAATCTCACCTTGCTCTGTCCACAAGTTAAACACATATGGTCGAAGCATGTCTTCAAAGTCGCAATCGTTCTCTTTGGTTAATCATCAATGCCTCAATTCTACAACATAAAAAATCCCAAAAATCAACTCCTAACAAACTAGAGTTCAATCTCTAACTATTTGAATTGTCAACAACATTCATTCCTCACTTATACTAGCTAAGGAAATTAGCCCCTAATGCAAGTGGTCTATCTCAATTTCAAATCTCACTAAAAAAAATTATAATATGGTCAGTTCCTATGATCGAAATAAGTCTCAAGATTATCAAATAATTGACTAACTTGTCTGACATGATAGGTGTAGGACCTCTGAAAATCTTGATTTCGATGACTAAGTATTCAATTCCTCAACTAAAATCCTTTCTACCTAGGCCTGTTCAGGAAGCTATATTCTAATCTAACTTGTTGTCTCCTTTTCCATTTGATGTGGATGTAAGGTGCCACTACATCCTAAGGTGTAAGGTCAAAATAATTTGTTTCCCAAACTTCAAACTACTGCTACTAAAATAACTCTACTTGGTGTGTCGTACTAATCCTCATGATTCTTCAACTATACTATATGGATCGGGACCTATAGATTACTAACTTTTTGGTTTGCATCCAACTTAGGCATAAACTATTTCTAATCCAAGTCATAACCTTCATATAGATCGAAGTCTCTTAATTTTAGTTTATAAGTCAATCACTAAAGCCATTTCTGACATTACTTCTATGGTACAGTCTATATGTCGAGTATGTGGCATTTTAAATACTCCTACGGAATAACGTCTGATAAATCTAACAAGCCACGAATAGTTTCCTAGATACCCAAGTGGTTTATCACCAAGGCTAAACTATGAGATTCTTACAACCACTACAGTCTAATACCTCTGCTTAAGAACCAAAGTTACCCCGGCATGTGGACTATTCCATTCTAAGGCTTAACTTGTTTGTAGTCTTACCCAAATTCTAAGTAACCAAGGTCTTAAAGCTAACTGTCTTGCTTTACTAAGTCCATATCAGTTCAACCACTAATATACAATCCTCACTACCTACGCTAATCTCATATATCTAAAAATCACTATTTCCCATATGTGGTAAGTGTGTCCTAATTCAATTCTCTTAGGACTAACTATAATTGAGTCCTCTATTACCAATTACGGCCAATACTAAAGTTATCTCTAAGATTAACTAAGGTGGAGTCTACCTTCTTTAATGGACAGTCCCAGCTCTAACTAGAGGAAGAGGGTTAACAAATCTCACAGGTTACTAAACTACTCCTAGCCATTAAGATTACTTAACCTTTAGAAATAAATCTATGTAATTAGCTCATCAACTCATCTAACCTTAAATGCAAATTAATTTCTCTGCCTTATGACTGAACTAATTGATTATTCAAAATATGTCTAGGATCCTCAATTCTACTCATGTAATATGCTCACACATCTATAGGTATCTGTCCTTTGAAATAACCTATAATTGCCTGATGGTTTGCTAACTAATCAAGTATTCGAGTTCTTCGTAAGGAATGTCTTACCAACTCACAACTACTAAGATCTTTTCTAGCTTCCTAGTTTGCTTAATCTTCCAAATGAACTATGGACTTCCGAATATAAATCTTATACATAGAAAAGGTGATTCGCACTAACTTAATTACTAAAGAAGTCATTGAAATGACAACCTGCAGTTGCATGGTCTAATTCGGAAATAACAACAGAGTGGATGTAATAATAGAGTGTGTGAAACCAAGAATCAACAATTATTAGACTCTTAATAAATAATCACCGTCTGACCTTCTTCCACAATGTTTGTCGCTTCAGTTTCATCTTGAGCCATAGTGTACATGCGTATCGTCATCTGTTGAACCGGTCTTTGCCGAGTTGGCATTTGCTGGCCTCGAGTTGTATTTTTGAGATTCCTGCACAGCAGGCATTGGTCTTCTGATCGGCGAAGGTTGGAATCGAACCAGCTCTGGCGGTCGTACGCTCATTCGTGCGGTTCGTCGAGACGTCATCGTTTGTAAGTCGGTTTTAAGTATAATATAATAAACAAGCCTAAACAAACCTTAGAAACAAAATTCCTAATGTTCAATCGTGTCCTCACCGCGTCTCCTAAGGTTTCTAAGTCTTTTAGAAAAGACTTTTCATGCTCTGATACCATACTTACGTATGTCACATCCCGGACCCAAGAATTCCCTGATTAGGGTGGTTCCTGAGGTGTGACATGCGTACTCCCATGAACTCGCACCTGTTCCGGACCAGATCCGAATTCACGAAGGAGAAAATTCCACGTTTCATGCTGTGAGGATTACTCACTGACACCTGTCAAGAACATTTATTTGCGGAAACATGTATATCAACAATAACAAAGCCATGAGCAGTCCATTATCCAATTCATTATATTACAATTTATCAATAACAAAGCTATTAAGTTAAATCTCTTAAATGCATACTTAAACTAAGTGCAAGATTAACTATCTAGTTTTAAGTCATAATTACCACACTTGTACGTATTCTGGCGGTCAAAACTAACCATTAACCATACCAATCAACTCTCTAATCTGAAGGCTATTAGCTATCATGTTCGGTGATCTGGATCCCTGTGACACCAAGTGTAGCACCATGAATACGACGATTCAACAATATATGAGCAATTAAGATTCAACACATGTTATTCAAATTTCGAATTTAAAGACGAATAGATTAAAGAGAACAAATAAATGTCAACTAGGCACATTGTGCATTATGAATAATTCATGCTTTATCGAATCAATAATCGAATAATCACTTTCTAGTTGGCTACTACATTTGCTCATCCTCTCCGATAGAGAGCGAATCTAGTTGGGATGTCACCAGCGTCCCGGCCAAAGGCTGACTGGCTACCCGGTTCTGGAGTTCCGGTACTCCATATGACATACTGCAGTAGTCTCGAATAACTGAACCAAGTTATAACCCCGTCGGGTATCACAAGGTCGAAGCTAAGTAGTGCCGAACCATTCGAATCGAATAATAATTAGACTGGAGTAAGACTTTCTAATTGAATCATTTCTAATCAAATCCATTTATTTCGAATCATATGCTTACCCCGTTCTAATATCACATCAATATTGTACGATAACATTTGTAAGGCAATTGTAGTACAATTTGTGGAAAATACGAATAATGCATATAACAAGTAACTGAATATTTGAGGGCAATAAATAAATCAATCTCAATATGCAAATGCAAATAGATTAATAGAATCAAGGATATTTACTAGCCAAACCTAATCTAATTACCCGTCGTCTCTAACCATCCATTTCGATGTAGTTTTAGGTAATTTGATGCACGTGCTACATTTTATTGGTGTCACTTTGTGTGTGTGCGTGATGCACCGAAATTCCTAAACCAACACCCATGGTAAAGTGCTAGACAAATGGATAGGCACATGAGATAAACTCAGCCCAAGATTTCTCATGTGTTACAATTTCCCTTGGACAATGATAATCGGTAATGGGTACCATTCTATGGACCTACAAGGTCAAACATTTACAACCTAAAAACCTTATTGATTGGTTTAGTGTTTACATCACAATCATCCTCAGGGATTGATTATGAAGAGTTTAGGCCTTCTGAAGTGGGATTAGCTCCCTTAATGGCCAATGATTCCAACCTAAGAGTCCAACTAGATTTAAAGTCCCTTTTTTCTAAAAGATATAGGGACCGATTCAATTGTCAAAATATTTACTTTCTCTCCCAATCTCTGATCATTATGTGGTGTATATCATTGGATTCCACACTTTGAGAGCTTTCCAACGGTATGTGGAACTCCAAAATCCGACATACGGGTAAAAAGTTATGGCCATTCCAAAGTTGGCACTGTTGGGCCCAAATGGGCCGACCCACTCGAGCGGGCCCAACTCGGCTGGCCTATTTCTGGGCAATTTCTGAGTCTGAAATGTCCAATTTCAGTTGTTCATTCTTCCATTTCACTTGCTAATCATCCTTAGACCATATTAGGTATGATTTGAGCCTCCCAAAGCTCAATGTATAAACTATTTTATCAACCCACATTCATTCAATTATCCATTAACACTCATATATATAGAACCCATTGTTAATTATGAATCTAATTCAAATAAAAAGGGCTGAATTAACATACCATGGAATAAATAACATAATTACATAACTCAATCAATGAATCAATTAACTTGTATAAATCCAATTTGCTCATACTTGCCTTTAATGGTGTCTTCCAATACTAATCTTCTCTTAGACTTAGTTCATCCAAAATCCCCAAAATGCTAACTCATAAGAACTCCTACAATGATTAATGCAATAGATGATGCTAATTAATATGCATGTAATGAAATTGGATCTCTACAGTCATAAATAAGTAAAAATAAAATGAAGCATTATTAGTTGAGGCTTTCTTACCAAGAAATGGGTGTGGAGAAGATAATGATGAAGGAAGCTTGAGGTTTGGAGAAGATGACGAATTTGGAGATGGATATTGCTCTTTACTCTTCAACATCCACATACATGGCCTTCCATGGCTTGATTAGAAACACAAGAAGATGATTGGAGGGATTTCTACCAATGAGAGGTGATAAGAGAGAATGGCAGGTTATAGAAGATGGAGAAGGGTAACAAGGGTTTGATGGTGAAGAAGGAACCTAGAGAACCCACATGCATGATCTCCCCTTTGAGGCTTTGAAAGAAGAAGAAGAATAGGACAAGAGAACTTCTCTGGTAGAGGAAAAAGGAAGAAAGGAACGATGCAGTAACTGGTTTGGGCTTTTTAACAGGCATATGTTGGGCTGGGTTGCATGCAAGTCCATGCAATTTGAGGAAATTTGGGAAAGGGGCTTGGTGATGGAAATGGGCTCTAAATGGATCCCAGTTGGGCTCAAATGGTCTGGGTCCAAACATGAAGATTAATGCTAATGACATGCACTTAAACCCATTAGACTTTGGCACACATGTGGGGCCCAACATGGTCAAAAGGTCATAAGTCTACCTAAGTTGGCTCAAAACTCCACTAATCTACCTAATCCATCACAAAATCAACCAAAACACCAATTAGGCACTTAATCAAAATTAATTAAGTGCCAAACAAACCTAGGCGGGGTCGGGGTCTTACACAGATAATTTTGGAAACCCAATTTATATAATATCCAAATTATCAAAAGCTCTAGCAATACTGTCATGCTGATAACTACCCAATAGCATTGATCATCAATCTCATATGGTTCACCACCATAAGAAGGCTGCTTGTTGGCCCCATTATCCATACCGATGACTATAAAGAGTTTGTTTTGGGTACCATGCTGGTACTTGTCTCTCACTTCATAGTTCAGATTAAAGAAGAAATGGAAAAAATGGGTTCTTATATATGTAGTCTGTCTGAGTCTTGTGCCAATCCGAGCCAGTCCCATACCAGTTTGTGCTGGTCTCGTGCTGCTCCGTGTCTGTCCAACTAGATGTAGTCGGTGGCCGAGTCATCGCCTTTTAGGATCCTAGTCCCAGGCTCATACATGCATTGACTGAGTTGACTTAGTGCCGGACAAAATTTCGAACAATGTTTACAACTATTTTTTAGCTGGCTTACACTGACCGCTTGCTACTTGGGTTGTACTTATATTGCCCTTATGAAATGGTGCTAGCTCTACCTGCTAAGCTAGATGACCTTAACTGTTTACTATTGAATTTCTGGTGTGGTGACTGTGCAATAATTTGGATAGATTGGCTAATGAGGATGCCATGGACCCTCGTAGTATGATTGGTGAATGCTTCATCCCCTTTTTGTTGGACAGATTGGCTAAAGAGGGTGCTTCCAATTTAATTTCTTATATTAAAATTTCTGTTACACGTTTAAAAAAAGCATGTGTACCATTGTCTTTATTCCTGCACAAAGTTTGTATAACTATCAGTCAGTTTCCTCATTTGTTTCATTTGTTTTGCTCTCTGTCTCTTTTCGCTACAGGGTGTTTACTACTATTTCTATCAAATATTTAGGAACAGGGCAGAAGCTGCTGCTCTTGCTCGCTGGAAAAATGGAATTGGGGATGGATCTGTTGGGATGTTCTCATCACTTCTGGTGGCTGCAACGGCAGGGTGATTTACTCAATATGAAATTTTCATATGCATAACTTATTATTGTTTCATGGAAGGGTGATAAATTTTCGTATGCATAAATAATTATACCTCATTGCACTGACATAAGAAATTCTTCTTCTTCTTCTTCCTCCTAACCCCAACTCCATATACCACTATATTGGATGTCCCTTGGTTTTGGTCCCTTCATTGTGGGCGTCTATAACCGTGCTTTAAAACCATCTTCTTCTTCAAACCCAACTCCATGCCATTGTATTGGATATCCCTTGGTTTTTGCTTGGCCCTGCCATTATGGGTCTAAAACTGTGCTTTAAAACCATGGCCTTGCACATTAGAGTATGGTATGAAGAAACTTGTTTTTGTCCATGTTGCAGTTTCATGAACGTATGACATTTAACTGATTTTATCTGCTTTATTGTTTATATCTATTGCCTGTTTTGTTGCTCAATATATCCCTGTCGGTGTAGGTGTGTGAATGTGCTGCTGACTAATCCAATATGGGTTGTAGTTACACGTATGCAGGTAAATTTTCCATATTAACAAATGCAGTTTTTTCTGAGATCCTTTACTTTATTGGCCTAAACAAACGTAATTTTTTTTCTTTTTATGATTGCCTGATTAATCCTGTTAGCCTTTAGAATTAATAAGGAATGCTTTCATTGGTTCAAGATTCATCATCTAAGTTGTACTTACTTGGTTCCCATGCTTTATGTGTGTGCGCATTTTGCAGACGCACACAAAATCATTGAAGAAAACCCCAAGTCACACACTATCAACCACTCCAGATGAATCAATACCGATTGCTGCAATTGAGCCTCCTCCTTATGGAACTAGCCATGCGGTATGTGCAAAAAAATGTCATGCATTCATTTTGCAAGCTCATACTATGTTGCTTGCATCAGTCTGTTTCTTATTAACACAAACCCTGTATAAAGTGGGCCAGTGCACAATGAGTGTTTCAGTTAGCATAATAGATGTCTAAAAATATTTGCTTTTAGACAGTTTATCCAGCCTGTCGACATGGGAATGTTATTTTATAGTTTACACCACAAAACATTCTAGTAGTCTGAAATGTATGAAGAATTGTTGTCTAATTATAATCCAGGCACCACTCTTTTTTCCCATCTTGCCTTTGTTCTCTTTTCTTTTGTTGCAGCTTTTCCAAATCAGTCCCATTTTGCATTTCATTTAAGACCCCTTTTCTATAGTTCTTTGATCTGAAATTATCTCTTATACTGACATTTTACATAGATATTAATTCTACAATTTAGGACCTTTTTATTGTTTGCATAAATCAGGGTTACTTTGGCACAATAGGCTGATGTTTTCTTCTTGCTCTGTGTTTAGAAATATGGGAAACAGAAACCTTTTTAATATTCATGATTTTCTGTCCCAAATTAATTGTGAGATAAGAAGACCTGTTCTAAGATGTAGAAATACCTGTTCTAAGATCACTTCTCTACATCAGTGGTGAGGAAGAACAGAACAGTTTATTTTTTTTCTCACTATAATTTTTTGTTGGGGTGCATCTGTTCTGCAGTTCACAGTGGGAAATCCTTGTGTGCCTTTATGTTGAACATAATTATTTCGGCAAGATGTAAATCCTGCTGGTAGATGATACGAATCATTTGTGCCGTTTCATGATTTCTAAAAAGAAAAGCTTCTTGGTTGCTATCTACAGGTTCAAGAAGTCTTTACTGAAGCTGGAATTTGGGGATTTTGGAAGGGTGTACTTCCAACACTAATCATGGTTAGTTAGTAACTTGTCAGTCTCCAAGAATGATTAATTGGGATATTTGATTAAACTTGGATTATCATTGTTCACAGGTAAGCAATCCTTCCATACAGTTCATGCTGTATGAGACCTTGATGAAGCAGCTGAAAGCAAAGCGTGCATTGAATAAGAACAGCACAAATGGAGTGACTGCTTTGGAGGTAGTTTTTCCCCCTAACTTCATTTGTAATTTTACACATGCTCTTTTGCCATCTTGTTCTTACGCCGCCAGTAGCATAAACTATAGTTCTTTTTTGTTTGCTTTGTTCATGCATGCTGCTGATTGGAACCATTCAAGAGGTTGATGCCACAGTGGTTATGCCATAATTCCTGTTTTTCCCTGTAAACAATTTTAATCTTTTATGAAATGAGCTTTGGTGTATCATTTTGAAGAAATTATCTTGGGCAAAAATCATTTCCGATATTACAGTTTTAACTGTTTGTGGGTGGGGTAGGGGAGATTACCTCAATCTTTTCTGCATCTGATTACTCATAATTTATCCTCGACCAGATATTTCTTCTTGGAGCTGTCGCTAAGCTTGGGGCAACTGTCATTACTTATCCGCTTCTCGTGGTGAAGGTAACTTATTTTGTAATGGTCAAAATAACTGAACTTACCATTTACTGCATTCAGTTGATTTCCCTTGTACCTTTCAACTTCTAATCCAGATTTTTTAGACCTTGGATAAAAAGAAAAGTTGTTTCTAGGGTTACTTGGATCAATTAAGCTGTTATGTAACATTTTATGAACTGTATACTTGAATAAAAAGTTGTTTTCGTACATGTAGATCACTTGGGATGTCTCTTACTTGATATTACAAAATTTTATGATTGCTTGATATTTATTTCAGCCCCTTCATCTTGGTCTTTCCTTTTTTAACTTTGGTAAATGCACTATTGGAATCCCCAGGCCAGAATTTTGGTAGGCCATGCCTCATACCCTGTGTGCCCATTAAGTCAATTGTTTTTGATTACTAATCAACTCATGGGTATATAGACCTATACCCTACACAATATATATTGCGGTCGAGACCACTCATTAGTCATTTCTAAAAGTGTAACCAGATATATATAGTACTTGGTAAGATAGTAATTTCAAACTATAGACTAAAACCGTATTCTGATTGTCAGTTTCCATGAGTGGTAGGTGGCTATAGTGTGTAAGGCTTTGAATCACTTCATTTCTTAGAGTTGGCACGATTATAATTTCAACTTTGGTGGCCATGGTAACTTTTTGATACAACATGTTATATGTGTGTGTGTGTATATATATGTTGTATTGATTGAAATAATGGTGCATTTTTTAATGGGTTAAACAAGGTGCAGTTATGCAACAGATCTATGTCCAACGTAGGGCTTCAAAAACAAAGTGCAGTCAGATAGCAGATCTAGATCTGATTAAGGGCTTTATTTTGGTTTTATTTTTGGAATGTTTTAATCAGACTTTTTTTTTAGATTGTGGTAAAATAGGACATCCACTTCTGTCACAGCCAAATATGTTGCAGAAGTGGACTGTTGCATAACAGCCATTGTATAGTGGTAACTCCCATATTTAAAACATTGATATTGTGGATTGTGCTAGAAATTGAGATGTTATTGCTTAATGTCCTCGTTACAAGGCATCTTTTTTTAGCTTCCCTGAAAGCTGCAATTCTTTGCAGTCGAGGCTTCAAGCAAAGCAAGTCAAGGACGGCGACAAGATGCATCATTATAAAGGTTTGAACTTTGAAGTGGTTTTTTCCCCTTTTCCTTTACTGTGCACGAGTGCCCATCACTTTGTTTTTTATTCTGAAAAGATGATATATGAAAGGAATTGGTTGGTGGGCTTCATTTAGATCATTTGCATTTAAACTATGCTTATTGCCATTGCATGTGGGTCGGGCTAGTTTGGTTGGTATCTAGCCTCGCTCATCATGAGCAAGTAGAAGGCTCTAGGCAGCCAAGGTTGGTAGGCTGTGTCAGGTCTCAAAATAGAGATAAATCTTTCTGAAAGGAAAGCCTCACATCAAAGTGTCTGGTCTGCTTGATTTGGTGGGCCATGATTGCGATTTTTTTTTGTCTTTTTTATTTTGGGTGAATACAGGGACTTTTGATGCTATTATGAAAATGATTCGCTATGAAGGGATTTCTGGTTTTTACAAGGGAATGAGTACGAAAATAGTGCAGAGTGTGCTTGCTGCAGCAGTCTTATTTATGGTCAAGGAAGAACTTGTAAACGCTGCCCGCCTGCTTTTGACAAAGGATGCTGGCCTGATTGATAGGGTATTATCAAAGCCACCATGAGAAACACTTCTCTCGATTGTTATATTTTGGTTTGTTTCGACCATGTAGGCTATTGTTGGGCCAAAATTTGTATAATTAAGGGAAATGCCCATTTACAAGGTTTTTTACTTGGTATAAATAAAGAAAATTAGATGATTCTTCAGAGATATTGCCATGCAGTGTTCCCAAAGAAAATTAAACAATTAATACACTGATAGAATTTCATGCTGTATGGCTCTCTCAGTTGGCTAAGGTATATGTTTATGGCACAGATTTTGATGTCTAATTAGCATTCGATTCTAAAATCTTGCACTGTGGTTGGTCATAGAGATGGTGCAATCCCCATGGAGAGGGTCCTACATTGGTTCATGCAGTTCCTGATGCCCGTATGAACCTGTCAAATGGCTGGTTGGCGGACTTCATTTGCATGAGTAAGATTGGTGTTACATTGGATTAGAAACTTACAGTGGTTGGTAATCTAGCGTTTGGTTAAGTAACTGAGTTGTATTCTCTTTAACAAAACTAGTCGAATCATCACAAACACCATCGCAGCAGCTGCTTCCCTCATGGGAGATGCCTAATTAATTAACAAATGATAGGCATGGTTGGCAGCTCTTAGGGGTGTTTGGAATGGGGGAGTTTTCACTTGGAAGTGTACCACATGCTGTTCATATGTGGTCCACCAGCTTGTGGGACTCTCCTAGATGCATGCCCATCGATAGTGGCAATAAGGGATGGTTGGGAAATAAATAGGTCTTGTCATGGATATGGATTAGTCAAAAATAAATCTGAGAGTTAACGTAAGTCTTTTAACAATGGATGTTTTGATATTGAATTCAATGGTGAGTAAAGGATGATTTGTGTAAATGCACCGGCTGGCAGATCATTTTGGTTGTACTCTGGTGGTGGGTGTGTTGCGGTTAGTGTGTCAAGATGATGCACTGGTCAGAGATGGCCCTAAATTGGGCCCTTCAAAAGAGGCCTTGAAGAAAATCTACATGCAGCCCACTTGGAAGAAGGTTTTCTTATTTCGAATGTGCTATGACATTGGGAATTGTCAATGGTTGTTTTACAACTATTGGGACGTAAATGCCCACAGGAAAGAGTAGAAAACATCATGAAAAGCAGAAGACTTTTGGAATGCCTTTATATGGAAAATCAGCCTCATTGGATTATCCTAATTATTAATTTAGTATCATTAAAATGTACTTGTTGGATTCATTCCAAATCAATAGGTTGGAATTCAACGTTGCCCCATGTTTACAATTCATGGCCTTAGATAAGACATTTATATCTGATGAGCCATTTTTTCCCCTCCTTTCAGATGGCTAGTGAAAGTTCTCTTGTATCCAATTAGGCTAGTGGAATGCAGAAACTCTAGCACCGTAACTATCAAATCACCGACCTTTGATAATGTCCAATTATTCTATCTTCCTACAATCCTACCCTTAGATTAACTACATCTAAACATATGGTTAAAATAAAAGTAAAACAAAACCAAGATGGGACAAATCATGTATGTAAGATGTGATTGATTTGCCACTGAGCATAACATTGATTAGAGTGATTTTCTTGTAGATAGAACAAGGTGGAACAGTAGTGGGCCCAAAGTATACCATGTGTACAGGGCAGAACCGACATGTGGCTTGTGAGCCCATTAAAAGAAAAGGGAGATCTTGATTAACTATCTATAAAAACTCACTCATTAAACTTTATTAGTCACTGAAATGAAAGTGAATGGGAAATTTCTTTCGAATGAGAAGTCAGAGATGCCTATATGCCATGTTTAGTGCATTCAATTTTCTTTTTTGTAACTCAAAGGGGTTGGCCGAGTGGTAAATACCGCGGTTCTTCTTTATTCCGGAGCTAGAGATCTTGGTATCGACCCCCAGTATTGAGTCCACCAGTGCTACCACCTTGGGGCCACAGGGGTGCTTACCCAGCTTTCCTCTGAACTCGGAGGGATTAGTCCAGTCTAAAGGGTTGAGAACCCTCCGATAGCAAAAAAAAATTCTCTTTTTTGCATGTGATATTTACAATTTTTAGGATTCAGAATTTCTATTACTTTTATATTATGACACTCACTAGCATTTTTAAAATAGGACATGTGGGAGTTTAAGGATCAATTAGCCCTGTACACTTTTGGATGAATGTATTTTCAAAAAATCAAGTCTATTTTTTTTTTTTTTTTGCTGACAGAGGAGGGTTCCCAACCTTTTGGGTTGGACTAATCCCTCCTGGTCCAGAGATAAGCCGGGTAAAACCCCTGAAGATGGGGAAATCAAAGATTGATACTATAACCTCTAGCTCCGGAAGAAAGAGAAACCGTGGTCTTAACCACTTGACTAACCCCTTGAATTAAAAAAAAAAAAAATTTCAAGTCTATTGGTAGTTCAGTTGTTGTTGTTGAACACCTCGTAGCAACCCCAAGGAAAATGGGTACAAGAGACTTACGCCCTACAAACTATTACAAGAAAGAAGCCTCCCAAGGAGTAGACCTATCAACTCACCTGACATTAAATTTCAACACCCCCATGGGGGGATTTGACTAAGAAACCGCCCAATGCAAACTTTTGTGGACCACTGACCATTCATGCCTCCCAGTTAAAGAGCATGTCATTAATGGTAAAATTTGAAAATCCCTTCCTCACCAAAGTCCACTTAATTAACGATCCTAGAATAAATCACACATGAGCTCTGCAATTGAAATTAGGGAGTTCCTGACGATCATGCAATTCCTTTTCTTCCAAATTGACCATAAAATCTTAAATGTGATAATCCTCCAAAAGGACTAAGCCGCGGTTGAAAAAAGGCCCACCTCTCCATGAGTTAGCTGGCTCTCCAATGTCTAACGAGCATTTTTTTATTTAATTTTGCAAATGGTCAGACTTCAAAGTTTGGTGGACTACAAAACTTTAATTGCATGTATCATGTTTTAAAATGTAATAGAGATGTCATACTGGATCAACAGTAGAGCCTCCAAGTCCCCTTTTTCTCGTTTCCCTTTTTCTTTTAGTTGAATCTTTAGTTTACCACGTTTTGACGCTACTGAGAAGTGAGATCATAAAAATAATAGGCTGTTAGTCAAGAAGATGAATTTGAAGGAACAATTTGGTTCTTTATTAATTAAAGTAGAGTGGAACATATCCCATTCAATGAAACCTGAAAGGGTTCTCATCAGGCCTATTGCACCACACAAGGGCATGTTTGTTTCATGTAAATGAAAACCTATGATTATGAACATCCAAAACTGAATATGAAATAACCTCTCTAATGAAATCGAACAAATGGAAGATGGAAACTAATACCAGCTCACCCTACTAATTCAATACTTAAAATAATCAAGGTTCTATCAACACATCTTCATCTTATATCCTTCATTGTCTTTAATAATTATTTGCGGGTTCATTTCACCATAAATTCCTATGTATTCTTTCAATGTATTTTATGAAAATAAACAAGCCGTAATACCGGAAATCACAAAATAATTCTCAAAAAAATCTGCAACAAGACAGAATGGCCGAAAATGCCTATCATGATTTGCATTATCTAAAAGTCGAGGAATATTTCAGTCATTACATATAAACACTGTTGCTGTGACAACGAAACTCTGGTAGATACACAGTTCTTCCAAGAATTTTTGCAAAAAAAACCCCGACCAATAACTAACAAGATAGGAAAATGATCAGGTGAGAACTGTTCTCACGGTTCAAACCGTGAGAACTATGGGTGGGGCCCACCTATCACCCAATCCAAACCTTGCAATAGACAGGGACCTCCTTGATAGTCACACGCTTTAAGGTTTGTCACCAATGTGAATGAATTGGACCGTTGGATCGATTATATACTCATATGAATGAACTGCATTTATCGGTCATGGATGAAGGGGTTATGAGAATGGGATTGGTGCCAAACTTGATATTCATGGTGGTCCCATATAGATATCTCAATCCCTACCAGTCCCATCACAAAATGAGACAACCAATGGGCCCTACAAAAAAGTTCTCACGGTGACTCCGTGAGAACAGTTCTCACTAGATCAAATCTTACGGTGCACCTGTATTGTGGGGTTGTGCAGTGTGCTCTGAGATTAGTACCCTCGGATTAAATACTATGGAATACCCTCGTCAGAAAAAAAAAAAAAGAAAAAAAAATACAACTATATTCAATTAAGTAAAGAAAACTTACATATTGAATCACTCAATCCATCAATGAATATACCATTTATCGCAACAATAAAAGAAATCCAACTCCAAATATCTTGTCGGACTTGGTCAACAGCACGACCTTCTGCAAATGCTCCCATGTGAAGCTCTAAATGTTGTCAGCCATACAACTATTTGAAACACACTTACACGCACATGCACATGCACATGCACACACGCACATA
This sequence comes from Litsea cubeba, assembly GCA_012931725.1. Taxonomy (NCBI): domain Eukaryota; kingdom Viridiplantae; phylum Streptophyta; class Magnoliopsida; order Laurales; family Lauraceae; genus Litsea; species Litsea cubeba. Next base: position 22,026,352 of record CM022949.1, read on the forward strand.
TGAAGTGGCACGTGCACACACACCTGACACCATATATAAATGAAAAGCTCTACTATTTCAATAGAAAGCATTCCTGTTAGCTTAGTAGTCCCATAGAGAATATTGTTGCATTTGCATGTCTTCAGAGTCGCTCATTTCACCTGTGGTATCAAATTGAGGTGGAGATAATAACAAAGCCTCAGCCAACTCACCCCACATTTTTGGCGAGTCGAGCGGTGACTCATCGATCTGGCTCGCCAAGAAACCGGACGCGGTCGAGGGGTGATCAGACCCGGATGAGCCGGCATTATTGGCATGGTCGGGGGAGCTCCGGAGAAGCGTGGCGGCCTCAATTGCCGCCGCCCGGATGTCATCCGGGTCCGAACTCGCAGGCCGGGGGAGCCGGCCTGCGAGTTCGGGGAAATTTAGCCGCGCATCCTCGCCCCTAAGGTAATGCGCGGCTACGTCGTAGGCCGCCGCGGCCATCTCTTGTGTCTCAAAGCTCCCCAACCAAATCCGGGTCTTCTTACCGGGCTCGCGGATCTCGGACACCCATTTACCCCACTTGCGCTTTCGGACGCCTCGATACTTGACAATCGGCGGTCGCCGGCCGTCGTCACTAGTGCCCTCCATACACAACTTATTTTTTTCCCAATAGGATTAATGTTTTCCGGGGAAGAAGAAGAAGAGTGATCAAGTAAGGGAGTGTCTGATATTGTCATGGTTATATAGGGACTGGGAGAGGGGATAATGCAAACGTGGGGAGTGTGAGGAGAGCTTCCTAGCAAGTACGTGAGACTTAAATCTATATGTGGTTTTTTTGTGTTTTGGATTTATTTACATGTAAGATACACATGTATTATGAACTGATTGTGGGATGAAGAATTCAAATAAATGGTGTTTTGTGGGGGAGGGGAGGGGAGGGAATAGAGATTAGAAACAGCTGGATCATGGTAAAGTTCACGTCTTCATGCTCTGGCTCGCATTACTCTGCTACGCTTTCGTCAACGGTGGTGGACGTTTGAACATCTAACGTCATACGCGTGTCACTACTGGCAATAGCCGGTTGGAAGTGCGGTGTACGTACGGTTGAAGGTAATCTATCCTGCCCCCACCTCTCTCTCTTAATATTTTTTTAATTTGAATGAGAGGCCCACCTCTTGTGGGACCGAATACCCAAAGGACCCGAATTGGAAAAATGGTGTGGACCCAAAAATAGGCCCAATAAACTTGGGTTTCAGGTTATGTGTGTGTGTTTGAGGGGTTGTTCGTTTGAATTATAATACATAGGAATTGAATGTATATGAATTCATGGTAAGATGAACTCTAGCCAAGAGTAATTGAAGAGGTAAGATGTGAATGATATCAGGTGAGGGGGAACAGTGTATGGTAGCAAAATAGACGTAGCCTAGCCTATGCTTTTCTTCACATTTGAATTCCTAAAGTGATGGCTAAGTGATGGCTAAGTGATGGCTGGGTATTCATTTTCATCTTTCCTATCTCTTGATATACTTTCCATTAGAGGTGAAGTTATTTGATGGTTACTTGTGTGTGTGTATATGTGCATCTTTAGTTTTCATTTTTAATCATTTATGGCAAGAACTCCTACGTATTCTATGCAAACAAACAGTTCTTAAGTGTCTAAGAAAGATCTTAGTAAAAATTATTTAGCTTCAATTGTGGCTAGGTTACAACCCCTTTATTTTCTAGTCCAGGTCTAGGTTTGGGCATTCACTTAAATTTGGGCAGTGTGGATTGGGCTCGAGTGCAGGCTCTTCTTGGAAATAGGGGTGTAAACGAGCCGAGTTGGGCCAAGGGAAGCTTTGCACAACTTGAGCTTGGGCTGATTACTAATTGAGTCAAGTTTTTCATTTTTCATTTTTATTTTCTTTTCTACATTGGGCTATTTGGTCAAGAGCAATACTTCAAATTCGAAGACTATCCATGGACATGTGCATGAAACTAAGGTGGCAACACCAGTACTCAACCATGAGTGTGGGTGAGCCAAGTTGATTTTGATAACTAGAGTCAAGCTCAAGCTTATAAAAAACCGAGCCAAGCTAAGCTAAGCTCAAAGCTTGAGCATGGCTTCCACCCATTACAAACTTAAACTCACCTTAAGCTCAAAATATTATACAGTGTACTTAATGTATAAAGAGACACAAAATTTTCTTAATTTACACTTACATTTAATACCACTAGCGCACCATTATGTATTGACCACTTTGGGCGACTATCAACAAAGAGAGAGTCCTATTAAATAACAAGGGTTGCTAATACAAGGAGTTGTGTGTGGTCCATATCATCCATATGGTTTGGGTTTCTAAAAGATGAGCCCACATATGCTCAATTAGATGGTTAACAATGTTGCTGTAGTCTTGTCGTTAGAAATATATGTTCATTTCTCATGTTAATGTATTGTTGGCCGAGGCATAAAACCATGACCATGTCTTACTTACTATACCTAAGTGGTATATCAGCTGTCCCTGTTTTGTTTCGATACCATGCATCATTGATCAATGTAGACACCGACTCATCCTAAGAAGAGTAGGAAATAAGCTAGGAAACAAGAGTATAAGAACAAGCATCCGTACAACATGGGTGGCAGAAAAGAAGGGAAGCTCCATCCACCCTCTTTCCTTGGAAAAAGACCAAGGAAGACTCCTCCCAAGTTCTCTACAAAACGGAAGACAGCAAAACAGCCACTCTTGACTTCCTTGCTTTGACTAGGTATGCAACCAACATCATTAATTATCAAGTACAGCAATATTCTACGTACATTACTTTCTTTCATGTCTACGTACTGATTCAACCAATCTTAGTGTAGTCGAGATTGTAAATGCTGCGTGTTTATATATTATATTATAGTTAATTCGCCACCTTGTGATGAATGGGGCAGTCCAATTTTATATTAGCATACATAGCATCATACAAGTCTATATTTTCTTGGCTAAAAAGTAACCTTAAAGTGCAGGTAAATGCGAAAGTAATCAACAATAAGTAACAGGTTTTGTGTTTTACCGTAAACAGTACTAGTGGGTGCGTTGATATTTAGGTAATTAGATTACAAGTAAGCTGAGTGCAAGCCAAGTAATTTCAAGGGTCCAAACAGGGCCAGGGACATCAAGTTAGTGCCATTACATTGTTTAAAAATCTGAAAGACTGACTAAACTTCCAAGTTCAAGGTTTTCTATTATTGCTTGGTTTTTGGAAAAAAAAATCTTCTGAATATTCCTATTTTTTTTATAAATGAGATTATCTGATGTGGAAAACAAACAGTCACTTAATTTGAGTATCAATATAGGTTTGTGTGTTCGCCCCTAATCACCCATTTATTTAAAGGGCCGAACCCAAAGATCCTGAGTGTGAATACTTTTCTTGGGTTATATTTATATTCAGGCCTGCTTCCATATTGTCCACAATTTTTCTCCAGGTATAGGTCCAACTGGGTTGGTATCTAAATACCCGGGTGTGTAAATATGGGATATATTCACTTGAGAACGGCGCTCACGGGCTTACTATGCACACTATGTAACGCCCCAATTCCGGATACCGAGAAAATCGTCAAAGTACCGAAATTGGCGCGCTACTTCCCGGAAAATCCGAGAACTTCCAAGATCGTAGGTCCGCAGTGAGGTCCAATTTAAAACTTTTTGAACAATAATGTAACAACAGTTATTATTGCGGAAGCGTATTATAAGCGGAAGCCATACAGAGATAGCGGAAGCATAAGGTATCTTCGTATATATGTCAAATGTAGAAGGGCTGAAGTCCAGCCTAAATGTATAGTGATAACAAATCAAGGTTTAATTACATATTTTTCATTACTACCCAACTCACAACAAATGTCTCTCAAAAACCCTAAACAAAGGAACGCTCAAACCCCTGCAGCTGGTGTCGGCTCTCCACCTTCCGGCTCGACCTCATGGTCGGCCGGCCCCCATCCGTAGTCGCCTACTACGGGCACCTCAACGAGTGCGAACGCATCGCCCTCGAACTCGGGGTCAAGACCTAAGCACCAAGAGTGGGTCAGATCTAAAGATCAAGCAAGTCACAATATGCAGATAATATAGAATGTATGCATCAAATGAGTAGAGATATGTATAAAGTTAAGAGAATAACAAAGGTACATATACTATGCAGTCGTGCAAGATAACAATGTAGAATCATAATAAGCATAACAGTAATAAACCTACACAATATGGCACATCCACATAAGCTGGTCACCGCGGGATATTATGCTGCGGCCCTCCCATACTGAACACAGTCGCGGTAGGGATCCTAAGCTAATGCTAGGGATTACTAACCCTGCAAAATATCATCAACATCATCCACAACGACCGGAACCGGCATCACACCGTCCGTCCCAACAGTGCTCATCATGATAGCCACACAACAAATCTCAATAGCTCCTACCAGTGATGATCAGTCCAACTGGCTGAGCTTAAATCAACTGAGTGAATGTCTATGCCGACTCGGAAACAATAAAGGTCTGTGTCTGTCTAGGCTTTGCCTTGCGTGAACAAGGTCCTAACAAAAGTCCCTAAGAGGTCCAAGTACTCAATATAAACTGTGGATCATAGTCCAAGTCCAATTCCATCATTGGATCCGTACCAAGGCCCACCAAATACTTGGCCTGGTCTATAACAATCCATATGAGATACAAGTCCATGTTCAATGACATATGATCCATCTACGTCCATAATGGGTCACAAGCCCATACAATTTAACCTCTCCATTCTAAGGTAATTCACATCCAACTTAGGCCATAAAAAGGGCCCGCCTAGCCACAGACACGGGTCAATGATCCACCAAATCAGATTACCGGGTCACCTCTAAGTATTCCTAGGTTTAGGTCCTCCATTTTCCATTTAATTAACAGGTATGAGCAATAATAAGGACAATAGAGTGATAGTCATAGTATGAGGGAGATGAATCTCCAAGTACACGAATCATAGGGAGATAGCAACAGTCCAACCTAGGTAAATGGTCCACTTTCGGATACAGGTCCATCTCAGGTAATTCGATCTTTAAGTGAAACCACGGATGCTAAGGAATATTGTGTTTGGTGCTTAGAAGTTATGTGCATCATTTGGTAACGTATAAAGGTCGAATCATCTAAGATTACATAACCTGGACTTTAATTAGTGGACCCCACGAGTCAAGGTTGAGCCGTACCATTGACTCGTGGCTGGCACAGTGATGGAAGTCTATTTGAATGGTCAATGGGCCCTACATATGATTGCAACAATAGAAATTAGAATCTGGGGATCGTCACTGTACACAGTGTGCTCAACCGACCTCCTGGCCTGGGCGGTCAGCTCGGCACACTGGGACCAGAGAAGGAAAAACACCCTACAGGCAAAGCCTGCTTGTCCAGGACTTCCTGTGAGTTCGGCTAACTCCCTGGCCTGGGTAGTTGGCCGTGCACACTAAGAATCCTGGCTGAAGGGAATGTCCCAGGTTCTAGTCTCCTTTGTTGAAATCCCGCCTTTTTTTGGAAATCCATCTCGGAGTTCGGCTAAGCAATGGAGCTCAATTGAATACTCAGTTCGGCCACCCAACTCAGCTCGGCAAAGGCCTAGCTCAGTTCGGCCACCCAACTAAGTTCAGAAAAATGCATTGAGTTCGGCTAGGCATTGAGGTTGGTCAAGCTCTTAGCTTGGTTAAGCACTGAGTTCGGCTAAGCTCGAAGTCCGGTCTGGCACAGAACCCGGTCTGGCGCTGAGCTCAGTAAAACACTGAGTTCGGCCACAACACTGAGTTCGGCCGTAACACTGAACTCGGCTTTGAGCACTGAGCTCGGCCTAGACACTTAGCTCGGCTAAACGCGAATCTCATCCTAACCATTATGCTCGGCAGAACTCTGAGTTCGACTAGTGTTGAATCCAGCCATCGCTGAGTTCGGCCAGTGCTGAGCTCGGCAGTTGCTGAGCTGCGCTAACGCTGAGCTCGGCAACCGCTGGGCTCTGCAAGTGCTGAGTTCGGCAGTTGCTGAGCTGCACTAATGCTGAGCTCGGCAACCGCTGGGCTCTGCAAATACTGAGCTCGGCCATCGCTGGACTCTGCCCATCTCTCCTATCAGTGTTGTGTTCTGTTACAGAACCCAGTTCTGCGACAGGACACAACTTCTCTTCATTAAGCACAGGAATGGTGGTCCACCTTTGATCAAAAATCCAGATCAAGTAGCACCCCATGGTCGCACAGGCCCCCTCACATAGACGTAGGGTCCTGATCTACCAAGGGTGGTCCTACTTCGATTCCGATCTCAATACTGCGAGATGGGTTCTTGACATTCCATCTCCGGAACTCATTCCCGTGACCCAATTCTTCTGGGATTCTCCATAGACCATTACACAAATAAAATAAATCATTCCTACATCATCCACCCATCATCAACCGGCCATTGATCATCCAAATGAGGTAATCCCATCCATCAATGGCCAAAGGAACCAAACAAACATGCTCAAGGATCGATCTAAACATATATATTACAAATTGGAATTCTACTGCAAATCAAAGGAAGGAAACATGCAATCTAGACTACCAGCACAGTGCACTTGCCTTGATTGATTGAAGGTAGAAGGAAAAGGGAGAAAACCACAGGGAAAAAGAGAAAAAGTCTCGGCAGTAGCTCTTATGGTGCAGGCCGATCTCGGCTGGCCTTCTGTTAAGGGATTTCTGGGGCGAGGGAGAGAAAAGAGAGATTGGAGGGGGAGATGAGGGTTCGTTGGAGAGAATTGGGGAAGGAGAAGAGAGAAGAGATTGAAACTTGAGAGAAAGGAAAAAGGAGATGAACAGTACTCGTTTGGGCAGGGGAGGGTTTTGTTTATATAGGTTGGGTTTTTGGGTTAGGGACAAAATTGCCCTTGGGGTTAGAATAGGATTAGGGTTAGGGTAGAGGGTATTTAGGTCTTTAGGTGGTCTTCTAGAAGATTCCTTGGTGCAAACCCCCTATAGTAAATACAAAACTCTAGCTAGGGCCTCTACCAAACTCCTTAACTCTAAAAATAACAAAAGACCCCCTATTGACTCTACTAATTACACCACTAGACTAACCCTAGGAAAATACATAACTACCCTCACTAAGTCCCATAATTAGTATAATTAAAATACTTAGGCTAATATATAGTATTCAAATTCACATTGAGGGCCCACCAGGGGTGGGGTCTCACATTCCTCCCTCCTTTAAAACATTTGGTCCCCAAATGTAAAAACAAAGTAGGGACAAACCTACGGTAGAAGATGTGGATAATCTCTTGCCACCTGGTCTCGTAGCTCCCAAGTAGCCTCCTCCGGAGTGTGATGCTCCCACTGAACCTTCACGAACTGAATAGTTCGATCCCGAAGTACTTTCTCCTTGGTGTCGATGACGGCGATTGGTTTGGCGATGTAGGACGCGTCGGGCTGGATGTCGAGTGGCTGGTGATGCAGAATGTGGGTAGGGTCCTCCACATACTTCCTCAACATCGAGACATGGAAGACGTCGTGCACACCCGATAGCTCTGCTGGCAACTGAGGTCTGTAAGCGACATCTCCGATCCTAGCCTTAATCTCGAAGGGTCCGACGTATCTCCGTGCTAACTTGCCCTTCTCGCCGAATCTGAGGGTGCCTCGAGCTGGGGAAACCTTCAGGAATACACGGTCTCCTTTCTGAAACTCGAGGGGTCTGCGTCGGTTGTCTGCATAGCTCTTCTGTCGACTGCGGCTAACCTTCAGGTTCTCCACTATCTGGTGGATCTTCTCACTGGTGTCGCCGACGATAGATGGTCCATGAAAACTCCTGACACCAACTTCCTCCCAACAGACTGGGGTCTTGCACTTCCTGCCGTACAACGCCTCGAACGGTGCCATCTTGATGCTCGAGTGGTAACTGTTGTTGTAGGCAAACTCACAGAGTGGCAAGGAATCCTCCCAGTTCTCCTTGTAATCTAGGACACAAGCTCGCAACATATCCTCCAAGGTCTGGTTGGTGCGCTCTGTCTGTCCGTCTGTCTGAGGATGATAGGCTGTGCTGAAGCTCAACTTGGTACCCAAAGCTCGCTGAAGACTATCCCAAAAGTGAGAAGTGAAGCGTGGATCTCTGTCTGAAACAATCGAAGCTGGAACTCCGTGCAAAGAGACGATCTTATCCACATACAGCTTAGCAAGGACGTCGAGTCCCGCTCTCATCGATACTGGCAAGAAGTGAGCTGACTTGGTCAGCCTGTCCACGATCACCCAAATGCCATCACTGCGTCTCCTGGTAGCTGGAAGTCCTGCAATAAAATCCATGGTAATATGCTCCCACTTCCACTGAGGTATCTCGAGCTGATGAAGTAGCCCTGGTGGCTTCTGATGCTCGGCTTTGATCTGCTGACAGGTCAGACATCTGGACACATAGCCTGCAATCTCCTTCTTCATGTTGTTCCACCAGTAGTAGCTCCTCAGGTTCCTGTACATTTTGGTGCTGCCTGGGTGAATCGAATATCTGCTGTGGTGTGCATCTGCTAAGATCTGGTCCTTCAGTTCCTGGACGTCTGGTACACACAGCCTGTCCTGATAGTAGAGTACTCCACCAATCAGTCTGAACTCTGGCCTCTGGTCAATCTGCTCGATCACTCTGACAAGCTTAGGATCGCTGCGTTGACTGTCCTTGACCTCTCCAAGCAACTCCGGTTCCCATGCGGACATGGTGGCAAGCATAACTCGGTCGCTGAGCGGCTGAAACTGGACATCCAAGTCACTGAAGACATCGGTCCACACGCCCTCTGCTGCTAGGAAACTGACTAGGGCGGTCTTCCTGCTCAAAGCGTCTGCCACGACATTCGCCTTACCCGGGTGGTATTTGATTGGGAAGTCGTAGTCCTTGATGTACTCCATCCAACGCCTCTGACGGTTGTTGAGATCATGCTGAGTGAACAGGTACTGCAAACTGCGATGATCTGAATGGACTTCGAACTTCTCTCCGTAGAGGTAGTGCCGCCACATCTTCAGTGCGAACACGACTGCTACAAGCTCCAGGTCGTGGGTGGCATACTTCTTCTCGTGTTCCTTCAGCTGGCGTGATCCATAAGCAATGACTTTGCCCTCCTGCATCAAAACACAACCAAGACCGGTCCCTGAAGCGTCGGTGAAGACAACGAAACCGCCTGTACCAGAAGGTAAAGATAAGATTGGTGCTGACGTCAGTCTCTCCTTCAGCTCTTGGAAACTGTCCTCACAAGCATCTGTCCATACGAACGGTACGTCCTTCCTCGTCAGCTTGGTCAAAGGGGCTGAAATCGAAGAGAAACTCTTGACAAATCTGCGGTAGTAGCCTGCTAAGCCAAGGAAACTCCGAACTTCTGTAACATTCTTCGGTCTCTCCCAGTTCACTACTGCCTCGATCTTTGCTGGATCCACTGCTAGGCCGTCTCTGGAGATGATATGTCCGAGGAAGACTACTTGCTCTAACCAGAACTCGCACTTGCTGAGCTTCGCGTACAGCTGGTTATCACGTAGCAACTGTAGAGACGTCCTCAAATGCTGCTCGTGCTCCTCTCTGGACTTGGAGTAGACCAACACGTCGTCGATGAACACCACTGTGAAGCTGTCGAGGTACGGGGCGAAGATCTTGTTCATCAGGGCCATGAACACTGCCGGCGCATTCGTCAACCCGAACGGCATCACAAGGAACTCATAGTGCCCGTAACGAGTACGAAATGCTGTCTTCTGCACATCCTGCTCTCTGACTCGCAGCTGATGATATCCCGATCTCAGGTCCACCTTTGAGAAGTACTGCGCTCCCTGAAGCTGATCGAAGAGCTCGTCGATCCGGGGAAGAGGATACTTGTTCTTCACTGTTGCCTGGTTCAGCTGCCTGTAGTCAATGCACATCCTCATCGATCCGTCCTTCTTCTTCACAAAGAGCACAGGCGCTCCCCAAGGTGACATGCTCGGTCTGATGAAGCCCTTGTCTATCAACTCTTGCAACTGGGTCTTCAACTCTCGCAGCTCTGCTGGAGCCATGCGATAAGGAGCTCTGGAAATCGGTGCGGTGCCTGGCACAAGCTCGATGGTGAAGTCGATCTCTCTGACTGGAGGCAATCCTGGGATCTCGTCGGGAAACACGTCTGGAAACTCGCAAACGACTGGGATCTCCTCGACTCCCTTGGACTTCTTGTCCTCTGAGATGAATGCGATTTAGCCCTCGCAACCTGATCTCACTAGCCTCTCTCTGCATTCAGTGCTGAAATCAACCTAGTGCTGGGTGGTCTCCTCTCACCCACAAACTCGATCGTGGCATCTGAACCGTCGATAGTAAGTCTGACTATCTTCTCGAAGCAGTCCATCACCGCTCGATATCTGGCCAACCAATCCATCCCCAAGATAACGTCGAAGTCATGCATGGGTAACACGATCAAATCTGCAAACATAATGTACTCCCCGATCTGCACTCGGCATCTGGGGTGGTAAGTCTGACACACTACCCTCTTGCCCACGGGCGTAGACACAACTAGCGTGTAAGGCAACTCCTCTCCTACCCCACCAAGAACTAAAGCAAAAGCAGAAGACACATAGGAATGTGTCGCACCAGGATCAAACAATACTCTAGCAATCTGATCACAAATAGAAAGAGTACCTTCGACGACGTTCCCTGCAGCTTCGGCCTCCTCATGTGTGAGTGCAAATGCCTGACCTACAGCCTGAGGTCTCTGCTGCTGTCGCTGCTGTCCATGGGGTCTCTGGTGTCGTCCCCTCTGGTAGTGCTGTCCCCTGGGCTGCTGGGGTCCACGTGCCTGCTGCTGGGCACGGTACTGTTGTTGAGGTGGCTGGGGTGCCGGTGCAATCTGCTGAACGGGTGGAGCTGGAGCTGGTGCTCTCGGTGGTGCTGTAAGCTGAAGCACCGGGGCCTGAGGCTGTCCTCCTCTGAATGGGCAAAATCTGGAGATGTGTCTTGTCTCCCCACAGTCATAGCATACTCTGGGCCCACGCTGCTGCTGCTGCTGAGGCTGCCGCTGATACTGATGCTGCCTGGCCTGGCCTGCTGGCCTCTGTCTCTGAAATGGCTGCTGCTGTATGGGCAAAGGCTGCGGTCTGACCAAGGCGGCTCTAACTCGCCTTTGCTGCTGACTGGCCTCTATCCGCTGTAGACGCTCCTCTGCCCAGTAAGCTCTCCTCAAAGCCTCCTCATATGTGGGCAGCTCGATGCAGGACATGCTCAACTGAATCTCATCTCTCAGCCCATCGACGAACCGACGGATTCTCTCGGACTCAGGTGTGATCAGAGCCTCTGCAAAACGAGAAAGCTGGGTGAAGCGAACCTCATACTGGTAGACAGTCATGCTGCCTTGCACCAGCGCCTGAAATTCCCGCAGCTTGCGGTCTCTGACGTGAGATGGTATGAACTTCCGAAGGAAGTCCGCCCTGAATGCGGTCCAAGCGATCTCGTCTCCTATCGTCTCGAAATGACGCTGAATCGTCCTCCACCAGTCCTCCGCGACTCCCCGAAACATGTAAGCGGCCAACTGCACTCTCTGCTGACCGGTGCACTCGAAGACCTTGAAGATCTTCTCCATCCGCACAATCCACTCGTCGGCCACCAGCGGGTCATCGGCGCTAGTGAACTCAGGGGGTCCCCTTTTGAGGAACCTCTCAAATATGACGTTCGGGTCTGCCTCCCGAACGGATGCCGCTGCTGTGCCTGGCTGAGCCACTCTGTCCATGATGTCCAAGACTTGCGTCTGGAATTGGGCAAAATCCTCGGCCTGCTGCTCCTGCGCCGACGCCTGGGCCTCCTGGGAAACGAGGAAGGCCTGCAAGAACCTCTGGAAACGCTGCTCGAAGTCTGGCTGACTACCGGCTACTGGCATCATATGTGATGGAGAACCTTCTCTAGACATCTGTTAAGAGAAAGAAATTAGGTTAGTTTAAGTCCAACACTTAGGACTACACTGATTCTACCCGATCCATCGACCCTACACGTACCCCTACACTGAGATCCTCACTACGTCCTAAAGTTTCTAGTGTATTTTATTTCCTAGAGACTTGCCCGCTCTGATACCATAAAATTGTAACGCCCCAATTCCGGATACCGAGAAAATCGTCAAAGTACCGAAATTGGCGCGCTACTTCCCGGAAAATCCGAGAACTTCCAAGATCGTAGGTCCGCAGTGAGGTCCAATTTAAAACTTTTTGAACAATAATGTAACAACAGTTATTATTGCGGAAGCGTATTATAAGCGGAAGCCATACAGAGATAGCGGAAGCATAAGGTATCTTCGTATATATGTCAAATGTAGAAGGGCTGAAGTCCAGCCTAAATGTATAGTGATAACAAATCAAGGTTTAATTACATATTTTTCATTACTACCCAACTCACAACAAATGTCTCTCAAAAACCCTAAACAAAGGAACGCTCAAACCCCTGCAGCTGGTGTCGGCTCTCCACCTTCCGGCTCGACCTCATGGTCGGCCGGCCCCCATCCGTAGTCGCCTACTACGGGCACCTCAACGAGTGCGAACGCATCGCCCTCGAACTCGGGGTCAAGACCTAAGCACCAAGAGTGGGTCAGATCTAAAGATCTGGCAAGTCACAATATGCAGATAATATAGAATGTATGCATCAAATGAGTAGAGACATGTATAAAGTTAAGAGAATAACAAAGGTACATATACTATGCAGTCGTGCAAGATAACAATGTAGAATCATAATAAGCATAACAGTAATAAACTACACAATATGGCACATCCACATAAGCTGGTCACCGCGGGATATTATGCCGCGGCCCTCCCATACTGAACACAGTCGCGGTAGGGATCCTAAGCTAATGCTAGGGATTACTAACCCTGCAAAATATCATCAACATCATCCACAACGACCGGAACCGGCATCACACCGTCCGTCCCAACAGTGCTCATCATGATAGCCACACAACAAATCTCAATAGCTCCTACCAGTGATGATCAGTCCAACTGGCTGAGCTTAAATCAACTGAGTGAATGTCTATGCCGACTCGGAAACAATAAAGGTCTGTGTCTGTCTAGGCTTTGCCTTGCGTGAACAAGGTCCTAACAAAAGTCCCTAAGAGGTCCAAGTACTCAATATAAACTGTGGATCATAGTCCAAGTCCAATTCCATCATTGGATCCGTACCAAGGCCCACCAAATACTTGGCCTGGTCTATAACAATCCATATGAGATACAAGTCCATGTTCAATGACATATGATCCATCTACGTCCATAATGGGTCACAAGCCCATACAATTTAACCTCTCCATTCTAAGGTAATTCACATCCAACTTAGGCCATAAAAAGGGCCCGCCTAGCCACAGACACGGGTCAATGATCCACCAAATCAGATTACCGGGTCACCTCTAAGTATTCCTAGGTTTAGGTCCTCCATTTTCCATTTAATTAACAGGTATGAGCAATAATAAGGACAATAGAGTGATAGTCATAGTATGAGGGAGATGAATCTCCAAGTACACGAATCATAGGGAGATAGCAACAGTCCAACCTAGGTAAATGGTCCACTTTCGGATACAGGTCCATCTCAGGTAATTCGATCTTTAAGTGAAACCACGGATGCTAAGGAATATTGTGTTTGGTGCTTAGAAGTTATGTGCATCATTTGGTAACGTATAAAGGTCGAATCATCTAAGATTACATAACCTGGACTTTAATTAGTGGACCCCACGAGTCAAGGTTGAGCCGTACCATTGACTCGTGGCTGGCACAGTGATGGAAGTCTATTTGAATGGTCAATGGGCCCTACATATGATTGCAACAATAGAAATTAGAATCTGGGGATCGTCACTGTACACAGTGTGCTCAACCGACCTCCTGGCCTGGGCGGTCAGCTCGGCACACTGGGACCAGAGAAGGAAAAACACCCTACAGGCAAAGCCTGCTTGTCCAGGACTTCCTGTGAGTTCGGCTAACTCCCTGGCCTGGGTAGTTGGCCGTGCACACTAAGAATCCTGGCTGAAGGGAATGTCCCAGGTTCTAGTCTCCTTTGTTGAAATCCCGCCTTTTTTTGGAAATCCATCTCGGAGTTCGGCTAAGCAATGGAGCTCAATTGAATACTCAGTTCGGCCACCCAACTCAGCTCGGCAAAGGCCTAGCTCAGTTCGGCCACCCAACTAAGTTCAGAAAAATGCATTGAGTTCGGCTAGGCATTGAGGTTGGTCAAGCTCTTAGCTTGGTTAAGCACTGAGTTCGGCTAAGCTCGAAGTCCGGTCTGGCACAGAACCCGGTCTGGCGCTGAGCTCAGTAAAACACTGAGTTCGGCCACAACACTGAGTTCGGCCGTAACACTAAACTCGGCTTTGAGCACTGAGCTCGGCCTAGACACTTAGCTCGGCTAAACGCGAATCTCATCCTAACCATTATGCTCGGCAGAACTCTGAGTTCGGCTAGTGTTGAATCCAGCCATCGCTGAGTTCGGCCAGTGCTGAGCTGCGCTAACGCTGAGCTCGGCAACCGCTGGGCTCTGCAAGTGCTGAGTTCGGCAGTTGCTGAGCTGCACTAATGCTGAGCTCGGCAACCGCTGGGCTCTGCAAGTGCTGAGCTCGGCCATCGCTGGACTCTGTCCATCTCTCCTATCAGTGTTGTGTTCTGTTACAGAACGCAGTTCTGCGACAGGACACAACTTCTCTTCATTAAGCACAGGAATGGTGGTCCACCTTTGATCAAAAATCCAGATCAAGTAGCACCCCATGGTCGCACAGGCCCCCTCACATAGACGTAGGGTCCTGATCTACCAAGGGTGGTCCTACTTCGATTCCGATCTCAATACTGCGAGATGGGTTCTTGACATTCCATCTCCGGAACTCATTCCCGTGACCCAATTCTTCTGGGATTCTCCATAGACTATTACAGAAACAAAATAAATCATTCCTACATCATCCACCCATCATCAACCGGCCATTGATCATCCAAATGAGGTAATCCCATCCATCAATGGCCAAAGGAACCAAACAAACATGCTCAAGGATCGATCTAAACATATATATTACAAATTGGAATTCTACTGCAAATCAAAGGAAGGAACATGCAATCTAGACTACCAGCACAGTGCACTTGCCTTGATCGATTGAAGGTAGAAGGAAAAGGGAGAAAACCACAGGGAAAAAGAGAAAAAGTCTCGGCAGTAGCTCTTATGGTGCAGGCCGATCTCGGCTGGCCTTCTGTTAAGGGATTTCTGGGGCGATGGAGAGAAAAGAGAGATTGGAGGGGGAGATGAGGGTTCGTTGGAGAGAATTGGGGAAGGAGAAGAGAGAAGAGATTGAAACTTGAGAGAAAGGAAAAAGGAGATGAACAGTACTCGTTTGGGCAGGGGAGGGTTTTGTTTATATAGATTGAGTTTTTGGGTTAGGGACAAAATTGCCCTTGGGGTTAGAATAGGATTAGGGTTAGGGTAGAGGGTATTTAGGTCTTTAGGTGGGCTTGTAGAAGATTCTTTGGTGCAAACCCCCTATAGTAAATACAAAACTCTAGCTAGGGCCTCTAACAAACTCCCTAACTCTAGAAATAACAAAAGACCCCCTATTGACTCTACTAATTACACTACTAGACTAACCCTAGGAAAATACATAACTACCCTCACTAAGTCCCATAATTAGTATAATTAAAATACTTAGGCTAATATATAGTATTCAAATTCACATTGAGGGCCCACCAGGGGTGGGGTCTCACACACTACCTAGTACTGGAGCCTACTGGGGGCTCTAGAGATCATGGGATAGAGGGAATATGGAAATATATTAATGGGTAGGGCTGATATATCAAATTTGAGGTCAATCTCATACCTCGAACTCTTCATCCGTGACTCACAAGTTTAAGAAGCTTCATATCAAACACAAAAAAATAACTTTCGACTCAACAGTCTAATCCATTTGGATGCACCACGGGATATCTGGTGTAACTTAGGGGGGTCCTATGTGTGTGGATGGTTTGCATGGAACAAAAGGCAGGCACCACTATGTTGCCCTCACCGCATTACAATGAGCACCATGCCCGCAAGGAATATTTGCCTATATATAATATACAATGATCACATAATAAATGGCTGCTTAGTCGTATGAGGTGTGCATACCTTCCATTGGAGCCCACCTAATCACCCATCCAATACAACCCTCCGTCCGCCGGGTAGTCACTGGTTTCTTGGGTATGCTATGTTATGATCTAAATGGATTGCACTGTTTGATCGATTGATAGTTGTTTTAAAACTTAAAACCGCTAAATTTGTGGGCCATGGATTATGGTAAAGTATGATCTGATGGGCCAGGAATTTGTGCATGGGCAGGGAATCCATCTCTAACATAATCATATCATCTGTAGTATGCATAATGCATGCCTATATACTTTGCTAGCTTTTATAGCCGATCACATGATTTTACCAAAAAAACAAAAAAAGCCGATCACAAACTCAGATAAAAGGAGTGTGCTAGGTAGGTTGACAATCCGTGTAAAACTATTGTTGTAACAAAAGAATAAATTTTTAGAGAAGAAAAATTCACGCAAGGGACTCTTAATATAATTCGCACGAGACTTTGATCATAATGATGATGATGATATATAGTATATTAGATTAGTAACACTTCATTATAATAATTTTGGGTCTTCATTTGGGCTAGGAGTTAGGTCTAAGTCCAATCATGTCCATTGGAGTTACGACCATGTCACATTTGATTAGACACATATTGGTCCCTCGTTGGGTCCAGCTAATAGTGGGCCCAACCCCAAACGCAGACCTTTTACTTCCCTAAGCGCGGTTCTTCTCTAATGTGACATCTTTTATGTTGATGATCCCCTTTTCTTCAATTTGAATGACATATTTTGTGTCCGGTGACATAAAGGTGTGTATATATATATATATATATATTTTTCTTTTAACGGAGAGTTTACTGGACTAATCCCTCTGGGTCTAGAGAGAAGCCAAGTAAAACCCCAGTGGCCCCCAGGTGGTAGCATTAGTGGACTTAACCTTCGGTACCTGAAGAGGAGGGAACCGGAGATTGATATCAGGACCTCTAGCTCCGGAAGAAAGAGGAACCATGGTCCTGACCACTCGGCCAATTCCTTAGGATTACACGAAGGATTATTAAATGAATGATATTCATTTTAACACTGAGATAATTGTTGTAGCTCATCCATGTTTTTGGCAAACCTTCCTAGAATCCAAACTGCACACGCAATCTAAATCCTTAAATGTTCTTAGAGGCTGCAATTTCTCTCCAACTAGTATAAGGCGTGCAATTGGATTTGTCGCATGATTTTAAAAAAATTAACCCCATTCATTGTTCTCATCCATTATTATTCTTAGAATAAATAGAATCAGTTTCTAACCCTTCATTATGATAGCAGGCTCCATTCAGAATCTCATTTACACTAGAAAGTCAGGCTGAAGACAATATAAAGAGGAGCAAGGCTCCCCTAAACTCGAGCTTAGGGAGAAAATTCCGTAAGCTCGTGCTTGTGGGACCCACC
This sequence comes from Litsea cubeba, assembly GCA_012931725.1. Lineage (NCBI taxonomy): Eukaryota > Viridiplantae > Streptophyta > Magnoliopsida > Laurales > Lauraceae > Litsea > Litsea cubeba. Next base: position 22,043,785 of record CM022949.1, read on the forward strand.
TTTGGTCCATCCAAATGGACCAAACACATGACCCCCTTAAATTACATATGTCCACCAACTTTCGGTAAGATCCGAATTTACTGGACCGTTGGATTGACTATATATCTATCCGAATGAATTGTAGACCATTAAACTCTTGGGCTCATATGAAGATGATAGAAATTACGGTTGGGGCTGATTTTTTTTGCAGGGAGGAAGATCCTAGGGAATCCTTGAATCCCCTTACCTCCATCCCCATGTGGGTCCCCAAGTGGGCCCCACCACGCAGTTGAGCTTACCTTATCTAAATTTGAGCTTAGGAGAGCCTTGCTCTATAAGAGGGTTAGGTTGTGTGAGCAGTTTGAAATTCAAAGAAGTAAGAACACCCTCATTGGATTTGGGAAGCCACAGCGGATTTAGTCCAAGGCTGGGTTTAGAGTTTAGACTGAGTAAAGTTGGACAAGGATATAAGAACCGATTAAAAAGGGATTTCCAAGTTGGATTTAGATGAGTTGTCACAGGTGCGTATTTGACATTTTGAATGCATAGATAGTGCTTTGAGAGGGCTAACGAGGTTTATTAATGGTAAGTCCTTGTCTAAAATAGTTTTGAACTTTAGGAACCATTTCAGAAATTATTTCTCTCCTAGGGACTTTTTAAAGTTAAATAAGAAGATAGGGATTTTTGTGTAAAATTCCCGATAAAACAATAGATATTACTAAAATGAGAGTATTGTCTGAACACATGGCATATAGGGTTTGGCCCAATATATATTTTGCTTAGGAATTGAATACATAGAAATTTATGGTAAAATGAGCTCTAATAAATAATTATTAAAAAGAGGGTGATGATTGAAGGATATAAGGTAGATAGAGATGTTGATGGGACATTGTCTTGGATTTGAATCCTTGGGATGATGATTGGTTTAGTGATTCATTTTCCATAAATTGGGAGGTTATATGATTTATACTTAACCACTTGCAGAAAGAAAAGCCTTAGAATTCCTATGATTTTAAATAATAAAATAAATAAAACTAAACGATTAGTTAAAACAATTGCAAGTGTTGCTTCATGAGAAATTTTAGCGACATTCTCAAAGGGAAATGATATTGTACATGAAATGTACTTCCCTTATTGAGTGTTTAAAATCCAAAACTACAAGCATCATGTGCAACCCATCTGTACAAAATCATCAATTTTACTGATAGTTAGAGCCACATGTGTAAAGTATATAAACAAGTAGTTCCAAATCATCAATTTTACAGTGCATATCACTCAGCTTAATATAAAACTTATTAAAACCCGAATATTGATTATACGTATTTTATCTTGGTTTTGTGTTTGTATTGTTTTATCTCTATATGCTTTTATTTTAGTTCAACTATATTTTAACTACAATTCTTAATATAATTCAAATTAATTAATTAGTTTTTTTTTTCTTTACACTCTTTTCAACCTTTCATTGTTAATAATTCATCAATTCCAACTTTATGTGCCTGACACTTGGATTGTCCTGATCAACTTTATGTGCCTGAACAATTGTTTTCATCTCTTAAGGGGATCTACTGAAACACCATCCGCCCAACTCTAGTCAACTGAGCTATCATTCCTTGCATGAATCTGGATCCTGAGAGGCTTTGCCTTAGAGAAATCCAGAGTTACAGGAGTGGAATGCTACAGTTTGGGCCACCGATTGAAATTCAGATGCTAAAAATAAAAAACCTCTCAGTGCATGGAGTATCCCCAAAATCTACCCCTGTCAGGGTTGATCCCACTGCACATCCACAATTGATGATTTGATAGAAAAAGTTAATAATGAAATGCATAAAATTGCGTTAATCACATTTTTTATAGTCAAATTATTAATTTTACAGTGGGTCCAACTACGATAATGGTGCAATTTGGAAATACCCCATGCAATAAAAGGGCTAATACTTTGGGCTGCTCGAATTTTCAATAAGTAAATCCCTGGAGTTCTACTCCTTCCTCTCCTGACTCCACATCAAATACATCAACAACAGAAGAGCAGCAAATCTTCTGTTCCATAAAAAGTTGTCTTTACTGACAATGAATCTTCTGCCCTTCTAGGTTGCTTACTATGAATTGACATGATCAAGACTCCTGTGTCTCTTCCATCCTCACACTACGAGAAGAGGAAAACAGCTAATGTGCAAGATCCCCGAATCACCAATTGAGTGATTAAAATAATCAGAGATGTAAGATACAAGCAGTAAGAAATGGCACAAACAGACAAACACCACATCATATTATAAATAATAAACCCCATGATATGGTGCTTTGACTTGGATAATGTAATAATGAATGGTCTATGAACGGAAATGGATCCACTGTTTGGACCAAACAGGAAACCTGTTTGGACCAATTAAGGGGTGCCACATTGAAAAAAAATTATTATTTTTTATTATAGGAGGAGATGGGATGTTTTTGATTTGACATCCTCTCCCATGTGGCACCTCCTTATTGGTCCAAACAGGATTTTCCTGTTTGGTCCAAACAGAGGATCCTGATCCGAAACTTGGGTCAATGCCGGGTTCATTAATGAATATGAGTAGATGTGAGGCCCCACAATTCACTAGGCATTTTATTTATGGTCCAATCATGAGGCCTGTAAGTGCAAGTCCAAAAATCTAGATTTTTTTTTTTGTGTGGCAATCATGTTGGACCAGGCTTATGTCTATTAATAATATTCAAGGGTGGAGGCAGGGATTTTTATAAAAAAGATTATGTGGAGAGGGTCCCCCCTTAATTTGATGGTCAACATTTAAAGGAACTTTTAAAGCTTTTTTTCAAAGAGAAAATAATTCATGCCCCTTGGCTCTACGCCTCTACCCCTACAGTGATGGCTAAGTGATGGCTAAGACATGTTACTTTGGGTGGTTCAAAAATATAAAAAAAAGAGAGGAAACTCTCTTATCACTTTTTTTTTTTTTTTTTTTTTGCGCTAAGATGATGAACTAAATTTCACTTCCATCAAAGTTATATTTCATGTGAGCAATTCATCAATTAGTAATGTTTTTGTTGAATAAAAATTTAAGTAAAATTTCGTCCAACTCTTAATATGAGCATAACAAAGCAAGCATCTTTTTTCACTAGAAAAGCAAGTATCTTTTTTCACTAGAAGCATCCTTTGATTTCTTCCTGCAACCCACTCTCCTTTTCCCTCCCTTGATTCTTTATAGGGGGTTACCTTTGAGAAGTCTCGCTATTTGCCTCACATGAATTGTTATTCATCTCAATTTGATACTGATCCAACCATTGACTAATTAGTGATTGCTAGTTCATTTATGAAAATAAATACGCTTAAAAAACTTTTAAATTTGGAGACTTTAAAACTAAAGCTAGGATTAACTAAATTAGTATCAATCTCTTTAGGGATGTAAATAGGTTGAATCCATGTTGCATCCAAGAATGTTAATAGACTCCGATTCAACATGGAACTTATGTGTTGTATCCAAATCCGACATCTAATGAAAAAAAAATCCAGTCATAAAATAATATAATTATATAAAAGATATTTAAAATAAGATTTTTAAATATACAAAATGCGCTATATATTAAAGAATATATAAGTAAAGGTAAATAGCCTCTTAATATGAATATAAACTCAAAGCCATGTACACCCTTTAAAACCTATCTACACTAGTAAAATCTGGTTTAATCGTTTTGAAGTCAAATCATCCAATTGAAACAGAGAGATATTTAAGTCCAAATTCAGATGTTGTGAATCTTATATGCATGGATCTAAATCTCTCCTAACATTTCTCCCTCAATTCAAAAATAAGTTTCTTAACCAATTTACTTGAAACTGGATATCATGAGTATTTGATAATACTTAGAAATTAGAACATGACCAACTCTCTAAATACAAGATAACTTGGGGGTAGTTCAGTTGGCTGGCAACCATCGGTCCATCACTTGATTTGACCGTCTATGTCTCGGTCCCTAATATGTTTCTCTTCTTAATTGTGTGGGCTATCTTCCTTTTTTGTGGGCTCTTATTCTCTCTTCACTACACTAGACTTTCTTGAGTCACAGTCCCCTTGCCAAAAACAACTATGTACACAATCTTCCCTTGGAATAAAATAAATCAAAGGTGGGCTTACCCAAGTTAGATCAAGGATATTTGTCCTTACTTCCTATAAGACAGTAAACGTGGCAGCAGAAGGTCCTTCCTTTAAAAAAAAATATGGAGTCACAGACTCCAGACTCAAATAGATTCAACCAGGTTTCAATGTCGTGGCATGACGTTTTACGCATGCTAAACGAATCACTTGTAAAAAAAGAGTCTACAAAGCTGGTTGGCTAGAAAGGACTGTCATCCATCCATCAAATATAATAGCGGCACATGCTATCAGGGAAAATGCCTACACGTGGCACTAACAATCTAAGAGAGTTATGGATTATGAAGTGAACCCTACCCACATTGGGGTGGACCATGGCGGTGCCGACCGGACAATCAAATGAGAAAGAAGAAGTTTGGACTTGTTTGGAATGTGGATTGCAACTCTGTTGTCTCTTCTGGTAAGTGTACTTGAACATGAGATTGAAAATGGCTCATGGGGGTAAGAATCAATTTATTATTAGTCGGTGATGACTCAACTTAGATCACGACATCCATTACTTCTATCTTGATTTTCACTTCATTCATACGCTATGATTGATCTGAGATTTTCATCTGAGGGGTACGGATCCAAATAGGTAGTTGTTTGATATGAACGTAGAAATTTCTGCACGTGACTGATAATCCATGTGCGTTTTGACAATTAGAAAAGTTCATAACCTTTCTAATCGATCTACCTGAATGAAGAGTATCCAAGGATAGAGTTCTTATATATACAAGATCCAAAAGAGTCATGCTTGCTGATCAAGATTTGCTTGTGAAGAAACCAACATCCACTAATCTTATTGGAAGTGCTATGTAGGACAAATCGAGTCTTATTTTCGGTGGGAATTTAATCTCTATCGGGCCTCTGTCGTGCTTGACCTGATATGCTACTCATGGCATGTGGGCCACATGATATTCTACAATTAATAGTTGGGTTTAAGGGGTGAAGCTAGGATTTTCATGAAAGTTTTGGAGGTGGACCTAGGTCCGACAAGGGACAAAACCTTGATTTTCAAACATGGTTTGAACATTTAGAAGATAAAAAGAAAATTTAATCAATCTTCATTGTTTTTCATAGGTTTTGTAGCTTTTAGATGTAAATAAAATAACGAGTAGAGAATGATACATTTACTATAGAGTTTCGTTATTTTAAGTTTTGAACCAAACATAGAGATAAAAACTTTTATATATGAGGTGATACAACTTGGATTATATTTATTTATTTTGGTTAATGCTCAACTAAATTAGAACCAACTGAAGAATAATGGACGATTTTTAATCATTCATGTGAAAAGGGGAATGCCTTACGTACAAATTACCATTGAATTGTAAGTGAATTTGCGGTCTTAAAAGCATTGTTGATATTTATTTTAAAATTATGACATGATTAGTGAGAAAGGTTTTTAACCCTATGAGTGCAGTCTAGTGCTAACCTAACGGTCCTACTTGGGCCTACTTGTGATCAGTGCGGTCCCTTTGATATTCTTGTCATCTCATGATCAAACATCAAGCCCTATTTTTATTGGGTTTTTAATTATTTCAAAATTTCAAAAGGTGCTTTAACTTTACTTGAAAAGTGCTTTGTCCTTTTCTTTTTTTGCTTTTTGTGGGTAGTGTAGGTTTTTTTTTTTGAAAAATAAGGCATTCCACGTTGCTAAAGTTCATCACTTGAGGAGGCTTTATATGTTTTTCTATTCATGTACAATTTAAGAACTATATTGAAGCCTTTTACCATTGGCTCTATACGCGCATGTGAGTGTGGCTCGACCCGGGGTTCAGGGCCCGAAAAATATTTAATCGGGTACGTGTTTGCAACGGGCATCCTGCGTGTATATCGCATGCAGCCAAGCCCGACCTAGCCTGGAGGGTTGGTAGAAGAAATTTCAAATCCCTTTTTTCTTCTAAATAATATTTTTTTATTAATAATTTTGTATAAATTCCAAATCCGAAAAAACGTTTTTATTAATGGCCAACGTTTCAAAATTGAAATTCAAACGCAGTTTTAATTGCTTTTTAATGCTGCTTAACGTTGTGGTTTAATCACTGATTTAAAGGCCCAAACGACAATTGTGTGATATAAAGTGGCTGGTTAGGCTCAGAAAAAAAAAAAAAAAAACTCTGTTCTCTTCCCTTCTTTCCTTTTATGTTTTCGTGAGCATTCTGTGTTTCCTAGAGAATTGATCTGGACTTGGTGTGTGACTGAACCTGATATTCTGTGAAGGCCGTTGTATCATGGGGGGCAGTTCATGCAGAGATCATGTTCGCATCTGGGTTTATCCCGGAAGGGCGGAACTCATTCCAAAGAAAGTGTCGCCAGACGTGCTTCGGCCACGAGTTGGTGCGGCTGGTCTCCATCGATTTCTGCCCATATAGCATTCTCCATATCGGTATTGTTGTTTAAATTCTTTCTCTTAAATCAATTCTGTAGCCTTATTTCCAATATTTTTAACTTGTTATAATTTTAAGAGTCTTAAATTAAGGGCTTTGATAATTTGAGAGAGCTGAACTTTTGGCCAACCCTTATCCACAAGTATACTTTTGGGCTTTCACTCTATCTGTCTCCCACTCCCACCCACAGACATATGTCTAAGTGGCCCCCATGAGCTAGACTGCATTTGAATTGTATGTGGTTTGCTTGTACGTTCTCCATGATTACTATCCCACTATTTCATTAAAATAAAACACTTCATTTTAACTACCAATATTGGCATATCCATTTGATTGCAGGGGTGTTCATGGACCAGGGTATTTGGGCCCAACAGAGTTACCCACAAATTGCCCATGGACATGAGTCTGGCCTATGTTGTAATTCAACACTTTTTTTAATCTTACGGTAAAGAGCTCAATAGTTAAATTGCTTCAGCATCAAACTGAGTTACCTGATCAGCTTGCATAGCTCAAGAACAACTATAATTATCAGATGGGCTTGGCCCTGACCTAACTTTCAAGCATGTTTAAAACAGGCTGGGCGTGGACGAGATTTGATGGGCCCAACTTTTGGTCCATGAACACTTTTAGTTGATCGTCCATGGTCTGATCAGAAAACTAAGGTTCTCAAATTAAGCTGAACTGAAAAAAGCTTAATTGACTGGAGATTTGAGAAACTCTAGCCATACTAAGGCCTTGATTAGATAGAGGAATCTTTGGATTTCAAAGGAAAAACAAAAATAAAGATTCCATGGACTTCTTTTTTTTTTCTTTTTCTTTTTGTTGGTAAAGGGGTTCCATGGAATTCATACGATTGGTCATGGCATGCAGTTCCAAAATGAATTTCATGGAACCCCTTGTCCATAGTATTGCAGAATCCTGGTGTCCAATTGCACCATTTTTTTGCCATTCAGGCTCACTTGTAAAAGCCCCATGGACCCGAATGAGACTCATATCTAAAATGGGCCGAATCCCAGTTCTAAATCATGTAATCATACCTGAGTTCTTCAGGAGAGGTATTTATAGGCTATTAGGATATTCAGGGACCCATTGTAGAAGTTAGGCCTAGATATGACCCAAGTCCCCAGAAGCCATGTCATAGAAAGCATGACGGGTCACCAAGCGACCAAGCCCATTTTCCATCATGGCTCGTAGTCAATAGGCCTGGCCAGCGCATGGGGGGACCTATTTTGAATAGGCTCGGCTTCAGTGGTTCAACTTCTAGGCCGAAATATTATATTTGGGCTGCCTTACTTGCATGGTATGAAACCCATGACAGATGAGAGGCCATATTGAGGTGGCCCATCTATGGATCTGGCCTCCCTGTTTTTTTCTTTCTTTTTTTTTTTTTTTTTTTCTTTTGTTGAATTGGCCTCTTTTCAAATTGAGTCAAGTGTTAAAGTTTCTAACTATGCTTCAGGTCGAACTTGGAACCTAAAAATTAGAATCCAATTTGAGTTTAGGCAATTTCAGATTGGGTTGAGGTTGGGTCAAATCAAGTATATTTTGTATAGTATGTATACTTGGGGTCTGTTTTGTTTCATTGGATTGAATATCTGGAATTAAGAAGTGTATTTATTGAAATTGTTAAATGAAAGAGTCAAAGATGAAGATCCAAAACTGACCCTCCCATGAAAATCGGCCACCACGATAGTAATTGAAATCCCAGGGTATTCTGCATGTTATCCAGCATCTTTCATCCATCTCCTCACCTCTTTAATAATCTGGTAGATCTCATTTGATCAGGAATTCCTATGTATTGTATGCAAACAAGCAGGATAAATTGAGGTATTTGTTAACTCAGTTTCCATTCTAGCACTTCTCGAGTATGCACTTCTCGAGTATGCTGCTCTTTGCAACATTTAAAATAGGACCTGTGGCAAAGGTCATAAGGACCATTGGTCTTACCTGATACAAACTACATGCATTTTTTTGCATATGACGGAAAATTGTAGATTTTCCTCTAATTGGAGTAGTGGAAAAGTTGCACGTGGTGGGAAATTAAAATATTTGCAGGTTTTCATCCACCTAGAGTGGGGATTTGGAAAATCTGCAGGTTTTCCTCCACTTAAAGTAGTGGAAAAGCTACAGAGAGTGAGATGAAAAACATTGCAGGTTTTCCTTCTCTTAGAGCAGAGGAAAAGTTGACACAGGTGATGAGGTTGAAATTTTGACGTATCTTGTCTAGTTTGCATTTCATTTACTTCAAAGTAGGGATACTTATGGGTCAAGCAGGCATAAGCTCAACTTGAACTTCACCAACACAATATTGAAATTGGATTGTGCTATTGGGCCCATGGGCTAAACCAGAGCCTAACTTTTTAGCCCGGCTCACATATTTAGTATGAATAACATTACATACGATTTTCAATTTAGATGGGCCTCAACCTTTTCCTAAACTTAGGCCTAATAACCAAATGGGTCATCATTCACAATCTTTGTCCCGGCTAGATCCAGACAATAAAAAGCCATCAATGCCTAATAAAAAGAGGAGTGACAAGGGTACTAATAAAACTTCATGAAAACAAAGTAAATCCATGGGAACCTAAAGCCCATCAACATCCTCTTAGGCCCCAAGATGAAGCCCAAAACCTTAGATTAAATAGCGTATTACATTCCCACAAAAAAAAAAAAAAGGATTCATGTGGAGCACGGGGTTCATTAAATTCCAGAAGGGCCGACTTACAACCCACTTAATAAAAGTTGACCCATGTTAGACCTATAGTGTGACTCTGCGAGCCCTGCCTGAGTACTAAAACCTAAGACCCAAGCACCGCCCAAAATCTGGTTGGGCCCAGATCGGGCTGGCCATGAGCACCCTATGCTGGTTTCATTTGGGGTGTTCATGGGCCGGGGCTGGGCTGGGCTGGGCTAAGGCATATATAGTGCTGGCCGGACTTTATAAACACTGGCCCATGCTTGACATAGACTGTAAAATTCAGGCCCGAGCCTGCCCATTTAATCAATCGGGTTGGGTCGAACCGGTCTTTTTTTTTATCACTTTGTGAGCATTTGAGCAATTGTTTGTACTAATTAAATTAAATCACATGAATTCCTTACATGGGTCGAGCCAGACTGGGCTTTGGGCTTTTCCTCACCTAATCCAAGCCTGACCCAATTATTAAACGGCTAATTATTTATCCAAGCCTGGCCTAAAGCGGGCTATGCCTGGATCGGGCTTGAGCTGGCCCGGCGCATGAGCACTCCTACTTCATACAATCATACTAGTCAAGTGATATTTATGGATGATAGTTGTGCTTGTCTCGGCTGGGCCTTACGAGTATGCTTTGTGTTTATTTTTTCATATTACTAAAGATATGCCTTATCTTAGGATGCATTTAGCTATTGTTACTTACTTATAGCCTTTTTGGATGTACAAGAAAATACAAGAAAATATTATTTTATAGAATATAATTTTTTATTTTTTAAAGAAAAAGAAAAAAACTCTTTTCTTTCAAAAAGCTCAATATTCTCTCGTACAGCTCCCCCCTTAGAAAACTTTCTACAAAATAAAATTTTTTTAAAATGACGATGACAAAGTGGTAGAGTATAGTAAAGACTTTAGTTAACCAAATCCATCATAATGTGTATGTTTACATATATGGTAAAGTAAAGTAAAAGTAAATCTCACAGGACGGTAAATGTGTGGTAAAGTAAAGGTGAGATCACATGGTGAAGAAAAGTGGGAAGGAAGTAGTTTTTTTTTTACTTTACTTTATCACATTTTATCGTAGTTTTATATGGTAAATAAAAAAAGTTACTTGTTTATGGGTGTGGTAAAGTAAAATAAAGATTGATGTAATATCATGATAAAATCAAGGTAAAATAAGATCAGATGAAGTATGTGGTAAAGCAAATTGGGAGAGTTAAAAAGTATTTTTTTTATTGACTTTATTATATTTTACCATGATTTTATGTGATAAAAAAAAGTAACTTATTGTAGAAATATGAAAGTTAAACTTTATTTTACCATGTTACTATTTTATCTAGACGTGGTAAATTATATATAAATTAAAATATTTAATAAAAAAATACTCTTATAATGTAATTTACTTTAATCAAAACACATTCCAAACAGCTCAATTTAAAATCTGTAATATTCTTCAAAAATTGTCAAACGGTAAAAATATTATACTATTATAATATTACATTAATGTATTCTATACTATTTTATTCTTGAAATATTTAAATATGCAAATATTTTATTTTATATACATCCAAACGGGCCCTTAGCAATGCATTTAGTGCCGATCCAAGTTACCTAAATCTAAAGTATTTGCATCAATAAAATACTTACGCAGTTTTCATTCATATTATGAGGTAGAACATCAAGCCAAGGAGAAGTAGTTATTTGTGGGAATGAGTGAAAACTAGTGCTGGCTCAATTTTGGGAATTTTGACTTAGATAGACATTGTTTATATTATTAATTCGTTATTTATTCATTTTGTTGAACATTTCTTGGTCCATAGTTTTGTAATAGACCCCAATTTTTCTTAAAAAAGAAAAAGAAAAAAAGACCCCAATTCTTTATTATTGACTTAGTTGACTTACTTAATAATATTGATGGATTAATTAGATAAATTGACTCTGATTCTTATGCTGTGATTAAATGTATTATTTCTTGGCATGATTTGATCGTGCATTTGGTATGTGGAACTGTCGAGCATCGAAAATCTAAGGGCCCCAAAGATATTGGATTTCAGGACATGAGAGAGATGAAATTATGTTAAAAATACTAAATTCTAAAAATTTCAAAGCATTACTCACTAGAAAAAGTTACATGTGCTTAATGCTTATTTACAAAATATCATTCGCCAAAAAAAAGTTACACACGTGCGTGACCACACATACATCCCAAATTGCCGCCCCTACTAAAGCACGAAGGTGTTTTGTTGGAGGCGTGTTTGCTTTCAGGCATTTCTTGTGGAGATGAAAATGCTCTTATCTTCTAAGAATTTTGATTTCCCTTGACTGAATTGTGAGAATTCGATAAATTCTCAAATTAGTTATCAAAATATAATATTGTATTGGAGCATTTGTTAAATCTGAAGAAATTTGTAGAATTCACAACAAGCATTTGTATACAAAAGAAAAAAAAGCTCATAACAAGGTACACGAAATGCACCAGTGATAAGGGTGTCTCATCTCACATGGCTGCCGAGGGATTGATCATTGGGCTGGCAAAGTATTTCACAAGTTTGTACCACTCACACGTGAAAAAATAAAATAATAAGAGAGCTGCTAATGCCGTAACCCAAGCTTCTCCTTCCACATTCTTTTTTACATGACTACTATATCCATGTGTAAAATTAACTAAACCAACATCTATCAAAATTTCTCCTTCCCCAACTTTTTTCTACACTCAAAGACCCTCACCCCAGCTACGGCAACCGGGAGAGGGAGGGAGAGGGAAAGAGGGAGAAGGAGGAAAGGGAGAGAGACCAGGAGAAGGAGAGGGAGAGAGGGCGCCGAGAAAGATGACGGCAAGGAGAGGAAGAGGGAGGTGGGCGGCGACACAGTGTGAAAGAAGAAAGAGAGTAAGAAAGAAGAAAGAGAGTGGACTGAGAAGAGAAAAAGAATATTTCAGAAATAATGGAGTGTACAGAAAGAGATTTTGAAAAGAAGGGCTTAGATTGTGAAAAGAAGGGCTTAGATTGTGGCATTTGCAGCTCTAAAAAAAAAAAAAAAAAGAAAAAAAGAAAAAAAAAAAAGGGTGGACCCCACACATTCAAAACCATCTCAGGGAAACTACCCAAAAACTCGGTCATGTAAAGCCAAGTTCCCGGTTTTAAATAATAATATTTTATCCTCCCACCCTTTTTCTCTGATCTTTGTTTGTGGAATAGAAAATTCCCAACCAAATACAATGCAAGCAGCTTCTCTGCTCAACTCCTCTCCCCTCTTTTCATCCCCTTCTCCTCTTCCTTCCAAAACTCATGTTTCCAGGTTTTCTCCTTCAACAACCATAAAATCCCCAAAACGCTCCCAAACTCCACTAAAATCCCTAACTAGGGTTTCCTCAAGCCAGGCCACTACAGAATCCCCTATCTATCCTCCTCCCTCTATCGATTCTGCTTCTGATGTCGTCAAGCAATTCTACAGCAGAATCAACGGCCACGATCTCGACTCTGTCGCCAATCTCATTGCCGAAAACTGCGTTTACGAGGACCTGGTCTTCTCTCAGCCGTTCGTAGGTCGCAAGGCAAGTGAAATTATTCCTCACTTTCATCTTGATTTAGCTGAAATTCTCATGTTCTCAGTTTTTTTTACGTTGAACTAATGAAAATACTCAGTAATTGAATTGATTGGATTGCATCTAGATATTTCATTTGTTTAAGATTGATTTAGAACTTTGGTCTTGGTGGATGATTTCTGACTTCAATAATATCTTTTGATTAGATTTGTGCGTTATAAGGTATTTGTTTGCTGGCTTGAGTTTTAAGTGGATTTGTTTGTGATGCAGGCAATTCTTGATTTCTTCAAGAAGTTCACAGATTCTATTAGTACAGACCTTCAATTTGTTATTGATGACATATCCAGTGAAGATTCCTCAGCTGTTGGAGTTACATGGCACTTGGGTGTGTAGAAGAATTATATCTTCCTTGTTTCCTTATTTCATAAGAATGTAAGGTACTGATTTCTGTTCAACATTGCAACTAAAATGGTCTTCATAACAGAGTGGCGCGGGAGGCCTTTCCCATTTAGCAAAGGATGCAGCTTTTATCGTTTGGAGGTTGTTAATGGGCAGAGACAGATAGTGTAAGTTTCATGAACCAAGAGGAATATATATAGGGAAGGCTCTCCTAAGCTTAAGCTTAGGATAAGATTCCATAAGCTAATGCTTCTGGGGCTCATCCTTGGTCCATCCAAATGGACCAAACACACGACCCCCCCTAAATTGCACATGCCCACTAACTTTTGATCATATCCAAATTTACTAGACCCTTGGATCGACCGTGTACTGATCCGAATGGACCGTTGACCATTAAACTTTTGGTGCCCAAATGGAAATGATAGAAACCACGGTGTGCACAGGTGTGTATGTGTGTTCGTGTGTATTCAGAAATTTATCAGTTGTGTGTCATCAAATTTTTTTTTAGAAGTAGAACTTTGTTTTATTTCATTGTTTTTTCCCTTTCCCTAACAAACTAAGCATGCCTAGATTTACAAACAAAAACTCTCAGCACTGAATAAACTACGAAATGTTCCTCAACAGATATTTTCCAAACTGTCTGTATTGGTTCTTCATATTTTGGGGCTTCTGATGTGGAAGGAATTTCAATGTGCGGCATCCAACCAATAGAAAACAGTGGGCGATCGTGGTTTGTTAGGTTTGTTTTTTCGAAGATTTGTAAGAGCTTAGATGTTTAAGGCATCAAGAAAGACAACGATGGGTTGTGGAGTTACTAAAAACATGGCAGTAAAAGTGTTAAGTGGAAAGTACAGCTTACAATGCCGACCCTAAATAGATGGGATAAGGCTTGATGATGATGATGATGATGATAAGTGCAACTCACTTCAGATGTAAGAGGTGTCATAATGACTTTCCTAATACCATATAAATGCCTTCTAGAGTGTTTCATCAGAAGGTTTGTCACCTTTGGATGCCTCTGAAGTTGGGACGATAAGACTAATGTTGTGGTTCTGTTCTAGAGACGATAGCAGTTTATTGGGTAAGAAAGCATGTTATCTTTCTGGTCATTTCTGCCATGGGGTTGATTTAGGGGTTTTGGTGGCAAATGAAATCTGATGTCCCCCAAAATTCTTCATGAGTATAGCTACTGGGTTGTTGTGTTGAGGTAGTTTACGATTTGGCTTGAGTATGCTCAGGCTTAACCTCCTATACAGAGCTTTGGCCTTTATAATGTCATTGGACTTGGACCTTTTGAAGTTGGTTTATTATCCAGGATGTCAATATGAGCTTCGTGTTGAATGAGATCAAAGATATAGCAAGTTAATTGTTATGGAGTTTATAGCATATCTTGAGGAAATAAAGGACAACTCCACGAGAAATTCCCCTTTGAAGCAGATTGGACTGATAAAGATTGATCTTGGGAAGATGTGCATTGGTGAATCTCCTCTTGCAACTCCATTGTCAATTTTGTTATGGCTAGATTTAATGGTAGGGTCAACAAGTGGTTTTATACAGCTTTACTGGTGGGGTAATAAAAAGAGAGTTCTAATGGTGGGGTTATACTTGTTTCAAAACCACTTGGAGAAGACAAGGTGAGATTTTCAGCATTCCCACTGTTGTTTCTGTCATCTTGACAAAAGATGAACTCACAAGCATCCTAGTTGATTAAGGATTCAGCGTACTGATATGATAAATAGATAAAGCTAGATAATGCCATTTCTCATCTTAGATTAATATTTCCTTATTATTTTATAAATAATGAGCATTTGTTCACTCCTTTGCATTTTATTATATAAAGTTTTCTCTGTCCGTGCCTATCATACAACAAAATATGATTATATAGGAATAGCCTCTCATGTCGATTAGGGTAATCTAATCCTCAATCCCTGGGTCCATCATTGAATAAATCTTCATACAACACCTTGGGGAACAACTAAAGAAGGAGCTGGTGTTGGGCAGGAAGGCTGCAATTACTACTTGGGAGTAAGAAATCAGTCTCACCATAGGAAGTTGGAAGTGTTGAATACCCCACTCCAAGTAGTGCGATAGAGGATTTTTATCAAAAGAGAATAATGTTTTCCTTTCACCTCATCTTCTGCTTATTGCAGAAATACGGTGATTTATGTTTGTTGAGTAGATGCATAATAGATTGTTTTTTGCCTGATAGTTTAATTCGTACTTCCTTACAACTTCTGATATTGTATTCCAACCCAAAATCTTTTGATATTGTACTAGTGTTTCTCATGAATTATAAGCATAGTGTTTCGAATGAAGTGGAGATCTTACCACGTCATTGTTGAAATCTTTTACCCTAGCTTGTTATTGGTGTCCTCTCAGCAATCATTATCAAATTTGTTTGGAACTTGGGATCTTGTTAGTACAATCAGCTTCGGAACGAATGTGAATTTTTTTATTAGCATGGGTTTTTTGTTACTTTAGTTGATTAGCTTGTCTGCTTTATGATGATAATAATTTTCTCTGGAAGACTAATGGCAACTTCTGATGACAGTTATGGACGAGACAGTGTGGAACCTGCTATTAAGCCTGGGGAGATGGCTTTGGTACGTGCATTATTTTTCGAACATACATGCACCCATACATGTGTTTCAAGACATAAAACCTTCTCAACATGAAGATAACAATAAACAATTCCGTTTAGAATAATATCCCAATACGCAACCAAGGTTATAGCTGGAAAAATAGATGGGCATTATAGCTAGAAATCATTCCAATTTTAAATAGCCATAGTGGCGACTGTATGAGCTACTATAGAATACAGACTGGTGTAGTGTACGCTGGTTCTTCCTCAAAATACACATTGACCAGCTAGTATTTCACCTTTTATTTCAATATATACTCCATTGCCTTCGGCATTTCTCATTCCCTCTTAAAATCAGTGTTTTGGGCTCGTTTAGTGAATTTATAACAGCTTAATGCATCTCTTCTCCGTGATGCGAAATTTGTTTCTATTTTTATCTAATGAAATGAATTTGCTGTCCTATGCATGTAACTTTAACGTGACAAATGTACCCATCATTTTAACTTTGGATCTGATTACCCTCATGAGAATTTTAGGTTGTTGATCTATGTTCTTGAAGTTTCCTTACAAGCTGCTTTTCTGTGGGAACATACAGATGGCTATTGGAGGAGTGACTAGGCTACTACAAAGCTTTCCTCAGCTTGCAGACCGTTTATGATAATAGAAAGTAATTTTTGCCGGTATATATGGAAATGTAACTATCCATTCCGAAAGTAATCCAGCATCATAATGTAAATTACATTTGCTCTTCCATAAACAGATTATGTTAATAATACCTGTGCCGATTGACTTTACTCACCATATTCATTTCATGTATTTTAGGTTCGTAGATGAAATCTGGGATGGTTACCTTTTTGTTAACTCTTTTTATCATATTGTAACTACCAATGAACGCTGTATTCTTCTGAAGGATGGATCGAAAATAAATTTTAGTCAATACCTGTTCTGGATAATCCAAAGAATAAGATGGAAGGATGATGTATGAGAAAAATCTAATTCAATTGAATATGGTAGAATAAGATGGAATGCCCCTAGAAAGAAGAATAAGAAGAAAGACTGTGAGATGGATTATAACATAATAATTGATGATGCCTAAATTAGTTTCGGACACCACTGGTCAAGTAATAAATGATAAAGGCAGTAATTAAAGAAGAGAGAGAAGATTATAGTGGTTCGGTCAGTATGACCTACGTCCACTTCAGAAGGGTAGAGATCGCCGGATGGTTTATATCTCGAATATGCAGAGATTACAATATAGGAGAAAGAGAGTGTGTTGAAAGGGAAAAATATTTCTTGCCCCTCAAGCTGGTGGGGCTCTTCTATTTATAGTCTTCCCCTAACAGATGGGGACGACTTTATAGCAACGCCCTCCTTTTGATGGAGTCTTCGAACTAACCCTCGATGGACGAGGCAGGTGAGATATCCTCCGTAGGACCTGGTAAGCGGGTTGACAACTCTGAAACGATGTGGGTTGCCTTGACGTGGTCAGGCTTCTTCGTAGGTTTGAGTCCGGATCTCAACTGACTCGGATCTTCACAGATTTAGGCCCTGACCCATTAGAGACTGGGTCACTTGGACCTAACTCATCATTAAAGGCTGGGTCACTTGGACCTGACTCATCATTTGCCCCTCAATGCCCCGCGCCCAAAGAAGCTTTGAAAGGGGGGCATTTTGAAAATCTAGATCTCTCCTCCCTTCCAACAATTTCTAGTAGTCTTTCCTTTTTCTACTCAGATTTATTTTTGTTTTGAAGAGTCCTGTAGATTTGGGCTCTTATCTTCAATCCCTAGGCTATATAACTTATTCTTTGAAAACCCTACGCATTCCAAAGGATTAGGAAAAAGTTGGAGTTTTCAAGGTTATGGAGCATCCAAGTGGAGAAGGGTCATCCCAGATGAAGAAGATGAACCTGCAACTTGCAGGAAAAAATGCCCCAGGCGTTGTCAGCGACCAGGCTTCCGGCGTGAATCGTGCAGTGGAGAAGATTCCCCTGGGTGCCAGAGTGGGAGAAGAGACAGTAGCGGGCGAATGGGCAGAGGGCGCCGCCCTGGCAGTCGCGACAGCGGCGCGACGCCCGGCGCAGGCGCGGGCGCAGGCCACGGCAGCGGTCGCGGGCGCAGGGACGGCGGTACGACGCCCGCGGCGGTAGCAGGCGCTGGCGCGGGCACAAGGACAGGCTGCAACAGCGGGCGCGGGCGCAGGGACAGCGGTGCGACGCCCGGCGACAGCAAGTGCGGGCGCGGGGACGGGCGCCGCCCAAGCCGCGGCAGCGGGCATGGGCGCAGGGACGGCAGCGCAACTCCCGATGGCGGCAGCAAGCGCAAGCGCACGGACTGGCGCCGCCCAGGCCTCGGCAGCGGGCGCGGGCGCAGGGATGGCGGCTCGACGCCCGGCGGCGGCAGCAGGCGTGGGCGCGAGGACGGGGGCCGCACAGGCCGAGGCAGCTGGACGCCTGGCGGCGGGCGCCGCCCAGGCTGCGGCAACGGTCGCAGTAGCGAGTCCGTTGCACATGAAGGAAATTGTAGACAGTCCTCCTACCAATGTGTTAGGGAAGTTGCGCTCTCGCAGTAAGAAGTATCGAGGAAAAGTTGTTGTTGACAATGACGGATCCAAGGTGAGCACTCTTTTTAGTGTGTTCAACACTGATGATGATATTTTGAAGATTGCAGCTTATTATCATATTCCTCCAATCGTGTTGTGTCGCCGGGCTGAGACGGATGAGCCTGCTTGCGATGACTCCTCTGGTAACATTGTCATCTATGAGGAGATGCTCGAAGCTGGGCTGAGGTTTCCCATGTCCTCTTCCATTTGCCGCATTCTTCATTATTTTTCATTGACCCCGAGGCGGTTAGCACCCAATGGTTGGAGGGTTATGCTGGGCTTTCTTGTACTATGGAGGAAAGTACATCGCGAGGACGCTTCTCCTGTGGATTTTCATGCTGCCTATAATTTGGTTGAGTCTCCGACCCCTAACAGGGGATGGTACTATTTTACCCCCAGGGGTGGCAAGCTGCTCACGGGATTGCGTTCCAATTGCCACAGTTGGAAATCCCGTTTCTTCTTCATTGGTGGAGAGTGGGTCTCTGAGGTAGATCGGCATTTGGTGCCCACACGATGGGCTGACGCCAAAAAACTCGGTACGTCCTTTGATTGCTCCTTTTTTTACAAATTTTTTTTTATGCATGTACGTGCTCATTGTCTTCTTGCAGATCCTCCAGTGCTTTCCGCAGATCAGGAGCGGAAGCTACAGGCCGTGAGAGTTCACCCTGACAAGGATTTGGGAGTTCTCCTTCCCAAAGAGAGTGGAATGACTAGTGGACCCTCTCCTGACCCTTCTTCTTTTGGTAGGGCTGGCGGACCCCATCCGGAATCTTCTGCCAAAAGAAAAGGTATGCATGTCTGCTTTAGCAATAGTTTTTTATTTACCTGATATTCTGTATCTTAGTAACACCATTGTTTCTGCAACAATAGACAGACAGGTGATTTTGGCTCGCCTCTCTAGTAGGAGCACCCCTCCCTCCAAGGCGAAGATGATAGATAATGCCTCTCCAGGGACCTCTCTACTCGCGACTTTGGAGGTGAGCTCTCCTCTATCCACCCCTGCTACGGGGGCCTCTCCCGTGGTGCCTTCCCAACGAGCGACCTCTGTTGCCAAGACTGTTACTCCGGAGTCTTCCTCTCGGGCCACATCTTATACCCCTCGTTTGTGTCCTCCACAATCGGGGACTTCTACAGGGGCACCGACTTGGGCTGGCCCCATGCTGGGCAAACCGCTCGTGATACGGGAAAAGCTCGGGAGATTTGTGTTTCCGCCCGAGGTTACGCAGATTAATGCTTTGGGCACCGAGGGGGTTATAAACAAGTTTTTGAAAGGTCTGGCTCAGGTAAAGGTTTATTGCTCCTCTTTCTCCAGATTTTTTTTTTATATATATGCACTATCTCATTTCATTTGTTCTTCTTTTTCAGGCCTCTACTGCATCCGTCTGCTTGTTGTCAAGGGCCTGATCTCATAGTCAGCTGAAACAGGATAATGAGACTGTGCAAAAGGAGCTCTCCATTGCTCAAGGAAGGATTACTGCCCTTGAAGCTGCAAGAAAGGCTTCCGATGCTAATCTTGCGGCAGCCCGCGAAAAGGCGACCAAGCTTGAGATTGAGCTCACAGCATCCTGCGAGAGGGCGGCCAGGGTGACCAGACTCGAGACTGAGCTTTCGGCAACCCAAGAGAGGGCAGCCGAGCTTGAGACTGAGCTTGCGAAGACCCGCGAGAGGGCTTCATTCAGTGAGGCTGAGCTTGTGAAGACCTGCGAGAGGGCTTCGCTCAGTGAGGCTGAGCTCGCACGGACCCGCGAGAGGGTGCTGCTCATGGAGACAGAGGTGAGGGGAGCACACGAGAGGGCTTCCCAAGCTGATGAGAGGGCTTCCCAGGCTGATGAGAGGGACTCCCAGGCTTGGAGGGAGTTAGCGAATGGCTTCGCTGATGCTTTCATCGATGGTTATGATGAGCTCCGAGGGAAGATCTCTGCTGCTTTTCCAGATATTGACCTCTCAGGCTTCGTGCCGACTGAGGCACCTGATGATAGCGGTAGTAGCTCTAGTGAGATCGAGGACGATGAGGATGGACAGGATGATGAGGATGGAGAGGATGATAAGGGCAGCTATGAGAGTGATTAGATGGCAGGGGACTTGTGATGTATATATACATATTTTCTTTTTGGAAAGGCAATTTGTAGCCTAACTTTTGGAAATTGAATGAATCTTTTCTCACAAAATGTTCTTCATTTTATTCATCTATTGTTAAACATTAATTGGAGAAAGATAAAATTTAATCAGGCCCCACACCCTCAGTACTCTGGCTCCATTACAATACTATTGATAGTACCTCTTCAAATGTTCCGCGTTCCATGGATGAAGTAAGACCTTTCCCTCAGAATTCTGGATCCTGTAGGTGCCTGGCCTTACTACTTCTGTTATGAGGTACGACCCTTCCCAACTTGGTCCCAGCTTTCCTTCGCGAGAGTCTTTCGTGGCGAGGATCACCATTTTTAGGACTAGGTCTCCCTGTTGAAATGAACGAGGCTTCACACTCGAGTTGTAGTATCTTGCCATGCGCCGTTTGTACTCTGCGTTGCGGACAATAGACATCTCCCTTGCCTCCTCTATCAAATCGAGGTTGATGCGGAGTGCTTCCTCATTGGTGATGGGGTCATGGAGGTAGACCCTTAAGGAAGGTAGTCCTATTTCGACAAGGATGATTGCCTCAGTCCCATAAGAAAGAGAAAAAGGGGTTTCCCCAATAGGAGTTCTTGGTGTGGTTCGATAGGCCCACAACACTCCTGGGAGATCGTCGACCCAAAGACCCTTCGCTTTTTCGAGCCTTGTCTTTAGGCTGCGTAAGACTGTTCTTACCATGACCTCTGCTTGTCCATTTGCCTGTGGATGTGCCGGGTTGGAATGAGGTTGTTTTATCTGTAGGTCAGAGTAGAAGGTGTTGAAGAGTTTGTTATCAAACTGCTTGGCATTGTCGCTAACAATGGCTTGAGGTACCCCGAAGTGACAGACTAGGTTTTTCCAGACAAAGTCTCTTACCTTGGAGTCTGTTATTTTCGCCAAGGGTTCTGCCTCTGCCCACTTTGTAAAGTAGTCAATGGTGATGACCACAAACTTGCACTGCCCCTCTACTCAAAAGAAGAGGGCCTAGGATATCAATACCCCATTTTGAGAAAGGCCATGGGCTCAAAATTATTGTCAGCTCCTCTAGTGGCTGCCTGGGCACAGTGGCGAAGCGTTGACACTTGTCGCATTTTTTGGTAAATTCTTTGGCTTCCTTTACCATGGTAGGCCAAAAATATCCTTGCCTAAGTGCCTTGTGGGCGAGGGAGCGTCCGCCAGAGTGATTCCTGCAAATTCCTTCATGGATTTCTCGGAGGGTGTAGTCAACTTCCTCAAGCGAAAGACAGCGCAACAATGGTAAGTAGTAACCTTTCTTGTAGAGTGTATTTTGTAGAAGGGTAAACTTGGAAGCTCTCAGCCTAAGTTTCTTCACTTCAAGGGGATCATTTGGCTGTTTACCTTCCTTGAGGTATGCCCGTATGGGGGTCATCCAGTTTGCCTCGTCCGACGCACAATTGATGTTTGTAGTATCCACATCTAACTTGCTTGGCTCCAACTGGTGTCCGATGATCGTCGGTTCTACAGATGTCGCCTATAATGACGAGGCGAGTCTGGCGAGTGCGTTTGCAGCCATGTTATCCCCTCTATGGACGTGACAGATCTGGAAGTGCTGGAACCGCCCTATCACTCTTTGCACCATGCTAAGATATTGCTGCATTCGTGCCTCCTTTGCTTCGAACTCGCCGTTTACTTGGTTGACCGCCAGTTGAGAATCATTGTAAGCAACGAGGTATTGGGCATCCATTTCAATTGCCAATTTTAGACCAGAGAGGAGGGCCTCATACCCAGCTTCATTGTTAGAGGTGATGAAGTGGAGCTTCACTGCATACTTGATGGATGTTCCGTCATGGCTGATTAGAATAAGGCCAGCTCCTCCTCCTTCACTGGTTGCAGAGCCATCAACATACAACTTCCACCTTATCTGTGGTGGAGGATCAGTGATCTCAGTGGGCACCTGGACATCAAGATGGGAGTCGCAAGCTGGAGGTGCTGGGGCGCCAAAGGGAGATGCCTGGCGGGCGTGGGGAAGGCCTTGGGCCTCCATAAGGGCCTGGGCGCTGGGCGCCCAAGGAGATATGGGCGCCCGGGGGAGCCTGGGCACCCAAGTAGACATGGGTGCCCGGGGTAGCCTGGGCGCCCAGGGAGACATGGGCGCTTGGGGGAGCCGAGTGAGTCCGGGCGCCTTCTTGGATGCCCACGTCGGGTGGGAGATTGACTTTGAGCTTGGTGGGCTCATTTGTTACCCCCTCTGGGGCTGTAAATTCGGCTACAAAGTCGACCAGAGCTTGTGCTTTGATAGCCGCCCTTGGCTGGTACTGGACATCGAACTCGCCCAATTCGACTGCCTACTTAACCAATCTTTCGGACACATCCGGCTTTCCCAATACTTTCTTCAGAGGCTGATTAGTAATTACAACAATAGAATGGCTCTAAAAATAATGCCGTAGGCGCCTTGCCGTGGAGATGAGGGCGAGCGCCAGCTTCTTGAGCTCCGAGTATTTGAGTTCTGCCCCTCGGTATGCTCTGCTCACATAATAGATGGGCTTTTGCACTCCATTATGATTTCTGATGAGGACAGAGCTGACTGCTAAGGGGGAAGCAGAGAGATATAAATACAACACCTCCCCGGGTGCAACATGTGAAAGAAGAGGGGGAGTGGCCATGTAAGCTTTGAGCTTCTGGAAGGCCTCCTCGGCTTCGGGTCCCCACTCGAAAGTTTTTCGAAGGATTTTGAAGAAAGGCAAGCAATTGTCAGCAGACTTGGAAAGAAATCTATTAAGTGCTGCAACTCTTCCGTTGAAGCGCTGCAACTCTTTGGTGGAAGAGGGCAACCGCATATCAAGTATGGCTTTGATCTTATCTGGGTTCGCCTCAATTCCTCTTCGGTTGACCATGAAGCCCAAGAATTTTCCTGATCCTACGCCAAAGGCGCATTTCTCAGGATTCAACTTCATGCGATAGGATCTGAGGACATTAAAAGTTTCTTGGAGGTGGTCAACGTGATCTGCAGCGGCGAGGCTCTTGACCAACATGTCGTCTACATAAACCTCCATGGTTTGCCCAATCTGGAAGTGAAACATTTTGTTTACCAGACGCTGATAGGTTGCCCCTGCATTTTTTAGCCCGAAGGGCATGACTCTGTAGCAATAGGTCCCCTTCGGAGTGATGAAGGACGTCTTTTCTTGGTCTAGGGGATGCATGCTGATCTGGTTGTATCCAGAGTAAGCATCCAAGAAAGATAACAACTCATGTCCAGCAGTGGCGTCGATGAGGAGGTCAAACCATGGCAATGGATAGCTATCCTTTGGACATGCCTTGTTGAGCTTCGAGAAATCGATGCATAGGCGCCACTTCCCATTTGCTTTGGTTACCATCACCACATTTGAGAGCCACTCAGGGTATGCTACTTCCCTGACTGCCACATTGTCAATTAGTTTCCCGACTTCCTTGTCCATCGCTTGGGCCCTTTCAGTGGAGGCGCCCCTTAGCTTTTGCCGGACAGGCTTGTGGCGAGGATCGACATTGAGGCGGTGAGTGGCGACTCCGAGATCAATTCCTTCAAGATCAGCATGTGACCATGCGAAAATGCCCATATTACACCTCAGAAAAAAATTTAACTGGTGGGTCAGATCTTCAGGAATGGAAGAGCCAATGTATACCCTTCTGTCAGGAAAGTCTTCATTTAAGACCACAGGGGTGAGCTCTTCAACGGGTTTCCCTCTCTCTGTAGTGGCGTCATCCCTTGGGTCCAAGGCCTCAACTTGCAACGCCTCCTGGGTTTTCTTGGCCTTCATTGAGGAGACGTAGCATTCTCTTGCTGCTACCTGGTCCCCTCTCACTTCCCCGACTCCATTCGGGGTTGGAAAACGAATGATGAGATGATAAGTGGAGGGGACGGCTCTCAGTGCGTTAAGAGTAGGTCGCCCTAGTATGATGTTATAGGCTGACGGGCAGTCTATCACCAGGAAGTTCACCATTGTAGTGAAACTTCAGGGGGCTACCCCGGCTGTGACTAGCAATGTAATTGCCCCTAGGGGGAACACTTTCTCCCCTGAGAACCCAAAGAGGGTAGATTTGACAGGCCTTAGCCTCTCCCGGCCTAGTTTCAGCTTGTCATAAGTGTCTACAAATAAGATATCTGCAGAGCTACCACTGTCAACCAGAATTCTGTGTACCTGAAAATTGGCGACGGTCATGGTAATCACCAGAGGGTCATCATGGGGGTGCTGGATCCCCTCCAAATCCTTATCCGAAAAGGATTTCATCAGCTCGCAGTCTGGGCGCCTTGGACGGGCGCGCTTCATCGAGATGCCTTGCCTTTCTGGCATGGGCCTTCATGGCAAAGAGTGACTCTTCCAGTCCTCCCGAGATGGTTCGGATTTCTCCAATGGGCTGCTGGTTCTCTGTATTATGAGGTGGTGGTGGTGGAGCTTACCCCCTACCAGCAACATACTGGCGTAGGTGACCCCGCTGGATGAGATCCTCAATCTGCCTCTTAAGGTCAAAACAATCGTCCGTGTCATGGCCATGGTCGCGGTGGAATCGACAGTATTTGGTCTGGTTCCAGTGATTTGGAGGAGACTTCATCTTTCCAGGCCATTTTATGGCGGGGTCATCTTGTATCTGGAACAAGATGTGCTCGACAGTGGCATTGAGAGGAGTGAATACATGTCCGTCTCTCTGCGGAGCAGGACCGAGTCGGTTTCTCTGTGGAGCAGGACCGAGTCTATCTCTGGCAGGTATCCTCTCTGTCCTGCTCCGTTTGTTGCTCGTTTCCCTCCTTTCATCTATTTCTCGCTCCTTCCCCTTGTCCCCTGTCCTGGAGGACTCTCCCCGCCTGGCCCTTGTGATGTCCTTTACGTTCATGTACTTCCGGGCCTTTGCTAGTAGCTCTGGCATGCTATTTGGTGGGCGCTTCATCACTGAGAAAAGGAAACTCGATGAGCGGAGGCCTCCCATGAAGGCTATCATGGACACCTTGTCGCCAGGCTCTTCAACTTGAAGTACCTCCTCGTTAAAACGAGTGAGGTAACTCCTGAGGCTCTCATTTGTATCCTGCTTTATGCTGAGCAGGTGTGTGGCAGGCTTCTGGTGACGGCGTCCTCCGATGAAGTGTGACACGAAGGACTTGCTCAACTCCCCAAAGGTGGCGATGGAGGCTGGGGCGAGACTGGCAAACCACAGGCGGGCAGAACCCTTCAGTGTGGTTGGGAACGCCCTGCACATAATCTCATCAGGGATATTATGCAGCTGCATTTTAGTTTTGTACGTCTCCATGTGGTCCAATGTATCCTTTCTTCCATCAAAGGTTTCCATGGGTGGCATCTTGAACTTCCGGGGAAGCGGGTAGTTCACCACATCGAGCTTGAACGGTGTGTCCGTTCGCCCGACTAGGTGATCCACTGTCTCTGGTGCCTGCACCTTCATGGCGTTGTAGACGTCTCCCAACTGGTTCTGCATCTCCTTGATCTTTTCAGCCCAGCGATTGGGAGCTTCCCTGGATGAGTCACGAAAATAGCTCCTCTCCTCCATGCTTTGGTTTTCACTCCCCTCCTCTTGGAAATGAGGACCCTCCCCATTAGAGGCAGAGGGAGTGGGTGGAATTCCACCATGATTTGGCCCCTCTCCTGGAGGCGGGGGCACTTGGTGCTAGGCGCGACCGTGAGGGTCTATCAGGAGCACTCCGTGAGGGGTGCCCTGGGGAACTCCCTGGGCGCCCTGGTGAATCCCAGCAGGGAAATCATGGGCGCCATGGAGGTGGACGCCCAGGCGAGGTGCTCCTCGACGTGGAGCAATTGGATGCCCCGGGCGCGGTGCTCCTCCCTGCGCTGCTCCTTGCGGTGCTCCTCCAAACTGTGCTCCTCCCTGCCCCGCAAGCATGAGTTGTAAGATTTGTTGGTTTTGGGTTACCAGTTGTTGCATGGTCTCCAACATCTGTTGAGGAGTGAGAGCATGAGCATTCGGGGTAGGATTGATCGGTGGAGGGTTACCCTCGCCCTCTCGCTGGGGGTTATCCTCCGGTCGTCTTGCTGATCTTGTGGTGATCACCATAATTTCTGATGAAGATGTGTGAAGTGAGAACTTTAGCTTTGTTTTCGTTTCCCACAGACGGCGTCAAACTGATGATGCCTAAATTAGTTTCGGATACCACCGGTCAAGTAATAAATGACAAAGGCAGTAATTAAAGAAGAGAGAGAAGATTATAGTGGTTCGGTCAGTATAACCTATGTCCACTTCAGAATGGCAGAGATCGCCGGATGGTTTATATCTCGAATATGCAGAGATTACAATATAGGAGAAAGAGAGTGTGTTGAAAGGAAAAAATATTTCTTGCCCCTCAAGCTGGTGGGGCTCTTCTATTTATAGTCTTCCCCTAACAGATGGGGACGAATTTACAGCAACGCTCTCCTTTGATGGAGTCTTTGAACTAATCCTCGATGGACGAGGCAGGTGAGATATCCTCCGCAGGACTTGGTAAGCGAGTTAACAACTCTGAAACGACGTGGGTTGCCTTGACGTGGTCAGGCTTCTTCGTAGATTTGAGTCCGGACCTCAACTGACTCGGATCTTCACAGATTTAGGCCCTGGCCCATTAGAGACTGAGTCACTTGGACCTGACTCATCATTAAAGGCTAGGTTACTTGGACCTGACTCATCAATAATAATGCACAAAAGGCACAGAAAGCACTTACAGGCTTGTTTATGCATAGAGAAAATCCCGTGGTTTTATATATTTTTCCATGGGAGAGGGGGATCCTACATGCCTACCCTTTCCATACGAAATCGAGTGGATTATATACTTTCATCTCCTTGCAGCAAAAGTAGAGGTGAAAGTGTTTTCAAGTACTTTTTCATAATCATAATCCTCTTAACGTTAGGTTTTTTGGATTCGCAAGATTATCACATTACCCATAAATCACCAGACAGGTCTTCTATATGAAATCCAAAGCGCTCAAAATTAATGATGCAAGTGCACCAGACTTGGGTTTTAAATCTTGTGTTCAAAACTACTTCAAATTTGCTCAATGTTCATTTGTGAGGGTTTAGCAAACCCCACCTAGGGGATTGGTTCCGTTGGGTCAAATACTTCAATAATGCCCCCATCATACAAAATATATATATAAATAAAAACAATAACCTTTAATTAATAATAAAAATTAGAAAAGGAAAATTATCTCAAAGCACAAGGATTCGAGTCATAATCAGCCATTAGTTGAGGCTGCCTATTTTCAAAACTCAAACCATTGAAAACCGTTTTCTGGGTCAAAACTTCATACTTCTGTCTTGCGTTGAAACTTGAAAAGCATAATCCTTTTTACAGATGGGGCCCACTTGAGAAAAACTTGTTCTGTATAGTGCTGCGCGGGCCCACCGATGGATTCGTAGGGCTGAGATCAAGACAACTGCCCTCCGGGCTCCGACAACTCCAACACAACGCGACCAGCCTATGGTGTACGAAAAATCGGTGATCCCGCTAAGTACCGGATCACTAATCTTCGGCCAACCGTCTAACTTCCCATGCTCCGCAACCAATAGCAATTATACACCAATCAACTTAAAAAGAGGATTTCATTAAAAAATAACCCAAACGGGGAACTTTAGCCAGCTGTACACCAAATAAGTAATTCGTACAGAAAAATATAACTTTTTCACTATTTTTTTATTTTTATGGTCGCATTCGACCTTCATTTTCTGTCAGCCGACCCTCGCTATAACAAGTGAGGGTCGCATTCGACCATGAGCAAGTATAACATCTTCATCTTCTTCCTTTTTCCACGAGTGTTCGAGTTTTCGATTAAAAAGAAGAGAGGACTGGAAGATCTGTCACTTAAAGTTACTTTTTTGGTAAATTTTTCATAAAGGATCATTCCGGAAAAAAGCTCTTGCAATTTCAAACCCAAATTTCTAGCATGCTATGGTTTTGTGCAACATCACGTGAAACCGATTTTGCTAAAATGAAAAAATGGATTGGAGGAGCAATTCAAAAGCTAAGATCTATGCTCATTTGTGCTTTGGGCTTTGGGCCAGAAAAATCATACCCATACAAGAAATACCAATGGCCTAAAATAAAAGATGCTATCAACAAGAAAACCAAAAATGAGAAAGAGAATAGCACCAGCAGTTCACATGATGCACCACCAATCGACAACATTTATTAGGGACCAAACCTTTCTTAAATTGACTAACCCACTAACGACATTTTTAAGGCCGATTGGCAATTTACTAGGTTAGATCTTCCAGTCATCTCTTCCTTTAATAAAAAACTCGAACACTCGAGGAAAAAGGAAGAAAATGAAGAGGTTATGCCTGCTCAGGGTTGAATGTGACCCTTGTTATAGCGAGGGCCGCAGTCAGCCCTTAACACAGAAAATGAAGGTCGAATGCAACCACAAAAAAAATAGTGAAAAAAGTTACTTTTTTCTGTACAGATTCCCTGTTTGGTGCACTACTGGCTAAAATTTTATGTTTAGTGCAGTGGTCACTTAAAGTTATTTTTTTTAGTAAAATCCCCTAAAAAAAAGCATGGAATTGGTCGCCGACCAGCATTTTACACGTGTGAGCTCTTAAAAAATTGGGACAATGACCGAAAGGCTGCATTTATATACTTGAGCCAAAATAATTAAAATTTTAATTAGGAATATTTAAAAATATGATCATGAATTGGCTTTTACAATGGGCCCTATATATTAATCTTACTCAATATTGAAAAAAAATGATAAAAAAGTAGCAGAATACATTAGCAAAATGATAAAAAAGTAACAGAATACCGTCTGTAAAAGTGGCCCTCGTAAATTATGAGTTTCGAAAGGAAAAAAATGGCTTTCACAATGGACCCATAGATTTATTTAGTTAAATTAGTAAATGCAAATATTAATAAAAAATTTATGATAAAGATGAAAACTCATGAGAGAGATTTAAGGCAGCTGAAAATTTTTAAGAAAAGATCAAGTAAATAGTAAAGATTTTATGACCTTAATTTAATTATATTTGTGTTTAGACATAAATTGAGTGTCATTTCACAATTAAATGTGGATTTTGAAATTAATTGGCTTCCACAATGGGCCAAATAGATTAATCCTACCAAGAAAGAAAATTAAGGAAAAAAATGTAGCAAAATACCGCCTACAAAAAGTGGCCCTCGTAAATTTAGAGTTAGGAAAGGGAAAAAAAATAGCTTTCACAATGGGACCCACAAACTGTTCTAACTTGAGAAAAAAAAAGTAAAAGAAAGAATTTGACTTTCATAATGAGCACCACGGATTGATTAAAAACAACAAAGAAAAACCAACTGTGATCTATAAGTAGGCTTGAGATTTTATATCTTAGATGTGACATGATGGTCCCACAAATTAATTTGCAACCAGAATTAATGCATATATGCCTACCTATCATTAAAATCATAGCCAACTTGAATTCTATATATTTTCATCAGTTTCTAGGGCCCACTATTAAAGCCAAAGGGATTTTTTTTAGTTTAATAATATGTGGGGCCCATTGAAGGTAAATGGTCAATGTAATGTAGGAAAAGGATTTTGGGAGGACCAAAGAGAAGTTAGTATCATATGCTATGTTTTACGGAAGAATAGTAAGGAAAGGAGTAAGTCTAATTGAAAATTGAAAATCCAAGAACTTTAGAAAATGGTTATTGCTATATTGTTTTTAGAGTACTTGTGGGAGAGCTAGTTAGAATGCCATGTGTCGCTCCCTTACAAAGAGGACTTTTGTCATTATATATATAATATATAATACGACAACTGGGTAAAAAAGCAACAGTTCGTAGGGAAGGACGCTCGTAAAGTGATGATTTTACTCTTAAAGTAATACAATATCCTAGGGGTGTAGGGTATTGCATCAATTGTTCCAATAAATAGAGAAAAAAATGTGGAAAAAACTCTTTCACAGGTCATTTTCTTTGATTCTCCTAGTTTTTCCTCCTTTTTTTCTATACCATATAAAATTGATTTTTTTAATGCTTTCAAGAATGAGATAGGGCCCACATACCTCTTGTGATGACTTAAATGGATAAACTTTGGATGATAGAAAATAGTATGGTAAGAGCCCTAACTCAGGAATCCAGGTAGAAACGATGAAGATAAAATAGAGTTATGAATTCATGGTGAATATATACTTTTGGTTTGGGTAGGAAGGGGGAATTGTGCAATATCCTAAGACTATAGGATATTGTATGTTCGATGTCCTAAATAGTGGAAAAGAATCTTTTGTTGGAACTATCATTCAGGCTATGGTTTTGAGGATTGCAAAATGGGCTTGTGTTAAAAAGGGATTTGTAGACCTTACGATAAACGATATTATGCATAATTGGAGGGTTTGTTTAACTATGGGCACTTCAAAGAAGAAAAAGAAAGTTTCTTGGTGTTCTCCCCAAACAAGAGTCCTAAAGTTTAATGTGGATGGGGCAGCTCAGGGTAAACCGGGGTTAGCCGGTATTGAAGGTGTATTGATCAGAAATCACAAAGGTGAAGTGTTGTACATGTTCTCCAAGCATGTTAGAATCAAAGAATCTAATGAAGCCCAAGTCCTTGCTATTCTGGAAGCTCTTCGCAATTTCACTTTCTCATTTCAGAATCATCTTATAGTGGAGAGCGATTTATCTAATGCCATATCTTGGGTGAATTTTGTCACATCCCAGACCCAAGAATTCCCTGATTAGGGTGGTTCCTGAGGTGTGACACGCGTACTCCCATGAACTCGCACCTGTTCCGGACCAGATCCGAATTCACGAAGGAGAAATTTCCACATTTCACGTGTGAGGATTACTCACCGACACCTGTCAATGAACATTTAATTACAGAAGCATATACAATGTCATTAATATCAAAGCTTGAGTAGTCCATTAAAGTTCCAATAATTCATCTAACAAAATCATTCATCAAAACTAATAATATAAAGCCCTTGATGCATAGTACAAAAGTACTCTAATGATAGAAATACTAGATGCTTTACCTCAAATGGGACATGATCCTAATACGAATGCAATTATAAATAAACCATGACCTAGTGCAAGGTGCAACGTTTAATCCCAACCATGATTATCACAATTTTACGTTCTCCGGCAGATAAGCTAATCAATATGCTTACCGATCAAATCTCTAATCTGTATGGTTATCAGTAATTCTCTTAGGTGTCCTCGATCCTTGTGACACCAAGTGTAGCACCATAAATACGACGATTCAACAAGATATATGAGCAATTAAGATTCAACACATGTCATTCAAATTTCAAATTTAAAGACGAATAGATTAAAGAGACCAAATAAATGTCAACTAGGCACATTGTGCATTATGAATAATTCATGCTTTATCGAATCAATAATCGAATAATCACTTTCTAGTTGGCTACTACATTTGCTCATCCTCTCCGATAGAGAGCGAATCTAGTTGGGATGTCACCAGCGTCCCGGCCAAAGGCTGACTGGCTATCCGGTTCTGGAGTTCCGGTACTCCAAATGACATACTGCAGTAGTCTTGAATAACTGAACCAAGTTGTGACCCCGTCGGGTATCACAAGGTCGAAGCTAAGTAGTGCCGAACCATTCGAATCGAATAATAATTAGACTGGAGTAAGACTTTTCTAACTAAATCATTTCTAGTCAAATCTATTTATTTCCAAACCATAATCTCGAATCATATGCTTACCCCGTTCTAATATCACATCAATGTACGATAACATTTGTAAGGCAATTGTAGTACAATTTGTGGAAAATACGAATAATGCATATAACAAGTAACTGAATATTTGAGGGCAATAAATAAATCAATCTCAATATGCAAATGCAAATAGATTAATAGAATCAATGATATTTACTAGCCAACCCTAATCTAATTACCCGTAATCTCTAACCGTCCATTTCGATATAGTTTTAGATAATTCGATGCACGTGTTACATTTTCTTGATGTCACGTTGTATATGTGTGAGGTACATCGAATCCCTCTAAATCAACACCCATGGTGAAGTTCTAGATGAGACGGATAAGCACGTGAGATAATCTCAGCTCAAGATTCTCACGTGTTATACTTTCCATCGGACTATGTTAATTGGTTAGGATTCCATGTCTAAGGACCTACAAAGTCAATCTTAAACACCCTAAGAACCTTATGGGTTTAGTTTTTATGTCATAATCATCCTCATGGATTAATTATGGAAGATTTTAGGCCCTTAAAGTGGGATTAACTCCCTTAATGGCCAATGGTTCCAACCTAGGTGTCCAACTAGATTTAAGGTCCCTTTTTCCAAAAGAGATAGGGCCCGGTTCAATGGTCCAAATATTTACTTTTCTCTCCCAATCTCTGGTCATTAAGTGGTGTATACCACTGGATTCCACACTTCGAGAGCTTTCCAACGGTATGTGGAACTCCAAAATCCGACATACGAGTAAAAAGTTATAGCCCTTCGAAGTTGGCGCTGCCGGGCCCAATGGGCCGACCCGCGGCCCAATGCGGACAGCATTTTGTGACCCATTTTCTGGGCATAAACTGAGCTGAATTGCTCTGTTTTCAGGGGTTCATTCTCCATACCTATAATCCATCTTTACAATGCATAACTTGGACCAAAATGAGCCTCCAAAGTGCTCACAAAACCCATGATCCATCAAATTATATTCTACATTAATTCACTACAAGAACCCATGTTTATATTATCAATCTAATACAATGAAAATGGCTGAATTGATATCCAAGAGAACTATAACATTCAATCAAAGATTCATAAACATGTATCAATCATAGTTGCTCATTACTTGCCTCTATTTGGTGCTTTTCACTCTAATCTTCTCTTTGGCTAAAAAAAAAAAAGAAAAAAAAAAAAAAAACCATCCACTTTTCAAATGATAAAAATGAAGAATGAATCGTTAGTCTTTTAAAGTCAAATTCCAAGACATCACACTAAAGAACGAGGTGATATGGAGTAGCATCATCCGCTATTTATTTAAAGATGCAATTAGGCCAATCAAGCACAAAAAGAGATAAAGACATTAAACAGGGGAAAACAAATTTCATGCAAGATGGCAACTAACAGAGTCAAGAAAGATTAAGAACTAGTGGCTTCCGGATAAACCGGGTCCACTAATTCTTCCACAATGTCTTCTTTTGAAAAATTTTCCAAAAATGGCTTAAGTCTTTGCCCATTAACTTTAAAAATCTTTCCATCATTGTTATTAAAAACATCAATAGCTCCATGAGGGTAGATTTTATGCACAAAATAAGGTCCAGTCCATCTTGATCTTAACTTACCTGGATGGAGATGAAGTTTTGAGTTGTATAAAAGGACCTTTTGTCCCACCTGAAAATCTTTCCTCACAATGTGTTTATCATGAAAAGCTTTGACTTTGGACTTGTAGATGCTAGCATTCTCATAAGCCTCTCTCCTCATCTCTTCTAACTCATTCATTTGAAAATTCCTAAGGACACCTGCTTTGGGTAAAGAGAAATTCAACGTCTTGAGAGCCCAAAATGCTTTATGCTCAATTTCAACAGGAAGATGACACGTCTTGCCATAGACAAGCCTATACGGAGACATTCCTAAAATTGTCTTGTAGGCCGTGCGATAGGCCCATAAGGCATCAGTCAACCTAGTTGACCAATCCTTCCTATTAGGATTCACAGTTTTTTCTAAAATATGCTTGATCTCCCTATTGGCTAACTCAGCTTGCCCATTAGTTTGAGGATGATAGGCAGTGGACACCTTATGAGTGATCCCATACTTGGCCATCAAGGCCGCGAATGGACGATTACAGAAGTGAGTGCCTTGATCACTAATCATGGCCTTGGGCATGCCAAACCGAGACAAGATATTCTCCTTCATGAATTTGACCACAACCTTGTGGTCATTGGTCTTAGTGGGAATAGCCTCTACCCACTTGGACACATAATCTACAGCCAGAAGGATGTAGAGGAACCCATAAGAACTAGGGAAGGGACCCATAAAATCTATACCCCAGCAATCAAAGATCTCTATGATAAGCATGGGCTGAAGGGGCATGGCATTCCTCTTGGAAATAGCTCCTAATTGCTGACATTGAGGACAAGTTCGACAGAACTCATGGGCATCTCTAAAAAGAGTGGGCCAGAAGAAGCCACACTGCAAAATCTTTGCAGTGGTCTTTTTTGAAGAAAAGTGACCCCCACACGCCTCAGTGTGGCAGAATGACAAGATACTCTGTTGCTCCGACTCCGGTACACACCTCCTAATAATCTGATCAGCACAATACTTGTAAAGATAAGGATCATCGAAAGCATACTTTCTTACCTCCACTAAAAATCTCCTTATCACTTGAGGAGTCCAGTCACTAGGAAGCTGCGCTGTCACGAGATAATTGACGATATCCGCATACCACGGACATGTCGACACTGAATACAATTGCTCATCGGGAAAAGAATCAAGGACTGGAAGATGGGATGACTTATCCTCAAAATCAAGTCGCGAAAGATGATCCGCAACTACATTCTCAACACCCTTTTTATCCTTGATAGTGATATTAAACTCTTGTAGCAACAAAATCCACCGAATGAGACGCGCTTTTGCGTCTTGTTTGCTCATCAGATACTTGAGCGCTGCATGATCAGTAAAAACAACAATAGGAGAACCTATGATATATGATTTGAACTTATCAAGAGCAAAGACCACCGCTAGCAACTCTTTCTCTGTGGTGGTGTAATTAATCTGAGCATCATTTAAAGTTTTGCTTGCATAAGCAATAGCATAAGGGACTTTACCTCTTCTTTGACCCAAAACAGCACCAATGGCATAGTCACTGGCGTCACACATCAATTCAAAAGGAAGAGTCCAATCCGGGGCTTGCATAATAGGTGGGGAAGTGAGGCACGCTTTCAAAGCGCTGAAGGCTTTTTCACAAGCCTCGGTCCAAACAAATGGTGCATCTTTGGTCAAAAGATTGCACAAAGGGCGTGCAATAGCGCTGAAAGCACGAATGAAGCGCCTATAAAAACCACAGTGACCTAAGAAGGATCGTATATCCTTGACGCACTTGGGAGAAGGTAATTGTGAGATCAACTCCACCTTTGCCTTGTCTACCTCAATACCTCTAGGAGACACTATATGGCCTAAGACAATCCCTTGTGTCACCATAAAGTGACACTTCTCCCAATTTAAAACCAACTTCTTCTCCTCACACCTCTCTAGGACTTTCTCTAAATTCTTTAAACACCCCGCAAAGCTATCTCCAAAAACAGAAAAATCATCCATGAACACCTCCAAGAAGTCTCCGACCATGTCATCAAACATACCCATCATGCACCTTTGAAAGGTGCCAGGGGCATTGCATAATCCAAAAGGCATGCGCCTATAAGCAAAGGTCCCAAAGGGACAAGTGAAAACGGTATTCTCTTGATCTTCCAAAGACACCTCGATCTGATTATATCCAGAATAGCCATCCAAGAAGCAGTAGAAAGTATGACTTGCCACTCTCTCTAAAACCTGATCAATGAAAGGAAGAGGGAAGTGGTCTTTCTTTGTACTGACATTAAGCTTTCGGTAATCAATGCAGACTCTCCACCCCGTGGCAACTCTAGTAGGGATCAATTCTCCTTGTTCATTAGCCACAATAGTTACCCCTGCCTTCTTAGGCACTACTTGAATAGGACTCACCCATTTGCTATCAGCTACATGATAGATAATCCCAGCATCTAGAAATTTCAGAACCTCCTTCCTTACCACATCTTTCAGGACAGGTTTTAATCTACGCTGGGGTTGACGGGAAGGTTTGACATCATCCTCTAAATGAATCCTATGGGTGCAAATTAAGGGATTAATCCCTTGTATATCAACTAAGGTCCACCCAATTGCTCTTTTGTGCCTACCTAAGACCTCCAAAAGCTGGGTCTCTTGGTGTTCCTCAAGAGAAGAGGAAATCACCACAGGATATGACTCATCAACTCGAAGAAAAGCATATTTTACCGAAGAAGGTAAGGGTTTCAACTCAAGTGTAGGGGCCTTTTCACTGCTAGGCATTGACTTAGATTCCGATTTCGGAAGCTCCTCAAACTTTGGTGTCCAAAATGTAGCACCCTTTACCTCCTCAACATCATCCAATAGAGAGTAAAGATACTCTACCTCAGGGGATTCAAGAAACTCCCTCTCCTCTTGGGTCAAGAATGTCTCTAATGGATCTGTATACGAATATGTGTTCACATGTTCTTGAACCAAGCTCTCTACCAAACTCACCTCCTGTATCTCCTCATCATCTCCCAATTGGGAGGCGACATTGTAGATGTTCAGATCAAGGGTCATGTTTCCAAAGGTGATGGACATGTTCCCATTCCTAACCTTGATGACTGAATCTATGGTGGCTAGGAAAGGACGACCTAGAATGATAGGGGCTTGGTCACTAACCCCTTGATTTGGACATGTGTCCAACACAATGAAATCTGCGGGATACACGAAACTCCCTATCTGAACTAACACATCCTTCAAAATCCCCTTTGGGACTCTAACACTCCTATCAGCCAGCTGAAGTGTAATCGAGGTGGGCTGAAGTTCCTCTAACCCAAGTTGGAGGTAAACCAAATATGGTAGAAGGTTGACACTCGCCCCTAGATCACACAAAGCTCTCTCTATCTTCTTTCCCCCTATCTCTACTGAAATGCACGGACAACCAGGATCCTTGAATTTTGGAGGAAGAGAACCAGAGATGGTGGTACTGACATTAGCTGCTAGGAGAACCTTATTTTGATGTAAGAACTTGCGTTTGTAAGTGCACAAGTCCTTAAGATACTTCGCATAGACAGGAATGTGTTGGATAGCATCCAAGAGAGGAATGTTGAGCTTGACTTGAGAGAAAAGCTCCCTAAGAGACTCTGCAAGGTCTGGCTTGGATTTCCCTCTCAACCTCTGAGGGAAAGGGGCTGGGGGTTGGAAAGCTTGGACTCTAGGGTCTTGAATGGTAGAAGTGGAAGACTCAACTTTCTTAGGTTCATTGGACACATTAGACTTCTTTGAAGATTCATCCCCAGCCTCAGAATTCTTAGGCTCCTCCACTTCTTGCAAAGCAGGAGGTACCTTGGAAGTAGAAAATTCAGGTTTACTTTGCTTGGGAGTGATGGTATTATCAATGATCTTACCACTCCTCAGAATGGTGACAGCTTTAAGATGCTCTACTTGAGCATCCGACCCACCTGAATCTTCCACAAAATGCTGGCCTTGAACAATTGGAATAGCTTGGGTAGGCAAGGCACCCCTTGTGGTTTGACTAGCACTCACCGCATTGGTAAGTGTAGTTAATTGAGATTTGATGTTCTCAAGAGTCCTGTTGTTCTGCTCATTGATGGAAGTCTGACTACTCAAAAAGGCTTGAAAGGTATCTTCTAGACTTCTCTTATGGGGAGGCTGATATGGAGCATGACCCTGTGGCGGTCCTTGTTGTTGAAAGTGCTGATAAGACTGAGGTGGAAAATGTTGCTGAGATGGGAATCTCTGCTGCTGATATTGTGGGGCAGAATGAAAGAATTGCCCTTGACTCTGATTAGACTGAGGAAATTGCCCTTGATTTTGATAGGGCTGAGACTGAAAACCCGTAGAGCCAAGATTTTGGGATGGGGGAGGGTTGTCCCTCCACCGAAAATTAGGATGATCATTGTACCTAGGGTTGAAATTCTGAAATTGGTTAGATTGAAAAGAAGATTTCTGCTGGGGACTCACAGCGTTGACATCATATGGAGGGTCACCATGGAGCAACTCCTTAATGGAAGGAATGGTAGGACAATTGTCTGTACCATGATCATTTTGTGAATAAATTGCACACAATTGATCCACTTGGGCAACTGATGTAGGAGTAATCTCACTAACTCTTTTCAGCTCTAGACCTTCTATCTGACGGGTAAGTTGAGCTATCCTAACACTCAAATCCTCCTTCTCACTCAGAGTAAATTTTCCTGCATTAGGAACACTAGGAAACACATTTGGAGTAGTTCTATCATTGGGATTGGTAGTGTCCCAAACCTGATATTGCTCTGCCAAACTCTCTAAATATGCATAAGCTTCATGAGGTTCCTTGGCACGGAAAGTACCATTGCACATCATATCAATGAACTGTTTATTTGTTGAACTCAATCCCTCATAAAAGATCGTAACCAACTCAGGGATAGTAAAACCATGATGAGGGACCAAGTTCAACGTCTCATGAAACCGATCCCAACATTGATGAAAAGACTCTCCCTCTTTTTCAGCAAAACTCTGGATATTCTTCTTTAAAGCAATTGTTTTCTGATGAGGAAAGTACTTTTTATAAAACTCTCTTTGCAATTGATCCCATGTGGTGATTCGTACAGATCTCAGATTGTTCAACCAATTTTTGGCATTCCCCTTCAAAGAGAAAGGAAACAGTCGAAGTTTGGCTGACTCTCTTTGAGCTGCAGGGCACATGGTTTCAATTATGGCATTGAACTCTTTGACATGCAAATAAGGCATTTCAGATGTCATTCCATGAAAATTGGGAATATGAGTCAAAACATTTGGTTTGACCTGATATGCATTTGCACCCTGAGCTTCATCTACAATACAAGATGGAGCATCAGTCCACCTAGGAGTCAAATAATCATCCATTGTCCTAGGTGGTACAACTTGATTATGTTGATGATGGGGGTCATTATTATTCTGTTGATTCGCCATTGGTTCCAACGTAGGATCGGGCAGATGCAGGTCAACAAAAATGTCGATTCCTGGCCAATCAAATATCGGAACTTCTTCAAGATCTACTCTGACCAATCTGTTGTGTATGTTCCTACGGTAATGTGAGGACATATACAACAAACAACCCCAATTATCAAAATAATCATCTAATTCTAAAAGCAATAAAAAAAACAAAAGAACTATAAGAAATACTCACAAAGCTGTTTTACCTCAATTGCCGTTCCCCGGCAACGGCGCCAGAAATGCTTAACTATTCTGTGATGGTGAGTTTGTCCTAAGCGGAGGACATGATTTATCGCTATGTAGCACTTCACTCATGAAGAGGTCGAATCCACAGAGAACGGACTAGGGTTTCAGCTCTAGAGGACTTCTTTTGGTCGAGAGTGACCAACTTTTGTTCGATGGGTGTAATTAATTCTAAGCTAAGGACTGATTAAAACTGCAGAAAACTGAATGAAATTGTTATGCTAAAGAGATGGTTCAACCTAGGGTTCAAACCACCTAGATTTTCATGGTTTCATCTTCCTCTTCATTACGCAGATAAGAATTGAATCAATCCATTTCTCACCTGGAAGATTTCTTCGTGAAAATTAAATATCAATCTAAGTGAATAATTCCCAAAGAGATTCCTAGACATTCAATTCGATAATCTGAGAGTCATCGACCCAAGCACTAGTTGTATCATCTTAGATGAACACAATTAGTCAAAGGCTTAACATCTCAATTATGATTTCTTGAAGCAGAACATCAATGGAAATTATCTTTTATCATGAAAACATAATCAGGAAGAATAACCCATACAAAACCCAGGTTGAATTCCCCTTAGGTTAAACCATCTATAATTCTACCCCTCCATTAATGGAGAAGTAATCAAACAGATTAAATGAAAGTAAGAGAACAGTAAGAGCATAATTGAAAGATTACCTCTAATAAAACTTGAATTAATTTGAAGGATTCTGTCTTAAAACAAGAATTGAACAAACTTGAACATCCATCTTCAATAGAAACTACCTCTACATTTATCTAAGGAAGGAAGAGAGAAAAAGGAAAGGAGGCTGCTGGGAAACTAACACAATCCCCAGATAACCCTAATTTTCGAGTTATCATGCTTTATATAGGTTCCCACAACTTTAATTATAAAACTGCCCCAAAAACTAAAATTCTATCCAAATCCGAGTGTTCTACCGGCAGAACTACCGGTTTAAAGATGGGAATCTCGTGTCCAAGCTCTCTGCTGGAATATCAGCCACTTCTACCGGTAGAACTTGCGGTTGACTGATGGAAATCTCAGGGTCAGCCTTTTCTACCGGTAGAACTACCGGTTGACAGATGGAATTCTCGTGTCCAAACTCTCTACTGGAATATCAGCCACTTCTACCGGTAGAACTTGCGGTTGACTGATGGAAATCTCAGGATCAGCCTTTTCTACCGGTAGAACTACCGGTTGACAGATGGAATTCTCGTGTCCAAACTCTCTGCTGGAATATCAGCCACTTCTACTGGTAGAACTTGCGGTTGACTGATGGGGAACAATTTCTTTACTCTCTATTTGATCCATTCATCCTCCAGAAGCTTCATTCTTTCTGCAATTGACCAAAAATCAATATTTGTGCAAAATTATATGAAATCAACGGAATTAAACACGAATGAAGGTGATGGAAAGGCAATTAAGTCTCTAATTGCTTAATCATTATGTACTTATCAACATGTATCAATCATAGTTGCTCATTACTTGCCTTTATTTGGTGCTTTTCACTCTAATCTTCTCTTTGGCTCAATATATGTAAAAATGCCCAAATTCTAAGCTCAATCCCATTTCCTACAATGGTGAATGAGATGAATGAGAATAGGTCTACATGTATGCAAGTTATTTGATTTCAACCTTCCATTAACAATAAAGAGAATATATATTAAAGAGAAGAAGGCTTACCAATGAGATGGGTAGAGAGAATGATGATAAGAGAAAGCTTGAAAGTGAACAAGGTGATGCACTTGGGTGGGGGAAAGCTTCCTAGTTCCTCAATCTAACATGCACAGTCCTCTTTAGCTTCTAGTTTATCATCCAAGACAATAGAAAGGTGTAGAGACTCCATCAAAGAAATGTGTGGAGAGAAGAAAAGCCGGTAGAGATGCTGAAAAATGAGGAAGGAGGTGAAATGGGCTGGGATTTCTCACATGCAATCACTCTCTAACCCTTACTATTGGAATAGGAGAATGAGGTGAAGAAGAAAGAGAGGAAAGTCTCTCATTTGAATGAATGAAGAAGGAAGAATGAAGAGGATCGATGGGGCTGGTTCTTTAAAGAAGAACTTTTGATGGTTTTGCATGCAAGTCCATGTAATTGGATTAAATTTGGGAAAGGGGCTTTTGTGTTTAAATGGGCTTGGATGTGGGTTGAGTTGGGCTCAAATGGGTCGGGCCAAAACATGAAGATTATTGCTCATGACATGCTTAATGAAATGCACATGAAGACCTATAAAAACTATAGACATATGAGTGACCCTAAATTATTCAAAAGGTCAAGGTACTACCTGGCACGGTCAGAACCCCACTAATCTACCTAAATCCATCACAAAATCATCCAAAATAAATATTAAGCACCTAATCAAGATTAATTAGGCATAAAACAAACTTAGGTGGGGTCGGGGTCTAACAAATTTTTTTTAGGGCCCATGGAAGATGCAGTTCTATTTCAATGAGATTCGTAACCTTTCATCAAAATCTCGGTGTCTTTCCATCATATAAGTAGGTCTGCAAATGGTTTCACGGATTGTTTAGCTAAACAAGGGGTTCACCGTCATGTAATTTGAGTGCTTTTGTAATGTAGGCAGGGCCGGCTTAAGCATAAGGCAATAAAAGCCCTTGCTATGGGCCCCCAAAATTTTAGGCCCCCAATGTTCTCAACTTCCAAAAAAAAAAAAAAACAAAAATAAAGTTGCTTGTTTCTCCCAAAAAAGAAGGCCTCATAATAAATCCCAAAAAATAAGGCCCCATTTTAAACTGTTGACATTCCAAAAGGCCTCATAACAAATCCCAAAAAATAAGGCCACATTTTAAACTTTGACATTCTAAAAAAGGCCTCATAACAAATCCCAAAAAATAAGGCCCCTAGTTGAACACATTCCAAAAGAGTTAAACTTTTAACATTCCAAAACAAGAGAAAAGTTGTAGACCGTTCCACATCCCAAAAAAATCCAACGAACTACTCCTTCATGGGCTTTACATGGTTTATACCTTTTCACATTCCAAAAAATGAGAAAAGTTGTAGTCATTAAAAACATAAAAAAGAAAACCTTGCAATTACAACAAATAATGAATTCATTTTGAGTTCTAAAATTCTTCCTCTTTATAGATTTTTTTCTACATCTGCTTGCAATCCAAAGAGAACAATCTCCTCTGTGTTCTTATTGAATCCTTTCAATTCAAGAGTTTTTTTTTTCTCCATACTCTATTCTCCTTCTAATTTCTATCACTGCAACTTGGACTCCAAAAGGAACTTGTTTTGTTCTGATTGAAGCCAAAAGGTATGCATTTTATATATTATTTTTCCCCTCTTCTTTTTGTTCTTATGTGATACTTATTTTTATAATATAGTTTTGATAATATATGTTAATCATGGCTCACTAATACAAATATAATCTGTTTTTTTTTTTTAGGTTCTATAATCTTTGTGGCCAACACTGATAAATTGTTAAATCAGGTTCTATTGTTCTGTGCTTTTAGACTTTTTTAAATTCCAAGCTCATACTCTTTGTTTATTATAGTTAGTGCTTATTTTATTTGTAAATATTATTAGTTATAATTTATAAATAATAAATATGTCTACTAGAAAATACGAATCCAGGTACTCAAAAATTAAAAAAAAAGAATAGATGATTAATTCAATCTCAAAAAGGAGCTCTTGATAAATTTGTTACAAGCAATAAGCAAAATATAACAATAAATGAACAAGAAATTGATCTAAATGAGTTAGAAGATAATAAAATAGTCGAACAAAAAGATATCAATGAAGATATTCATAATGATAGTCAAATTCTTAATGAAGAACATGAGAATATTAATGAAACAACTCATCATATTCCTACAAATATTTACGATCCAAGTCAGTGGACAAATATTGATACAAAACTAAGAGATTTATTAGTAGAAAAGGGCCCAATTAGAGATAATGATCTAGATTTTCCCAAAGATGAATTCTCTAGACATTTTTCTGCTACATATTATATTCGAAAATTACCAAATGGGGAGAAGCATGATAGAAAATGGCTAGTGTATTCAAAAGATTTGGATAGAGTATTTTGTTTTTGTTGTAAGTTGTTTAATTCAGATTGTAATACAAGTAAACTAACTAATGAAGGAACTAAAGATTGGAGAAATCTTGGTGTTAAGCTAAAGAGTCATGAGACAACTAATGAGCATATTACTAACATGAATACTTGGATTGATTTAGAAATAAGATTGTCAAAAAATAAAACAATTGATAAAAATATCCAAGAACAAATTAACAAAGAGAAAGATCATTGGAAAAAAAGTAATATTAAGAATTATTGCTGTCGTAAAGAATCTTGGTAAAAATAATTTGGCATTTCGAGGAACAAATGAAAAGATATATCAAGAAAATAATGGAAATTTTTTAAGTTTAATTGAAATGATTGCAGAATTTGATCCGGTAATACAAGAACATATTCGACGTATTCAACATGATGAAATTCATAATCATTACCTTGGACATAATATACAAAATGAATTGATAAATTTAATAGCAAATGAAATTAGAAGTAAAATTATTAAAAGAGTTAAAGAAGCAAAATATTTTTCAATTATAGTCGATTGCACTCCGGATGCTAGTCATCAAGAGCAAATGTCTCTCGTATTACGATGTGTAGATATTTCATCAAGTCCAATAAAAATAGAAGAATATTTTTTAGATTTTCTAAAAGTAGATGATACCACTGGAAAAGGCCTTTTTAATGCAATTATAGATGCAATAAGAAATCTTGAACTTGATATTAATGATGTACGAGGACAGGGATATGATAATGGATCTAATATGAAAGGAAAACATCAAGGGGTACAAAAAAGACTCCTAATATAAATCCTAGAGCATTTTACACACCATGTGGTTGCCACAATCTAAATCTAGTACTTTACGATATGGCTAACTCTTGTCATAAAGCTATATCTTTTTTTTGGAGTTGTACAACGTATATATTCATTATTTTCTTCTTCTACAAAACGCTGGAGAATTTTACAAAATAATGTACCCGGTTTAACTCTTAAGTCATTGTCACAAACACGTTGGGAAAGTCGTATTGAAAGTGTTAAAGCAATAAGATACCAAGCTCCACAAA
This sequence comes from Litsea cubeba, assembly GCA_012931725.1. NCBI lineage: Eukaryota > Viridiplantae > Streptophyta > Magnoliopsida > Laurales > Lauraceae > Litsea > Litsea cubeba. The sequence goes on from CM022949.1 coordinate 22,088,177, forward strand.
TAAGAGATGCACTATTGCAATTAGCAAAAAATAGTGAAGATCCTAAAATTAAAAGTGAAGCTAACTGTTTAGCAACATATGAGATTGAGAACTTTGAATTTTTATTAGGCATGACAATTTGGTATGATATATTATTTGCTGTTAACTCAGTTAGTAAAAATTTACAATCAAAAGATATGCGTATTGATATTGCTATAGATCAATTAAAAGGTCTTATTTCTTTTTTTGAAAAATATAGAGAAAATGAATTTACATCTACTATGATTACAGCTAGAGAGATTGCGGCTGAAATGGAAATAGAACCTATATTTCGTGAAAAACGTATAATTCGTAGAAAGAAGCAGTTTGATGAGAATGTCAATGACGAGACAATACAATCTGCTGAAAAATCATTTAGAATTGGTTATTTTATATACATAGTAGATCAAGCTATTTCTTCAATTCAGAGTAGGTTTGAACAGTTTAAAATATATGAAAATATTTTTGGCTTTTTATTTAATTTTAAAATTTTAAAATCAATAGACAATGATAGTTTGAAAAAAAGCTGTCATAATCTCAAATGTTCCTTGAAACATGATAGTTTTTCAGATATTGATGGTTTAGATTTATTTTCAGAATTGAAAGTTTTAAAAGAGATTTTACAAACAGAAGAAAACACTCCAATTGACATACTTAATTATATAAAAAGACTAGATTCTTTTCCAAATGCATATATTGCTTACAGAATATTATTGACAATACCTGTAACTGTTGCTTCTGCAGAACGAAGTTTTTCAAAATTAAAATTAATAAAATCCTACCTACGATCAACAATGTCACAAGAAAGATTAAGTTGATTAGCTATAATATCAATTGAAAAGGATATGTTAGCAAAACTTGAATATAAAAACTTAATTAGTAATTTTGCATCACAAAAAGCGAGAAAAATAGATTTTAAATAAAATATTTATAATAATATTACAAAATAAAAAAGGCCTCATTTAAGATTTTTGCTTTAGGCCTCAAGTTGTCTCAAGCCGGCCCTGAATGTAGGTGTGGCGGGTGTCCGGTATAGAACTCTTATACTAGAACACTATCTTTGGTCTTGTTTCTTTTCTACTATGTACTCTTTTATTTCTAAGGCTTTTCCAAACGTACCGATAAAAAATTCTATAAAAATGCGCTCATCATGTTTCTACTATTGCTTCTCTAATTGCATGCAGACATCTGTTGTAATAAACTTGCTAAATAGTAGCATTGATTCCAGCTTTGGTTAGAGTAAAATTGGGAAAAACTGTGTCATGATCAAGGTTGTGTCAAAGATTTTGGGAGGGAAATGCCCAGTATGACAGTGGTTGATGAACACACTGGGCATAATTACTGTTCAAGTGCTTTGAATTGCAGGCATTCTATTTGTCCAAATGCAAATTTAATATGATACGAAATCGTACTTCCAGAAGATGTTGGACTCATTGTACCAAGAGAACTAAAAGGATAATCTTCACAACCTAACATTCACCTACCACTACTGAAGAAATGACTATTGGCGCAGGAAAAAGCGGGCGCAAACAGTATTATTAGCGACCGCTATTGGCGGTCGCTAAAGACCTTTTACCCCCAAACCCCCAAACATTCCCACTTTTTTTTCCCCTCCCGTGCTCTGTCCGCCCGCAAAACCCCCGAAACCTCAGCGTTCGCCCTCCACGGCCAACAGCATTCTATGCCTCCTCCTCCCCCGCCAATACCTGCTTGCAAAACCATGATTCAAAGGGTCCCTTTAGATCGTCAGATCTCCACCACTTCGTACCCTCCAAAGGTGGGTGTGTGTGTGAGAGAGACAGAGAGAGCGAGATTTCCACTTCCATCCATCGGAATCCCAATCTCTCCCTTCTCCGATCCCTTTCTCATTCACCAAATCCCTAGAAATCCCAAGATCAAACACTAAGAATCACCCCCAAAATCCCTCGATTTCTCGATTTTCCTCCTAGCAGCTGAGATCGGACCCCCCAATACCCTAATTCGACCCCCCCCCCCAACCAAACAGGAATGGTCGATTTCGGGATTCTAGCCAGGGATTTCGGCTTCCGACCCCAGGGCAAATCCGCTACCATGTCCAAGGGCCCTGACACCACCACCTCCACCAACCATGGTTTAAAATCTCGGTATCGGTCGCGGTATCGGCCGGGCCGAAAAACCGATACGTCGCGGATATCGTCGCGGATATCGGTCCGTCGCGGTCGTCGCGGTGTGAATTTTTTTTTTAATCCAAAAAAATCCGCAAAAATATTCAAAAAATCCAGAATATTAGAAAATGTTGGAAAACAATATTTTTTTCCATTAGTAACAACAATAAATCAAAATCTCGGTCACCTTAAGTTATGAGTCCTGTCTGTATCGCTGTTCGCTTTATTCTCCAGTATTTTATATAATGCAACCATTATTGATGGTCATGATCAATAGGATGAAATATCATAAATCTGACATAATGCAACCACAATTTTTGGCAAAAACTCATACTTTTTTGTTCTAAAAGTATAGATCTATTTTAAACTAACACATTATCAATGCATTTGAACACTAATGTGAAAAAATGTAATTGATTTCAAGAAAAGCCCCAAATTTTGGAAATAAAAAAATTTAGATCTACACTTTAAAATACTAGATCTAGGGAAAAATAAGTGAGTAACACCGAATCTAACTCAATATAAAGCCTTTTCGTTCATGAATTAGCATATTACACAATCTTTACTACTATATCATTCCAAACATAATTAAATAGGTTTAATATCATATCTAGTATTTATGATAATAATTGACATCCAAGCACAAAAAAAAAAAAAAGACAATCAAAAGAGTCCTCGCTATCATGGTCAAGTAGATCATTTTGTCTTCTTGAATTTAGATTGCCACTTATCTAAAACATGCGCTTCGCAGAGGGGGTCCGGGGGTATCCCCGGCGGGGGTCGAGCTGACCGGTCAGCTCGCGGGGGTCCAGGGGGCAGCGCCCCCGGCGGGGGATCGGGGGCAGCGCCCCCGAAAAAAAAAAGAAAAAAAAAAAAAAAAAAAAAAAAAAAAAAAAAAAAAAAAAGGAGATCGGCCGATATTTTGAAAATATCGGCCGAGATATCGCCACGGCCGATATTTTCAAAATATCGGCCGATATATAGCGGTATTTGGCGATATTTTCGCCCGTATCGCCGCTACCGATATCTCGCTGAGATATCGGTGCGGTACCGACCGGTACCGGTACGTATCGGCCGGTACGTACCGGTACCGGCCGAGATTTTCAACCATGCCACCAACGTTAGGATCGGATCCGTCGGCGGCTCCAGATCGACTTCCTCGGCGATGGCAAGATCCGCGTGGAATTCGACCCCCTCCGGCGGATCCCTTCTCGAAGACGACGACGGGCTCTTCGGACTTTCTTCCCACAACTAAAGCCGCCCCGAGTACGGTGGTCTTCTGTATGATGACGTCTTCGGCGGTCCGATGAGGTATTCGAATCAGAGGCGTGCTCCTCCTCCTCCTCCGTCCTCTGCCGCCTCTCCTTTTGATTCCTTGTTTTCGGGGTCTAAGGAATCGCTCACTAGGGCCTCGTCCATGCCCGTGTATGATAAGCTCGTGTATGATGATGATATCTTTGATGGGGTTCCTGGAATGAAGAGCACTGCGGTTGTGAGATTCGACGACGTCTTCGCGTCGATGTCTAATGTGCAGAATGATGCGTCTCAGTATGATGATCGGGTGGAACCCGAGTTGAAGAAGGGTTCGAGTGGCAATCGATCTGGAGGGACGGAGAGAGAGAGGTTACGGGGTTTGATGTTTTGATACTCGGATTTGGTGGGAGTAGTCCTCCCCCAAACAGGTAAAAACCAGATCTTTTTATTTTTGGATGTTATGTTATAATGCTGCTGCTTCGTTTGTTGCATTAGATTGCAGTTTCAATTGAATTTTTTATTAATGTATATTGTATCTTTGAGCGGCTGGCTGAACTTGGAAATGCTGATTTCAATTCCATTGTTATTGTAAATAGCTTCTGGGTGATGGAATGAAGAATACAGATGCTGGCAGTATGATTTTTTATGATTTTTTGTGAAGGAGCATTGTGCTCCCTGTTTAAGATTTACACTAATGTTGAAATGTAAATATGACCTGTTGCACTAGATTATACATTTGGCAGTATGTTCTGTCAAATTTGATACTTTTTCTAAGTCATTAAAAAAAATGAATAGAAAGATTATCACGGAAATCTTAAAGTTTGGCACTTCCATTGCACCGTGCAACAAACTTATTACAATGCATTACCTATTGATAGTTCGGAAGCAGAATATAATTTTTATTGGTAAATGTATTATGATGAAAAAAAAGAAAAAGAAAATATGCTTGTATAGTTGTATTGATAATGTGTTACTATTAAAAATTTTGTTGCAATGGAAGTTACTTTATAATACATTTAGAATTTTCAGAGGGGCCTATCTTTGGTGTTCATATTCTACATACAGAGTTGGTGTACACCAATCTCCTGCTACCAAGGATGGTGGGTGGGAACATATTTTTTGAAACCCTATTTTGGAACATGTATGGAGATTTCTGGTTTGAAAATTGTGTGATTTAGGCTAAAGGGACTTCAAAGGGATTGATGGATTTAGAAATGGGATGAGATTTGGTGTGGGTAGCAGAGATTAGGTTGAAATATATTGTTTTGGACTGAATTCATGCCTTGGAGGTGTAATCCAGTCAGGTCTAAGTTCAGCACACTGCATGTTGTGGTTCAATCCTGTGGTGAGATGGGTGTTATTCAGACTCATCACCAGTTGTGGGATTAAGTTGAAATCGCAACAGTTTCCACCATCAGTTGTGGGTCCACATGTACATATTTTACTTGAATATATTAAAGTAACTTTACACTTACACAAGGTCTTTTACTTAAGCAATCTTCATCATCATTATCATGACTAGGTGTCATGGCACTTTTCAGTACATCTTCTTTTTAAAATTCTCAGGTTGCAAGTTGATGTTTTAAGACTTTTTTTATAGGTTGTATGATGTGCTGTAAGTGTGTGCTGTTTTTAATATGATGATTGTGCTTAGCTTGCAGCCCTCCCTACCAGAAGTTTGTATTCTTCTCTCTTCTTCATTGTTGAGCATTTGTCTCCATGTCAATCTTGCTCTTTTTTTTTTTTTAATGCAGGATTGAAGAAAAGAAGAGAAGTTCCCACATTTTTTGATGAATCCAAGAACATAGTAACCAAGCGTATCTACAAGAAATATAAGCAGGTAATGTAAGAGAAGTTTTATTTTTTTTACTTTTCCCCTTTTTTTTTTAATTAAGTTGCCAACTGACTTGATCTCAATGTAATGTAAGCTCACCCAGTCTTAAGGGGACTACAGAAAGTTATATAAATTGAGTTCTAGGGATCAAAACATGGCCTTTGATTTGAGGAAGCAAAATGCTTTACTCTTGGGGACCAAAAACTTGTCCAATTCAGTAATTGAACCATCTAACTTGTCCAATTTAGTAATCTCATTGTGGACTTATAATGATCTTCTTAAACTATTTTTTTTTCACATCGCCATTGAAGCTCAGTGTCTCCTTGGGAACTGGAATCGATATCGGGTGTATAAGGCCGGGCCAGCTGAAAACCATATAGGAAACCAAAAGGAGCTAAAGATTTTTCTCTTGAAGGGAAGCTTTTATTTATTTCTCACTTTGTATTGGATGGTATGGCCTTTCACTTGTTTGCACAAGGTACTGGACTAATAATCTAATTCTAGTATTGGACTAATAACCTAATTCTATGTTTCTTTTTTATTTATTTTTTCACAAGAAAGATAATAAATATTCTGAGGTTTAATCAGGGGTACAAGAAACAAGATATTCTTTTGTTGTTTTTCAGTAAACTGAAACAAGATATACTTCTTGTTGCATGTTTTCTTTTAGCATACATTTATATCTCTTGTAGTCATATTCTTTGACCTGCATATATTAGTTTTCTCCTTGTATTTTGTTGTTACTTCATATATCTTAGATCTTTAATGATGGTTATTGAATAGACTTGTGTGTTGACATAACCCTACGGGAACAGGTTCAACAAATGCATGTGTCTATATAAAAATATTGTGAGCCATTTTATGGGTGATCCTATGGAAGCTTTAAAGTTTAAATCATATGCCATACCCATAGATGGTCCAACTCTCGGTAGTTTTCTGATCTAGTTTTCCATTAGTAGACATTTCCTAGTTGAGTGTAGATTCTTGTTCATTTTTACTGTTGATTGTCAGGAGCAAGATTCAGATTTACTCACTTGTATGACAACTTATGGTACTGTTGTTTTGAATTTTCTCTTCCATTCTATATGTTGTTTTGGCACTCTCTCCTATTTCTTGCATTTGGTTCCTACTATGCAATAATTTGGATGGGATATTGAGCGACAGTTAGTTTCATTTGCGAAGGTATCTATTGCGAATGAATGGCGATGTCGACGACAAAGGAAAAGGAAGGGAGAATAGAAGGAAGTGCCAAAGCCCATTCTTTTTTCTAGGGTTTGTTCTTGATCTCTTAATGTAGGACTGTATTAGGCAAATATGTGTTTGATCTTTTCTTGGAAGTGTTGTTAAGTATTGTATCTATCAATATGTTTCATATTTTGTTAGCAGTTTCCTTTTTCTTTTTTTTTAATCGATAATTATCTCCAGAAATGATCCCTTTTGAGTTATGATTTTGTCAAAATGCTCTCTATCTATTTAGTTGATAAAAGTTTTGAGTTATGGTTGAATCAAAATGCAATCTGTCTATTTATTTCATATTGCCAAGAAAAGAAAAGAATGATCGTCAAATAAAAAAAGTATCAAATATAAAAAACAACATCTTCTCTTTGTTTTCATGAAGTTCCAAGATGCTAGACCTTCCATCATTAGTTATTTTGAGGCTGGCTTCAATGATTTGTTTTTTTTTTTAGGCTTGCTTCGATGATTTGTTGTAAAACTTGTCAAGTTGATTAAAATCTCAGTTTAGTGACTTTCTTTCTTTATTTATGAATTGTTGATTTTGGTTAGCAAATGGATGGTTAGGATTTATTTAAATGCTTGAAAAAGTTCTGATGGTGTTAAAACATGCGCTTTACGAAGGGGGTTCGGGGGTCGAGCTGATCGGTCAGCTCGCAGGGGCCCAGGGGGTAGCGCCCTTGAAAAAAAAAGAAAACCGATACGTATTTTTTTTTTGAAACAAATTAAAACTATTAGCGACCGCCATTGGCGGTCGCTAGTACTTTTTTAAAAAAATTTATTGAGTATTAGCGACCGCCATTACTTTTTAAAAAATATTTTTATTGAGTATTGGCGGTCGCTAAGAACCTTTTGCGATGACTTTTTCGCGGCGGCTACTTGGCGGTCGCTAAAGAGTATTAGCGACCGCCAGGAGACTTTTAGTGACGGCTAATGGCGGCCGCTAAAAGTCCTTTTTCTAGTAGTGAAATATATAAAATAAAAATAAAAGTAGGCCAAGGTAGCATAGAGTTAAAATAGTAGGTTTAAGTCTTTCGGCCCAAACTTAGACTGGTTAATCTGGATTTGCTGGCCAAAGGCTATTAATTTTTTTTAATTTTCTAAGTTCAGACTTAACTCACTGAAAGTCCTAATGGAGGGGTCCTTTAGTATGTGAACTACCAAAGTGAATTTATAATGCACATGCTAAGCAAAGATAAAAGCGAGGCGGGGTTAAGGCCAAGCCACACTTAATATATTCAGGATCGGGACTTGTCTGTTTTCGATATGAGACTTATTCACCACTGCATATCCAGTCTTTTAATGTTTTCTCCTCCATCACTCTCCAAACTGATGCTTGCCGGACCCGACGTCCATCTACAGGGGGTCACAGGCATGACACTATAGTTGTTTGTCCATTATTATATGTGATATTCTAGGCTGATGCTCGCTCTCCAGTTTTTTTATCTTTTCTCCTGCCCTCCCTCTCGAGGCTGATGCTCGCCGGACCTGACGTCCTTCTATAGGGGGACACAAGCGTGACACTAGCTACAAATGTTTGTCCATTGTTGTATGTGATAATTCATTGAAACTAATCACCCATGTACATACCAAACTGTTGTGGTGACCTTGCCAAAAAGGCTGGTGAATGGAAATTGAGTGGAAGAAGAGGCTTTACTTGGGCTTTTATTATTCTTTATTTATTAGCTCTTTTAGAAAAAAGGAAGTTGAAAGAAAGAAGAGGCTTTACTTGCAGATCAAGGGAGATAAGAGGAGTGAGAGAGTAACAAAGCATTCGTTTCTTTCCTCATTGCTTTTCCTTTTGATTGCCATTGGCAACCTTAACTTGTGCGCTTATGCATGAATGTTCTTAGGCCGTTGGTTATTCCTTCCCTCTTTCAGTTAGATAGCAAAGGCCTGCCTCTTTGTTTGCAAGAATTCTGAGAATTCATGTTGGCGGTTTTATGAATTCTCCAAATATTGCTCCACTTGATTTCACAAATGCTTAAGTGCAATGTAGCATTTTGAAAATTGAAATCTGAAAAATTTTACAAGCCAAATGTGACATTTGATAAGCCTAATTTTTTGAATTATCACCATTTGAACAAGGAATCTCGAATTATAATGTGACACCAATTGTTTATTCTCTAGAATTTCTAACCTAGTGAATTTCCGTAGAAATACCACTAATAGGGACTTGTGCGTTTTTTTGGCACATACTCATATTGTCATAGTTTATACATCTATTTTTCCTTTTTATTTTGGGACTTTGACCGTATTGCCACTACTAGAAAAAAGGGTTTTTATATCGGCTAAAAACCGATATAAAAGACCTATTATATCGGTTTTTGTGTGAATTTCAAACCGATATAAATACCCCCGATATAAAAGATAAACGAAACCGATATAATAAATGTAATGTTTCATATCGGTTAAGCCTAAAGCGATGTAATATCATATGTATTTATATCATAAATTATTGTAAAACGATATAACTTATAGCCAAACCGACATAATTAATATATGTTATATCGGTTTCATATGATTTTTTATATCGGTTTCATAATAACCGATATAATTGATTAAGAATAACCGATATAAAAAATATGTAATTGGTTTGTTATATCGGTTTCATATGGTTTATTATATCGGTTAAATTATAACCGATATAATTGATTAAGAATAACCGATATAAAAAATATGTAATTGGTTTGTTATATCGGTTTCATTAAAAACTGATATAATTTCACAATTTATTTTTTTTTTAATATCAAAAGAACCTGTTGTACCACGATAAAAAAACCTGCAATATACCTCAAAATACTAACATCTAAACAACAAAAACCTTTGTATATATATAAACAAATTAATTTCTATGTACATATATACACATGCATAGTATAGTATAGGTAGTTCATTTACTTCCATGTGCTGTACAACTTAACAAGCTAAGTTAAACTAAAGCAAGAAAGACAAAATTATGTATTGAGAACTACATGCATAATGCCTCCATGTAACGACCGCTTAGTCCTCGTTCATAACTAATAATTAACATAAAGCTTGATTAGACAAATCTCTATGGAAATATTGTGTATATATATAGTATCTACACTGTCTTCCATGGGATGTACAAAAAGTTGAACTATATATAAACAAAAAAAACCAAAAGTATGTATATATGTACCATGTGGCATATGATGCCTCCGTGTACCGTTGCTTCCCCAATTAGTTCTCCAATGAAAAACGGAGCTACAAGGCATAAATCACTTCATCGATCAATACTTTGCAAGAGAAGCCTAGCTAATATATATATATGCTTCCTATCTCATGCATGAAGAACTATACAGTAAAATGAGATTTCCTGGTAAAAACAGCCACCATATGCAATCAAACACAGCTTAAACGAAATACAGTGGTTCATAGAAAAGGTTCACATCTTTGTAGACCCAAAAAACATGGGATGTACCTGGAAAGATTTTCTCGAAATTTCGGCATAGTCTCCCCTGTACGTGTGACATGTAATTTTTTTTTTACAACCTGCTAGTACCTGTACATGACAAAAAAAAAAACACTTTATATAAACAACCAAATGCCCCAACACACTACAAAGCCATTCACCACTCGTCATCAGTCATACACCATTTGACCATAGCACTTCAATGCAAGGAAATCCCCTACCCAACACCCACCACACACACACCAAAAAAAAGGTGCAATTTGATAAAAATTAGAAAGAGAGAAGAATGTAAACAAAGAATAAGCAGCATCTGATAAAATGCAAATAGTGATAGTAGGCATTCTTTGAAACAAAAACAAAAAAAAAAAAAACAGAAACACATTCAAGACCAAGAATAAATCACAAGGCAATAGATCTTTAAGCAAAGTTACTCTATGATGAATTCTAAAGATCCACAGTATCCATGTGTCTAACAAACTTTGCCAATGATCATAACTAATAATTAACATAAAGCTTGACTAGACAAATCTCTATGGAAATATTGTATAGCAGTGGTAGGATTAGTGATAATTTGGTTTGGGTTCCCATTAACTCCATCCAAATTGTAACAGATCAGAAAAAGTACTTTACAAACTCCAAATGCGAAAAAATGAAAAAAAAAATCTCATTTTGGAATTCAAGCTGATCCCATTCTGTGTATATCCAAATGCACCCTTAGGAGAGAAAGACAAATATTGTTACTATTTCAAATTTGTGAGGACAGACTTTGGGCAAAACTTCAGTTAGACTCAACCTCGGCCATGCGCACCTCGGTAATAATACCAGGGCGTCAACCGAGATCGAGGTCATCCTCGAGTTCGGTCATTCCTGACCTTGGCATCGTGCCTCGGCCTCGGTCACGCGTCTCGGCAGTAGTATTAGAATGCTAGCCGAGACGGGCACTGACAGCTATGCACAACCATGTTGTGGAACGTGTGACAAGACGTGGGTACACGCAAGTGGGACTGAGAAGCCATCCTTGCCGCCCATGGTCCCTGACAAAATGGCATCTTGCGGCTACATCCCCATCAGGGTATGGCTCCGAGCCAGGCCTGATGGGACCGGGCTAAGAAGTCAACAGGGTAAGGCCCGATAGGACTGCCATTTAATGAAAGGTGGGCTGACGGGACTGTAATTAAGGAAAAATGATGATGGAACGGTACTTCTCAAAAGTACCCATCAAGTCATGAAACTCCTTGTCAGAGTCATGGGGCTCCTCACGCAATTTCTCCTATAAATAGAGAAGCTCAGGTATGACATAAAAAGAAAACAACATCTGATATATCATGAACCCTTACTTCTCTTCTTCTTCATCATCTGTCGAGTTGTTAAACTGACTTAGGCATCGGAGAGCCTTGCGCTGACTGCAACCAGGGTCTTTGACTGCTCTTCTTATTCCCTTTCAGGTTCCAGACATCTCTCCACCTTCAGAGAGGTTTATTATCCATCCTAATCCCATTTAATCAAGTCCGTAATTTTTAGGCACCTGCAGATACAATGTGTGTGACTATTGGGCAAAGCTAAATAAACATTTTATGAAAGGGAGGCTTGATATTGCTCGTCAAATGCTTATTGATGAATTGATAACATTCAGTGTGTTTAAAGGTATGCCCTTCTGCATTAAATGTTGACTGGTTTTGTTTGTTGTTCATGATACTTGCTCTTTGCTTAGTTCTCTCTCTAATGTTTTCCTCCCCTCGCTCCTCACTTTAGATCATCATCTGCACCATCATCATCATCAAAGCTTGTCCCAACTATGTTGGGTCAGCTTCATGATTTTTGTTTCTCCATTCCAGTCTATTTGGCCCAGGATAGACCGGAATGTGAAGCGGAATCCATGTAGTTGACCCCAACATAGTTGGGGCAAGGCTTTGATGATGATAATGATGATTGTCAGAAGTGAGGAGTGAGAAGGAGCACAATCTTAGAGAGGAAGCAGTTTTACTTTTACAATGGACACATTCATTGTTCAAGTGTAAACTCATCATTGTTTCCTATTAGAAAAATAATGGTTGACATACGATTCAAAAAAAAACAAATGGTCGACATGTATCTGTGTTATGATGATCATGATCAGAAGTGATGAGTGAGTGGGAGCCCAACCTTAGAGTAGAAAAAAAATGTATTTACCCTTACAATGGCCACATTCATTGTTCAAGTGTAAACAGATCATTGTTTCCTGTTGCAAAAAATAATGGTCAACAGGTACCTTTGTGTTGCGTCAGCTTTTAAGTGCATTCTTTTCAGCAGTGTCGCCACCAAGCAGGGCGAGGCGATGCCTTTCTTCTCTCAAAGTTAGTTGGGTATCCTTTTTTGTGCCAGCTGAAAGAGCATTGGTGTTTGGGTTTGAAAAAAGTAAAAAGAAATATAATCCTACATAGCGCAGTTTACATTTCTGTGCCGGCTCAAAAAGATAAAAGGCATGGTTTCCTTCTAAAATCCTACCCACTGCTGGATTTGGGAATTGGGATACACCAGTACAAATTCTTAACTTCTCTTCTAAATTAATGTCTCCTTTTACCCTTTGCTCATGTATTGCTTCATTGAATGCATTGCTTGTTATCCCTTCTACTCAACATATCCTTCCATTTTCTGTTTGCATCTTCTCATTGTAAAATGTAATTTTGTTATCTTGACCACACAAGTGCTACTTTCATTCTCTTGGTTATTCCTTTGACTTAAGTGACCAAATAAAAGAAAATTCTTTATCATTCTGAACAAATATTTGCAGCTTGATGTGTATCCTTATTGAATTCCTAGCGAAATTCAAGGTAGTTTTAATTAGCAGTTCACATTCAGAGAGAGAAATAAATTATATTAGTAGCATTGTATTTTTCATGGTAAAGACTAAAACATTTTTTGTACAAAATATTTTGGTAAATATATAATGCCTCAGGTTTTTTTTTTCTTTTCCATGCATTTTCACGGTACCAACACTTCATGTTTTATGCAAATTTATATAGGTAAAAGTGGTGGTGGTCTTCGATGCCATGATGTCTGGACTCCCTACACACAAGGAAAACTTTGCCGGGTATGATACAGGGAACGCGACCTCTCTTTGTTTTGTAGTTTTTCAGTCTTTGTTAGTTTATTAATTACATGTAACTTTGCATTATCATTTGGAACAACAGCATTAGAAATGTAGGAGAGCTCATGTTTCCAAATCCCTTTTTGCTAATTGGAGCTTTTGTATACCCTGCCTCTTTTTCTTGTGAAATAATAGATACAATGTTTAAAGAAGGTTTACTTACCCTATATTACTCTCTAGCTGACTGCCTCCCTTGCATGTCTTCATCAGCAAGGGGGGATGGGAAGGTCTATGTCTAAACCAAGGGAGAGCCATCTGATCATCTTTGTCCTTGATTTCATGGACTCAAAGTCAAAATACAACTTAAGAACCTTTGAAAAGGGGGTAAGGGGACAAATACATACCATTTACAATTTTCCACATCATAAATATTATTCCAACAGTGAGTAAAAGTCTGACAAGTGTTAAAATGGGGGTAAGTTTCAATTATATAATAAAAGACAGCAGGTGATTCTCCGGAGAGCGACACGTGGCGCATTCTCGGACTTTTTGCATCCCTTTATTCTGAAATTGCCCTTCCATATCCTAAAATATCTCTCTCTCTACACACATCCACTAAAATCTCTCATCCCTAAAATCTCTCCATCTACATATACCTACACACACATCCAAATAAAAAAAAATCCATGTATGGGCCCCATTACACAGTGCATTGCAAGATCCACCTCCACGAGAAGTGTACAATGATGAGAGTGCCCCACTATGCACGTATGGCCTAAACATCACCTTAATTGGATGATCATAGCCAATTTACTAGGGGCCCCCAATCATGTCTGGGAGTCAGAAAATCCATAAATGGGCCCCATTACACAGTGCATTGCAAGATCCACCTCCACGAGAAGTGTATAATTTTTTTATGGATCTTTTTTATTGTAGTTCTTTTTTTTAATTTTCTTTCTTTTATTGTGGTCAAATTCAAGTAGTAGAGGTATGATTTTCTTTTCTTTTCTTTTTTTTTTACTTCTTTTCTTTTGTATTCTTTTTAGTAAATGCTTTAACGTGACATTACAATTTTCTTTTAAAAAAAGTTGCGTTTTGCATTGGGATTTTTGTGACGATCCATAAATTTCTTTCACTTTATTTTTCATTCGATTTCTATTACTCAATGTTATAGTTTTAGTCCAATCACAATCAATAAAAGATGACTCAATTAGATAATTTTACTTTAATTTTTTAAGTTCAGTTTTAAATGTATTTGTATTATCAATCATATATTAATTTTTATTTATAATTTATTTAAAAATTGTAAATATCTCTAATTAAACTATTATGTACTTTTTATGATGATGATCTTGATCTACAGGAGATTGAGTCCTCTTTTATTCTTAAAAAAAAAAAAAAAAGCAAAGAGACATGGAGGTTATTTCATATTGGGAAACAAGATTTTATTCACGAAGTGGTATGATTTCTTTTCTTTTGTATTTTTTATAGAGTTTTTTTATTGTAGTTCTTTTTTGTAATTTTCTTCCTTTTATTGTGGTCAGATTCAAGTAGTATAGGTATGATTTTCTTTTCTTTCTTTTTTTAAATAAAAGATGATTCAATTAGATCATTTTACTTATTTTTTTACCTTAATTTTTTAAATTCATTTTTAAATGTATTTGTATTATCAATTATATATTAATTTTTATTTATAATTTATTTAAAAATTATAAATATCTCTAATTAAAATATTATTTACTTTTTATCATGGCCTGCGTTGGGCGCAGGCCTACTCCACTAGTTAATTAATGATGCTAGTAGGTGTGAAGGGTTGATCAAAGTACTCCAGGCTACTAGTTGTATAATAGCAAAGGTTTAAAAAAAATGATCTATGGATCCAACTTTTGCACATTATTCACAAACCTTGGGTTTGTGAGCATGAACTAGTTACTAAGGCTATTAATTTGATGGACTACTATGAATAGGTAGAGATGGCAATGGTCGGGTTTAAACGGAGACCCACCCCAACCCACTCCTATTAAGAGCGGGTTCAGCAGTGAGTTAATCGCTTTTGAAGCAGATATAGGCGGTTAGACTATAACCCGAGTCACATTTGGAGCATTTAGCTAGGTTTTGGGTGTAGCAAAGATGGAAGAAGGGAGTGCATACTATTCTTTAGGTCATGGGTTTGATTCCTATCCAACATAGTGCGTGTGTGTAAGAAAAACGAATCGCCTGTAGAAAACTCGACCCAACATAACCTATACCAATCACTTGGGAGTTTAGCATTACAAAACATAAACTCGTCTCAAGGCAGGTTAGGTATATGGGGTAGAGAAAGTGCAACTCAAGTCAGATTCAAGTCGGCCTAGACATATTATAACATTGTCTGTGGTTCCCCTTGAATGTTGTGGGTCAAGCCTTCTAAGATGGGCCTACGTGTGACGTTTTGATATTATATATATATATATTATTTTATTTAATTTAATTATTATTTAATTGATTGTATATTAATTAAATACGCGATTAGTCTAAGTGGGGACCACGTTAGGCTTAGGTTTGGTGAGTTAGGCTTGTTGGATAGGTATCCTAACCCATAGTTAACCCAGGCCCAATTTAGTGGTATAATTCTTTTCTAATACAAACTCTTATCTTTTTAGAAAACAAACTCTATTATTTTTTTGACTTTAAGTCAGATTACAATTCCTACTCTTATTTCCTATTTATACACCACACTCTTTTATTTTCACACACAATTCTCTCTTTTCCAATTTTTCTCTGGGATTGCACCTTGGATTTTAGGAATTTTAGACCGTCTCCATCAACCGCGGACATTAGGCAAGTGCTTAACCATAATTTGTAAATTTAATGCTTGCGTTTCTCGTTGATTCAAGTTTTGATGCATGTAGAAACCCTTTTTATGCCCTAAGGTTTGATTTTCTCTTTTTGTGATGATACCTGTCACATATATGGCCACCATCTATTGATTCTAAATTTTGGAGCATGAGGCACTGATATGGTCGTGAGTCTAATGGTTTTATTTTAAGAGTGTACCTTTAGCGTCTTCTGCTTGCTTGGGGGTGGCACCAGCACCAATGTTCTGACCTCGATTTGTCATGTTCGCTTCTGGTTTATGCTCATCATCCGTCTGTGGTACAGAGGACTCTTCTAGTGATATTCTCCCGGTCCTGAATTCTTCTAAATCAGGGGGGCTGTGAACCGGTCTCTTCATACTCCCATACGCCTGCTTGGGTAAAGTGAGGCCATTGTTTGATCCGATCAGAGATCATGTCCATTCCTATGGTTGTACTTGTCTGGGCGACACTATTGATGTAGATGATCTAAAGGTAGGGCCCACTATCCTATCATCATGCTACATAAACATAAGGCGTGAGGCAATGTTTAAAAAATAAAAAGGGGGTTCTGTGTGGATATGGTTTTCAAGTTAGGTATGAATTGGAAATAGTGTGGTGTGTGGGTGTTTGACTGGTCATGTTTCGAAAACAATGAAGACCCAGGTGACAGCACATAGTGTTTGAGTAGGTTGTTTGTTAACTTGCCCCATGACTTTTTGAGAATTAGAAAAAGGGCCTTGGTAAGTTTAATGAACCCAAATTAGATCCTTGGGCTTGTTTTATAAAAAGTGAAAAATATTTTGGATGGAGACTTTGGGTTTTCTAAAATTATAAACTAAGATTGTTAATTCTTATTATTATTTATAAATTAAATATTAAAAGGTATCTTTGGTTTTAATGTGTTAAATTATATTTTTGTACCTTATTAATTGAATCTTTGGACCAAGTAAATACCGCCCGGGCATACGGTATATTACTAACGTGGGGTTTAGTGCCTTGTATGACCTCGAGGAAATCCTAATGGATATGAGCTCAACTCATCTTTATTGAAAAACCCTTAATTGGGTCTATGCACCATTGATTGAGAAAGGATGTGTTGGTCTTTTATCTATTTAGAGATTCTTGTGGTTGTTGGGTACGAAACCTTATGTTTGACCTTAGGATTGGCTTGTGATTATTCCTTGACCATCAGGTTTGCATATATGATTATGATTGATGTTGGTCTATTAGCTGCATACCCTATATTGATTGGATATGGACCGTGATGTGGCTTGGCAAGCGATTGAGAAATTATATAGATTTATTCGAATGATTTATCGATATTGATTGTAGATTGTTGTACAGCCAGCCATTCACTTTGACTTAGGTTTCTATGTCAGAGCTTTATAAATCACTAGGTTTATTTTATTATGATATATATATATACAGCGATTGGGTCATAATTGAACAACTGCAGTTGAAATTGGACGGCTGATCACCGATGTGTGCGGACACTGTAATATCCGAATTGATTGACCGGTATTCCGGATTATTGATCGGTATATGACCACCGACGTGATTGAGATAGTTAGGGCTGACCACCCAAGACAATGGCATTGCTTCTGTGTGATTATTGTATTGCTCTATTGTGTAGATTGGATTTAGGTTATACGTTCTTTTCGTCATTGATACATTGATATTCTCTTATAATCATTACCTGTCATTACTCACTTTGTTCTTGTGTTTTATTTATAAATTATGCTTTGATGCTTGCTGTTTACTTTGTTTATTGGTGCATAGGTACCGAACCCTACCTTGCCGAGGAGACGGAGGAGGGTCAAACGTTTCAAACGTTTGAGCCAGTTAACGAACCCGAGTGGAGTGCCGATGATGGCTATGAAGCTGTCTGAGTCCGCACGGGAGTGACTTTCATCATAGAGACTATTTTAGTAGCAAACTATTCATAATGAACCTAATTTTTATTTAGTTATTTTGTTTAAATTGTTTTGGAAACTTTAAACCTTAAATATCCAACTAGTTATGTGTTGGTTTGATTTTTAATAATGATACCAATTGATTTAATGCTTCCGCAAATGTTTTATTATTACTCACCATGTTTCGAAATTTTTGTGGGTCCATATTTGGGAGCTTGTGTTGCATTAAACACAGGAAATTGAATATTTATTCTTATTTTTCACGTTTTCCCCTGGTTGTATTTTGGGGACGTGACAGTTGGTATCAGAGCCAGCACGTTTCTCGGAACTTAAAACTGGATAAAAACAATTAGGACGTGGTGAGGATTTAGATCTCGTTAGACAGGCTTTACGTGCTAACGGCAAAGTCTATAGTGTTGTTTGTTAGATTATTGTTAGGAATCAACTACTAACACTCTTTTGCAGGAAATGGCACACCAAGAAACTCAATCGCAAGATAATAATGGAAGTGGGTCGAGCTCTAATGATGACCGTTTCAATCGACTCTTGGAAGCCTTTATGCAGTCGCAAGCTGACCAGATTGAACAAAGACAGAGAGAAAAAAGAAGAACGAGCCGCTGAAAGAGCACAAGCTGATCAAGACCGGGCAGGATTTCAAGCCCAAATTCTAGAATTAACAAATCGGGCAGCTCAGCCGGTGCAAGTAGTTATGCCTCCGAAAGTAGTGGATCCGAATGACCTTTATGAAAAATTTAGGAAGAGGTTTCCTCCAGAATTTCATGGTTCAGAAGATCCCATGGTAGCGGACGATTTCATAGAACAACTCGAGCAGATATTTGCAGTTTTTCGTTGCACCCAGAAGCAGAAAGTTAGTCTGTCAGCTTACATGTTTCGAGGAATAGCCCTCCAGTGGTGGAATTCGGTTAAAGCAGTAATTCAAGCAGACACCGTGACAGAAGAAGATGCATGGAAGACGTTCACTGAAGAATTTATGGATAAGTTCATTCCTAAGTATGTCAAGGATCAGTGGAAAAAGGATTTCCAAAATCTTAAACAAGGCGATATGTCAGTACAACAGTATGAACAACAGTTTATCAGATTGGCTAAATATGCGCCTACGCTCATTACGCCGGAAGAAGAAAAGATCAGGCGTTTTCTCGATGGCCTTTCAGCCGACATCTATATGATGATCGGGGATAATCAGCGCCCACTATTTCAAGATGCTGTTAAGAGTGCATATTGGGCGGAGGGTGCGCTGAAGAAGAGAGCTATGGAACGACAAGCTAAAATACAGCAGAATCAGATAAGGCAGTCACCAAGCCAGAACAATCAGAATAACTCAAAGCGACAGAAATTTCAGAGTCCACCCACAGCTAGTCCAATACTACGTTGTGAGCGATGTGGAAAGAATCACCCGACAGAACAGTGTTACAGACAGACTGGTGCATGTTTCCACTGTAAGCAGGTTGGACATCGAATGAAAGATTGTCCTAATGGGGGCAGTCAGTTATCAACAGCTCAGACAACGGGATCTCATGCGTCTTCACAGCAGCAGTGGAGGACAGCGCCTCTGCAAGGACAACAACAAACAGGTCAACAATTTCCTTAGGCGCCGCAGCAGCAACAGCAACAATTTAGGGCTCCTCAGAATCAACAGTTTAGGGGATAAGCTCCACAGCAGAGGCAAGTTCAGGGTCAGCAAAGGCAGCAGCAAGGGGGTCAACAGAGGCAACTTGGGCCAGTACAAGGACAACAGAATCAACCCCAGCAAGGCAGGGTGTATGCTTTTACCCATGAAAATGGAGATGATTCAACGGGCGTTCGCGGAAGGTACCTTTTAACCTCTGTGAAGAAGCAGTACCTGCCTCTCTTTCCAGAGTTATGCTAGTCATTTGGAGGACCAAATGTCCAAAGGGGGGGAGAATGTGACGTTTTGATATTATATATATATTATTTTATTTAATTTAATTATTATTTAATGATTGTATATTAATTAAATACGCGATTAGTCTAAGTGGGGACCACGTTAGGCTTAGGTTTGGTGAGTTAGGCTTGTTGGATAGGTATCCTAACCCATAGTTAACCCAGGCCCAATTTAGTGGTATAATTCTTTTCTAATACAAACTCTTATCTTTTTAGAAAACAAACTCTATTATTTTTTTGACTTTAAGTCAGATTACAATTCCTACTCTTATTTCCTATTTATACACCACACTCTTTTATTTTCACACACAATTCTCTCTTTTCCAATTTTTCTCTGGGATTGCACCTTGGATTTTTAGGAATTTTAGACCGTCTCCATCAACCGCGGACATTAGGCAAGTGCTTAACCATAATTTGTAAATTTAATGCTTGCGTTTCTCGTTGATTCAAGTTTTGATGCATGTAGAAACCCTTTTTATGCCCTAAGGTTTGATTTTCTCTTTTTGTGATGATACCTGTCACATATATGGCCACCATCTATTGATTCTAAATTTTGGAGCATGAGGCACTGATATGGTCGTGAGTCTAATGGTTTTATTTTAAGAGTGTACCTTTAGCGTCTTCTGCTTGCTTGGGGGTGGCACCAGCACCAATGTTCTGACCTCGATTTGTCATGTTCGCTTCTGGTTTATGCTCATCATCCGTCTGTGGTACAGAGGACTCTTCTAGTGATATTCTCCCGGTCCTGAATTCTTCTAAATCAGGGGGGCTGTGAACCGGTCTCTTCATACTCCCATACGCCTGCTTGGGTAAAGTGAGGCCATTGTTTGATCCGATCAGAGATCATGTCCATTCCTATGGTTGTACTTGTCTGGGCGACACTATTGATGTAGATGATCTAAAGGTAGGGCCCACTATCCTATCATCATGCTACATAAGCTACATAAGGCGTGAGGCAATGTTTAAAAAATAAAAAGGGGGTTCTGTGTGGATATGGTTTTCAAGTTAGGTATGAATTGGAAATAGTGTGGTGTGTGGGTGTTTGACTGGTCATGTTTTGAAAACAATGAAGACCCAGGTGACAGCACATAGTGTTTGAGTAGGTTGTTTGTTAACTTGCCCCATGACTTTTTGAGAATTAGAAAAAGGGCCTTGGTAAGTTTAATGAACCCAAATTAGATCCTTGGGCTTGTTTTATAAAAAGTGAAAAATATTTTGGATGGAGACTTTGGGTTTTCTAAAATTATAAACTAAGATTGTTAATTCTTATTATTATTTATAAATTAAATATTAAAAGGTATCTTTGGTTTTAATGTGTTAAATTATATTTTTGTACCTTATTAATTGAATCTTTGGACCAAGTAAATACCGCCCGGGCATACGGTATATTACTAACGTGGGGTTTAGTGCCTTGTATGACCTCGAGGAAATCCTAATGGATATGAGCTCAACTCATCTTTATTGGAAAACCCTTAATTGGGTCTATGCACCATTGATTGAGAAAGGATGTGTTGGTCTTTTATCTATTTAGAGATTCTTGTGGTTGTTGGGTACGAAACCTTATGTTTGACCTTAGGATTGGCTTGTGATTATTCCTTGACCATCAGGTTTGCATATATGATTGTGATTGATGTTGGTCTATTAGCTGCATACCCTATATTGATTGGATATGGACCGTGATGTGGCTTGGCAAGCGATTGAGAAATTATATAGATTTATTCGAATGATTTATCGATATTGATTGTAGATTGTTGTACAGCCAGCCATTCACTTTGACTTAGGTTTCTATGTCAGAGCTTTACAAATCACTAGGTTTATTTTATTATGATATATATATACAGCGATTGGGTCATAATTGAACAACTGCAGTTGAAATTGGACGGCTGATCACCGATGTGTGCGGACACTGTAATATCCGAATTGATTGACCGGTATTCCGGATTATTGATCGGTATATGACCACCGACGTGATTGAGATAGTTAGGGCTGACCACCCAAGACAGTGGCATTGCTTCTGTGTGATTATTGTATTGCTCTATTGTGTAGATTGGATTTAGGTTATACGTTCTTTTCGTCATTGATACATTGATATTCTCTTATAATCATTACCTGTCATTACTCACTTTGTTCTTGTGTTTTATTTATAAATTATGCTTTGGTGCTTGCTGTTTACTTTGTTTATTGGTGCATAGGTACCGAACCCTACCTTGCCGAGGAGACGGAGGAGGGTCAAACGTTTCAAACGTTTGAGCCAGTTAACGAACCCGAGTGGAGTGCCGATGATGGCTATGAAGCTGTCTGAGTCCGCACGGGAGTGACTTTCATCATAGAGACTATTTTAGTAGCAAACTATTCATAATGAACCTAATTTTTATTTAGTTATTTTGTTTAAATTGTTTTGGAAACTTTAAACCTTAAATATCCAACTAGTTATGTGTTGGTTTGATTTTTAATAATGATACCAATTGATTTAATGCTTTCGCAAATGTTTTATTATGACTCACCATGTTTCGAAATTTTTGTGGGTCCATATTTGGGAGCTTGTGTTGCATTAAACACAGGAAATTGAATATTTATTCTTATTTTTCACGTTTTCCCCTGGTTGTATTTTGGGGACGTGACACTACGCCTACTCACTAAAACAATGGTTTACAACAGTCGATATGCTATACAGCAGAAACTAGGCCTTGAGGATCATAGGAGCTGTTGAGTCAAGTAAGACTAGAAGCTGCTGCCGAGCTGTACCAAAATGCCTCCCTCGTAGGAGCACATGTCCTCCCAAGCCAGGTAAAAATAAAAATACTATTACTCATAATAATAACAATCAATAGCAATAATAGTAGTAGAGGCCGTTGGGTCAATGAAGCCAAGACTTGGCTTTGTTTTGGGAAAGACTTGAGATAGAGGCCAACCAATAAAGACCAATTCTTTTGCAATTGGCTTGGTGGCAAGTTCTACCAATTAATATTGTGAATGAACGTGAGGAAGATTCAAGTCATATTCTAAAGCTTTTAATGGGAATATGACCTACTTTATCTACATGACATGCTACATGGTATGGCACACTTGGGAAATTGAAATAGAAGGGCTTTTAGTAAGGTAAAAAGACAAGGCATCATTCACATTGAAATGCAGGGTCTAAATAGTAGCATTTTCACCTCCATTGTCTGATGCATCAATGTGCAAATACTTGCATTGAAACTTCAGTAGTATGGGTGGGCAATAAATGGGGTAGGAATTGAGGTGCTTCAATTGCTTCAAATGATTTGCCCACCATGCATTGAACTTTTAAGAATGGTATGGATGATGGCCAGGTTGTTGATATGGAAATTTGAAGCATGATCCTCTCCCAAATTTCACAATATCATTTTGTTAAAATACTCTTAACTGAATATTTTTTTTTCAAACATATCTAATCAAATTAACTCTATTTCAAATATATCAGAGTTTCCAAAACACATCCTTAATTTTTAGCTGTGCAGGTCCACAATATTAAGAAAGGGATAGAGGATGAAATAAGTACCTTCCATACCAAATAATTTTCCAAAACAAACACCCATAAATGCTAATTATTGAGTTCTCTTAAACCAATAATTTGCACAAAGAGAATTCAGCTTTCCGAACCCACATGCACTCCATCCTTGTAACTGTCCCCTTAATGAGTTTCTCATTGTGTAAAAACCCTTCAAAGGATGAAACCAGAGTAGCTACCATGTCTTGCATATAAACAACACTGGATGAACCACACCTGGTTCAATCTTAACAACAAATAAATAACGGCCATGTTTTCATTCTTTAATCTTATTTTGCTTCGTAAATCTCAATTGATTTTATATTTTGTGTTTTCTACTTTTCAACTTCTTTCCCAGCACAAAGAAAGTTTTCCAATTATATCATTCTGATTGTGGTTTTATAATAAGAATCTCTTAGACCACTCTCCAAATGTACTTTTACATTAATTAGCTCAATTATATTTTTTAACATGATTTAATTTTATATTTCTTCTTTAGCATTATGGGCACCATTTCCTCATGGGCATTTTTGTAGAAGAGGAACCCTTATTTCCACTCCATTTTTTTTCCGCAGGGACATTTCTTTCCACTCGGACATTTCTTTCCGCTCCATACTATTGTTCCTTATTTGATGCAGCCTGATTCTACATGAAACGTCCCATTTCCATGGACTTTTACTACGTACACTACACAAACAAGCCTTAAAGGTCACAAAATTTCTCTCTATGTGAAAAAAGATTGTTTATGCAATGCATTTTGAGCGGAAAAAGAATGAAAAACCGCTCAGATTTCTCTTTCGCAACCTTTGGTGCAGCATATACTTATGCAAAAACCCATTAAAAACTAACATAATTTTCTCACTTTCCCAGAAATCAGAGTCAAACAAGCCCATAGGTAGGGGTGCTCACAGGCCAGGCCAGCCCGGCCCCGATCCAAACCCAATCCAATTTGGGGCCGGTTTGGACATATAAATTAGGTCCGATTAGTATTTAGGCCAGCTCGGATAAAGTGATAGAAAGCCCAACGCCCAGTCCGGCCCGCCTAGCCTAA
Organism: Litsea cubeba; assembly: GCA_012931725.1. Taxonomy (NCBI): domain Eukaryota; kingdom Viridiplantae; phylum Streptophyta; class Magnoliopsida; order Laurales; family Lauraceae; genus Litsea; species Litsea cubeba. The sequence continues at coordinate 22,112,398 of CM022949.1, forward strand.
TGAATGCTTGTAATTTAGCGTATATTTCCCAAAGAATTGATGGAAAACCAGATTCGGCCCGGCCCAGTTGACTAAATGGGCGGGCTTGGAACTGAATTTGATGGCCCATGCATGTTGTGCATAGGCCTATCTTTTTAAAGTCGGTCCGGGCCTGGATACGCCTCAGACAGGCCCAGCCCATGGACACCCCTACCCATAGAAAACAACATGCTTGGGCAGAATAGAAAAGCGTAAACCCATAGGAAAGGAAACATGGCTTTCCTCTTCCGCGGACGTGTACAAACATATTTATGTTAAAAATGAAAAAAATATTTACATTTCAACTATCAAATTTCTTCCCATTTCACTAGTTTTTTAATTCAAACACTTTTGTTCTCAATTGTTATACTATATTTATACTTTTATATGCTTTTCATTTTACCTTTTTGTTTCACCTTTCCACAGTTCTTCGTAGATTTTGGTGTATTTCATCTATTAGCAACATTTTGCACATATAACCTTCACTCATATGAAAGAATTGTCAATACCATACGTTTCTTCCATGATATTCATATCTATGAAAAAAAATCATCACGTGTAAACATGCTTACTTTTGTTTTTCTAAATTTTTTTCTCACTCTTGTTAAGTGATCAAATTGTGATCTTAACCATAATAAGAATTTCATTTAACGAATAAACACCAAAGTGTGAAAATGGAATGCAGACAAACACCATAACATCAACATGTTTAATATATGTAAGTTTTAATATGTAAGACATGTAAATTTGATTCATACATCTCATGAATATAAAAACAAAAGGACTTTGTTTGAAAGATAGAATAAATATGAGAAGGCAAGAACAGAGTCCAGACTATCAAAATCAAGGTTGAGAAAAAAACTGACAAACAATGCTGACTGACTTAAAACAGTTTTGAGTGGAGAAGAAACTTAGTGTCTATTTTGTAGAAAGGTTCAATGATCAGGATGGTTCAAGTATATCTATTTTAGCCATCTTTTTCTCCAGGAAAAAAAGTGTGTGTGTGTGTGGGTGCGTGAGAGAGAGAGAGAGAGAGAGAGAGAGAGAGAGAGAGAAATTTCAACACCTTTCAACTAGTTGTATACGCCATTATTAATAATGTAATGAGGGAAAGTTTCCAATTGAGAGCGCATTGTCAAGATACCTCCAACTCTGACCCAGACCAGAAACAAAGTTGGATTCACATTTTTTTCATACTGTCACTCTCTATCTTCCTGGTACACATATCTTATTTTCTTTAAGAACTTGAAATCCCTATTAAGACATTTTTTTCCCCTGATTCATATATAAACTATCCCAGCAGTTCCCCACTTTTAATTGGTGGCTGCAGAAGAGAAAACCACCGATTGAAAGAGATGACATGTAACATATACTAGATTAAGCTTGTGGCTAAAACACTTGCAACGAGAGCGAGCAACTTGAGAGCACTGGTATCCAGTGCCTCAACCAAATCAAGTCCCTAGCAGAGAAACAACAAACTCCGTTGTCCAGAAACTGCAGACCATGTACATTAATACTAGTGATACTTATTTTGGTGCTCAAGTAAAACCAAAGCGATAAATAACTTATGGTTTTACAGCATCTGGCTGCGCATCTTGCATAGCAGCAAGGAAAGCCGGTAGTTTACTATATGCTTCACCGAGACGGCATAGGAGAGGTAACTCAGTCTGCAAGAACAAGAGCACAGGCACCGTTAGGGAGAAAGACATGTCGGTACTTGGTATGCCACATGAAGATAAGGTAAGCATCAAAACACACCAACAAAAACAATCGATAGTACTACAGGTCCAATAGTAACATGTCAACTCATCTCATGTCTTTTGATAAAATATATCATCTCATGTCTTTTGATAAAATATAAGGATTATCATCTTACTTAGTTGACATCTAGAATGTTTAATGAAAAGCACTACAAATTTCTAACTCATGTCTGGTAAAATGTTGATTATTAGCCTAGTGATTGTAGATAGAAACTGATATCTTGGCTCCAGTGGGGGGGTGGCAACATGTGCCCCCCAGAGGTGGTGTGGGTTTTGAGCATGGGCCTCCATGCTAGCAGAGCAAGGAGATCTCTTATATGTTCCTCATATGAAGTGAGGCTCCAAAGACAAGCTGCCTTGGTAGCACCCAAGTAAGCCCATTCTTATGAGACCTTCAATTTTGAATGTTTGGGCCTCCATGCTAGCAGAGCAAGGAGATCTCTTATATGTTTCTCATATGAAGTGAGGCTCCAAAGACAAGCTGCCCTGGTAGCACCCAAGTAAGCCCATTCTTATGAGACCTTCAATTTTGAATGTAAACAGGCTAAGCCAATCCAATCTAGACCAAGCTTGAGCTATGGTCAAGGTTGACAAGCTCACCTCAAGCGCAACTTAACCATCCTTTTCCAAGCTCAAGCTCAATTATAAATGATCCAAATCATGTTAAGCTTGAGCTCTGCTTGAATCCCCCACCCCAAGAACCCCAAGAGAGAGAGAGAGAGAGAGAGAGAGAGAGAGAGAGTAATATAATCTAATATTATATACTAAACATATAATATTATGGATAATAACTATACAAAACATGTATGTAATAAAAACATCACATAAGCCCAACCGAACAGGGTTACAAGCAGGCTCATCTTGTTGACATCTATAAATTAAAATATAAAATAAAATCCAAATCATCATTGTTACATGGTTAGGATGTCGCTCATTAAGTTAGAGAAGTATTTATGAATAAAAAATTGAAAAAAAAAATAAAAAAATAGGAGAAACCATACGTTAAGTTAAATGCTTCAATCATATCTCATTCATTATTTTATCTTTAAAACCTCCCGAAAGTCCCAAAATTCTTAAGAAGTTTCATCAATCACTAGATAATTTATTAAAAATAGAAACAAAAAAAATTACTAATATTAACCATTTGGTCATGGTTGTGGGCATACAGGCAATTTCCTGAATTGTAAAATTCGATAAAGCATGTATCAAATCATAAGATTCATGCCCTAAATTTTAGGATTTACCTATAAATGGGATTTTCTTGTATAGATACAAATCGTTTTCTTTACGGTTTGTATCAAAATATAGGATCCGGTGTATATATATACATCTATTAACAGGAAAGATAGTTTTTGGATTTTTTATTAGGAATTCTTTCTCTGTTTTTTTTTTTACTTAATTCAGCCAACAAAAATAGTCCACGTCTACAATCTCAAGTCTTTTTGAGACTTAGACAGTACCTTTCACCCCCAATGCAAGGCATCATCTAAGGACAGAAAACATACTCACCAAAGACAAGTCCCTATTAGATGAAGAGAAAAGGAATACTCACGCCAGTCAGTACTCAGTGGATTGCCTTTAGAAGAGATTATTAAACAATTACGTCAATGAGGTCACAACCAACGTGCTTTGTGATATTTATCTCATGGTAGGAGAGTTCAAAAATAGAACCGAATATGGTGCATTGTGGAGAAGACACACATGCATATATATATATATATATATGGGAAATAATCAGGTGAGAACTGTTCTCACGGTTCAATCCGTGAGAACTATGGGTGGGGCCTACTTATCACTCAATCCAAATCTTGCAATGGACAGGGACCCCTTCATAGTCACACGCCTTAGGGTTTGGCACCAATACGAATGAACTGGACCGTTGGATCGACTATATAACTATACAAATGGATTGGACTTGTCCGCCATGGTTGAAGGGGTTAGAAGCATTGGATTGGGGCCAAACTTGATATTCGGGGTGGTCCCATATAGATCTTTCAATCCCCACCAGTCCCATTCCAAAATGAGCCCCACAGTGGGCCCCACAAAAAAGTTCTATATATATATATATGTATACCGTTCCCGTTCTTGTTTCTCACTCAGAAGGTAAAAAAAAAACTTCAATCAAGAGGTTGTTAATAATAAAAGGAATTGCACAGAAAATAGAAGGCATATGACATAAAACCAACCAACACTATCGATGTGATGGGATTTGACAAAAACCTACAGAGAATATCATTGGATTGAAGAAATGTAGGGACATTACCATATCAACTTCTGCATGAATTTGAGGGGCCAAAAACAAATCCGCCTGCAAGTAGCAAGAACCCATTTACATCAAATTTCATTTGAGATCCTACTTAAGAAAAAAAAAATAGAAAATTTCAAATTGAGAGGGAAAAAATTTTGAAAATTGCTTTAGACCACGCCACACCATGCTAAACAAATGGTTAGGCAATAGAAATGTGGATTTCAATGTCTCGGTATCTGAGTAGAAACAAAGGCAGAAATAACAAACAAAAGATCTTCAGCATTCCAAAGAAATTTCAAGACAGATGATCAGATTAATGTCCTCATCTGTTCATGATTCAGCAAAGGCCACCAAGTCGGCTGCCACATGAACCAGACCAGGTAAAGCTTGTCCAAGCCCAGCCTGTTTACTATCAGGCCTGACATTCAGGTCAGCATATAGAAGGCGGAATAGGGATCTGGTTGGGCTTTTACCCAGAACATGTCCCAGACAGCCACTCAACCAATAGAACACTAGCCCAGCCCATAGCCCTAGAAACTGAGCCCCAATCCAACCCAAATGAGATAAGGTGGAGTCATGCTGAGCAGCCTTGCGCCACCCTATACCAAAGGCAAAGGGCTGCAGTACCTTCAACATGGATAAAATAGCCAGCTCAAATTTAAAATGTAGCATTCCAAGGTCATGAAGGCAGACAGCATATAAAGATAAAACAACTATGAAGAAAAAGACAAGTTAAGAAAGAACAAACCAGGAACACATCATCTCCTGTGGCATATCTTCCAGAGAAGGGTTTTAGCAGCTTCTCAAGAGCTGAAACACAGAGAAAATTGCCAGACTTGTTAGACCCATATGTTTAGAAAGGCAAGGTGGATTCATGGAAGTAAAAGAAAAGAAGACAATTATGAGTTACAACTTACAACTATTAATGTAGGAAGAGCAAAATAGGATCTAAAGGATGTCTCCGATGGGCCATTCATGAATTAGGAATGCCCAAAATAACCTAATTTGGCAATACCAGCCACTAATTTAAGGGCCAAAAAGATTTAATAGTTTGAATTTTGTGTGATGAATGAATAACACTGGAATCAAAATAAGATTTAGGGGCTTGTGAATTCATAAGGGATGTTGGATTTGATACAACATTTAGCATTGGACAGAGGCCTACTCACAGCAGAGGTGCTTAGACAGCTTAGTCCATATGTCCATATAGCGTTGCTCAGGAGCATGCTCCTATTTTAGAAATCATGCTCCAATTTTCATCATCTGCACAGTGGGCCTACTATTCATAAATCCAACCACTCTTATCACCCTAGCACCCAACAAATCGGCACAAGGCCCAAATTTCTCTACAATGAAAGTTGCATTTCAAATGGATCACATGTAAAAGCAAGTGATTAATTCTGATCTCTGATAGGGAGGTAATGGAATGGTTTACAAGTAATCAATCCGTCAGTGGGACTCCCTTTGACTGGAGTGAGATTTGGACCAATGCCAATTCATGGGTGGGGGAAGGATGATCGGGTGATTAGTAGGTTCATGCATCAATGGTGAACCCACTGTACATATTTTTTGCAAAATGGGAACATTCTCCCACTCGCACAAGTGGAAGAAATTAATTTCTGCTTGTAACACACAAAATCATTTAATTATTATTGCATCAAGGTACGCAACCTAATGAAGAATCATTAAGAAATAAGCCTATGCCGTGAATCGTGAGACTAGAATTAGCTAAGGCTCATACAGTAACAGAAGCTTGCCTGCAAATCCCTTTGTAATGTCATACTGAGTCCATACAAGCTTCTCGTCAGAGTTGATTTTTTGCCCAATGTAGTTCTGTATGCAAAAGAGAAATCATAATTGGTTTAAAGAATGTCAAGCAAAACTCATCATGGAGTTAAAAAATATAGTAGCAACAATCCTACTCAGATCTTACCAGGATTGAAAGATTCTGAAAAGGTTGTATGCTCGAACAGACAATATTTGCAGCCTAGACAAAAGTAATAATATCCACAATGAATTATCATTCTGAAATATGGATGCAAAAGTGCTTCCAAAATAAATTGCAAGAGCCAACAAAATCCAAGCTTAAAAGGAGCGAGAATGAATCCCAAAGGGAATTTGCACACAACTTTTTATTGCAAAAAATCAACCACAGCCGAACCTATATTGTTCTCAAGAACTTTTTTGTATCGGAAAAAAAAAATTGGAATTTTTTAAAGTTTGGCTATTTGAAGATCAGAGTATTTTTAAAATTTGGATTTTTTTACTTAGGATATTATCGGGAAAATGTTGCATAAAATAATAATAATGTGATATCTTCTAACCAATCAGATTATAATCCAAGCACCATGGTTTTGTTGTCACTTAGGAAGATCTGCTTCAGAAAGCAGAGACATGAGAAGAAGTTTTAGCATCCTAAGGAAATTAAACACAATTTTTTCCTCTTTGGAAAGGGCATTGTCAAAATCACTAGCCTAGACACTATGAAAGTTAATGTTTACGTATTTTTCTAATGACAAACTTCAATGCTAGAAAATTTGTCTTGTCATCAGTGCCACAATCAACCGCATGCCTCAGCTTGAATGAAATATGAAATCTTCCTTCTAGGTTTTTTCTCCCTTTTTCTTTTTCTTTTTTTAAGTTGTAACTTACACTAATCAATTTGACAACTGTCAAAATGCCCTAATAAATTGGCAATTGGAACTCTCTCTATATATATGTGTGTACCCTCAAGAAAAAAAAAACGTAAGGGAAGGTTATAACTATCATATTTTTAAGTTTTCTTTCGACATAATTGTAAATTCAAGCATGAAAAATATATTACAATTCAAGACTAAATTTTACATGAAAATTAAAACCGGTATCTATTCAGCCTTAACAAAATATAAGCAAAGAAAAGTCGTAAAATGATTGTTTCTTAGTGCATTTCTCAGTAAAGGAAGTTCATGAGTAGCAGAGAAGAAATTCATAACAAATGACTACCACCCTGAAAGCACATGAAGGAATAAAAAGGGCTCACCCGGTGCACAAAGTGCTCCCCGGCTAAGCGGGGGTAGGGGGAGGGTGGGCGCATGTGTACGCAGCCTTACCCTTGTATTTTTGCAAAGAGGCTGAAGGAATAAAGAAAGATAAATTCTAAAGACATGTATGTCATTCAAAAGCAAGGGGAAAAAATTATTTGCAGAATTTTACTTAGTAAGGCCAAATTTCTAGCAATTATTATTAGCATGAAGCCCTTGTGCATCGCACAGGTTAAGTCCTGAATAATATATTAAAACTAATATCCCATTCTTATAAATCTATTTACAACAAACTAATTAAAAAATTCAAATCAACCAAAAAATTATGAAAACCAAACCTTTAATCGCTTAATCCACGTCACCATACCCAAAATAAAGGATTCATATGCATTTATGCTCATTTTGAATACTAAATAAAAACTTTAAAAATAACCATAATTTATAAAGTTGGAAGGCATCCCTTTGAATAGAGTTACATCCACACAAATGGGCCCAAAAGACATTTTATTGAAAAGGCACATATTTAGCCCAAGAGACACCTTTTATTGAAAATGCATATTTTATGTGTTTTTGAAAGGACACGTCCACAAATGGGCCCCAATAAGCTGATGTGGCTTCTCGTAAGGCCAAAATTGAAGGTTTTTTTGAGGTTTTTTTTTCAACCAACATTCAGCTTTAAAGAGAAAGAATGTCTACCAAATCCAACATAAAATGAAAAGGTAAAGCGGAGAGAGAGACCCAACAAGACATACATCCTACAAATAGCACCACTCCCCCCCCCCCCCCCCCCGCCCCCCCCCTAGTGTAGTTCCGCCACTGGATGTAGCCAAGATAATCTCAGTGTCCGTAACAACCTCTTACTGTGGCCTTATAAAGAAGCGCTACTGGCACTTGAATGGAGGTCAACTTGAGAAATCTAAACAAAAAAAAAAAAAAGTATCCCTTCGATTGGAGGGTTTCAAAATTTTTAAATGACATATTTTTCCAAGATTAGGCTTTTCTTTTTCATTTTCTTGCAAAATTATTGACACTTGCTTTCCCATTTGTTAAATGAAGCATCTCATCAACTGAGAAAAATCCCACGTGACATTGCTACTGATCAAGAAGGGAGAGTTGTTTATCTCACATTCCACTAAATAGAAGGCTTTCTTAAATTAAGTCAGTATGGACAGCAATAACCAGCCCAAAAAACAAAAAACAAAAAATGTATTTTCCTATCCTACTCCATTTTGCAATATATTTAAAAGTTGGTATTTAATTTTCAGTAACAATAAAAAGAATAATCACCTTTGAATGGTAAAAGAAATTAGAATAAAAATATATATCTATACAATGAAACAAGGCATCTTAATAAAAATACAAAAAATATATATGTTTTGATTTTTGCCTTCTGTTTTGTCTCTTAGTTTAGCAATAACAAATCGTTGCTCTTTTATGAGCCGCGTCAAAACATCTTTTGACTCGCCGAAGCCTTGAGTGAATAATACAGCTTAGCACAAGTCATGAATTTTTTTCAAACATGTAAACCATAAGCCAAAAAGAAGCATCAATCTATGTCTAGAACCCATACACCTAGAGTCATGAGTTTCTCATCATTAGATATCAAAAGAGAAGCATTGCTATGAGTGTAACTCATGCAACAAGGTTTAACACGTACTCCATGTAAAATTGTGATTATACTACACATTTAGAGGCCACAATGGTCCCAAAAGTATATCAGTACAGGTTAAACATAAAGACTAATGATATCTCTCTCTCACACACACACAAATCTTATTATGTGTATGGGCACCTTGGTAACTGCTGGACTCAAATGATGCTCCAAATGTGCATTTTTGAGTAATGGGCACTCCAAACTTCAAATAATAATAATAACAACAATAAAATAAATAAATAGCCGCATAGTCTCATACGGTCATACCCATGTTGGACACATGTCTTGACACACACCAAAAATTCAAATATTAAAATCTCCAAGTTCCCAATGCAATCAACTTGGAATAAGGACGCTGTTCTCATGTAGATGCATTAGCATCACAGTATTACCTGGAAATTTATTGCTTTTATATGAAGATCTTGAGGCAAGAGTGGATGCTGAGGGTGCTTCTCCTCCAAATACAGACCAAAGCAAACTTTAGAAAGTAAAAAATAATATAAACTATGAATGTTTTTGCGAGAGAAACTTTTCTGAGTAAGAGAAGTAAACTACCATATATTCTCTGGTTTAAGAGTGACGGAATAATAAAAACACAAACAGTAAAAAAAAAATATTAAGAAAAAGAGATTAGCCACTGACCATTATAATGGCTAGAGAGTCTGTAATCACTATATCCCCGTCAACCAGTACTGGGACCAGATTAAGAGGGTTCAGCTTTGCAAACTCTACAATTCAAGCATGGGAAAAATGCTTAGATCTCAAGCCACATATTCTTATCAAATAAACAACTAGATCCGGAGCACTACATCTAATCAATAAAACAACATATTCATGTCCCATCTTTCCATCTGAAGGTTTAAGAAAGCTAGTTCAAATGATGAGCATCAAGAAAAAAAGCACAAGCATGTATATTAAAATCTTACCCACATGTATATATATATACGAGGCCCACCACAACTACCTAGTATTAAAATCTTACACACATATACGAGGTTCCACTTCCCCTTTGCGGAAATCAAGTCCCTATCTTCTCAAGGTTTTGTCGAGTTTAGGCATATTCGAAGGTCGGCAAATGCAATGCTAAACTCTCTAGCAAAACAAGGGGTAGATAAGGTTATTCCCTTGATTGCTTACACCATGTAATTGTCTTTCTTTGTTCTTTGGATATAAGGCTCTTATACCTGTTGTTGGTGGTGTGTTGTATTTTTGTTTGCCTTCTTTTTAATATAATGTTTCAGTTACCGTTCAAAAAAAAATAAATAAAGGTGCGCATGCCATGTTATATATAATATAAGCACATGAACACTTAAGCATGTGCTACACACATGAATCCATAAATATGAAGATATTTGTGTATTGCTGCACTACTTTGTAACTATATACGGATTTGTATTTTGTCAAGTTAAATACAATCAAACCCCATGGCCTGTTGACCTCAACCAGTTCAAACTTCAAACTCATATATACTTACATGCAGACATGTGTGAACTATCTGAACATAAGCCATAAGGTTCAAACTTCCGACACCGGTATGATATGAAAAACAAACATGGTCCAAGCTCCCAAAAGATTCTGTTGCTCAGGTATACCTAGAGGTGTCAATCTGGGCCGGGCCCGGTCCGAAATTTCGGCCCTGCCCGGCCCGTCATAAAATCTGGGCCGTGCTGGGCCCAGCCTGCCAGGCCCGAGGCACGGCCCGGCCCGGCACGTCTTAAAAACTGTGCCGTGCTGGGCCTGGCCCCGGAGCCCGCGGGCGGCCCGGTCCGTGCCTAACGGCTATATTTTCAAAAAAATTGTCCCCACCCCCCAAAAAACAGCTATATTTGGTTTTTTTAATTTTTAAATCCCCCCCCCCCCCCCCCCCCCAACAGCTATAAACGGTCAATTGGGGGCGTATTAGTGTCTTTTGATCATTTTTTACCATTACACCCCCCTACTGCTATATATAAAACGGTCATATGAGGAGGGTATTTTATGTCATTTTATTACTTAAGAATTCTATAAATAGTCATCATTCCTCTCATTTCTCTACACATCTACTCTCTCATTTCTCATACTCCCTCTAAAGCTCTAAGCTCTCTTAAGTCTCATTCTAAAGTCTAAGCTCTCTCTACAAAGTTTTCTAAGAAGTGAGGGTGACTTCTCTAAAGTGGAGGATTCAACTAAGAAGGACTTCTCCATTAACTCTCTCCTCTCTTATAAAGGTATTTATTATCTTTAATTTTGAGTTTTATTTAGTAATAATATACATAGTAATATTATATATTAAGTCTCATCTTCTCCTATTTCTTATATAAATTATCACAAAAAACACATTATATATAATTATTTATTTAAGTTTTTTTTTTAAATCTTTTATTTAAAAAAATGGCTGGACCATCACAACCTTCCAACCTTGACTTCTCTCTAAATGAGGAAGATCCTAGATTTATTAATTTAGACCAAGACCAAGGGACAGAAGTAGAAAGCAATAATCCCCAAGATCCTACAACCCAAAAAAAGAAGAGAAAAACAAGTTTGACTTCTCCTGTATGGGCTCATTTTGCTAAAGTTACTGTCCCATGTCCCAAAGGAGGAACAGAGGAGAAGGCACAATGTAAATATTGCAAAGATCTCCTCAGTGGCAAATCATCAAACGGCACTGTCCACCACACTAGACACATGAAATCGTGTTTGTTGAAACAAACCCCCAACACAAGCGATGGGGCAAGTAAGGGGAGGTCCGGGAGGATGATTCAAACTCAACTTTCTCAAACAAATTCATCTGGTGGTTTAGGAGTTTCAACTATGACTCTAATAATGCTAGATATCAACTTATTAAGTATATAATATCTAGTCAGCAACTGTAGGTGCAGAAAATAATGACCCACAATAAGGAGGTGCCTTACAGGACTTATCCGAGAAGATAATGGTGACTGGGTGTGACTGGATGCCGTCCGGAAGCCTGAAAGGGAAGAACAAACGGTCAGAGGACCCTGGCCTGGGCGGCGCAAGGCTCTCCGATGCCAAAGTCAGTGTGGGAACCGGAACAATGGAAGGAGAGGGAGAAGAGAGGCAGAGTAACGGCTCTGGATATGAAAAATGGCGTACCTTAGATGGTGGGTTGAGCCTCTATTTATAGAGTTTAGATCGTATCTTTGGGAGATATTGTGGTGTGGGTCCCGTGATTTGACTGGGAAGTCATGATCAGCCCACATTGCATTAATTGTGGTCCAATCCAGCCCACTATGCATTAAATGCCCGTCGGGTCAGCCCACATCGCATTTAATGCACATCTTGTTGGGCCAGATCCTGTTGGGTGCCTTTGGCGGTAGGGGTACCAGCGGATCTGCCCTCGGGCCCTGCCCTGATGTGGCTTCAGCCGCTGGATGGGACTCTGTCAGGGATCTGGCGAAGATCGTGGGCGGCTGGATGTCGCGTCTGTCTCACCAGCTCGTGCCCCTATCCCTCCACGTGCCTGATGACGTGGGGGATGAGGGGCGCATGTGAAGGTTCTCTCTTGCTTCGGCTTCTGTCCCGGCTTCTTCAGCCGAGGTGGAGCTTTCTGCCGAGATGATACCCGGGGTGGCTCAACCGAGGTGGAGCTCCTTGCCGAGATGACGCCCGAGGTGGGCCAGTTCGGCGCTAAGGGCCCGGAGCTGCCTGACTTCGGCCGGGCCTCCTGTCCTGGTAGCCGGGGTGAGCTTGGTGCCACGTGGATGGCACGAGGATGGCACGTGAGAATGCTTAACCTCATCTGATGGCTGCGATTAACTTAATCCTGTGGTTCTGGAAATCTCCCCACACAATTGCCCCCTAGGTTTTGACCTCTGAAGTGTGCTAGCCTTTAGGGGTTGAAAGCTAGAAGAATCCGTCTGGGGATACTGTGATCATTACCTGGTGTCGCTTCAACTCTTTATGCCTGGTGTCGCTTCAACTCTTTAAAGCAATAAATGCCCTGCCCTGTTCGCCTTTGGAACCGAGCTGACGGCTACACGCGTAGCTTCTGCGCCGATTGCGTTGTCTCATTGATTGGCGGGTTGTCTCATTGATTGACGGGCACGGGCTTTGAAGTGTCTCTTCGAATTCGGAGGCGGTACCCAAATGAGGGTTCGCCTTCTACAAATAGGGTCGTCCCCTTCTTTCTCTCGCTTCCGATTTCTTTCGCCTTCGCCTTCGCCTTTGCTTTTGATTTCTGCTCTGGTTCCTGAGATCCGTTCGAAGGCTTTCGATTTCTGCTCCGGTTCCTGAGATCTGTTCGAAGAGGGCGACCGCAGATCGCGTCTGGATCTGCTCTTGATCTGCCTCTTCGTCCCTGTAAGTCGCTCTGTTCCTCCGTCTGGTTCTTCTTGGGGTTTCTCAATTTCTAGGGTTTTTCCTTGTCGTCGCCCCTTCTAGTCATGGGCACCCCTAGATTCAGGGTAGATTCCGATAAGGGCTTAGCCGAGTTTAGGGCTGCCTTCGAAATTCCGGAGGGGGTCCTCCTGAAACCGGCGGACCTTGCCGACGCTGCCCTGTATCGCTGCTACGGCGGCTGGATGCCATTCCCTCTGATCTCTGTGATCGAGGGTGGGGTCAGGTTTCCACTGCACCCCCTGCTTAGGGCCTGCCTTAGCCTTTGGTCCCTCGCCCCGGGCCAGCTGATGCCCAATGGCTACAAGGTCATCATGGGCACAGCGAAGCTGAACGAGATCTTGGGGACCAACTTGGGCCCTCACGACATCGAGGACACATATGATATCTGCAAGGCTGGGGAGGGAAGATATTATCTCCGTGTGAAGCCGCAGCGAAGGGGCTTCGTCCTAGCCTTGGAGGACTCAAGTAAGAATGCTGAGGAGGATTTCTTCTGTGTCTCGGGGAACTGGGAGTTCGGCCCGGGTGAAGACAGGAGGCTGTCGGTCCCACGTCGCCCTGGGGAAGTCCCAAGTAATCTTCACTGCTTTTCTCCTTTTCTGTTTTGCTTACCTTATTGATGCCGGACTGATACTCTTTTTTGCCTGTTGAGCAGAGGCGGGTGCAAGGCGACGCCGAGCTGCTAGCGAAGGTTGGAGGAGGAATATCGACGACATCAACAAGGTCGAACGGTACAAGGGGCACGAGACCAGGTCAGCTTGGAAGCTGCTTGGGTACACGCCGAGGTATCGCGGCCACTATCACAGGACTGGAGTACCTGAGGCGGACGAGACACACCCTGACCGTCCGACCGTATCAGTTGCGGTGTTTAGCGGGGTCCCCTTGACCGATCCTGTTGCCGACCGAACTTCGTCTGGAGCTGAGGCGTCCACTTCCGATCCGGAGCTGCCAGACTTGTCGCAGATAGCGGAAGCTTATCTCTCTGATCGAGAGGACATGGAGGGAAGCTCGAGGGAGCTCGCTGTCAGAGATCTGGCTGCTAAGTTTAAGCAGAGGTCGTTGTCTTCTGGGACTCCGTCGCCTGCTGGTACTCGTGCTGCTTCGGGTCCGGTGGGCGCTGGTGCTCTCTCTGCTCCTGTCCCTGCCCCGAGCGGTGGAGCTCGGCGACGCTCGCCGGAGCGCTCGAAGGAGGGGTCCCCGCCCAGGAAGAAGTCCAAGGCGGGGGAGAAGAGTTCGGAGGCTGATCTGCAGCCGAAGGGCAAGACTCCCGCTCACCCCCTTGGTGAGAAGAGCACGCCGAAGGAGAAGAGTGGGCCGGCCGAAAAGAGTGCGCCAGTCAGCAAGTCGGCTGTTGGTCCAGCGCGCGAGCCTCCCATCTCGGCGGGGCAAGGGTCCGGATCGGCCTCCGGGCCCCGAACTGCCCCAGCATCGTGGAAGCCGAAAATGGAAACCTCTACCGGCAAGCCCCTGAACGTTGAAGACCGATTGCTGGGAAATGCCGAGGTGATCGGGGCTCTTGCCAAGGCCTGTGCTCTGCCAAGAGACATGGAGACGCACGATAGGTTCGAGGATGAGAGCCTGATGGTCTCGGCGATCCAGGATAGTCTTCGGGTAAGTGTTTGCAACGCTTTTCTTCATTCTTCAAGTGTCTTGGTCGAACCTGACTCTCTGTTTCCATTTGCAGAACGTGCAGAGGCTCCTAACCGTGGTGGGAAGGAGGGATAGGAACGCTGCGAGAGTGACCCGCCTGGAGTCCGAGCGGGAGAAGCTGAAGAAGGAGCTGGACGATCAGCGGAAGGGAATGGAAGAGCTCAAGGTGGCCAGCGCTGGAGAGTCTGCTCGATTGGCATCGGTTCTAACTGAGAACGCCGAACTTTCGTCCAGGGCCAACCATATGAAAGGCGAGCTCTGGATGAAGAACAAGAAGACCGCCGAACTGGAATCTGAGCTGGCCAGATTAAAGTCTGAGTCGACGGCTGAGGTAACAAGGTTGCGGGGGGAGGTCTTGGCTGGTCGCGCTGAGAAGGAGAAGCTGGTGAAGGAAAAGGCCTCCCTTCAGGCCGAGGCCCAGTCCGCCTTTCAGGATGGGGTAGATCGAGCCTCTGAGCTGTACGAGAAGCAGGTGGAGGAGATCACCGCAATCTTGTTCGAGGAAGGATGCCTGGCCGCACTGAGACGTGTGGGGGTCCCTGAAGACCACCCTGTCTATCAGGACCTGCCGAAGTATTCGGACCTGGATCCCGAGCCGAGCTCCGCACCGGCAACTGATAGTGCCCCGGTCGAAGCTCCTGCTGCTGACGACGCTCCAGCTGCCCCGGTCTCGAGCGATGCCCCAGTCGCCAGTGAGGCTTTGGTCGTGCCTCAGGGTGAGACCTCTTCTGGTCCTGGTTCGGCTGAGGCTGCTCCTGGTTCGGCTGAGGTACCAGTCGAAGCCCCTTCTGCCAGCGATGCTCCAAGCGAGGTCCCTGTCTCGGCCGAAGCCTCTGGCCCCTTGGGAACGGTGATTGATCTGGTCGAATCGCCGAGACCGGAGTAGCTCTGTCTCTTTTGGTTTCTTTTGTAACGTTTTTGCTTTCAGCCTTGTAATCCTTTCCATTATTAATGAAAAGACTTCTTTACTTGTGTATTTTTCTCTGCATTTGCTTCTCTTTCATTTCTAGATGTGCATTGAATGGTGTTGAATGCCTTCACTGTATGGCGTGGCCCTTAAGGTAGAAAGAGTCAAACTGTCAGTGCCGACTCTCCGTATTCTGGAGACCATAAATAGTAACAAACAAGGTGGCGCAGCCGACGAGGGAATCGGACGGATGTCTCCACGTGGCGCCACAGGGATCGCTGGTCAACAGTCGTGCATCCCCAGTAACGCGTGGGAGACTTCGCCCTCATAACTTCTTTCGGAGACCGAGCCCTTCTTCTTTCTATAAATAGGGGGAGCAGGCTCGCCATGGGAGAAGGAAAGAACGTAGCTGTAGGAATCATGCCCGGGAGGTGTCCGAAATTACTTGATCCGGGGGGAACCCTGCGCCGTTGGGCGGCTATCCCTGAGGAGGGAAGGCTATCGTGGTCTGCGCGCTCTCTGAAAGAACTCCCCGTGGACCACGCGCTCTCTGAATGCGGGTTCACGGCCATCCGTCCCTGGCCAGGCAGAATGAGGATGCGCTGCAACGCAACCGGGGGACGGTGGCGCCTTCTCGTCCGACACAGTCTTGTGTGACGGCCCTGTGCGCCCATCGTACGGAAGGCGGGTTGAGGCCCTGCTGGACCGGGAGGTTTCTTCAAGCTTGGCTGGTCCCACTGACTGCCGAGGGTGTTGCAGAGCCCAGCGAGGTCCAGGGCCTCCGATCTGGAGGGGCTGTGCGATGCTTTGGTCTGACCGGCCAAAGTGTATTGTACAGCCCGGTGAAATTCAGGATCACTCAGAACCTCCAGGCAACGATCCGGCGTCGTGGAGTGAGCGAAGATCGGAGTCTTTCTGTCACTTTTTTTTCTGCTTCATTTTCTGTTTTCAGAGGACTGCGATCCTCCTTTCTGTACTCTCCTTTCTGTTCTGTAGCTCTTGTAATAAAGCAGTTCATAATGAATAAAGTGCCAAGTTGTGTACAATGCTCTTGCATCGTCTTCTGTTTTTCTTGCACTGTTTTGGAACACTTTCTGTGCTGTGTTTGAGTGCTGGTACTGATCTTGGCCGAAATTGCTGGCTTTGGCCGAGACGAGCTGCCTTATGCCGAAGTGGAGCCATCATTCCACTGGTCCCGGCTGTGGAAGCGTGAGCTCGGCAATGATCTTTGAGGGGTGTAAAAACCCAGATATTAGGAATCCGGCCGAGTGTCTGAACTCGAGGCCTTCTCCATAGCCCAAGGCTAGGAGCTTTAGGAAACGACCGAGTCTGGACTCGAGGTCTATTCCAGGGCGGTGGGCCCAATCCCGGCCGAGTGTGAACTCGAGGCCTTCTCCATAGCCCAAGGCTAGGAGCTTTAGGAATCGACCGAGTCTGGACTCGAGGTCTCTTCCAGGGCGGTGGGCCCGATCCCGGCCGAGTGTGAACTCGAGGCCTTCTCCATAGCCCAAGGCTAGGAGCTTTAGGAATCGACCGAGTCTGGACTCGAGGTCTCTTCCAGGGCGGTGGGCCCGATCCCGGCCGAGTGTGAACTCGAGGCCTTCTCCATAGCCCAAGGCTAGGAGCTTTAGGAATCGACCGAGTCTGGACTCGAGGTCTCTTCCAGGGCGGTGGGCCCGATCCCGGCCGAGTGTGAACTCGAGGCCTTCTCCATAGCCCAAGGCTAGGAGCTTTAGGAATCGACCGAGTCTGGACTCGAGGTCTCTTCCAGGGCGGTGGGCCCGATCCCGGCCGAGTGTGAACTCGAGGCCTTCTCCATAGCCCAAGGCTAGGAGCTTTAGGAATCGACCGAGTCTGGACTCGAGGTCTCTTCCAGGGCGGTGGGCCCGATCCCGGCCGAGTGTGAACTCGAGGCCTTCTCCATAGCCCAAGGCTAGGAGCTTTAGGAATCGACCGAGTCTGGACTCGAGGTCTCTTCCAGGGCGGTGGGCCCGATCCCGGCCGAGTGTGAACTCGAGGCCTTCTCCATAGCCCAAGGCTAGGAGCTTTAGGAATCGACCGAGTCTGGACTCGAGGTCTCTTCCAGGGCGGTGGGCCCGATCCCGGCCGAGTGTGAACTCGAGGCCTTCTCCATAGCCCAAGGCTAGGAGCTTTAGGAATCGACCGAGTCTGGACTCGAGGTCTCTTCCAGGGCGGTGGGCCCGATCCCGGCCGAGTGTGAACTCGAGGCCTTCTCCATAGCCCAAGGCTAGGAGCTTTAGGAAACGACCGAGTCTGTACTCGAGGTCTTTTCCAGGGCGGTGGGCCCATGCTGTCGGAATCAGTCAGAGAGACAAGTTGATGACAATGTGAAAGCTGCTTTCATTGATTCTGAGATTCATTACATCCTTAGAAATAAAATTTCTTCAAGTGGGATGCATTCCACGGTCTCGGCAGCGGCTTGCCTTCCAAGTCTTCGAGCTTGTAGGCTGACTTTCCTGCCAGTGAGACTATTCTGAACGGGCCATGCCAGTTCGGGGCAAGTTTCCCCTCACTTGGTTCTGTCAGCCGGCAGGGTCTTCTTCAAAACGAGCTCTCCCGTGGTGAACCTTCTTTCTTTGACATTTTGATTGTACGCCCTGGCTAACCGCTGCTGATAGTCGGTCAGTCTCAGGGCTGCTGCTTCTCGTCGCTCATCTGCCAGCTCCAGCTCCATTGTCAGGTTCGTCTCATTTCGGCCTTGGTCAACCAGCTCTGTCCTCAGGGTAGGAAGGCCGATTAACAATGGAATGACAGCCTCCATCCCGTAGGCCAGAGAGAAAGGTGTTGCCGAAGTGGACCTCCTTGGAGTTGTTCTGTATGCCCACAGCACGCTCGGAAGCTCCTCTGTCCATCTGCCCTTTGCCTTGTCCAGACGCTTCTTCAGGCCGTCCAGGATCACTTTATTGAAGATTTCTGCCTGGCCATTACTCTGTGGATATGCCGGGGTGGAGTAATGGTTTCTGATGCCGTGCTCTTGGCAGAAGTCTCTGAAGGATTTGGAGTCGAACTGGGTCCCGTTATCCGAAATCAGGGTCCGGGGGATGCCGAACCTCGTAAGGATGTTTTTCCAGACGAAGTTCCTGGAGTCCCTGTCCGTGATGGAAGATAACGGTTCAGCCTCTATCCACTTTGTGAAGTAGTCCGTAGCCACTATCAGCCATCTCTTGTTCCCTGGAGCTCGATGAAGAGGCCCCACAATGTCCAGGCCCCACTGAGCGAAGGGCCATGGGCTGGAGAGGGGGCTCAGATCCTGTGCTGGCTGATGGAGGGAATGAGAGAACTTCTGGCATTTCTCGCATTTCCTGGCGTAGACCTGGGCGTCCTTCTGCATGTAGGGCCACCAGTAGCCCTGGCTGATTGCTCTGTAGGCCAATGACCGACCTCCTATATGACTGCCGCAGATTCCTTTGTGGATCTCATACAGGAAGTCGTTCACCTTGGTCGGGTGGACGCATTGGAGGTATGGACCTGTGAAGGACTTCCTGTAGAGTTTGCCTTCGGGAGAGAGCCAAAACCGAGCTGCCTTGAGCCTGATCTTGTGGGCTTCAGTCTTGTCCTCAAGGAGCTGGTCGTCCTTCAAGTAGGCGACGATTGGATCCATCCAGCTGGGGCCGAGGTCAGCACAGAGGACAAGCCGAGATGAATGGAGTTCTAGACTTGACCTTGATACTGACCCGACTTCGATGGTCCTCTTCTTTCCTGCTTCGACAGCGGAGGCCAGGTTTGCAAGCGCATCTGCATGCGTGTTAGTATCTCTGGATATTTGCCTGACCTCGGCTTTCTGGAAATGGGAGAGCAGTTTTTTCGCAAGGGCCAAGTAGGCCGCCATCCTGTCGTCCCTGGCCTGGTAGTCTCCAGCGAGCTGGCTAGTTACCAGTTGAGAGTCGCTGAAGATCTCCAGGTGCTGGGCTCCGAGGATTTGGGCGCTGTTCAACCCTGCAATCAGTGCTTCGTACTCTGCCTCATTGTTCGTCGCTTTGAAGTCGAGGGTGAAAGCCTGCTCTATGACCAGTCCCTCTGGCGATTGGAGAACTATGCCGGCGCCAGCTCTCTTGGAGGTGGACGACCCGTCGACAAAGATCTTCCATGCCGAGGTGGGAGACTGCTGGACCTCTGTTTCTACTGGCTCATGCCCTGTGCCCCCCAGTGCCGTGCCGAGCTGGGTCGGAGCTGGGTTGGGGGAGACGAATTCCACTATGAAGTCTGCCAGAATCTGGGCTTTGATCGCAGTTCGGGGACGGTATTGTATATCGTACTGCCCCAGTTCAACTGCCCACTTTGATATGCGCCCTGAAAAGTAAGCTTTCTTGAACAATGAACGGAGTGGGTGCTCCGTGATCACCACAATGGTGTGGGATTGAAAATAGTGGGAGAGCTTGCGGGAGGCGGTGACGAGAGCCAACGCAAGCTTCTCCAATAGGAGGTACCTGGTCTCGGCATCGAGCAGGGTCTTGCTCGTGTAATAGATCGGCTTTTGAACTCCCTCGTCCTCCCTGATGAGGACGGAGCTCACTGCGTGATCCGAGACCGCAAGGTATAAATACAGGATCTCCCCCAAAGTTGGGGTGGAGAGTAAAGGTGGTGACATTAAATAAGTTTTGAGTGCGGCCAATGCCTGGTCGCACTCGGGGGTCCACTGGAACTTCAAATTTTTCCTAAGAAGCTGAAAGAAAGGCCTGCACTTATCTGATGAGCGGCTGATGAAGCGATTGAGTGCGGCGGCCATTCCTGTGAGCCTCTGAACTTCCTTCGTGGTAGAGGGACTCTGGATGTCCTGGATGGTAGTAATCTGGTCCGGATTGGCCTCTATCCCCCTCCGCGTTACTAGGCTGCCGAGGAACTTGCCAGAGGCTACGCCGAAGGCGCACTTGGAAGCGTTGAGCTTGAGCTTGTACGCGCGAAGGATGTCGAAGACTTGGCCGAGATCCGCCAGGTGGTCGCCGGAGCGCACAGATTTGACGACCATGTCGTCGATGTACACCTCTACCTATCGGCCGAGCTGGTCCTGGAACATTTTTGTGACGAGGCGCTGATAGGTCGCCCCCGCGTTCTTCAGCCCGAAGGGCATCACCTTATAGCAGTAAGTGCCGCGGGGGGTGATGAATGATGTTTTCTCCTCGTCAGGCTTGTAGAGCGGGATCTGATGATAGCCTCGGTAGGCGTCAAGGAAGCTCATTCGGTCGTGACCGGCGGCGGCGTCGATCAGTTGGTCGATTTTTGGGAGGGGACAACTGTCCTTAGGGCAAGCCCTGTTCAAGTCGGTGAAGTCCACGCACACCCTCCACTTCCCAGTTTTCTTCTTGACCACCACCGTGTTGGCCAGCCATACCGGGTACTGAACTTCCCGGATGGCTCCTGCTTTTAGCAGGTTGTCGATCTCTTCGACGACCGCGTCTGTCTGCTGCAGCCCGGTCCGTCGGGCTCTCTGCACTACTGGCTTGTGGTCGGGGTCGACGTTGAGCTTGTGGCACATGACTTCAGGGTCGACCCCAGGCATTTCGCTTGGGCTCCAAGCGAAGACGTCCACGTTCTGCACCAAGAACCGGGAGAGTTCGGCCCTTTCTTCATCTGACAGCTGGGTGCCAATCAGGAAGAACCTGTCTGGGTCTGCCGGGTCTAGCCTGACCTCGGCCAGGTCTTCGATACTCTTCTTTTCAGGGTCCCGGCCGATCTCATCGAGGCCTTTCTCGAACTCGGCCAGGTTGACGCGCTCTGGCTCCTTCACTGCTGGGACTGCGGCCAGCATGCACTGCCTGGCCTGCTGCTGGTCTCCCTCCACTGTGACTACTTCCATCTTGCCCTCCTCGTTCTCATGGACGAACTTCAGCTTCTGGTGGAGGGAAGATGGGACGGCTTCTAATTTGTGGAGCCACGTTCTGCCCAGAATGACATTGTAGGGAGAAGGGGCGTCCTCAACTAGGAAGTCGGCCAGCACGGATGCTCCGCTAACTCGGGTTTCCAAGGTGATCCTACCCTTGGGATAGACTGGCGTGGCGGATAACCCTAGCAAGGGTGCTCGGACCTCCGTGAGGTCTGCTTCGGAGAGTTTCATCCTTTTGAAGCAGTCGTAGTAGAGGACCTCGAAGGAGCTGCCGGAGTCGACGAGGATCCTCTTCACGGTGAAGTCTCTCAGCTTCATGGTGAGGAGCAGGGGGTCGTTGTGAGGGACCTGGATTCCCTCTAGATCTCGGTCCGAGAACGAGATGGCGGGTCGGTCGCGGCGGGCTTTCTTGGATGCCGGAGCGAGGTCGGCTTTCATTACTTCTTTCTCGTGCGAAGCCCGCCTGGCTTCGGCACGGGTCTGGGAGCTTCCCCGGGACGAGGAAGCGGGAGCTGAGGACGCCAGATGGATCACGTTGATGATCTTTTCTGAGTCCTCGCTGTCTGGAGCCTGGGCCGTGCTCTGGTGAATTCGGCCCTCGCTGCCGCCGGCATCACCTGTCTTGATGAACTCTGGGATGTGGCCCTGTTCGGCCAGCTTCTCCAGATACCCCTGCAAAGTTCTGCATTCTTCGGTCTTGTGCCCGTTGCCCTTATGGAAGGAGCAGTAGAGCTTGCTTCGGGGGCCTTCGGTGGGTTCATTCTTCATGGGCGGAGGATACTTGAAGAATGGCTTGGATCTGATCTTGGTCAGAATGCGGTAGATCGGCTCCTTGAAGACGACGTTGACGCTCTGACTGGAGCTGGAGGGAGGTCTGGGCTTCCAAGTGCCCCCAGACCTGGACGACGGAGGCTTCACCGAACTGGAGACCCAGTCCCGCTTGGGCTCCTGCTTCTGGGAGGGCCTCCCGCCTCTTTGCCGAGGCTGGCCATTCTTCTGCTCGGGCTCCGGATGCCCGTCCTGATCCTTAGCTCGGATCTCGTCTTCCTCCTGGGCGATGAAGCGCTTCACCCGGGACATCAATTCTGGCATGGAATCTGGGGAGTCCCCGGCCAAGTTCTTCCGCAAGTCGTGGCCTGGGATCAGGGCATGCTGGAAGGTGTAGATCGCTATCCCGTCCCTCGAGCCCTCGATCTGGCTGTGGACCGCCCAGAATCGCTGTGCGAACTTGGCGAGGGTTTCGCCCTGCTTCATCCTCAGGGCGAGGAGGTCCCCTTCCTTCTTGGGGACGACGATGTAGGCTTGGAACTTCTTCAGGAAGGAGAGCTGGAGCTCCTTCCAACTGGAAACCGACTGCTCCGGGAGAGAGCAGAACCACTTCAGGGGGAGGTCGCCCAAACTGGAGGAGAAGATTTTGCAGTTTAGGTGACCCTCGTTCCCCCAGATGGACATCTTCTGGGAGAAGTGTCGGAGGTGTGCGGACGGGTCGGACAGTCCGTCATAGGGGATGAACCGCGGGACGGAGAACTTTCTGGGCAAGGGGGTGCGCTCGATCTCTTTTGTGAAGGGCGAGCCCCCCAGATCGGTATGACCACAGATCTGCTTCTGGTCCTGCATGTCCAGATTGTGCTGGAGAGCCAATCTGACACGTTTGTCAAATCGCTCTTGCTCATCGTCCTCCTCTGGAGTCTGAACTCTGGACTTTCGCTTGGGGTGGTTCGGACTGCGATGGCTATGAGCTCGGCCATCGCGACTATGGTGACTTCGGCTGTTGCTCAAGCCTTCGTCACGAATCTGGCTCCGTTTCTGGTCCAGATGATTCCTGAGGTCTCCGCGGGGAGGCTGGGCTGCCCTGCCGGGGGCGTCCCTCTTTTTTCCTTGAGGCTCAGAGACTTGCCTCAAGGTGGCAGTCTGCGCTGCCCTCAGCTGCTGTTGGAGCTGCTGGAGCTCTCTGACTAACTGTTCCTGCTTCTGGAGAAGAGCGTCTTGGGCTGCGACGTCTCCTCCAGCGGCTGGAGGTTGATCGCGGCGCGTCTCTCCTACGGCCACGGCTTTGTCCTTGCGGGGACGTTCGCGCCGGTGCTCGTCGCGTCGGGTGGCACGGTTTCGTCCGCTGAGAGCGAGGACTCGACTCCCTCTTGGAATGGGATCTCGACGAAGAGTTGGGAGCCCAGGCGCCCCTCGCCTGCGGACGTGCCTTGGATCGTTCGGGACCGTCCCTGAGGAGGGACGTCCGTTGACGGTGCTAGCAACTCGAGAACTGGTCTTGAAGATTCTCCGCCTTTCTTAGCTTTCGGAGGCATGGCTTCTGGGAGATTTGAGGTTTAGAAGGTTGTTTGGAAAGATTTGGAGAAGGTTGGGAAGGTTTTGAGAGGTTGGGATATTACTTCCCCACAGACGGCGCCAATTGTAGGTGCAGAAAATAATGACCCACAATAAGGAGGTGCCTTACAGGACTTATCCGAGAAGATAATGGTGACTGGGTGTGACTGGATGCCGTCCGGAAGCCTGAAAGGGAAGAACAAACGGTCAGAGGACCCTGGCCTGGGCGGCGCAA
Organism: Litsea cubeba; assembly: GCA_012931725.1. Taxonomy (NCBI): domain Eukaryota; kingdom Viridiplantae; phylum Streptophyta; class Magnoliopsida; order Laurales; family Lauraceae; genus Litsea; species Litsea cubeba. The sequence continues at coordinate 22,136,389 of CM022949.1, forward strand.
GGCTCTCCGATGCCAAAGTCAGTGTGGGAACTGGAACAATGGAAGGAGAGGGAGAAGAGAGGCAGAGTAACGGCTCTGGATATGAAAAATGGCGTACCTTAGATGGTGGGTTGAGCCTCTATTTATAGAGTTTAGATCGTATCTTTGGGAGATATTGTGGTGTGGGTCCCGTGATTTGACTGGGAAGTCATGATCAGCCCACATTGCATTAATTGTGGTCCAATCCAGCCCACTATGCATTAAATGCCCGTCGGGTCAGCCCACATCGCATTTAATGCACATCTTGTTGGGCCAGATCCTGTTGGGCGCCTTTGGCGGTAGGGGTACCAGCGGATCTGCCCTCGGGCCCTGCCCTGATGTGGCTTCAGCCGCTGGATGGGACTCTGTCAGGGATCTGGCGAAGATCGTGGGCGGCTGGATGTCGCGTCTGTCTCACCAGCTCGTGCCCCTATCCCTCCACGTGCCTGATGACGTGGGGGATGAGTGGCGCATGTGAAGGTTCTCTCTTGCTTCGGCTTCTGTCCCGGCTTCTTCAGCCGAGGTGGAGCTTTCTGCCGAGATGATACCCGGGGTGGCTCAATCGAGGTGGAGCTCCTTGCCGAGATGACGCCCGAGGTGGGCCAGTTCGGCGCTAAGGGCCCGGAGCTGCCTGACTTCGGCCGGGCCTCCTGTCCTGGTAGCCGGGGTGAGCTTGGTGCCACGTGGATGGCACGAGGATGGCACGTGAGAATGCTTAACCTCATCTGATGGCTGCGATTAACTTAATCCTGTGGTTCTGGAAATCTCCCCACACAGCAACCATTTATACTTTCCGAAGAACGATGTTTTGAAAGATTTTTCAGGTCTGCCTTTTATCCTGGATGGCAAAAAATATCTAGAAATACTGCTAGAAGTGATGCAATAAAGACTTTTTTGAAAGAAAAAGAGAATTTAAAAAATATTTTTGCAAATATACCTGGAAAAGTGGCTTTAACTTCAGATTTATGGACCTCTAAACAAAATCTATGGTACATTGCAATCACATCACATTATATTGATAGTGATTGGGTGATGTAGAAAATAATGATAGCATTTTCTATGCTAGAATTCCCACACACTGGTGCTAGGATAGGATCCACCATCCTTGAAAAACTTAGAGAATATAAAATTGAAAATAAAATAATTTCTATAACTTTAGAAAATGCAAGCACTAACAACGTCGCAGCAGATTTATTAAAACAATAGATTCAACTTGATTTAAATGAAAATCTATTTCATAATAGGTGTGCATGTCACGTCATAAATCTTATCGTACAAGTAGGGGTGAAATTAATTAGAGATGATTTAGAGACTATTAAATGGATTGTATGATACATTTTTTGTTCTCCCTCGCGAAGACAAGGGTGGAAGAACATATGCGTAAATTTGAATCTATATCCAAAGAAAATATCATATGATGTAAAGCATAGATGAAATTTTACCTATAAAATGTTAAAAGAATCATGGGCCTATAAAATGACACTAAATCAATATTGTCAACTTTATTTAGAACATGAAAATATTTTATAAGTGATGATAAATGGACCCTTCTTGAGATAATAATAGATTTTTTAGAAGTTTTTCATGATACAACATTGTTTTTTTCCGGGGTATATTATCCCACATGCAATCAAGCTTTAGCCCATTTTTATGAAATAAGTCTTACTTTTACAAAGTATAGAGATTTTCAAAATTTTCAAGTTATGTGTGTACAAACGGAGGAAAAGTTTTCACAATATTGGAGATTAGTTCCTTTAACATTTTGTATAGCTGTTGTATTAGACCCTAGATTGAAATTACAAGGTGTAGAAACCCTTGTTAATAAAATAAATTTTAATATGAATACAACTAATATAAATGACATAGCAACAATTAAGGCAGATTTAGAAATACTTTTTTTGGAATATGCTACCCGATTAGGTCGATCCATAGCACCCACGGTCCCAACAGGCCCTCGCCAAGTACATAAAGGAAAAAAGAAAGCCATTTGGAGTATTATGAAGAAATCTCAGGGAAGTAACTCCTCTTCTTCCGGAGGATCTTACAACCTTAATGAATTAACAATGTACCTAGGGGAGCGATCATGTTACAATAGATGATAATGAGAATATGATTTTGATATTTTGGCATGGTGAAAATCATTTGAAACTAAGTTTCCCGTGATTTCCGCCATAGCCCGTGATATATTAACAATATCAGCGTCTACAGTTGCATCAGAGCAGGCATTTTGTGCAAGTGGGCGCCTTATTGACCCCAGGAGGACTACGTTTCAAGAAGAAACCGTTGAGACCAGCATGTGCTTGCGGGATTGGTACCAAGCAGAAGATAGGGAACAACACCTCGATAATGATGATATCGAGATAGAAGACGAGCTAGCGACGTTACAGATATTGTAGTATAGTTTTTTTTAGAATGTATAATAGGCTTTTAATTTGTAATCTATTTTTTAGAATGTATCATAGGTTTTTAAAGTTGTAATTTACTTTTTAGAATGTATCATAGGTTTTTAAAGTTGTAATTTTTTTTTCATTTATCACAAAGGTTTGAATTTCATTATATATATTGATCCAGGTTCAAACTTCAAACTTGTGATTTTTTTGAACTTTTGTAACTTAAATTTCAAGGAAATACAATTTATTTGATGTATTTTTTCAAAACATCATTAGTGCTATTCTATTTGTTTATCTCTTTTAATTTTCTTATTTTAATGAAAATGGTCAAAGAATTTAAAAAACTCAAAAAAAAAAAAATGTGGTCCGCCCGCGGGCGGCACGGCCCAGCACGGCACGACCAGGGCCGTGCTGGGCGGACCCCAGAACAATCGGGCCCAGCTCGGCACGGCCCGTAAAATATCACGGGCCGGGCCTTGATTCAGTGGCACGGCCCGGCCCGGATTGACACCTCTAGCTATACCTATTTCAATCCCACCCAGTCCAAGCTCCCAAAAGATCCTGTTGCTCAGGTATACCCTTTTCAATCTCACCCCCTATTTTAGTATGTATTTTGCATATACCCACCGCATATTTGGTGTTGCCATGGGTACATCATTGGTACATCTTTTACAGTTGCGCCGCAGTGTGTGGGAACAACGCCTATCTTGAAATATGCATTTATTTGCTCAATTGGATCATGTAGGTTTCCTGTTTCCGTACTTGCAGTTAATTAAGTATCCGAGTAACAATTTATTTACGTGATTAAGGATCTCCTCACCTGGGCTGAACTGCTCTCCTTTTAAATGGTTCACTGCCTTGTACTCGTATTTCAGCTCTTCCAAAAACATTATACAAACAACTTCAAATGTTAGATCCAAGAGTAAACCAGTGATAACATAAAAAAAAAAAAAAAAAAGGGTCTTTGAACAGAAATCTGTTGAACCAAAGAAGTAATTCTACTCTCTCAGGCAAGTAGGCAATCAGGACCACTCAAAAAACAGGATGACCACAAACCATCTTTTACAATATACACATTGGCAGTTCATCATGAGATGATTAAGATCATGATTTTCCAAAGGCTTATTTTCAAGTCTAATTCACAGACATTTATTTTAACCTATCTGGCAGCAAGTACCTTAGGAATTTATAAACATGCTCACTTTTTAGGGATGCCAAAGCAATGAATGCTATAATTTGTAGGAAAGGCAAATCTTACTCTTATCTAATTGGTTTGTAAAATTCATGTATCCACTTCATGGGTAGAGGTTTTATCATGCACAGCTATCTATATGTGGCCCCACTATTTAGTCCACATACCAACGTGGCCCCACTATTTAGTCCACATACCAACACCTCCACATGTGGGCCCCAGCACATTCAAGGGTGGGGTATCCCCACTACCCCAGATTGCCCCCAACAAACTCATGTTTTCAAGGGTAGGGATGCAAACTTCTCCACTTGGTGGTGTTTTCTCCTCGAATTCTCCCTAGTAAACACCACCCAATCGTCAATGAAAGTTGGGGTTTCTCCAAATTCACCCTCTTGGCCAATCCCACATCCAAAACTCCATGTTAGAGAGAGATAGAGGGGTATATAGGTTTATATGAACAAATTCCACACAATCGACATAGAAAACGAAGAAAAGGAGCAACCTTTAAGATTCAATGCAAACCGAACGCGCAATGAGCACGAGCTCCGAAAGGCCGAATAGAGCTGCAGCTTCGATTCGCTTGGAATCGCCTGCGAGAGCCAAAGGAAGTAAGAGATCGATTAAAAAAAAAAACCCAAATCGAGAATGAGATAGAAATGAAGAGGAGAATACCGTAGCATCGGAAGCCATGGAGGCGAGGAAATTCTCTACAACTGATGTAAAAGAGGAAATTCTCTACAACTGATATAATCTTTTAGAGATGGATGGAGTGACTTTCAGTTTAACAGGCGTATCTATTTACAAAAAGTCTAAATGGACTAACTCATTGAGTTAGTCCATGGACTAACCCTATGATATCCATGGGGATATCATGTCATATCACAAGATATTCTCATGGAAATCATAGAGTTAGTCCATGGACTAACTCAATGAGTTAGTCCATGTAGCATAACTGATCTATTTATATGGTAAAGTTAGACTGCGCCATGTGGCTGCTGCTGGTGGGCTAGAGTGTCATGCATGATGTATTTATGAAGTGATGAAAGTCTGATCAAACGGTGGGCCATGGGTTGGAAAGAATAGATGGAAACATTCTAAAGTATATCATGGTCATGGATGCTTATACAAAAGAAAATTGAAGATAATCTATGGTCATATCCATTGAATATTTTCTTATATTTTCTGATGTCAGACCAGGAAATCTAGTATATGTGAATATGTGTGGGGTTGGCTGTCCATTCTTGTCACTGATGAAGTGTGAGGGCACTATTTACTGTCCAATTCATGAATTGTTTTTTGGGACCCCAGCTAAGGCCGCCAGGACCCATTGAACCCGCACCAGTGGGATGGGTGAGCGCCCAACAATATAATCTTTCTTTGCTTTTGCAATAAATGTGTAGCACCCAACAATATAATATAGAGGATTTTACCGAAAAAATCCTCTTAGACTTGTTAAAGGCCAAAAACACCATCAATGTGTTATATAGACCATAGTAGTCCCAAAGGCCCTGTTTGATATTTTTTTTTTATTTTTTCTCTAAGCAGGGATATCCCTGCTCCTTTTACCTTAAAAAGGTTTCAAACCCAAAACCCTTTTCTCCATTTTCGTTCTTTTGCCCATTTTATCTGAGTAGAGACTCATCTTCTGTGAGCAGGGATTCATTGAAGAAGAAAGAAAGCTGCATGATTTTGTAGATCCCTGATTGAAAAGGACAAACCGATGAGAAGAAACGTGTTTCACCGACGCTTGTATTAGAGAGATGGTGATTATATTAGAGAGAGAGAGAAAGAAGTGGATAATGGAAGGGAGAAGGGATAAGTTGTAGCTGTGATGGTACCATTCTCCTTTTGATTTGGTCTTTTGATGTTCTTTTTCTTTGAAAGATCCCAACTTTAAAGTAGTAGAAGGGAGAAGAAGATGGAGAAGAATGAAAATGGAAAAAAGGGTTTTGTAACCCCATTCTTCGTGTGGGCGGGGATATCCCCGCCTCCCTGAGTATTGTCTCTCATAGTGGTATCAGTTGAGGCATAGTGGTATCAGTTGAGGCAGGGATGTCCCTGCCCAAATTAGTGCTGTGAATGGGGATATCCCTGCTTATGTTAGTGCTGTGAGTGGGGATATCCCCGCCCACACGAAGACTGTGGGTGTATTCTCTCATAATAGTATATCTCATATTCTGGTGGCCACCCAATGCCTGAGAGCTAAAGAATTTGCGTTGACAGTAGTTGCAGGAGAAGACTCTTGGGGTGGCTGTAGCTGTGGATGGAGGATGGGCGTCACTACTGCTCTCACTTGTGCTTGCTAGTGAAAATCCACCCGATTCCTTTCTCCCGAATTCATGAATGTTGTTGCACTTGAGAGTTAAATCTAGAGAGATTGACTCAGGAGTCTGTTGGTTGATAAGATCCGCAGGGGCGGAGATGGTGGGGTCCAAGGAGGGATGTGGAGATGTTTCTTGGACAGAGATGTTGGAACCAACTTGGCTGCTGATATCAGATTCATCTTCAGAAGTCACTTCTGCTTCAAATTTGGAGTTGTGGGGTTTCATGTTTTGATAGTGGAAGATTAAAGTCCTGTTATGTGCGATAATGCTCCTCAGGGAAGGATCCATCGCAATAAGGAATAACAGTGGTTGGCTAGCTCTTCATCTTCACTTAAAAAAGATCCAAGCATATTGGAATCATAGCTAAAACATCGACCTGGTTCAGTTTTCATATAATTCATGTTTCAAATCTAAAACTTAACTTTATAATTCTTGAGGAATTATGACCAAATGACCATTCCTTATTGTTTACATAGAAATGGTTAGATATGGGGATGGGAATGGTCATTGACTAACAAAGAAATGGTTAAACTTTGAAAATAGTTTTGGGATTTACATACACATGGGCATTAGCTCAATAAGGAATGGACATTTGGTCATAATTCCTCAAATGAGAGATACAATTCTGAGAGACATATATCACCCACAATACTCTAGTGGGCGGGGATATCCCCGCTCACAGCACTAACACAAGCAGGGATATCCCTGTTCACAGTACTAATTTGGGCGGGGATATCCCCGGCTCCTTGTGTGTTGTCTCTCAAAGTGGTATCAGTTGAGATGGGGATATCCCCGCCCACACGAAGACCGGGGTTGCAAAACCCCTTTTCCCTTTTCGTTCTTCTCCCAACTTCTTCTCTCTTCCACTACATTGAAGCTGGGATCCTTCAAAGAAAAAGAACACCAAAAGACCAGATCAGAAGGAGAATGTGATGGTCGCAGTTACAACTTATCCCTTCTCCCATCTGTTGGCGTGAGTTGTCCTATAAAGGATTTAAGGAACAGATTAAGGGATGAAAATCCCTCCATTACAGGGTCAAATACAGCTCAACAGAATCAACAATTATAGTCGGAGATTTCCCATTGTAATTAACAAGATTTGTATACCAAAAATAGGAATAGATTTTATTGTTATATATACAGCTGCTTTGTAATATCAAAAGAAGAGAGAAAAAATATTTTTGATTCTCTGGTTCAAAACAACATGGTATCAAAGCTGGTTTGTCATCCATCTAAAACTTTGTAAAACACACACACATTCTGCCATACACATTCTGCCATGGCTGATACAGAATCTCAGTCAGGCGGGCCTCTCTCATCATCTATCCTATCCGAACTCACTGCAAAGATGGCTGAGGTGCTGTCCAAAACCTCAGCTCCGACCCAGGCTACTGAAATAGCCACCGCACCAATCGGAATTAAGCTGGATGGGAGCAACTATGCGCTTTGGTCTCAGGTGGTAGAAATGTACATTGCCGGCAAAGACAAGTTGGGGTATATCAACGGTGATCTTCCCCAACCTTCACCGACAGACCCAACCTTCCGCAAGTGGCGCACCGATAACACTCTAGTGAAAGGCTGGGTGATCAATTCTATGGACCCATCACTGATTGGGAACTTCATCAGATTTCCAACGGTGAAAATGGTGTGGGATGCCATAGCAACGACCTATTTTGATGGGAGTGATGTCTCCCAAGTGTATGACCTCCGGCGCCGTGTAACTCGACTGAAGCAAGCTAGTGGCTCACTGGAGAAATATTACAATGATCTACAGGGACTGTGGAGGGAAATCGATTTCAGGAGGCCAAACCCGATGGAGTGCCAAGCTGATATTCAGAGATACAACTCCATGGTGCAAGAAGAACGAGTGTATCTATTTCTGGATGGCCTGGATGATCGTTTAGATGGTATCCGGAGAGATGTCTTGCAATTACAACCATTTCCCACAGTGGAGCAAGCTTACGCTCATGTCCGGCGAGAGGCGATACGGCAAGCTGTAATGACGAGATCCATAGTTGAAGAATCACCAGGTGCTGTATTGGCATCTAAAAGCATGAAGGGTGGAGCTCTTGCACCGAGTTTCATCCAAGGTGGAAAGACAAACTCCATCTCTAAAACGAGGATTCCCTCGGACGGTCAGAAATGCTCTCACTGTGGAGGATCGAAACATACTCGAGAGACCTGTTTCAAGCTCCATGGTTATCCCGAGTGGTGGCATGAACTACAGGCAAAGAAGAAGCGTGATGGTGGCTTAGGTAAGGGTGGCCACGTTGCTATGGTGGACCAAACTTCGGTGGGTCAAGCCTCAGTTGCAGAAAATAGTCCATCCCTCTCCTTAATTCCAGCCGAAGCCCATAATGCTACCTCAGGTATTGTTCTACTTGGGTCCAATATGGAGGAGGCCCATAGCAACTGGATTCTTGACTCAGGGGCCTCCGACCATATGACTTATGATGAAAGGGATCTCTTCCAAAGGTCTACACCACGGAGAACGAGCATTGCAAATGCTAATGGAAAAATTTGCTCTGTAACAGGGGCTGGTACAGTGGTGTTGTCATCAGAAATGCCTCTGTCTAATACACTTCTTGTTCCTTCTCTTTCCCATAAATTATTATCTGTGAGCCAAATTACCAAGGAACTGAGGTGTGTTGTAATCATTTATCCTGATGTTTGTTTTCTTCAGGATATTCTCACCAAGAAGATCATTGGGCGTGGTATTGAGAAGGGGGGACTCTACTACATGGAGGATCTCAACGTGGGCAGTGCATGTCAGACTACCCATAAAAGTAAATTAAAAGAGGGGCAGATTTGGCTTTGGCACCGTCGGCTAGGTCATCCTTCCTTTGGATATTTGAAGCATGTATTTCCTAGTTTGTTTTCCGATACATCGGGTCTGGAACTTAACTGTGAAACATGCATTCTAGCTAAAAGTCATCGGACTACTTATCCTTTAAGTTTAAATAAAAGTACGGCTCCATTTACTTTGATTCATTCCGATGTGTGGGGTCCGTCCCCAAACCCTACTATGCATGGCCATCGTTGGTTTGTAATATTTGTTGACGATTGCACTCGGATGACATGGTTATATTTACTGAGGCATAAAGATGAAGTTTTTGCTATATTCCAGTCCTTTTATAAAATGGTTTGCACCCAATATTCCATGCAACCTCGGGTTCTTCGCTCCGATAATGGTGGCGAATATGTGAATGCTCAACTTCATGATTTTTTCTGCCAACATGGAATGGTTCACGAGAAGTCATGTTCTCAAACCCCGCAGCAAAACGGAGTTGCCGAACGGAAAAATCGCCACATCTTGGAGACTGCTCGAGCTCTCCTTCTTGGTGCGAACATGCCAAGTCATTATTGGGCAGATGCAGTCACAACGGCTGTTCATGTTATTAACAGAATGCCGTCAAAGGTTCTCAAGATGCAGACCCCTCTTCAAGCTTTATCCACCTTTGTTACTTTGCCGTCAGTCTTGATGCTCCCACCACGTATCTTCGGATGTGTCGCCTTCGTTCATCTTCACAAGGATCAACGCACTAAACTCGAACCCCGTGCAATTCGGTGTCTATTCTTGGGCTACGGCATACATCAAAAAGGGTATAAGTGCTATGATCCTACTCATCGGCGTACATATGTATCGATGGATGTCACGTTTCTAGAATCTGAGACTTTCTTCAAGACATCCACTTCTCCTCTTCAGGGGGAGAATCAAGATGAAGAGGTGAACTGGCTTCGGTTTGATTGGCCAGGGTATGATGACCCAGATATATCTCCTTCAGTAGAAATTAAAGACACTACAGAGACAATGCAGACAGACACTCCTTCCTCAGAAACGATGACTCCTCCTATAGTCCCCCCTCACTCCTCAGTATCCATTGACCCTACTTCTGAGAATATCACTGAGGTAAACTCTCCAATCTCTCAAGTTACACCTCAAAATTCTAACATCATAGATACTTCTGCTCCTGTTGGATATGAGTTACCTTTTAGGAATAATCGAGGCAAGCCACCAACTCGGTATTCTCCTGAGGTGGAAAAGCAACGGTCAAGATATCCTATCGCCAACTATGTGTCCACCGAAAAGCTTCCTGAACCAGTGAAGAATTTTGCCAACGATCTACCATCTCAATACATTCCTACCAATGTAGAAGAGGCGTTAAAAGACTCTCGATGGGTCCAAGCTATGAAGGAAGAAATAGAGGCCTTACAAAAAAAGGAGACATGGACACTAGTATCACTACCCGGAGGAAAGAAGACAGTAGGATGCAAGTGGATCTTCTCCATCAAATACAAGGCGAACGGATCAATTGAACGATACAAAGCAAGATTAGTCGCCAAAGGCTATACTCAGACATATGGAGTCGATTATCAAGAAACATTCTCCCCGGTGGCCAAATTAAACACGATTAGGGTTCTACTATCTCTTGCCGCAAATCTTGACTGGCCATTACACCAGCTCGATGTAAAAAATGCTTTTCTCCACGGTGATCTTGAAGAAGAAATTTACATTAATATCCCTCCTGGTTATATGCCTAATTCTGAAGCTAAGGTCGTCTGCAAGTTACAGAAGGCCCTATACGGGTTGAAACAATCCCCTCGAGCATGGTTCGGGAGACTGAGTTTGGCTATGAAGAACTATGGCTTCCGACAGAGCAACTCTGATCACACTCTATTTCTGAAACGTCGACAAGGAAGGGTCACAGCACTAATTGTCTACGTTGATGATATGATTATTACAGGAGATGATGCAGATGAGATTACAAGGCTTAAAGAGCAGTTAGCATCAGAGTTCGAGATGAAGAATCTAGGGGGACTCAAGTATTTCTTGGGAATTGAAGTGACTAGATCTACTCGTGGGATATTTCTTTCTCAACGAAAATATGTTTTGGATCTGCTAGCTGAAGTCGGGCTACTAGATTGCAAACCTGCTGACGTACCAATAATCCAGAATCACCGTCTAGGAGAATATCCAGACCAAGTTCCAACAGACAAAGGTAGATATCAGAGATTGGTTGGAAAACTAATTTATCTATCTCACACGCGACCTGACATTGCCTATGTTGTAAGTCTGGTTAGCCAATTCATGCATTGTCCGAGTGAAGATCATATGAATGCTGTAATGCAAATCCTCCGATACCTGAAGTCATCTCCTGGAAAAGGACTTCTACTATCAAAGAATGGTCATCTTAATGTTGAAGGCTATACAGATGCTGACTGGGCAGGAAGCATATCAGACAGAAAATCTACTTCAGGTTACTTTACGTTTGTTGGAGGGAATTTAGTTACCTGGAGGAGTAAGAAGCAGAAGGTAGTAGCATTATCTAGTGCAGAAGCAGAATTTCGGGGAATGGCTAAAGGACTGTGTGAGCTTCTCTGGCTCAGAAGACTTTTATCAGAGATTGGGTTCACACCTAATTGTGAGATGAATCTATTCTGTGATAATAAAGCGGCAATTGCCATTTCACATAATCCAGTTCAGCATGATCGGACCAAGCATGTAGAGGTTGACCGGCATTTTATCAAGCAAAATCTCGAAGTAAAGATAATTCGTTTTCCATTTGTAAAGTCGGAAGATCAGCTAGCTGATATTCTGACAAAAGCTGTATGCAGTAGAAGTTTTTACAACTCACTTGACAAGTTGGGCATGATAGACATATATGCACCAACTTGAGGGGGAGTGTTGGCGTGAGTTGTCCTATGAAGGATTTAAGGAACAGATTAAGGGATGAAAATCCCTCCATTACAGGGTCAAATACAGCTCAACAGAATCAACAATTATAGTCGGAGATTTCCCATTGTAATTAACAAGATTTGTATACCAAAAATAGGAATAGATTTTATTGTTATATATACAGCTGCTTTGTAATATCAAAAGAAGAGAGAAAAAATATTTTTGATTCTCTGGTTCAAAACAACACCATCCATTACCCACTTCTCTCTCTCTCTAATATAATCACCATCATCTATTTCAATAGTACATATACATTGCAAAGAAGAAAGAAGGAAAATGGTGGGGGAGGTGTACAAATTGACCCCCTCTATGGAGTACAAATTGTTGACCGGTGCACTTGGATGATGGATCTGGACCATCTTTTTAGTTGATAACTCTGTTTTAGTGCTGATGTTTACTTAGGAAGAAGGTTCGTCGCCTTTTCCAGATGAAGTTAGAGAAATTCCCATCTCTTCTTCTTCATTAGTGTTGGTAATGGCAGAAGAAGGATTAGGGTCTTGAGCTAAGGAGTGATTGAGCTTGAACATTGTGAAAGAGAGAAGAAGATGAAGAAGAACGAAAAGGGGGAAAAGGGTTTTGAGACTTTTTAAAGTAAAAGGAGCAGGGATATCCCTGCTCGGAGGAAAAAAAAAAAACACCAAACAGAGCTCCTGTGATCACTATGGTCTTTATAAGACATTGATGGCGTTTTTTGGCTTTGACAAGTCTAAGGGGATTTTTCTGGTTAAATCCTCTATAATATAATAAAATAGCAGGCCTTAGGAAAATTAAAATAAATTTCTATTTTTTTTTTTGCCAGAAATGTACAACACCAAACAATAAAACAGTATACTCCATGAAAAATTAAAACAATTTTACTTCTCTATTCTAAATCCCTTTCATCACACAAGTGCACGGTCACAATTAGCAATCAAATTCTTTAGGATTCTTAACCCTGAGGGGTAGCACAATTGGCATAGGACCAAAGTTTGCATCCGGAGATTATGGGTTCGAAACTGCACTACCATACTGGGGCCACAGGGGAATTTTACCTAGCTTTTTCTCTTGGGCTCGTAGGAAATATTCTGGCCCAAAGGGTTGGGAAGCTTGCGTTATAATTTTTTTTTTCTTTAAGATTCTTCACATATATTCTCAATTTGGAAAGTCCACGTTTGGCGGTTGTAACTTTGAAGGATTTCAGCTAATGGAAATTCTCATTTTTGAGGATTTTTAAGTCCGACGCTTCCGATTGATTTGTAAATCAGATTTACAAACAATATTTTACTTTTTTTCAAGTATATACATTGATGAGCACGGCAATTGATGTGAAGTCCTTATTTATCTTCAGTGAGAAATTCTTACTTCAAGAGGAGGGGCAGATTGACATATAAGGGACTGGGGATTCAGCCCCCACCCAACCTGAAAAGGCCCATAAGGGATATGAGGCCCATTTGGCACAGTCCCCAATTTAAAAGCCCATCGAGCCCCTCTCCCTTTCTTCAACTTCAAAGAAATGGTAAAACCCTCTCTCCATCTCCATAAAAAAAAGTCCTCAAATCAATAGAAATTAAGTGATCATTTGAATAGTTTTAATTTATTATGCAAATTAAGTGATAATTTGAATGTAATTCTTTATGATTCTGAAGTTATTCTTTCTATATAATTTCTAGATTTATGGTATATTTTTGTAAATATTAGAGATTTTTTTGTAAACATTAGAGTCGAGTAGAAAATTGACCTTTGATCATCATCAACCCCCCGTCAAATCAAAATCTTGGGTCCGCCACTGTTCAGGAATAATTAAAGAATCCTCAAATTCGTAGATTCCCACAATTCTTTCTCCTATGATGAAATTATATACCCTAAATAGAAAAAATAAAAAGCCCTTATCCCCTTCCATATGTAAAATTCTCTTTATATTTATTGGGACTAATGTTCAGGCTTATATATATCTCATGATCCTAAAACTTGGGCAACCCATACATAGCACCAAATGGCCAAATCTAGCCCAATATAAGCACCCCTGAAAGCTGAAATTGAATGGCTGATGGCCAACGTTTTATCCGCCATTCATCAAAGCATACTTGATGAACGGTTATAATTCACCGATAATCTAACCGAGATGGCCCACCAGGCGATCCATCTTCCTCCTCAGTGGAAATGGAGAACCATAACCGTTTCATTGGCTCTCTGTTGCTCTGGAAACGTGTGAATCAAACAGAAAGTCAAACACAGAGAAGAGATGCAGAAAGCGATAAAGCAACAGCGAGCGAATTGCTCTGAGAAATCGAAGTAGAAGAAGCTGCTGCCATGCGATGAAAGCGTTCTTCTTCTCAACTTCTCCTTATCGATTCTCTTACTACTCTTCCCCTGTAATTGCCAGGAACAAAAAGTACGAAAAGCAAAAGGTCTCTCCTTTCCACCTTCTCTTCTTCTCATTGGGATTCTCTCTGTTTTAATCCTGTTTTTTTCGGTTAGATTATCTCCGGATGTCGAGTAGAAGATGGGTTTTCTTCACATGCATCGAATTCCTCAGTTTGAGGCAAATCTTCGGTTCCTGCTGCTTTTTCTCAGCTTTTAGCGAACGAGTTGGCACGCTAATGTTTTCCTGCGCTAGTGGGTTTTTTTGGGGGAATTTTTTATGATTGAAAGGGGAATTCTGGCCTCAATATGAACTGGATTGCATCCCAAGTGGCGGGAAACTCATTGGTGCAGACACCATCAGTTGTTCGGTTTCTACTTCTATTGTTAGTTTGAATTAGCTAATGAGAGAAGATGGGGTTTCTTCATATTGTTTGAAATCTCCAATTTGAGGCAAATCTTGGGTTTTTTTCCCCTCAGCTTCTAGAGATTATATGTTACAACACTTCATCATTGCCTTTTTAATGGTGCCTTATGTCAAAGGCGGTGGAGTGGGTGTTTGATTCTCTTCTGGTTGATAGAATGGGAAACTCCGACCTCAACATGGTCGCTCTGGCATCCCAAGTTCCTGTGAACTCTTTGCTGCAAATAACAGTTATTTGATTCTCTGTCTGTTCTTAGTTTGAGTAAGTGGAGGAGAGAAGTGTTTCTCAATTGCTTATAGTCATAAAAGCATCTGTAGTCGGAGAATAGCCTTTTTGTAGTTAGTTAACTGTCCCAGACAATGATTTTCTACTTCATTGAAGATGTCCATGCCAGACAATGATTTTCTACTTCATTGAAGATGTCCATGTGAGACTTGCTTGTAGAATGATCCTCTTTTAATTGATTTCTACTGTGATTAGTATGGTAATCGGGCTCAGCTCATGAAGAATGTGGATACAGTTGCATGTAAAACAACAAATTCATTGGACAGGGGCATTTTTCTTATATGCAGATTCTTTAGGTTACTGAGTTCAACCCTTTTCATTCTGGAGATGCTATTGCACATTGTGCTTATAAATGACATATTTAGTGAATTATACTTATGGAATTGCTTTACGTCAGCCTTTGACAATGTGTGTATGAAAAAAGGTGCATATAAAACAACCCATATGTTGGATCGTGGAATTTCTTATTTACTGAACTATCTCGGATGGTCAATTCACACCTTCTAGTAGATGCTGTTCTGTACTCATGTTGGAGACCCTTCTTCCCCTTTTTAAATCCTTCAAGCGTGTTCCGAAAATAAGGGAGCCACCTCCAGGGTTGTCACAACTGCCCTTTTCGGGTTCAGGTTCAGGTTCCTTGTACCATGAAAAACCGGTTTGTTCTCACCTTTTTTTCCCATGAATGGACATTGGAATGATTTTATCAATATTTTCGATGTCACATTTTTGTACTTGTCTTTGCTGCGCTACCTGCTTGCTTTAAAAAAAAAGGTAATAGAAAAGAATTATTAAAGTAAAATAGATGAGAAAGCGAAGGATATTGTATGGTGTCTTGGTTTATCGAATTCAATAAATAATGTTGTTATTGAATATTGACTGTTGCTAAGTTTTTCATCAACAATTGATCTGGAGTCTTACAGGCGTGCTATTTCCAGGGTAATGATCCTCCAAGAATTACATCGAATGTTAAGCAGAACTTGCAGTTTCTAAGGTTGTGGAAGGTATGCTGCCTACCAGTTTGATTAAATTTGATTTTTTCCAGTATCTTTACCTAGGTACCTAATAATTTAGATTCTTTTTTTTTTTCAGGAGTTCCAAAAGAAAAATGCAAGCACACCAAAGCCTGCTACCAGTTATCGCAGAAGGAAGGTACAAAAAGAGGTTCTTCCAGAAGACGAAGAGCTATATGAGGATCCTACCACAACCCTTTACTAGTTAGTATAGCTTTTATGTACCTTCTTTTCTTGGTTTTCTGATGTTATGTTCATGGTCACTACGTGTACTCTTGCTCACTTTTTGTTGTGCAGTACACACCAGGGTCTCGACACTGCAGTTCCTGTTTTGCTTGTTGATGGATACAATGTGTGTGGCTACTGGGCAAAGCTAAAGAAACATTTTATGAAAGGGAGACTTGATATTGCTCATCAAAAGCTTATTGATGAATTGATAACATTCAGTGTGCTAAAAGGTATGCCCTTCTGCATTAAATGTTGACTGGACTTGAATTTTGTTTGCTGTTCATGATACTTGCTCTTTGCTTAGTTCTCTCTCTAATGTTTTCCCCCTCGCTCCTCACTTTAGATCATCATCTGCACCATCATCATCATCAAAGCTTGTCCCAACTATGTTGGGGGCAGCTACATGATTTTTGTTTCTCCATTCCTGTCTATTTGGCCCATGATAGACTGGAATGTGAAGCAGAATCCATGTAGCTGACCCCAACATAGTTGGGGCAAGGCTTTGATGATGATGATGATGATTATCAGAAGTGAGGAGTGAGAAGGAGCACAATCTTAGAGAGGAAGCAGTTTTACTTACTTTTACAATGGACACATTCATTGTTCAAGTGTAAACACATCATTGTTTCCTATTAGAAAAATAATGGTTGACATACGATTCAAAAAAACAAATGGTCGACATGTATCTGTGTTATGATGATCATGATCAGAAGTGATGAGTGAGGGGGAGCCCAACCTTAGAGTAGAAAAAAAATGTATTTACCCTTACAATGGCTACATTCATTGTTCAAGTATAAACAGATTATTGTTTCCTGTTGGAAAAATAATGGTCAACATGTACCTTTGTGTTGCGTCAGCTTTTAAGTGCATTCTTTTCAGCAGTGTCGCTACCAAGCAGGGCGATGCCTTTCTTCTCTCAAAGTCAGTTGGGTATCCTTTTTTGTGCTAGCTGAAAGAGCATTGGTGTTTGGGTTTGAAAAAAGTAAAAAGAAATATAATCCCACATAGTGCAGTTTACATTTCTCTGCCGGCTCAAAAAGACAAAAGGCATGGTTTCCTTCTAAAATCCTACCCACTGCTGGATTTGGGAATTGGGATACACCAGTACAAATTCTTAACTTCTCTTCTAAATTAATGTCTCCTTTTACCCTTTGCTCATGTATTGCTTTATTGAATGCATTGCTTGTTATCCCTTCTACTCAACATATCCTTCTATTTTCTGTTTGCATCTTCTCATTGTAAAATGTAATTTTGTTATCTTGACCACACAAGTGCTACTTTTATTCTCTTGGTTATTCCTTCGACTTAGTTGACCAAATAAAAGAAATTTCGTTATCATTCTGAACAAAATATTTGCAGCTTGATGTGTATCCTTATTGAATTCCTAGCAAAATTCAAGGTAGTTTTCATTAGCAGTTCACATTCAGAGAGAGAAATAAATTATATTAGTAGCATTGTATTTTTCATGGTAACGACTAAAACATTTTTTGTATAAAATATTTTGGTAAATATATAATGCCTCATTTTTTTTTTCTTTTCCATGTATTTTCATGATACCAACACTTCTTGTTTTATGCAAATTTATAGAGATAAAAGTGGTGGTGGTCTTCGATGCCATGATGTCTGGACTCCCTACACACAAGGAAAACTTTGCTGGGTATGATACAGGGAACGCAACCTCTCTTTGTTTTGTAGTTTTTCAGTCTTTGTTAATTTATTAATTACATGTAACTTTGCATTATCATTTGGAACAACAGCGTTAGAAATGTAGGAGAGCTCATCTTTCCAAATCCCTTTTTGCTAATTGGAGCTTTTGTATACCCTGCCTCTTTTTCTTGTGAAATAATAAATATAATGTTTAAAGAAGGTTTACTTACCCTATATTACTCTCAAGGTGAAGGTGCTCATTAGTCACTATTGCAGCGTTTAGGTTGCAAGTTCAATTCATCTGTGAGAGAGAGAGAGCGTTTAGGTTGCAAGTTCAATTCATCTGTGAGAGAGAGAGAGAGAGAGAGAGAGAGAGAGAGCAATGAAATGAATCACTGGAAAGGGATATAGGAACTCAAAATCCTCCACTCACAACGAATGCCACTTGATTGCATTATGAATATCACCCGCCTGATTGAGTCACTCATTCAAGACACCTTCACTCCCCACGGAAAGGGTGATGGAGGCCAGACTAACAGGCCCAACCCAAAAGTCTATGCCCGAATGCCTAAGCCCAATAAGGCCCAATGAAGAAGAATCCTAAAACGTGTTTTCTAGCTTTCCTATTTTTCAAGTTTCTAGAAGATTTCCTAGATTTCCCTAATTTCTAGTAATTGGAGATTCTATTTTTATTGAGATGTGTTTTCCAAGTTAAGGCATAGACTAGCCTGTAAAAAGAGATGTAATCCTCTGAGCCAATCATTGCAAATTAAATAGAAAATTGAGTTTCTTCTCTCTCTTGAGTTGTTACTGTCCACCCTAAGCCTTGTGGCTTGGAAAATAGTCCATGGATATTCTTTTCTTACCTGCGTTGTGTCAAATACAAATTCCTAACTAAAGATATCGCACCAATTCCCGTGTGCATCGATACGTATAGCTAAGAGAAATTTGTATTGGTGGGTAAATTTATAAAAATGAGGATTTCTAATTTTTTTCCCTTTTTTACTTGAAAATCCTCAAAAATGAGGATTTCCATGAGCCCAAATCCTCGGTAATTTACAATTGCTAAACGTGGGTTTTCCATGACTTTGTGAATAACCAGTGAGGAATCCCAAGGATTTGATTGCCAAATGTAACCATAGCCAGTTGCCGTTTTACAATGAACCACCGTGCTTTTTGAATTATACCAACAACTATCTGTATTTTTCTTATAATATGAATCAGCTACTAATAACTTGGTGACCATTCTCAGCAAGTTTGATGAAAAGCAATAAAAATGGACCAAAGTGCCCTTCAACTACTATCTAACTATATAGTTTTGCACGGGTTAAGTCTAACTGCATGTGAAAATATGGTATATCCCAATTCCCAAGAAAACAACACAATAAAAGGACTATAGTAACTTTAAAGTTAATCTAGTTTGAAAACTTCTCACGGTTCAAAAACCATAGCCTTGATGATTAATATCCAGATATGAACCATATGCAGCTCTTGTCCTGGATGTGGGTCCCATCTCGATACATTATTCATGCAGATTGTTGGGGTAGGGAATTGGAAGTTTTGGCATGGATTAGTAGATGGTATTTCATGGGCACGATTTGATGATCGTAACTATTTAATTATGGGCCCCAAAATTTAGTGGTGACGATTGGGCTCTTGAGTCCTAAATCAGATGGCTGTGATAGTCAAATTGTGTGTATGCGAGCCCATCCAATAATTCATGTCAAGACCTTCCAATTCTCCGTCCAAAGCATGCATCAAGGTAGCCCCACATCCAAGTTTTGGAACTATACCCATTAATATCATGGCCCTCATATGAGAGTGTTGGCACATGTTGCAGTTCTCATTAAAAGTAACACGCCATTAAGTAGAAGGGTTGAGACGGTCACATTTGCCATTGATGGATTGTGAGCTTGATCATCCTAACTGGGCATGACCCCTTTGTATTAATAAATGAGCCAGCAGCTCAAGACCTAGCTCTATTCCTGGTCCATAACCAAATTGGGAGATATTACAACCGAACCTTAATCTGGAAGTGTATCCATATTTAGTGGGGGTCATGCTCAGGGTTGGGTCCAATTTTTTGGGTCCTTACTCTAGGAAGACCTGATTGGTCTGGGTCCAGGTAGGCTTCATGGAAACCTATGGGTCTCATAATTGTGGGTCCAAGTCTGGATCTGAGAATCAGCCGTGCCGAAACTCAAGGCCCAGTCTCAATTTCTTAGCAATCCATTTTGGTATAGGATAATGAGGCCTAAGTTCAAATGGCATCTTTACCCAAAAAAAAGAAGTTCAAATGGCTTATGAAATGTTTATGAGACACATTGGGTTTGGGCCTACCTGGAATGACTGGAACCAAACCTGGACTGTGATTCCCAAGCCAAAACCAACCCAACTAGAAGGCAATGATCAGCCCGAACCCTGACAAGTTGGAGTGCAAGAAGTTGGGCTGGATAAGGATGGCAACATGGAACAAAGAAAAAATGAGCCCAAAACAAACCTGATCAATCTTTTAACAGGTTGGAAATTGTCGCCTAGGACTGCCAATTCCTAACAGTCGCATCAGCTCAACCCGGTAACGCAGTTTCAGTTGACCCTTTTTATTTGATTTGGGTCCGGGCCTGGCAACATTTCCAACCTGATTAATAAACGGTTCAGGTTCAGGTTCAGGTTGAGTCCATACTAACTGCCTCCCAAAATGATCAGAATCTGACCTGGTGTGTCAAGTTTCAGATTGACTCTTCTTCTAACCTCCGGCTTGGGATGGGGTTATATTTTTTCCCATGGACAACCTGCTCATTGGAGATTTTTGGCAGATGCCTTTAATTTAAAAGGCCTGCACAAGCAAGAAGAGGTGACTATCGATATCATTTGTGAATAAGAATGCAATTTTGATGGTGAATGACATCATGGGATAAAGTTCTGTAGATATTATGTACAATGTATACCTAGCTATGAGGCCAGCTCCCCTAAGCTCAAGCTTAGGATAAGGTAAGCTCGAGTGTATGGTGGGGCCCACTTGAGGACCCACATGGGAATGGAGGTTAGAGGGATTTCAAGGACTCTCTAAGATCTTCCTCCCTGCAAAAAATTAGCCCCAACCGTAATTTTTATCATCTCCATATGGGCCCAAGAGTTTAATGGTCAACAATCCATTCGGATTAATATATAGTCAATCCAACGGTCCAGTAAATTCGGATCTTACCGAAAGTTGATGGACATGTGCAATTTAAGGGGGTCATGTGTTTGGTCCATTTGGATGGACCAAAGATAGGCCCCACAAACACGAGCTTACGAAATCAACATGTGCGCATTTATTGTTCTTTTACCGATTTGAACTTCAAGTGAAATTAAATTCAAAATCTACACTATTTCATGGGTTGCGGGGTCAAATTAACTTAGTTTGGCCCACATGCTGGATCAAATTTTGAGTGTTTCAATCCGACCTCATCTAGTCATTGACGGTGCCCACATGCCCACTTTTCTCAGTACAATTCATGAATTGCTGAATACTCTGTTGCCACATTCAAATGGCAGGAATACAGTATAAAACTCTGTTATTCCGTCGTTCCTCTTTGCTCCAGTAATTCTAGTATTAGAGGAGGGCTTGCCAAACACCAACGCTCATCCATGGTAGCAAATTTCAGAAATACCCAATTTCAGCTACTCCCTAAATATGGTGCCAGTTTTTGAAGGAGAAATCTATGATCATTAGAGCTTCCAAATGAAGACTCTTACCATCTCTCAAGACTTTTGGGATTTCCTCGAAAATGGATTTCAAGCGCCAGAAATTGTAGCAACATTAGCAACATGGTCGGAAGAAAGACAACAATTATACAACCAAAATAACAATAAGGATGCAAGAGATTAGCCATTCATTCAACAAGGTGTTGGGAAAACCAATTTTCCAAGGCTTTTGGTTGCCACTATTTCAAAGCAAATTATGGGAAATCTTAAAGAAATAATGTCAATGAAAAGGTAATTACTAAATTTCAGCCTTCATGGTAAGAATTTGACAATTTAGCAATGAAAGCTAATGCATCTAATATCTATTCAAGCGTTTTTCTCTGAAGTTGTTGGAATTATTGATCAAATAAGAAGTTATGGTGATAGTATTCAAGATGAAAGGATGGGGTGAAAAAATCCCTAGGAATTTTCCTGCAAAATCTAACCATGTAGTCGATACCAGAGAAGAATTTAAAGATTTACCTACATTGACTTTACATGAACTAATGGATTCACTTGAAACACGAGCAAAGAATGAGCAGTTTTGCAATTCAGACCTTGGAACAAACATTCCACACCAAGGTCAATTTGGCAGACAAAAAGAATGCATAAATGGATAAGGAAAATCAAAGAAGAAGCTCATTTCAAAGAGCACACAATGGAAGAGGCTGCAGAAAAAGGAAATTACAACCAAGGTTGTGAAAGAGAAAGAAGGCTCAATTGTTATAGATTTTAACAAGACATTTGTTCCCGTTGCTCATATGGAAACCATAATAGTTGTTTCGGCTCTTGCAGCAAAGTTGGAATTACCAGTTTTTTCAGTTTTATGTGAAATCAGCATTTCTAAATGGAGAAATTGAAGAAAAGGTCTATGTTGAGCAATCACAAGGATTTGTGGTGAAATGAAAAGAAGAAAAAGCATATCATCTGAGGAAAGCATTGTATGGTAGCTTGTATGTTATGGATGGCAATGGGGGTGCTAAATTAGAACTAATGAAACCTCCTGTACTGAGTGTAAAATTGTATTTTAAAGTTCCAGCTTATAAATAAACAAAAGTTGAAAAATTTAATCCAGTGACAAGGAAAATTTCCTGTGAATCAGTACATTAGACAGGGTTCTCTCATTTATATGTCCACACAAACATAAGAAATTCAAGATAAAATGAATACAGAAAGAGAGAATCATGATTTAATTCCATAAATGGGTATCAGAAAACCACCTCATAAAACTATAAAAATTAAACCAGCTACAAAGCACCAATCGCACAACCCCCAAGTAATTCAAACGAAACCATGAATGGGAACACAAAAAATCCAACCACGATAGAACTGAACAAAAGTAGAGGTAATGTTGGGACTTCCTTACCTTCCAACCTTTGTACAAAGCAGAGGTAATGTCAGTGCGATACTAAGTGGAGTTTTTTGCGATACTAATGTTAAGGCCAGCACTTTTTTGCCTACTGAAAATATAGAAATTATAACTATCTGGATATTATCTCCCACTGATATCATACCCATAACAATACTTGTGACATAGGTTACACTAATATTAGATTAAAGTCATTTTCCTTACTCGATTATCTGAACCTAAAACTCGGTCAGGATTATCAGCTCTGCTACTTCCTATCTCCTTAATTTTTATCTTCCTTCTTTTCATCTTCTTCAGCTCTTTTGCTACTTTCCTCATCCTTAGGTCCTTCAATTTCAGTTGCTGAATCTACATCTATTACATGCTCCCCTCCAGGAGTAGTTTGTTGAGCAGTAGTAGTCTTTTGGGGTGGAGATTTTCCCTGTAAATTCAAATTATCACAAAAATAATTTCATTAGTACTTTTTGACAAATCTAAATTAGCACCACTGATTTTGGATTAGTATTTACCAGTGGATTTTCAGTGTCCTCAGTGTTGCGCTGATGGGACTTTTCTTCATTCTTGTTTTCCTGGGACTTTTCTTCATTCTGTTTTCCTGTAAATTCAAATTATCACAAAATTGATTTCATTAGTACTTCCTGGCAAATCTGAATGAGCACCACTGGATTTGGATTAGTATTTACCGGTGGATTTTCAGTCTCCTCAGTGTTGCGCTGATCGGACTCTTCTTCATTCTTGTTTTCCTGGGACTCTTCTTCATTCTTGTTTTCCTGTAAATTCAAATTATCACAAAATTGATTTCATTAGTACTTCCTGGCAAATCTGAATGGACACCACTGGATTTGGATTAGTATTTACCGGTGGATTTTCAGTGTCCTCAGTGTTGCGCTGATCGGACTCTTCTTCATTCTTGTTTCCCTGTAAATTCAAATTATCACAAAATTGATTTCATTAGTACTTTCTGGCAAATCTGAATGAGCACCGCTGAATTTGGATTAGTATTTACCTGTGAATTTTCAGTGTTGGGATTGGGATTATGAGGATTCTCAGTGTTCCTAATGAGGATTCTAAGTGGACGATTCTCAGCATTCCTATGACCATCATTATCCACAAATGGAGGATTCTCAGCATTCCTACGAGGATCATTAACAAGTACCAATGCATCAGGATTCTCAGCATTCCTACGAGGATCATTAACCAGTGCCAATGCATCAGGATTCTCAGCATTCCTACGAGGATCATTAACCAGTGCCAATGCATCAGGATTCTCAGCATTCCTACGAGGATCATTAACCAGTGCCAATGCATCAGGATTCTCAGCATTCCTACGAGGACCATTATCCCCATGCATTACCAATGGACCAGCATTCCCACCAGCATCATTATCCAGTTCCACTTGATTAAGATTCTCAGCATTCACTTGCCCCCACCGAAAGTACCCATTCAACATTAATGGAATCAGCCATCCAACCAATCCAATAAGGTTGGGAATCTGATTTATAAAAACAAAACAAAACAAAAAAAAAGATTAGTAATAATAATCATAATAATAAGAATTAGAATAAGAATAATTGAAAAAACTTACCCAAGTATATAAGTCACATCTAAGGAACCCATATGCCACCCAACATCCAGTACTAACTACTCCAAAAACACATATGGCAACGGGCATCTCTTTTTCTAATAAAGAAAGTGGGGGTTGTTATGAATACCTGCATTTTTAATAAATGGTTAGGAATGTTATATTAAGTATTAACAGAAAATTTTAACAAAATAAATAAATTTAATACTTACCGAATCAAATATGGGACTCAGAGAATATAGGCATACGAAAGTACCAGATAACCACGCGAAGATGGTGTGGTAAACCTTGCTAGGTAGAAGTACAACCATAAAGGTAGATCCTAGCAAGAGGAAGGAACATCCTGCAAGTACACCCACTATTGGCCAAAACATTGCCTTCTGGTTGTAAAATCTTTTAGCAAGCTTGAACATTAAATACATTTCGACCGTGAGGTTGGTGAAGTTCTGGATACTGTACGGAAAATTGTCATCTGTTATATATGGCAGCCCATACCTAACAAAGGATGAACAAAAGGATTAGTAATAATGCAAAGATTGAACAATTGAGATTTAAATGCGATATATGTTAAATATAATGCGCATTGTGATATGTGAACATAGAAATCTAAAAAAATGAGGGATTTTAAATTTGGCCTTTCGATGATGGGTTTGGGCCATCCGTGTAAGACCCCGTCCCAAGTTAATCACGATTAACTCTTGTTAATTGAACTTATGGTTAATTAAACATGTTTAATCGAATTAATGAGGACTTATGACCAAATTGACTTGGTTTAGTCTAAAGAGAATGAATTAAGCTTAACAAGCTTGTAAAATGGATTGAATGAGTTTTTGAACTCAAACTAGGAATTGAGGGACTTTTGTGTAAATATGACTTTATGCGTATTTCGTCGAATACGGAAACTCTCGATGCCAACACGCGTATCTCGAGGAGTACGTTCACTTTCTTCAAAGACTCGAAGTCGTTTGACTAGTATTGATTCAAGTGACACTTCATTTGACTTGAATTGTAATTAATGAAGAATTATGGGGCTAAGTGCAATTTAGTTGCTTATATAAGAGAAAAAGATTTCAATTGAATCTCTTTCCAAGCCCTAGCCTCCATATCTCCCTCTTTTCTCTTCTTTCTTTCATTTCTCTCCATCAAGCATAAAGAGTGATGTCTTGAGAGTGATTTTGCAAGTGGATTTCATTCACTTCATCACCCTCTTCATCTTCCCTACGTTCAAAGTCAAGTTTGAAGGTGTAAAGCTTGGATTCAAAGAGTTTTTATCTCAAAACTCAAGCTAAGCAAGGGATTTTCTTCCTCAAATCTTCACAAGAGGCAAGTACTTACATGTTTTTATGAATTATGATGTATTAGAGTGGTTAGAACTCAAATGGAACAAAAGCCAGAAAATTGGCTTCAGAAAACCTGAAGCTCGAATTGAGCTTCTGGCATCTGTCGGTCGACCGACGAGCTGACCGACAGTTCTAGGATTTGATTTCAGTGAATTCCAGCTATCTGGAATTCGAACCGATGCATGGTCGGTCGACCGATGACCTGACTGACGACGCAAATCAGAAGATGGAGTGAAATTCTAGCTTTCTAGAATTCTGACCGATGCATCATCGGTCAGCCGACGTGATGAGGTCGGTCGACCGACAAGTCGACCGACAACATGGAGAAATGGTTCAGGGAATTCCATCTCTCTGGAATTCTGACCGACGCATTGTCGGTCAACCGCCCTGAAGCTGTCGGTCGACCGATAGGCCGACCGACAAGCTAACCGACGTTGTGCAGAAATGCATTAAACTTGTCTGTTTTGAAGCCTAATGTATACAGGCTGAAAACTGTTAATGTATAAGCCTTCATAGGTGTAAACTCAATTTTTTCAAATACATGATTCAAATGATATTCATCAAAAATAGTACGTGTATTGGAAAATGAATGTTTCACTCATTTGCTTGGCTTAGAAGTCTGACTAGAATTGGTTAATCTCCACATTAGTATAGTCTTCAACCCATTGAACGAACTATACAGTATATGAATTAAATAAATGAAATGAAATGAGAAGTTACTAACGGTAACAACGTATTGAATTGAATAATGAACCAATCCTGCTGCAGCAGATGTGAGAGGTGTTCCGGAACCTCGTGGAAGTTAGTGATCTCTGATCAAGACACTGACTTATTCCACACCATTTGATATTACCCAAGTCATGTAATTGAACATGAACAATTATTTAATAAAGAGTGTCCTAGTAGATATCAACTTACTGATATTACTGGATCCGTTATTATGAATGGTAAAGAAATGTATATGTATTGAATTGTTTCAATTGATTATTGATAGCTAGAACTATCATACACATGTATGTATCTGTTGAACCGTCGTGTTCATGGTACTATTGATGAATGTCACAGGCACAGATGCCCGTGCCGGTCCTGCCGAGGCCGCGCCGCCAGCGAAGGATGCCCGCCCGATACCTCCAGGAATTTTAATCGAGTGGATCTGATTCCGGAGTGCGAATGGAGTTCTTTTTTAGACAAATTAGAATCACATTTTGTAAATCATTTTGATATGTAATTAGAAGTCCCCGTATTGTATTAAGTATACAGTGGTTGACTTCCTTGAACGTAGAACCGAACTTATGTATGATGTTTCGTCAATGTATATTTTCCGCAATTTTATACAGTTGACAGGTATTGTATTTGATATCCCTTGTGAATTTCATTTTAGCTTTTGTTAATTCGGAATTTACGAGAATAAGTATGCGTTCACGACTCAGGGTTTGTCCGAACTAATCAGATCTTGGGACCGGGTCGTGACATACGTATTGTATGGTATCAGAGCATTAGGTTAATATGCTAAGTAAAAACATTTAAAAGACTTAGCAAACTTACGAACGATGTGAGGAACGTTAGTTCCGCAACAAATCTTGAATAGATTTGTGTTTACTGCTTTCACTCTATGTGATTGATATTGATGGAAGTGTTGAGATGTAAATCTTACCTTCCGTACTGTTTATAGCATGGCTTCTGGATCAGGATCTGAGCAGGATGACTTTATAGCAGTCACACCCACTCCTATATCTGAGACCGATGCTAGGTTCGCTGCTATACTAGAGCAGATGGCCAAGAGCCATGAAGCACAGATGGGCATGCAAGCCCAGTTGATGTTGAGTAATATATGCACAGCTAACCAAGAGCCAAGAGGCTCAAACTGGTATGCATGCTCAGATGGTTAGAATGCTAGAGACTCAGAGTCAGATGCATGCTCAAATACAGACATCATCACCAGTTCAACAGCATATTGAACATCAAGTGGTGAATCAGAGTAAAGAAAAGGATCCTAATATCCTTTATGAGCAGTTCCGTAAGAGAGGAGCTACTGAGTTCCAAGGCACCGAAGATGTAATGCAAGCCGATGAATGGCTGGAACACATCGAGGATGTGCTTGATACGGTTGTCTGCACTCTCAAGCAGAGAGTGTCGCTGACCTCCTCTATGCTCAGAGGATCAACTAATACGTGGTGGAGAAGTGTCAAGGACATATTTAGGACCCTGCCAGAAGATGAAATCTGGGAGACTTTCAGGAATTACTTCTAAAGAAAGTTTGTACCAGAATATATACGGCAGCAAAAGGAAGCAGAATTCCTTAATTTGAAACATGGTCAAACAACCGTGTCTACATATGTAGATAACTTCCTCAAACTATCCAAATATGCTCCTGACTTGGTCAATACTGAAGAGAAGAAGATCAAGCGGTTTATCATAGGCTTGAACCCAGAGTACAAGACAGTAGTAGTAGATGGTTAGATACCTACTACATTTGATGCTGTCTTGGATAGGGCATATACTGCTGAAGAGATTCAGCGAGAAAATGATGTTGCAAACACTACTAAAAGAAGTGGTGAATCATGGTACTCTAAGGGAGGACAGTCCAAGGATAAGAGACAGAGACAGCAACAAAAGTTCACTCCTAAAAATACTTTAAATAGGGCTCACGCTCTCATTTTTCCTTCTTTAGAGGAATGAGTACATTTGGCCCATCTGAAAACTTAAGCTATTAAGAGCACGTTTGGATGTTTACATAATACAATATTTATAAATTTAAATATTAAAAAAATAAACCTTTACAAAATAGAATAATATAATATTAAAATATTTTTATTGTTTGACAATTTTGAAGAATATTGCATATTCTAAATTTAATTATTTAGAAGTTACTATGATTTTAATATATATTAAAAAATATAAAATAACAAGAAGTTAATATTATCGATTGTAGTAAAGTTTATTATTAGAATAATTTTTATTATTAAATACTTAATTTATATTTAGTTTTTGATGAAAAAGCAGTGTGGTAAAGTAATGTTCAATTACCAATTTTTTTACCATAAGCTACTTTTCTTTATCACATAAAACTATTGTAAAGTCAAGTAAAGTAAGTCAATACAAATGGAAACTACTTTACAACTCTCTCTCTCTCTCCTACTTTACTTCACCACATACTTCATCTTATCTTACTTTACCTCATCTTTTACCATGATGTGGCATCAACATTTATTTTACTTTAAGATACATATAAACAAACATGCATTGACCTAGATATGACATATTTTTCCTTCACCATTTTAGATGAAAAAGTAGTGTGGTAAGAGTAAAGCCAAACATGCACTTTTTTATTATAAACTTTACCACTAGTCACTTTTTCTTTGCCATATAAACCATGGTAAAGTGTGATGAAGTAAAGTAAAAAAAAAAACAACTTTACCACTCTCTCTCACTTTACTTCACCAAATTCTTTACTTTACCTCATCTTTACTATGATG